>OY992877.1:19761879-20059379 GCA_963921405.1 Cepaea hortensis | reverse complement strand
TCAGTACCCTCCTAATTTTGGTCTTAGCCTTCAATCTCTGAGCATTGTAGAGGCCGCCATCTGAGCGTGAGTGAATGTATATACCACCATCCTGATCACGAAATGCATATTTCAGTAGAAGTGAAAAGTATATTCCAAAGAGGGTGGGAGCTAGTACACAACCTTGCTTAACTCCACTCTTGATTTCAAATTCTTCAGAAGTTGCACCATCAAACTTGATTATACCCTTCATGCCTGTGTGGAACGATTCCACAATGGACAGAAGAGTTGGTGGGCAGCCAATCTTCTTTAGTGCCTTGAACAGACCCTCACGACTGACCAAATCAAATGCCTTTGTGAGGTCGATGAAGGCAATAAACAGTGGTTGATTCTGTTCACGGCATTTTTCTTGCATTTGTCGCAATGAGAATATCATATCAGTGGTAGACCGGTTTTGTCGAAAGCCACACTGTGATTCGGGGTAGACTTGATCTCCTAGGACTTGAAGTCTGCGCAGAACAATTCTGGCAAATACTTTTCCAACAATACACAGAAGTGAGATACCCCTATAGTTGTTGCAGTCGCTCCGATCGCCCTTGTTCTTGTACAGTGTTATGATGCTTGAATTATCAGATATCAATAACATTAATATCACATTGTCTGATGTTTGCATGTGGTGTTCTGTTAATAAATGTGTTCAAACTGTGTTACACTATAAGATATCAATAACATTAATTTCACATTGTCTGATGTTTGCCTGTGGTGTTCTGTGAAATGTGTTCAAGCCGAGTTACACTAAAAAATAGCAATAACATTAATTTCACAGAGTGTTGTATCCATGTGCTCTGTAATTATTACGAGGGTAAGTTAATAAGTAAGTCACAAATGGCTGTAAAAAAATAACTACCTATGATAACAACTTGAAACCAGTTTATTTGTATACATACATTGTCCTTTTATTTCTAAACATAATTTCCACCAACATTGATGCACTTATCCCATCGTTTTATCAGTCCTCCCAAACCGGCAGCATAAATCTGCGTGATCTGTTTTCAATTACCTGCCATCATACAGAACTGTGTGACTTACTTATTGATTGGCCCTCGTAACTTTTTCTACCCAACTATGCTCCGCTTTACTGGAAATCGCTATGGGTTAAGTCCACTGAACACTCACCTTGGAGGAAGACATTTCGCGAATGACGATGAAGTTGAATGTGAAGTGAAGACGTGGTTTAGAAAACAGAGCACGCAGTTCTATGCAGCCGTTTGGGAGGACTAATAAAACGATGGGATAAGTGCATCAAAGGTGATGGAAATTATGTTGAGTAATAAAGGGACAATGTATGTATAAAAATAAACTGGTTTCAAATTGTTATCTTGGTTAGTTATTTTTCTACAGCCATTTGTGACTTACTTACTGACTTCCCCTCGTATGCTACAGATGTATGTGGGCAGTGTAAACGGCTCGGCAACAGATATAACATAAAACCGTTTAAAAGGCAAGAAGATCGACTTCATTGCACCGAGTTCTATCCCACATGGCTCGCTCTCTTTCCGCTGGGCGGCCTGTCAAAAGTCGCACAAAGCACGAACTCCGTAGCTCCAGCAACGACACCCAGGAGTCTCCGAGAAAAGTGCACTCGTGAACAGAACGACGTAGCCCGGAAACGAACCCGCGACCTTCGGAGAACCTTCGACAGGCAGCGTATCCACTTCACCACAGAAAATCTCCAATTATAATATGAGCAACATCAACTTTCTTAGATATATGAAATGTCAGAGACGATTTGAGAGTCACATTAGTCAATGCCAGATCAGACGAAGCAGGCAAATGGTGTTTAATACTCAAAATAGTCGCTTGTTAAAGTTTGCAGAAGCCATCATGATTAATCTACATAGGCCAGCTTTGTGCAAACAGAAAGACATGATAGTAAGTTTAAAATTGCCGTGGTAGACAGTTGACATTACTGTGCGAACATGTGTATAGTTCAGCTTGAAGGAGTTATCTAGTTATTTTACTTTATGTTGTGCGATTTCTGCAGTATGTACCTGACGAGATGCAGAGAAATGTGCCGTCAATAAATCGTGCAATCTATTGTTTGTGTCTTCGTTATTCAAGATAAGAAGTAATTAGCTTGAAAAAGAAAATTCTAACCTGCACAGTTCGCGGCGACTGCACTAGCCAGGCGGCCTTAATTCCTCAGGCTCAAAGACCAATTTGCCATACACCGCAAGGTACTATATTAGCAGTAAATGACAGTAAATGACAGTTTGGCTTTGAGGAATCATTTTATCTCCATCTGTGGCGAAGGTGTTAGGGGACGCAATTCGCAATACCGCCTACTGTGTTCGAAACACAGCTGCGGGTGATTTGGTAGCAGGCCGCCTTGCGTTGGTTTTGATACAATGACATGTATGCCAGGCGTTCAGAAAGAAATGGGAAACTACTGATCATAATCGTGACAAGACATCACAACCAAAAACTGCTGGAGTTGACTGCAATGTCCTGTAAAGGATATACCTCTTGTTTAGCTCCATAAGGAACCTCTATGGGCCGGACACTTCTCTAATACAGAAAAGTAAAATTAGTTGCATCTCCTTTGCAGGACATTGCAAGCCAGGCATTTATTGACTGTAATTTACTAGGCAATGTTGGTTCAGTAGTTTGCCATGGCTTTCTAACAGCCGACGACAGTAGTGTAAGTCGGGCTCCATCACCTCCTTTTGTGGCGCACATCGCTTTTGCGCCACAAAGGGCGATAACTCCGGGTTTTTTAATTTCCACCTAAAAGGGTGATAACTCTCCGGATTTTTTTAAAAAGTCAAGGGCGATAACTCGTTTTTTTAATAGGCGTGTGTCCGAGTAGGTGTGGTCTAGTGACGTTAGGTATGTGTACAACATAAAAAATACAACATTCAAAATAACAAACGAGTCAAGTAAGGTATATAATAATTTTATTAAACCATGTATAGACAAATTATAAAGTTTTTTTTTTTTTTTCCTTGGCGGGGATGTGTAGGAAAGTCTGGCAGGTAGTACTGGGAACTTATACATCGACGAAGTGTGGGAAAATCTTGTACGGGTGTGAAGGGGGTCGGTTCATAACAGACGTAGAGGGGTGCATATGGAAAAGTCATTAAGTAACGGGTTGTAAAAACATTGGTGAGTGGTGTGTTAAAATATTTTGAACTGTTAGCGCATTGGTGGTGTATATTAGTACGAATAAAAGGAATAGGTGCGGTTGGGATAGTAGTGGGTATGGGTTAGTGAAATTAGTTGATAAGGGTGGTTATTAGTGCTTTGTAGATGGTCATAGTAGCTTATTCACTAACATCACACGTGTTACAAATGAAACCTTGAAAGCTAAAGATCGTCAGTTGTAATGGATATGGTGTAGTGTCATTCGGTGGTAAGGGGTGGGTACCAGGTATTAGTGGTCAAGTGAGGAAAATTTTAGGTGAAAGTGGTTGTAATGATATCGTGATGATTAAAGGGTGGTAAATTAGTGGTCAAACAGTGGTCAACCAGTAGTCAAGTGGTGTTCAAGTGAGGAAAATTTTAGGTGAAAGTGGTTGTAATGATATCGTGATTATTAAAGGGTGGTAAATTATTGGTCAAACAGTGGTCAACCAGTGGTCAAGTGGTGTTCAAGTGAAGAAATTTTAGGGGAAAGTGCTTGTAATGATTTGGTGATGATCAAAGGGTGGTAAATTAGTGGTCAAGCAGTGGTCAACCAGTGGTCAAGTGGTAGTCAAATGAGGAAATTTTTAGGGAAAAGTGGTTGTAATGATATGGTGATGATTAAAGGGTGGTAAATTAGTGGTCAAGCAGTGGTCAACCAGTGGTCAAGTGGTGGTCAAATGAGGAAATTTTTAGGGGAAAGTGGTTGTAATGATATGGTGATGATTAAAGGGTGGTAAATTAGTGGTCAACCAGTGGTCAAGTGGTGTTCAAGTGAGGAAAATTTTAGGTGAAAGTGGTTGTAATGATATGGTGATGATTAAAGGGTGGTAAATTAGTGGTCAAGCAGTGGTCTACCAGTGGTCAAGCAATGGTCAAGTGGGTCAAGTGAGGAAATTTTAGGGCAAAGTGATAGTAATGATATGGTGATGATTAAAGGGTGGTAAATTAGTGGTCAAACAGTGGTCAACCAATGGTCAAGGGGTCAAATGAGGAAATTTTTAGGGGAAAGTGGTTGTAATGATATGGGGATGATTAAAGGGTGGTAAATTAATGGTCAAGCAATGGTCAAGTAGTGGTCAAGTAGTGCCCAAGTAGCGGTCAAGTAGTGGTTAAGTGGTCGAGTGACCACTTAAATTGTAGGGAAAGTAGGTGTAGTGAACCTGTGTTTGTTAAAGTGATCGATGACGTGGTCAAGTAGTGGTCAAGTAGTGGTCAAGTAGTGATAAATGATCAAGTGACTACTTAAATTGTCTGTGAAAGTAGGTATAGTGGCATGGTGATGATCAAGATGTGGTCAAGGGGTGTTCAAATAGTGGTCAAGTAGTGAGCAAGTAGTCGAATGACCACTTAAATTGTAGGGTATGGTACGTGTAGTGAAACGATGATGGTAAAATAAGTAATGACATGGTCAAATAGTGCCCAAGTAGCGGTCAAGTAGTGGTTAAGTGGTCGAGTGATCACTTAAAATGTAGAGGAAAGTACGTGTAGTGAACCTGTGTTTGTTAAAGTGATCGATGACGTGGTCAAGTAATGGTCAAGTAGTGGTCAAGTAGAGGTAAAGGGGTCAAATGACCACTTAAATTGTAGAGGACGATTTGTCTAAGATTATGGTAGTGATTAAAGTGATAGATGACGTGGTCAAGCAGTGGTCAAGCAATGGTCAAGTGGTCGAGTGACCACTTAAATTGCAGGGGAAAGTGCGTATAATGTAATGGTGGTGGGTAAAGTGAGGAGGAATCACTAGTAGTGATAATAGTACTACCAATATTAGCGATAAGAATATTAGCTGGTGCGTTGTTAGAGATACAAGTCTCTTTTTATTGTGGTGTGTGTAAAAATCATACAAAGAGGGTCATACAACCACAAAGACAGCGAAGTACACACACATACACACACACGTACACACATACAGATTCAGAAGTACAGACAAATCATACCATTACTAATGTCATCACAAGTACACACAGACACACTCACCCATACACAAGAACACTCAAAGACAAACACAAAGACAACCAAACAAACACACCGTAGACAAACCATACCATTACTACTGTCACAACAACAGCTATACACAAGTACACACCCATAATCAAATACACAAAGAGGGTCACACAAACACACATACAGACACAAAGACAACCAGACACAGACAACCCATACCATTATTACTGTCACATCAATAGATATACACATAAGCACACACAGCACAAAGACATCAACCATACAAGTATACATACAGATACCACAAACACATCAACCATACAAGTATACACATAAGCACACACAGCACAAAGACATCAACCATACAAGTATATACATACAGATACCACAAAGACATCAACCATACAAGTATACACATAAGTACACATAACAAATACATAAACAAAAAGACACGTACACACATGTACACACCCACAAAGACAACCAAACACACGTACACACATACAGATACAGAAGTACCGACAAACCATACCATTACTACTGTCATGACAAGTACACACAGACACACTCACCCATACACAAGAACACTCAAAGACAAACACAAAGACAACCAAACAAACACACGTACACGCATACAGGCACAGAAGTACAGACAAAACACCATTACTACTGTCATCACAACTATACACAAGTACACACAGACACACTTACCCATACACAAGAACAATCAAAGGCATACACACCCATCTCCTACCATTACTACTGTCACAACAACAGCTATACACAAATACACACATACAAACAAAAAGCAGAGCCCAGAAGAACGAAGATCACTAAACCAGAACTTTTTGGTTTTTTCACTAATCATGTATGTCATTGATTTTTTTTTCTTATATCTCTAAACTGTTTTGATGAATATGTATGTCATTGATTTTTTTTCTTATATCACTAAACTGTTTTGATGAATAACACACATATTTTGGTGATAAAAATATTGAAATCAAGTTTGTTGTTGATTTTCTTTAGTGGTTTGTGTTCATGACGTTGTCTTGATGGAACAGAGCTTACATTACCAGACATGAACAAAGTCTTAGAAGAAGTTATGAAAAGTCGGAACAGTCAAATGTATAAAAACTAGGAGTTAACCAAGTATGAAAAGGCCTAAAGAGAGAAATGTCACGGCCAAATTTATAGAAATAATCAATGAAAAAAAAATCTTGGCCAAATAGGAAAATGTGTCAACCAAATGGGAAAAAAAAATATGGACCAAGTAATGAAATACACCATTCAAGGTTATGAAAAGTCGGAAAATTTGTCAACCAAAAAGGGAAACATGTCGGCCAAATATAGATATAGCTCGTCCAAACTTATAAAAAACCTAGGAAAAAATAACCAAAGGCGAAAAGGCCAAAATACGAAATGTCTCGACCAAATTTATAAAAATATAGGAAAAAATATTACAACTAAAAGGTTGATCAAAAATTATAAATTCAAACATTATAAAAATAACCAAATGTGAAAAACATCGTCCAAAGACAGAAATATTTCAACTAAACTTATAAATAAGTCACCAAAAGGGAAAAGGTCAAGTACAGAAATAACTATGGAAAAAGTAAGTCCACAAAACTAAGAAAAAAAATGTAACTTCTGTAGTCAAATGTGTCTTATCTGAAAAGACGCTACCAATGTCACCACTTTCCTTGTTTTACTTTACCAAAGGCCTTCACCGTATCTGGTACAGAAACCCTTATACATCACTCATCTCTCCACACTCTTGGTTTCTTTATAATACAAAGTGGTCACATCACCAAGAACTTCAAACCTCCATTGTACACGTGCTCCATTGAAACACCCATGACAGTTAACAACATGTTTGGCCATGTAATCTGTGACTCCATCGGGGATAGTTCATCCGAGTATTCGTCACCAAAGATCCATTTCCCATGGCTGACATCTTCAACTTGCTATACCACATCTTAGTCTAACATATACTTTACATGAAATTTCCCAAATTTGGGATCTATTAAAGAATACGTAATGAGATACACAAAGACACCAAGAACATATCAGACAAAACATCTCACAAACCAGACTTAGAACTAATACCATATCAGATGAACCTCCCAGCCAACAAAAGCAACTAGAACACAAACATATAATAAGGAAACCCATGACACACAGAGCTTACATCACCAGACAAATCACCTGGACTCAAACAAATTTTGCTTCTTGTACTGTAGAATTCTACCAACACTTCTTTCCTATCACCAAAACTAAACATCTACCACACAACCACTTGGCATTTGTCCAACATAATACTCATACCCTCGCCAACGACATTAAGGAAACGCATACTAGTTTATTTCTGTTTATAACTGTTTTAATAGGGCAGAGAGAGATATACATGCTAATTAGACGACAGCTTTCTTCTTCACTGCTGTCCTTTGTTCGATGACTTTTCTTCTGTGGTTGTCCTTCAGGACTGGGTTCAAAATTTTTTCCAAGTCTAGTATACGGCTTTCAAAATTCTCACGTTCTCTGATTACACGATGCCAGTTACCATTGCGTTCTTCGTTGCCAACAACATGGACTGTCAAGAAATGAGGCTCTGGTGCAAAATTATCCTGTGGAGGTAAACAAAACACATTGAAACTTACAAGACTGCAATACCTACTACTTCAGTAAAGAAAAAACAGTAAAAAATTCACAAACCATCAGTGACTATACCTTTACCCTTTCTCAAGGCGTGATCAAAAGAATGTCGACAGTCTCTTTTTATGCCTTTTACCACTTCTCATTGTGAATTTTTTACTGTTTTTTCTTTACTGAAGTAGTAGGTATTGCAGTCTTGTAAGTTTCAATGTGTTTTGTTTACCTCCACAGGATAATTTTGCACCAGAGCCTCATGTTTTTATACATTTGACTGTTCCGACTTTTCATAACTTCTTCTAAGACTTTGTTCATGTCTGGTAATGTAAGCTCTGTTCCATCAAGACAACGTCATGAACACAAACCACTAAAGAAAATCAACAACAAACTTGATTTCAATATTTTTATCACCAAAATATGTGTGTTATTCATCAAAACAGTTTAGTGATATAAGAAAAAAAAATCAATGACATACATATTCATCAAAACAGTTTAGAGATATAAGAAAAAAAAATCAATGACATACATGATTAGTGAAAAAACCAAAAAGTTCTGGTTTAGTGATCTTCGTTCTTCTGGGCTCTGCTTTTTGTTTGTATGTGTGTATTTGTGTATAGCTGTTGTTGTGACAGTAGTAATGGTAGGAGATGGGTGTGTATGTCTTTGATTGTTCTTGTGTATGGGTAAGTGTGTCTGTGTGTACTTGTGTATAGTTGTGATGACAGTAGTAATGGTGTTTTGTCTGTACTTCTGTGTCTGTATGCGTGTACGTGTGTTTGTTTGGTTGTCTTTGTGTTTGTCTTTGAGTGTTCTTGTGTATGGGTGAGTGTGTCTGTGTGTACTTGTCATGACAGTAGTAATGGTATGGTTTGTCTGTACTTCTGTATCTGTATGTGTGTACGTGTGTTTGGTTGTCTTTGTGGGTGTGTACATGTGTGTACGTGTCTTTTTGTTTATGTATTTGTTATGTGTACTTATGTGTATACTTGTATGGTTGATGTCTTTGTGGTATCTGTATGTATATACTTGTTTGGTTGATGTCTTTGTGCTGTGTGTGCTTATGTGTATACTTGTATGGTTGATGTGTTTGTGGTATCTGTATGTATACTTGTATGGTTGATGTCTTTGTGCTGTGTGTGCTTATGTGTATATCTATTGATGTGACAGTAATAATGGTATGGGTTGTCTGTGTCTGGTTGTCTTTGTGTCTGTATGTGTGTTTGTGTGACCCTCTTTGTGTATTTGATTATGGGTGTGTACTTGTGTATAGCTGTTGTTGTGACAGTAGTAATGGTATGGTTTGTCTACGGTGTGTTTGTTTGGTTGTCTTTGTGTTTGTCTTTGAGTGTTCTTGTGTATGGGTGAGTGTGTCTGTGTGTACTTGTGATGACATTAGTAATGGTATGATTTGTCTGTACTTCTGAATCTGTATGTGTGTACGTGTGTGTGTATGTGTGTGTACTTCGCTGTCTTTGTGGTTGTATGACCCTCTTTGTATGATTTTTACACATACCACAATAAAAAGAGACTTGTATCTCTAACAACGCACCAGCTAATATTCTTATCGCTAATATTGGTAGTACTATTATCACTACTAGTGATTCCTCCTCACTTTACCCACCACCATTACATTATACGTACTTTCCCCTGCAATTTAAGTGGTCACTCGACCACTTGACCATTGCTTGACCACTGCTTGACCACGTCATCTATCACTTTAATCACTACCATAATCTTAGACAAATCGTCCTCTACAATTTAAGTGGTCATTTGACCCCTTGACCTCTACTTGACCACTACTTGACCATTACTTGACCACCTCATCGATCCCTTTAACCAACACCGTTTCACTACACGTACTTTCCTCTACATTTTAAGTGATCACTCGACCCTTTGACCACTACTTGACCCCTACGTGACCCCTATTTGACCATGTCATTACTTATTTTACCATCACCGTTTCACCACACATACCATACTCTACAATTTAAGTGGTCATTCGACTACTTGACCAGTACTTGCCCAGTATTTGAACATCCCTTGACCACATCTTGATCATCCCCATGCCACTATACCTACTTTCACAGACAATTTAAGTAGTCACTTGATCATTTACCACTACTTGACCACTACTTGACCATTACTTGACCACGTCATCGATCACTTTAACATACACAGGTTCACTACACGTACTTTCCTCTACATTTTAAGTGATCACTCGACCACTTAACCACTACTTGACCGCTACTTGGGCACTATTTGACCATGTCATTACTTATTTTACCATCATCGTTTCACTACACGTACCATACCCTACAATTTAAGTGGTCATTCGACTACTTGCTCACTACTTGACCAGTACTTGCCCACTATTTGAACACCCCTTGACCACATCCTGATCATCACCATGCCACTATACCTACTTTCACAGACAATTTAAGTAGTCACTTGATCATTTACCACTACTTGACCACTACTTGACCACGTCATCGATCACTTTAACAAACACAGGTTCACTACACGTACTTTCCCTTACAATTTAAGTGGTCACTCGACCACTTAACCACTACTTGACCGCTACTTGGGCACTACTTGACCACTACTTGACCATTGCTTGACCATTAATTTACCACCCTTTAATCATCACCATATCATTACAATCACTTTGCCCTAAAATTTCCTCACTTGACCCACTTGACCATTGCTTGACCACTGGTTGACCACTGCTTGACCACTAATTTACCACCCTTTAATCATCACCATATCATTACAACCACTTTCCCCTAAAAATTTCCTCATTTGACCACCACTTGACCACTGGTTGACCACTGCTTGACCACTAATTTACCACCCTTTGATCATCACCATATCATTACAAGCACTTTCCCCTAAAATTTTCTCACTTGAACACCACTTGACCACTGGTTGACCACTGTTTGACCAATAATTTACCACCCTTTAATCATCACGATATCATTACAACCACTTTCACCTAAAATTTTCCTCACTTGACCACTAATACCTGGTACCCACCCCTTACCACCGAATGACACTACACCATATCCATTACAACTGACGATCTTTAGCTTTCAAGGTTTCATTTGTAACACGTGTGATGTTAGTGAATAAGCTACTATGACCATCTACAAAGCACTAATAACCACCCTTATCAACTAATTTCACTAACCCATACCCACTACTATCCCAACCGCACCTATTCCTTTTATTCGTACTAATATACACCACCAATGCGCTAACAGTTCAAAATATTTTAACACACCACTCACCAATGTTTTTACAACCCGTTACTTAATGACTTTTCCATATGCACCCCTCTACGTCTGTTATGAACAGCTGATGAACAATGATATCATTACAACCACTTTCACCTAAAATTTTCCTCACTTGAACACCACTTGACTACTGGTTGACCACTGTTTGACCACTAATTTACCACCCTTTAATTATCACGATATCATTACAACCACTTTCACCTAAAATTTTCCTCACTTGACCACCACTTGACCACTAATACCTGGTACCCACCCCTTACCACCGAATGACACTACACCATATCCATTACAACTGACGATCTTTAGCTTTCAAGGTTTCGTTTGTAACACGTGTGATGTTAGTGAATAAGCTACTATGACCATCTACAAAGCACTAATAACCACCCTTATCAACTAATTTCACTAACCCATACCCACTACTATCCCAACCGCACCTATTCCTTTTATTCGTACTAATATACACCACCAATGCGCTAACAGTTCAAAATATTTTAACACACCACTCACCAATGTTTTTACAACCCGTTACTTAATGACTTTTCCATATGCACCCCTCTACGTCTGTTATGAACCGACCCCCGTCACACCCGTACGAGATTTCCCCACACTTCTCACTTCGTCGATGTATAAGTTCCCAGTACTACCTGCCAGACTTTCCCACACATCCCCGCCAAGAAAAAAAAACAAAAAAACTTTATAATTTGTCTATACATGGTTTAATAAAATTATTATATACCTTACTTGACTCGTTTGTTATTTTGAATGTTGTATTTTTTATGTTGTACACATACCTAACGTCACTAGACCACACCTACTCGGACACACGCCTATTAAAAAAACGAGTTATCGCCCTTGACTTTTTAAAAAATCAGGAGAGTTATCTCCTTTTGAGGTGGAAATTAAAAAGCCCGGAGTTATCGCCCTTTGTGGCGCAAAAGCGATGTGCGCCACAAAAGGAGGTGATGGAGCCCGACTTACACTACTGACGACTCGTTCTATCGAAGTCAACTCAAAGCGGTCTGTTTCTAAATCGGAGGCGGCTGATTTAAACTCTAGACTCGGTATGTAGGGTAATTATGAAACAACACTTCTCACTATTCACTAAGCCCCAGCGCCGGGTACTTATCTAACAACGCTAGACACATTGAAGATGTACCGAGTATTTGTAAATATTTTGAATGTAGAACAAATTTGAAAAGTTCTTTCCTCCATAGATAACACCGTTCTGTGTGGAGTGCAAAGAATTACTCCAGCGGACAACAACCATTTGCTGCATATTGCATCACGATTAACTGTGGAGCATATTTTGTAATGACGTCACGTACTTCATTTTTCATTTGTGTTCTACACACAAAGTGTAGTGAGGCTTTACAAACACCCTGTATTTCACTCGTGATTATTTCTTTTTCTGCTTAGACAATGTGCCTTCCAGATCAGTGCAAGCATACCTGTCTTCGGTGGCAGATCAGAAAGATGTAATGGGAGCCCGGTTGTCATTTCTTCGGCTTCAGGTTAGACTGTCCACCTTAAATCTGCTAGTATCACCTCCAGGACTTATTTTATATACACTGTTCACCTTAACTTTGCTTAGTATCATTTTCAGTATTGATATTATGTAGACTGTTCAATATACACATGTTTACAATCATCTCCAGTAATGGGACGCAGAGGTGTTTCCAAGGCACCAGGGTCGGGTTATATACTGGCCAAGACCTATTGACGCGACCTCGCCGAGCGTCCTGGGCAACAGGTCCCTTCGGGGTCCTGGCTGAAGTCAATAGGATCGCCGATTCCTCCGAAGTCGGAGAGTGTCTGCCTGTATGGCGAGGAACCACCAGTCTGCACACCAATAAGCCAGACATGGGACAACGGATACTCACGCAAACCTCAGGTCCTGTATGACATCACACTGATGTTGGACAACAGGATGCCTTCATCCGACATACAGGACTTCGCGTTGGAGCTCAAGCCAACGAACACAAGCAAGCAAGCATCTCCAGTAATTATGTTATGTAGAAGATATGTTTTGTCATATAATTCCTTTGACCCTTCATGTTGAATGTTTGGATAGTTGTTTTTGCAGCCTGTCTAACGAAGTTCAACATTTCCCATTCATCATTAACATCTTGAAGTAGAATTTCTACATCAGACAATTTATCATATCTCTTCTCTCTAGATCAGACAACTTATCGAATTTGTTATTTCTATGTTGAATGTGTCTTTTATCTCCCGTCTCATACACAAAGATATAACTTTATGTTTCATGGTCTCCGACTGCAATGTAGTATAATGCTAGTGAGTTCGATTCTGGGCGGCTGATGATATGTCCCACATGGTTGATTCTAAGTACTTGGATGCGTGTGTGTGTGTGTGGGGGGGGGGGGGTAAGTTTCATGTACCTTTGAATGTAAGCTGAATACTCGAATATCCTCACTATATCACACACTTTCTTGAATTGTTAAATGCATTGCGGCAGTATTTTATGAGCGTAAAATTGCACTTCGGATGGGTTCGTGGACTTCTGACCCCTGTACTATTACACCTGGGCTGCCACAGGGATCTGTCATGTCCCCAGTGCTCCTTAATGTATACACCAGCAAAGTCGCAGCAATTGAGGCACAAGGAATTGGTAGAATCTTGACATTCGCAGGTGATATGCTGGTGTACAAACAGGGAAGAGAAAGGGAAAGAATGGCTGAAGTCTTACAGTTTGCAGTAAACAGGGTGGTGGCGTGATGCATGGACTTAGGGGCCGTAATAAATCCAGGCAAGGCGTCGGTTCCGTGGTATTCCATGGATAACCGGATTGTGAAGGCAGACGTCCATGTAATATATAAGGAATGGGCGTTTTTTCAGTAGCGAGAGAGTAAATTGAAGTACATGGGAATCATCTTCGACATACGTATGTCTTTTAAGGATCATTTGGGGGGATTTGTTGGTGAAGGCTAGAAATGGACTTGCGAAGGCAATGGTATCAACTGGGATAGAGTAGAGGATGCTTTCCAGGCTCTTTCAGCAGTTAATAATTTCAGTCATAGAGTATGGTTTAAGGCTGCTGACAGTATCAAAAAGCCAGTTTGAATGGTTGGAACGCATACAGAATGCGGCCATACGGGTGATCTTGGGGTGCAAAAAGGACACACCAATTATATGCGTTAGAAACAAACGTAGTGACCGGGGGTTTCATTGCAAAGGCTAATGGACGGTGCTTGAAAAAGGAGTCTGGCATATGATACTACGACCTTCAGCATGAGAAAGGAGGTTGAAGCAGTAACAGTAGCCTTCCGATGGTTGGTGGAGACCGCTGCAACACACATTGTATTCATCATTACGGACTCAAGAAGTATGCTTAGTAAGGAGAAAGGAATATTGTAGAAAGGAAAGTGTAGAATGACTTTCGCTTCAGAGGTCACAGATTGTTAGAATTGTATGGATGTTCTGCCCTGGTCATGCTGGAGTACGGGGGAATGAGCAGACTAATAGCCTGGCAGGGAATGCACCTCTCGGTGTTAGAGTTGAGTTGAGTTGAATTGTGTCAAGAACCGACATCTCTGCACTCGCGACATTCCCATAAGCTCTCATTCCTCATCTTCAACACCCAGCAAAGAGTTGAAATACTAAGGGTGCCCGTTGCACCCTGATTATATGTCCGATTGCTTTACCTCTGAATGACGATTGTCGACCAGATCCTATGACCACCCCATGCCACTGCATTCTCTCTAGACAATGGTAGTCTATCTGTTCTTCTGCGTTAGCTACATGCTCCCAGAGGGTCTTCACCACATCTGCCTTATCATGCATCAAATCACCTTTTAAGGATGCGGCACCAGCCATTCTGTTTGCCTGGTCACTTCCAACCACAACAGAATGTCCTGGAGAAAAGATCCAACGAATGCTCACAACTAGCAACCTCTGAATCGATGCATGCCATTCTGCACGAAGCATGCCAGTCTTCACCTTTGCCAGCAAGCTTTGTGAATCAGTAACAATCATAACATGCGTATACAATTAGTTCTATAACCAGCGGAAAGTTGCAGTGACCGCCTCCACCTCCATTCTCAGACTTGAGGTTGTGGTGTCATATGCCAAGGTCTCCTTTACTAAACATTGGAAGATCGGTGGTAGATTACCTATGAATAGGGAGAGGTGGTCGAACGCCAGTCGGGCCAGGTGGAGAAAGCGCGGGAATAGATTAAGAACCCGTATGTGGAAAGGATGATATGGCGGGGAATAGGCAGGGGTTCTGGAAGAATCTCAAAACTGAGAGGGAAGACCAGGGAAACTTTCAATCAAATGGCAGTTGGAACGATTAGCAGTATGGCTCTTCGCTGGCTGTTGAACGAGGGAACCGAGCTCGTGTGGAAATGTCCTGAGTGCAGTGATGTCGTACTTAGTGTAACTCAACTCAACTACGTGGCATGCTAAACGCTCTAAGTCTGCTGATATCTTGTATAACCCAGTAGGCTAACAATTTATACAATAGGCAGTGGAGCTAGAAAACTCATCCTACACTCACGGTTGTCGATCGCTGATTCACACTGACATCAAACACTGGACTCTTCCATCACACGCCCTGGTTCGTGCAACCACACATTCAACCTCAGAATACTGATACATTGTCTCTTGAATGTTTTCTTGAGAATTAGGACGTTAACTGATAGTGTCTAACGGAATACAGTGCTTGTCGTTGTAGAACTGTGATGCAACATAGCTGGTCTAATATTTGTGTAGTGTTCGTCTTATGTGAAACCTTAACACAGCTGACTCCTTGCTTGAATGACAATCTATTCAGTCTTGATTCAGCTCGACATATACTATCGCCAGTTTCACTCACAGAAACTCGCGAAGTGACTAACCTCGTTCAAGGATTAGTGGCTTGACTGATGGTCTGTGTCTTACCGTCAGTTTTAGTTTAATTATAACCTGATTTAGCAAAACTGATTTATAACTGCTTTAACGTTTGATTTCTCTTCTTTATCTCACGATAAGCCCTATTTGGATCCCGACAAGGATCTAACATTGTGACAATCTTGTGCTTGATGATAGTGTTTGCTATTGTGCTTCTTGCAAATATTGTTAACGTATTGTGCTTCTTGCAAATATTGTTAACGCTCTGTATTTGTACCTTTGGAGCATAAGTTTAATTTGTTGCGTGCGTGATTGCCATGTTTTTGTGTGTCTTTTGTGAGACTTATGTCTGGGAGGAAAGAGAGGGATCCATTTTGTTGTTCTCTTCCCCTAGACCCATTATTTGTCATGGTTGTTGTGTTCCACAGACTGTGTACAACCTCACAACGTCAGATATTGTACAGGGAAATTACTTTGGACGGCGTGGCCCTGAGCTTAGCCAGGAGGATGTCCTGGAGATTGGCCAAGCTGCACTAGAAGGTTAGAGTTGTCGTGACTTCTGTGTTGCTTGTTATATCTCTGTGGCAAAGGGGTCACGAATGCAATTCCTAATCCCACATACCGCGTTCGAAACACAGCTGCGGGTGATTTGGAAGCAGACCGCTTTGCGTTGGTTTTCATACAATGGTATGAGTACCGGTAGTTTAGAAAGCAATGACAAACTACTGAACGTAAATTTGCCAAAAAATCACAAACAGCCAATAAATTCTGGGGTTGACTGCGACGTCCTGTAAAGGATATAGAACTAACTAATGTATTATATCTGTTCTGGTTTGACATCTAGCCGTTAGACCCGTCATGATTTCTATGTTCTTTCTTGAACACGTCTTTGCTCAACTTCCAATTGCTGAGTGCCGTCCTGCAGACTGTATTGTTTCTTTCATCTACCTTATATGAACGTTTAGCTGATTAGTGCCGTCCCGCTGTCTGTGTGGTTTCTTTTGTTCACATTCTGACTGGATAGACTTGTAATGATTGATGTTTTGCTGTTTTTATGTATCTTTGTCCGTCTTCTAGCTGGTTATAGCCATCCTAATTCTGCATTCTTTCTTTCACCTGTCTTCGTTCAATTTCTAAGTGTTTATAGCGGTCATGATTTCAATGTATTTTCACTTGTCTATCTTTCTTTAGTTCGTAATGGTCGTATCATCATTATTATCATTAGTATCATCATCATCACCACCATCATCAAAGTGTCATTTTCTCATTGAATTTTGAATGTAGTGAGTCTCGCATGGGCTCTTCCCTGCATCATCAGGGGGCATAACCCGTCATACATTACCTGACATAACTGCCATTTCTCCGCTTGTCCTTTCTATTAATAAATGTTAAATGTAAATATTGAGCACAACCCACTACTGGCAACGCCGATCGCATTCTGGTATGAACCTAAGGCCTATCCACGTCAATATGGAAGCACTATACTCGAGTTTCGCCCTTATTTGAGCTCGTCAGTAGTGCATATCCCTGACCGGATCCGGAAACAGTCCCGGATCACGCGTGTGAAGCGGGTGTGTAACCACGCGGCACACACTGGACACACCAAATTATCACAACAGAACATCACCACGCTACCCATCGTAGGCTATGCTCAAGATTGCCCAATCGCCGCGACCGACGTCCGTCAATCGATGGGACCCGAACGATCAGGACTTCTCACTGGCAAGGAACACCAGGCCTCCTAACTCCAGTGAGCATCCAGTTAGGAGGCCTGGTGTTCCTTGCCAGTGAGAAGTCCTGATCGTTCGGGTCCCATCGATTGACGGACGTCGGTCGCGGCGATTGGGCAATCTTGAGCATAGCCTACGATGGGTAGCGTGGTGATGTTCTGTTGTGATAATTTGGTGTGTCCAGTGTGTGCCGCGTGGTTACACACCCGCTTCACACGCGTGATCCGGGACTGTTTCCGGATCCGGTCAGGGATATGCACTACTGACGAGCTCAAATAAGGGCGAAACTCGAGTATAGTGCTTCCATATTGACGTGGATAGGCCTTAGGTTCATACCAGAATGCGATCGGCGTTGCCAGTAGTGGGTTGTGCTCAATATTTAAATTTAAATTTCAAATCCCGAAACAACCACATAATTAATAAATGTTATTCAAAGCCAGCTTTCCCAGATTAGTGATTAAAAACTCCGCAGCCGAACAAGTGCGACATGAGGCTTCTGATAGTCAGAAGCTGTCCCTTTCCAGGATTGTTTCGGCCCTTTACCTTCCTGTTACTCTCTGGGGACATTCTGGTCATGACTCCGAGTGTCTTCCTCCTGCTGTAAGTTCGTATCCTGTATCGAGACGTTCGAGTCGTTTTCCCACTTATTCCACACTTGCGCATTATGCCTGCCCCTGAGTCATTTTTCCCTTGGGGAGGAGAACAACCTAAACCCGGGGCTTCCTCCCCTCAGATATTCTAGCATCTTCGGTTGTTACTAAAACTTTCATTAGCAGGTCCGTTAATGTAACTGATAGAGGATTAAGCTGATCATGTCATGAGCTTCGTTGAATGGATTCCCACAATGATCGTTAATTGGATGTTTGCTCTTCCCCCTTCCACAAATACAAAATCAAAACAAACCTGGTCTCTTTGTTTCTGTTTCACAGTTTTTTTTTGTCTAACGTGGTATAAACTCATCTGTTGATACTACATTCACAGCAGAGCAAGTGGCCAATGCCATCGATTGGCTTGAGCAAGCCCTGAAGTTAGACAACAAAAGAGAACCCACCGTTGGATTTAACCCTTTACATTCAGAGATCTCATTAACGGGACAGATTCACGCACTCCTGGGTACAGCCTATCATCAAGTAAGGAAGTATTTAGTAATAGTAAATTTGCTGTTTATGCACGTTACATGTTTTTCAGACATGTCATTTGAGATGTTTCTGAATGGCTGTTTGTGTCACCCGAAGGCATGTGATTTAAGATTTGATACACAGAGTATATAGAAGCAGAAAATAGAACAGTTCGGTCATCTTATTCGAATGAAGTTGTTTGCTTTCAAAAAATAAAAAAGCTAGCTTTAAAACGCGAAGACAATATTGGGAAAAGATGTATTGACAATATCTGAGATTTGTGACAACGGCGAGAGAGCCTGATGACTTCATCAATACATCGGGTACAGAGGAGAAAACTCTTACTTCCCTGTAATACTTAACAGCAGGCACAGATCAAATGTAATCCCTTTCCGTTCGACAAAATCTAAAGAACAAATAAATCAAGACATTCTTGCTTAACATGATTGGGGGAGGGGGGAGAGAGAGAAAACACACACATACACACACTCACACACACACACACGCACACACACACACACTCACAGACGCGCGCGCACACACACACATATTTATACATACATCTGCTGGCTAAGCTCAGGGTCAAACCGTCCGGAGTACGGCCCCGTACACTATCTGACGTGTTGAGGTTGTACACAGTCTGTAGCCGCTCACTCGTAGCTGAATATTCTGTCATTGCTGGTGATTGTCCCCATACCTGCGTGTTGACAGGCAAGTGTACTAACCACTTGGTGCCGCTTATCCTCTTGAAGATGAGTTGAAAATGATAAATACAAAATATTTCTGATGATTTATTTAGACTCATCATCATCATCATCATCATCATCATCATCATCATCATCATCATCATCATCATCATCATCATCATCATGTGCCAAACCGATAAGCGGGGCCTGTCATGGTTCGCCATCTCATTAAATGACCAGTCTTGAGGTAAATCTCTTATCATGTTCCTATTATGCCACGTACCGGCTCTGTGGCGATGGGGTTACGAGCGCAATTCGTAATAACATATACCGCGTTCCAAACACAGTTACGGGCGTTGGTTTCCCATATGATGGTATGAGTACCGGTCGATCAGAATGCAATGGCAAACTAAGTGTTTTGCGTATCCTTTTACAGGACTTAGCTGTCAACAGCAGCATCTTTCAGCTGTCTGTTGATCTCTTGGCAAGATTACGCTCAGTAGTTTGCCATTGCTTTCTGAGCGGCCGGCTCAGTATCCGCAAGTCACGAGCGGGGGTCGAACCACCTCAGTTCTCGCTCCGCTGTGAGACTCTGCGTGATAAACGGGATTACAGAGAGAAAGTGTTGTAACCCCACAGCCAGAGAGACCGGCAATGGCAAACTACTGAACGTAAACTTGCCAAGAAATCACAAACAACAACATCAAATCCTGGGGTTGACTGCTAAGTCCCCTAGAGGTCATGCAACTAACCAATATTATGTCACGTGACAAGTCATCCAGGTACGAGGGGATTCAAATGAAACCTTAAAAGTGTGATATAAATTACAATAACCATGCCAGTGTCTTGTAACCTGTCAATATTGTTGTTAAGGATGTTAAGAGTATTAAGACCGTTACATCATAGTGCAGAGGAAAACGGTGAGGCCATAAGAATAGTTTAAAGATATCCGCCCCACTTTTGACATGCATCAAAGAGGAACACCCACTTTGCATATACTTTGCGGTATTTTAGCACTTAGTTGGGAGTCTCTGTGGCGAAGTGGTCAAGCCGTTTGACTCGTGCTCCGAAGGTTGTGAGTTCGATTCCGGGTCGCGCCCTTCGGTTTACGAGTTAAATGTTTCGGAGACTCCTGTGGGTCGTCGCTAAAAGCTACGGAGTTCGTGCTTTGTGTGACGCTTTCCGCGCTGCGGAAAGAGACTGGGCCATATGGGATAAAACCCGGTGCGATGAAGTCGACCTTGTCGACTTTTAAGCGACTTTTTTAAGCTCTTAGTTATGATGTGGTGTGCTGAACTCTGACTGATGTCAGTATGTGCGGCAATGTCTCTCACAGTCAATCCTTGGTTTTTCTGTACAAGACCTACAACGGCTGCCATCGACTCTGGTGTCACTACTCGGTGAGCATGACCCGCTCGTAAACAGTCTGTCGCAGAAGTCACGCCGTTTTGAAACTTCCTACTCCTCTCATACGCTTGCTGGACTGACAGTCATGCATCACCATACTGAACCTTCATTTGATGATGATTTTCTATAGGTTTCACCCCTTCACTGATCAAAATACAGATATGAGAGCGCTGCTCCTCTTTAGTGCATGTCAAAAGTGGGGCGATCATATTTAAACTGTCTTTATGACGCCACCATGCTCGTCTGCACAGTGATGTTACGTGCTAAACACACTTGACATCCTTAACAACAATATTAACTGATTACTAGACAATGGCATGGTTATTGTAATTTCTATCACACTTTCATTGAGGTTTTCATTTGAAGCCTCCTCGCATTCGTCTTGTTGTCTTCCCTTTTCCTTTTCCCATCAAGTTTGCCAGTTGTCACTAAGTTTTCAAATTTATTTATCCTCATAATATGCACAACAATTCTTGATCCTCTACGCTTAATCAATTTTCGGTTTTCATTTATTTGTCTCATTCGTTTTTCTATCAGTCCGTGGTATTCCTAGCATTTTCTACAGGAACCACATTTTCACAACCAATAAACGTTATCGGCATTTCCTTCTTATTGTCATTGTTTCATATGCACACATGAGTACATGTTCTATACAAAACTGTAACATTCTTGTTATCACTCCAATTAACAGTTCTTTTTCTGTTTTTAAATTGGTGAGTATAATTTCCATGTTGCAAAAAAGATTTCAGGTTATTATGTCTTCATGTAGTCACAGTAGTCTCCGTGTTTATATGTTGCATGTTGTGTTTTTGTTTGGTTATGAAGGGTACTCGCCGCAATGTCCTATGTTTTCCGTAATTGCTTTGTTATTCCGACAGCTTCCGCTGCTTGCCATGTTCCAGCTGTATAGGTGTTATCTTTCCACTGGAGTAAACCGAGGCCGAGAGAGGGATCATGCCGTTTGGGCAAAACATGGTCGCTACGATTCAGCCTAGGCTTTGTACTACGGAGAGGTACAACTCTGTCCCTGGCCCATGCCATGGGTTGTAGTTGTTATGCCTTTTTTATGCACATTATAACAAACTATCGTCTGTCAAGACGGCAAGGGCCCAGTAAGGTGCCAGTGGTAATGATGGCTAATGTAGACAGAATATGGGATGTGTATGTTATATGTACTGGTATATAATAAGTAAAGATGGTGTGTGTTCATCTTGATTGGGTATGATGCATGCACAACTGCAGACATCATTGTTTGATCAAACAGCTGGGAAACAGCCAGAAAGCTGCAGAGATGTACAGGAGAGCTGTCAACGCGGGTAGGTAGGTAGTTAGTTTGTTAGTTGGGTAGCTAATTAGTTAGTTTGATAGTTAGGTAGCTACTTAGTTTGTTAATAAGGTAGCAAATTAGTTAGTTTGTTTGTTAGGTAGCTAATCAGACATTTAATTATTTAGTTAGTTAGCTAGATAGCTAGCCAGCCAGTTTGCTGTTAATTAGCTAGTTAGTTAGCTAGCTATATGGTCAGTTAGCTAGATAGCTAGCTAGCTAGCTAGTAAGTTAGTTAATTAGTTAGTTAGCCGATAGTGACGCAGTCATTTTGTAATCACTATTGCGCAAACCGCCCCATCTTCACCACCTCTACATGAGATATTGCGTAAGAGGCAGTTTTTTTTCCTGAAGTAAGATTTTATGTTGTCCTTACTCCTCCGTGCACTTTATAATAAAACTCCTGTTACTTAATGACTTTCCCGGGTATCATAACCTCGCTTTAGCTAAACTTTTAATGTGTCTAATACCAGATCCAGACAATGTCCACGTTAAACTTCTGGCGCATGAATTAGAGTCACAGGCACGACGATATCCGAGCCAACTCACCCAGACACCATTGATAGATGCATTTCAACGTCTGTGCAAGCTGCAAAATAAACTAACCAAGGTACGGTGTGTAAATGTGTATTATACGGTGTGTAAATGTGTATTATACGGTGTGTAGATGTGTATTATACGGTGTGTAGATATGTATTATACGGTGTGTAGATGTGTATTATACGGTGTGTAAATGTGTATTATACGGTGTGTAAATGTGTATTATACGGTGTGTAGATGTGTATTATACGGTGTGTAGATATGTATTATACGGTGTGTAGATGTGTATTATACGGTGTGTAAATGTGTATTATACGGTGTGTAGGATGTGTATTATACAGTGTAGATGTGTATTATACGGTGTGTAGGATGTGTATTATACGGTGTGTAGTATGTGTATTATACGGTGTGTAGGATGTGTATTATACGGTGTGTAGATGTGTATTATACGGTGTGTAGGATGTGTATTATACGGTGTGTAGATGTGTATTATACGGTGTGTAGATGAGTGTTATAGATATGTAAATATGTATTATACGGTGTGTAAATGTGTATTATACAGTGGGTAGGATGCGTATTATACGGTGTGTAAATGTGTATTATACGGTGTGTAAATGTGTATTTTACGGTGTGTAGGATGTGTATTTTACAGTGTGTAGATGAGTGTTATAGATATGTAAATGTGTATTATAAAATGTGTAAATGTGTATTATACGTTGTGTAAATGTGTATTATACGGTGTGTAGATGAGTGTTATAGATATGTAAATGTGTATTATAAAATGAGTAAATGTGTATTATACGGTGTGTAAATGTGTATTATACGGTATGTACATGTGTATATAAAGTGTGCAAATGTGTGTTATACAGTATGTAAATGTATATTATATGGTGTGTAAATGTGTATTATACAGTGTGTAAATGTGTATTATAAAATGAGTAAATGTATACTATACGGTGTGTAAATGTGTATTATACGGTATGTACATGTGTATATAAAGTGTGCAAATGTGTGTTATACAGTATGTAAATGTATATTATATTGTGTGTAAATGTGTATTATACAGTGTGTAAATGTGTATTATAAAGTGTGTAAATGTGTATTATACAGTGTGTAAATGTGTATTATAAAGTGTGTAAATGTGAGTTATATGGTGTGTAAATGTGTATTTTACGGTGTGTAAATGTGTACTATATGGTGTGTACATGTGTATTGTTCGCTTGTGTTGATTGCCGCTCCGCCACGGATATATCTCCAGGTTGACATATACTGACCAATTTAAAACGCCAAACCGTGTACACAGCTGGATTTTCTTTATTAAGTAAATCTGGAGTCCATTCGAGGTTCGAATGCAAATCCCACTATGTACAAGGTGAGCATTCTGATCCCTGGGTCACCCATTCCTTTTCTCCAGTATCGTATATTGCGTTCAGCAGTCTGGCGATTTGGTCCATTCCATAATCTTCTAAGGCAGGGGTCACCAAACTTTTTTCACGGCGGGCCGGATAACTGACAAAATGACGAGCACGGGCCGGATACTCATTCTGTACAATACTTGCGCATACTTCTTGGCGAAGAGGTACGGACGCGGTTCGTAATCCCGTGTACCTCGTTCGAAACTCAGCTGCGCGTGATTTGGCAGCAGACCGCGTTGTACATGATTGTTTACGCTATGGTGTGGGTGACGGTCGTTCAGAAAGCAATGACAAACTACTGAACGTAAACTTGCCAAGACATCAACAACAGCAAAAAGTGCTGGTGTTGACTGCAAACGTCCTGTAAAGGATATGCAACTAACTTTAACAAAGCTTGCAAGCCAGAACGAAAGCTCTGGGGGAAAAGACGAAAAACTAAGTTAGTTTAGTTTAGTCGTTGGATCAACATCACGGCACACGGTTTAACCCATAAGTGCTCCGTTTTCCTCCTAACTCAAACCTGAGTTTGGAGAAACTCAGCTCAATGTACGAACTCCGTTGCATCTGCGAGGCTCCTGGAATACTTTGGGTAGATTTTTAACTCGAAATTTTGCCCGGGCAGCGCCGTTAGGCTACTCTTTTTCGATTTCCAACTGCCAAGGGATTTTTTACGGGCGCAACAATACACACGGGCATCTGATCTCACTACCCAGAGACCAGGGGACATTTTATTACTGGAAGTCCAGGTGGATATTTTAAAATAAATCCCGGTCCTCACCGGGGCCTGAACCCGGGACCTCCAGCACTCGAGGTGGATACCATACCTCGAGACCACTCAGCCCCCCAAAAAAACTAAGTTAATCATGGGTGAGTGGCGTGCAATGCACACACACACACACACACACACACACACACACACACACACACACACACACACACACACACACACAAACACACAAAACAACAAACAAAACAAAGACAACCAATATGTTTATTTGCTAAAAAAATGATATCAAAGAAGGCGACGTTAGCAAAAAAGATAGTTACATCAGACCTAGTGTGCACATATCCGAATCTCACAAACTGAGCAGCAAAAAAGGTTAGTGAGATTTGTGAAACTGATATTTGGCTTTCAAGTTATCATCAATGTCTGGTTTGGAATTGATGCATCCAATCATGAGAATTGCTTTCAAATGTTCATCAATCAATCTCATTCGATGTGTTGACTTCACATACTTCATTTTTGAAAATATTTGCTCACAGACGTAAGTTGTTCCAAACAATGATGCCATACCAGCGGCAAATTTCTTCAGTTTCAGAAACTCAACATCAGGTAAGCAGCGGTAAAATTAAACAAGTTTTCCTTCTTTGTGCCTCTCTTTCAACAAGTCATTTGCTTGCAAATCAGTGAGCTCCACCTGTAGATTAGCTGGCACATCATCAAGGTTACAATCTAACGGATTCTGGAACAGAAGAATGTCACTCTCAATTCTGTCAAGATCTGAAAATCTCTCCAAAACATGCTCCTTCAAGTCACGAATACATTTTCTTTCTCGGAAAATCTAGGTTGACAGCTTTTGCGATTGTAGCGCAAAGCTCTTTGAAACAGTGATACTGGGGAAAGTTTTCTAATTTCAGTTGTGTTTCAAACAATGACAGCTTTCTCCGAAATCCTTTGATGATTCTGTAGAGAACACAGACAAAGGTTATCCTTTCCCTGAAGTTTTAAATTCAGTTCAATCATTGGGATGTGATATCGACTAAACATGACAACTTTGACAGCCAGGTAGGATCTGAAAACTGTGGATCAGATCTATCGTTTTCAATGAGGAAAATATCTATTTCGTTTCGGAGCTTGCAAAAACGAAACATGACTTTACCGTAGCTGAGCCATCTCACTGATGTGTGACAAGACAATTCACATAATTCAGAATCAATTTCTTCAAGAAAAGCCTGGAACTGACGGTAATTGAGTGCATGTCCTCGAATGAGGTTCACAGTAGAAACGAATGGTTTCAGTACACAAGAAATATCTAAGTCTTTCCCACAGATGTATGACGCTGTGTATGAACAGAGCGCCCTGAATTCGCAAATCTTCCGAGTCCTGATCTGCCCCATCAGACCCTTCCTCACTCCAGCCATATTTTTCTTCCATCAACTGTAACACCCCGAAGCTAATTTCACTCAAGGTTATAATCTTGCAAAATTCTTTGCACTTCCAGGAAAATGTCTTTTCGAGTTTTTGTTCCTTGCATGCTGCAAACGGATGCCAACTCTTTCATTATCTGAAAGTTAAAATTGACACCACGAATGAACACGAGAAGTTGTGACGTACTGGAGAGATCAGTAGACTCATCCAGCGCCAGAGAATACCAAAACAATTTTGTAGCTTTGTCGCGTATCTGTAGCACTATGTTCTCTTAAGTTCTTCTGTTCTCCGCACAACTTAACTTGCCGAAAGGCTGATAGTTTCAAACAAATCGGCTTTCTCAGGACTCAAGTCATTTGCTGCTTCCATCATACACTCTTTGATGAAGTTGCCATCAATAAACGGTGTTCCTAATTCTGCCATCATATGTACTATTTTGTAACTTGTACGAGTGACAGATTCATTTTCAACAAACATTCTTGTGAAGAGATTTCTTTGTGTTTCTAAACGACGTTTCATGGACTCATATTTCTCATAGTGTAACTTTCCAGAAAACTTTGATAGATGTTTTGTTTCATAGCGACGCCGAAGATTGTACTCTTTCATAACGGCAACACTTCCGCTGCGAATTACGCAATTGGTTTTCTGGTCCTTTGTTTCCACAAAGAAGTACGTAACTCCCCATTCTTCAATGAAAACGCGACATTTGGAGTCCACTTTTCTTTTCTTAGTTGTCACAATGAAGGTTAAGTAAATGGGATCTTACAATGAAAATGACATTGAATTAGAAACATAATTAAAATCCTATTGGAATACAAGAAAAGCAGAGGCCTAAGGGTCACTGGTGAAGCTGCAGCTCACCAAAGGTACATATGAAGTTTATAGGTACCTTTGGTAATAGAATATATCACATAATAATGTTTGCAAAATATATAAATGGGACCGGCCTAAATAAACAACATAGAGCAATGTTTTTCAACCAGGGTTCCGCGAGTGGCAACCAGGGGTTCTGCCGAAACAGACCGAAATCGCCAAAATGCAATATTCCTGCCAATCTGGTTTATTACATATAGTAGGACAGACACTTGAATCATTGCACAGAGTTCTTTGAGCAACGTAAACATTTGCGTAAAGATCTGCTCCAGCAGAAAGGTTGAAAAACACTGTTCTAGAGACCAGCTCGATTAACACCTTGAGAGGGGAATTTTTCTGAGTTGGTGATAATATTTTCGTAATAACACGAGGCTTCTGTGGCAATTTTTATGCTTTGTTTGCTACTTTATTGCCTCTATTCATACTTGTAGTTCACTTACCTATCATTGTGAAATAAAGAAATTCTTGTTACATACCTATAAAATGGGTGACTGGCAAAAAGAAGTAAATATTTCTGGAGCATCGGACTTGTCTTGACAGCCGGACGCATCTGGGGGAGGGAATGATGCGTGTGTGTGTGTGTGAGTGAGTGTGTGTGTGTTGCCATGGAAACAATGGTAACGTCAGAAGAGAGTAGGCGGCGCTACCACGAGCAGGAGAAGGACTTGGGATGGCGCGGAATAAGCAAACATTACAATAAACAAGAAAATCTAGAGACAATAGTTTATAACTGAAAATAGTAAATTTAAGACACGTGGCAGCCAGGAGGCATCCGCACGTGTGAAGATCTCCTATTATTCTAATCATAATATTTACATTTAAATTGTATCACGGCGTCTCGTGTTCCATACGTTATATCAAGCAATTTCGAGTACTGTCGCCGGGCCGGATGAAATGACGTTGCGGGCCGGATCCGGCCCACGGGCCTTAGTTTGGTGACCCCTGCTCTAAGGCATTGCTCATTTCTATTGTGATGTTATCTGTAGCGGGGTCTTGCCAGTTTTCATATGGTTAAGAGCATTCTGAACTTCCATCTTCAAAATGGATGGTCCTTCATTATTATTCCGATGATCACATTGTTCTTCTCTTGTATCATTATAAAGGTCTTTCACATAATCTGACCACGCATGTAACATCTGATCTTTTTTTCTATTATGATTTTGTCATCTTTGGTTGTTAGGCAACCTGTTGATGTGTGTGTTCTTTTATTAGTGATGTCATTAATTCTTTTGTGCATTCATTTGGTATTCCGGGTGTTGTGTTGGTTTTCAATTTCCTTGCAATTTTCCTCAAGTCATACTTCTTTTGCCTCTTTGCATAGCTTCCTAATTTTCCTGTGAATCTCTTCATATTTTTCCTTGTTATTTTTGTTATTTCTTCTTACTTCCATGAGTTTTAAGATGTCTTCCGTCGTCCATTTCTTGCGTCCTATTATCTTTATTTTTGGGATAGTTGTTTATGCAGCTTGGTTAACTGATTTCTTTAATATTTCCCATTGGTCACTGACGTCTTGAAGTAATATTTGTTAAAAAGAAATTTGTCACGAAATCAATGAAATCCGGAGCATAACAATCAATGCGTAATATCGTCCAACTCATTAGAGGATTCATCTTTTCCTTCTTGCTGCACAAAAGAGAATAATCACCAACTACAGATACCGTGCAGAAATTCCAATATATCTAATTGTTCTAATCAGTTTACAGTTTTCATCTGTTTCTTGTAGGACCTGGTCATTGGTTTTTCTGTCTGCCCGTGGTATTCTTTGTATTATCCTCAGAAACCACATTTCCACAGCCATTAGAAGTTTTTTTCAGCTTGTCTGCTCATTGTCCACGCTTCACATCCATACAAAAGTACAGGTTATGTGTAACACTTCAGCGCTTTTTTCCTCGTTGCAAATGGCAAATTGTTATTGGTCCTTATGTTTTACATCTAGCAAAAGGCTACCTTCGTCATGGCGATTCTTGTTCTAATATTTTCAAGACATCTGCCATCAGATACCATGATTATTCCGAGACAGTTGTAACGATCCTTGTTCTAATCTCAACAAGACATCTTTCATCAGATGTTTTCACTGTTCCAAGATAGTTGTACCGATCAGTTATAACTATTTTAAAATGTCGCATGTCCTTTGCAGGACGCTGCGATTAGCCTCAGCACCAGGTTGAATTTTTTAAGCAGTTATACTTCCATTAGTTTGTCTTTGCTTTCTGAAAGAAAAGTCAATGGCGAAGTGCTTCTTATGAAATCCCCCGCAATCTCATTCTTTTCATATACGGGTTCTCAATCTGCCCCCCCCCCTTTTTTTCCACGTGATCCCACAGGCGCACGACTACCTCTCCCTTATCCGTAGGTAATGCCCCACCAAGAGGTGCATTCCCTGCCAGACTATCAGCCGGTTCATTCCCCGGCACTCCCGCATGGTCAGGGCACAAAATCCTTCTGACAATCTGTGATCTCTGAGCAAGGTGAGCCATTCCACACGAAACATTCCTTTCTCCATTTTACTAAGCATGCTCCTTGAGTCCATAATGAATACAATGTGTGTTCCAGTGGTCTCCTCTAACCAACGGAATGCCGCTGTTACTGCTTCCACCTCCATTCTCATGCTTGAGCTCGTAGTCTCATATGCCAGACTTTCCTTTTTCAAGAATTTTCCATTAGCCTTCGTTATGAAACCCCAACCACTATGCTGTTTCTCACCACTGACCCATCGGTGTAGATCACTATGTCACCTTGATGTGTGTTACTTGGGATCAGTTGTTGCACCTCAACCTCTGTGCGGCCCGCTACCCATTCTCTGCACTCATGACCCAGTGTTACTATTACATTGTGCCAGTCTGACATGTCTTCCGATACTTTAACCCACTCTTTTTCACGACTGACGGTCTCTAGAGCACACACCTGACGTATATATATATATATATTTCCAGTATGAATCCAGGACCAACCACGTCTTAATCTATGACCCTTGAACATATCCATGACTTCATGCAGGGGGTGATCCCTATCTGCAGCAACTCTCAGGTACCATTTGGCCTGAAGGATCCTATGCCTATTCGTCTCAGAATTTTCTACGTGGAAGTCGCCGTAAGGCAGTGACTAGCACACATGCCTACCTGCCATCGTCATGAGTTGGAATCCGCAACCATATGGATTTGTGAAATTTACCTGGGCTGCCAGGTCGACCCAGCCTAAAATAGGTACCAAGTAATGTTTTAGGAAGTAAAGGCGGTCATGGTGCTATAGATTGACCACTTTACTCTTTGAATGCCGAGTGGTATATAAAATATGAGTCTAGTACGATATACCAAATACTCTCCAAGGCGTGAAACCAGAGTCCTTGACTTTTGTTGTCGTAATGTCCATGTTTTGTTGTGTTTCAGAATACATCTGACCATAGATTGACGTGTACCTATAGAGAAGTGATTCTCCCGTACTACAGATTTAAAATGGAAGTGATTTCTGTCTCACCTTATGTGGCGCTGTTTTATGACGTCGTCACAGACGACGATGCGGACGCTTTGAAACATTTTGTGACTGACAAGGTACGTGATTTACACTCACAGTAAGTGAAGTCAGGACTTATTCAGATATGCTTGCTTGCTTGCTTGCTTGTGTTCGTTGGCTTGAGCTCCAACGCGAAGTCCTGTATGTCGGATGAAAGCATCCTGTTGTCCAACATCAGTGTGATGTCGTACAGGACCTGAGGTTTGCGTGAGTATCCGTTGTTCTATGTCTGGCTTATTGGTGTGCAGACTGGTGGTTCCTCGCCGTACAGCCAGACTCTCTCCGACTTCGGAGGAATCGGCGATCCTACTGACTTTAGCCAGGACCCCGAAGGGACCTGTTGCCCAGGACGCTCGACGAAGACTCGTCAATAGGTCTTGGCCAGTATATAACCCGGCCCTGGTGCCTTGGAAACACCTCTGCGTCCCATTCAGATATGACTGAGCTGCCGTATGATGATTACTGTAGATAGTGCTACCTGCTTTCTGTTAGCGCCGAATGTTGGGCGGCGCTGACCAAACCCGACACCCCAAATTGTGCCCACGGCTTCGCGCGGAGGAGCGCAAATGGGAGGTATTTTGTTGTTGTTGTTCTCATATCCTTTACAGGACGTCGCTGTCAACATCAGTATCTTTCAGCTGATTGTTGATTTCTTAGTTGCAGTCCTGCCGTCCTGCCTCCGCCCCCCCCCCCGCCCTTTCTTTCAATGTGCTCACTGAACCGTAACACCTATCACCCCGTCATCATCCTCAATCTCACTCCTTCGGTTGGGTATAAAAAGAATACATCGGAGATATTCTGAGTTACTGTGAGGTAAGTATTAACATTTTTTTTTCAATTCTCATTTTCTCTTCATTGCTTTCATATTTTTTTTTTCCATTCTTTTGTTCTTCTCGTCCTGTCGTCACCTTTTGATGTAGTCACAGGAGATCTCCTTGACTATATGTTGTGTTTGTGAATGTGTTTGTTTGCTGATGAAGGCTAATCGCCGCAACGTCCTGTATGTGTCGTAAATCTGTTATGTAAAGCTGCACTACGTTGTGTCATTTTATATTGTTTACATTTTCACAGCTTTACCGCAGTTCCACCCAATTTTATTCATATTTTCGCGTATCTGTAGCACTGTGTTCTTTCTAAGTCCTTATGTTCTTCGCCCAACTGAGTTTGCCGAAACGCCGATAGTTCGAATCAAATCGGCTTTCTCAGGACACATGTCACTTGCTGCTTCCATCATACTCTTTGATTAAGTTGCCATCAGTAAACGGTTTTCCTCATTCTCCCATCTTATGCACTAGTTTGTAACTTGTTCGGTTGACAGTTTCATTTTCAGCAAACTTTCTCGTGAAGAGATTTCTTTGTGTTTCTAAACCACGTTTCATGGACTCATATTTCTCAGAGCGTAACTTTCCAGAAAACTTTGAATATGTTGATAAATGTTTTGTTTCGAAGTGACGCCGAAGATTGTACTCTTTCAAAGCGGCAACACTTTCGTTGAATATTACGTAATTGGTTTTCTGGTCCTTTGTTTCCACAAAGAAGTACCTTCCTCCCCATTCTTCATTGAAAACGCGACACTAGGCGTCCACTTTTCTTTTCGTAGTAGCCATGGTAAAGGGTGGAGTAAATGGGATCTTAAAATGAAAAAAAAAGACATTGAATTAGAAACATAAATAAAATCCTATTGAAACACAAGAAAAGCAGTGGACTAAAGGGTCACTAGTGAAGCTACGGCTCACCAAAGGTACATATAACGTGTATAGATACCTTGTGTAATAGAATATATCTCATAATAAGGTTTGCAAAATATATCAATAGGGCCGGCCTGAATAAACAGAGTAGAGCTGAGTTTTTCAACCGGGAATCCGCGAGTGGCAGCCAGGGGTTCCGCCGAAACAGACCGAAATCACCTAAGTGCAATATTTCCGCCCATCTGGTTTATTATATAAAGTAGGACAGACACTTGGATTATCGCACAGAGTTCCTTGAGAAACGTAAACATTTTCATAAGGATCTGCTCCAGCAGAAAGGTTGAAAAACACTGGCCTAGAGACCAGCTCGATTAACACCTTGACAGGGGAATTCTTCTGAGCTGGGGATAATATTTTCGTAATAACATGAGGCTTCTATGGCATTTTTATGCTATGTTTGCTACTCTATTGCCTCTATTCACACTTGTAGTTACCTATCACTGTTAAACAAAGAAATCCTTGTTACATACCTATAAAATGGATGAATGGCAAAAAGAAGTAAATATTCCTGGAGCATCGGACCTGTGTTAACAGCAGGGCGCATCTGGGGGAGGGAAAGATGCGAGCGCGCGCGCACGCATTTATGTGTGTGTGTGTGTGTTGCCATGAATACCATGGTAACATCAGAGCGTAGACGGAGCTACCACGAGCCTGGGAAGGACTTACGGTGGTGCGAAATAAGCAAACATTACAATAAACAAGAAAATCTAGATACAATAATTTATAATTGAAAATAGTAACTTTAAGAGACATAGCAGCCAGGAGATCTCCGCATGTGTGGAGATATCCTATTATTCTACACATAATACTTATATTTGAATTATATCACAACGTCTCGTGTTTCATACGTTACATCAAGCTAGTTCAAATACAGTCGGCGGGCCGGAATGAAATAACGTCGCGGGCCGGATCCAGCGCGCGGGCCATAGTTTGGTACCTCTGATCTAGAGGAAGCAAGAGTAGATAGAGCTATTTACCTTGGATGGAATCTGTCTAGAGGAGGCTAAAGTAAATACAGTCCGTGACATTGGACGGAATCTGTCTAAAGGAGGCTAAAAGAGTCCGTGACCTTGGATGGAATCTGTCTAGAGGAGGCAAAACTCACACTCATGCATGTCGAAGTCGGACAAACTGACCTTTGAGGTGTATAACTTCGTATAACGCACTTCCATCGAAAGAGTACGATGAAGTATCAACTTATGTGCTTATATGTGTCTTTGCTCGTCGCACGACCGCTCTGTATCTTCTTTCTCCATCCCACTACTATTTACATTTAGATAAATTTGACAGTTCTCTGTCTATGTGCCTATGTCCTCGCCCCGAGATGTGTCCAAAATTAACTGTCTCTTTGTAAAATAAAAACAGTTTTAAAAACAAAAATGTGAGATACTAAACACAGACAAGGTGTACATACATACCTTATAACGTGCTCCACATGCCTGCCTGCTTGCCTGCCTGCCTGCCTGTCTGCCTGCCTGCCTGGGTGGGTGGGTGGGTGGGTGGATGGATGGGTGTGCGTATGTGTGTGTGTATCTGTCTGTGTGTATGTCTGGCTGGCTGACAGGTAGGTAGGTAGATAGATACGTAGGTAGGTAGGTAGGTAGGTAGGTTGGAAGGTGTATGCCTGTCTGTCTGTCTGTTTATCTTTCTGTGTGCGTGTCTTTGTTCCTTGGTTCGTTCTCTCTCTCTCTCTCTCTCTCTCTCTCTCTCTCTCTCTCTCTTACACACACACACACACACACACACACACACACACAGTCTTTGTCACGCTCCCTTCCACTTGTCTTTACTTCTCACACACCCATTAAAACCTCCACATTCACAGCTTTCCAGAGGTTATTTGATCAGAAATGGAAAAGCGTCTTATGCTGAGACTAGGACCAGTCACGTGTAAGTATTTACTTATTATTATTATTATTATTATTATTATTATTATTATTATTATTATTATTATTATTATTGTTGTTGTTGTTGTTACCGTAAGTATCTTCTGTAACCAAAACGCACATAAATCAACATGATAAATGGGACGACATTATGCATATTATGCCGGCTCCCTGGCCGAGGAGTTAGCAGCTTTCTCCGTTAACCCCGAATACTCTCGTGGTTGACGCGAGCGCACGAGAACTAGAAGTGGTTCGAGTCGCGCCAGTGACTTATGAGAGTATGGAGCCGGTCGCTCAGAAAGTCGTGGCTTGCTGATGAGCGTAATCTAGCCTAGGAATCAACATACAGCTGAAAGATGCTGGTGTTGACCGCAATATCCTGAAACAGGATGGAAACGCGGGAAAAAAATTATGCATATTATACAACAGATGCATTATGAAGAAATGGCTCAGACCCATGTGCATGATAAAGTGAATAAGAAACTTTATGTTTATCATTGTGGAATTTTAATTTGTTTTGTGTCTCCAAACATTGTGTTGGTAATTGTTGAATTTTAGTTGGTTTATGACAACATACATTGTATTGTTGTGTCAGGGATGTTAGTTAGTTTATATTTCCATACATTGTCTTGATGAATCAGGGATTACAGTTGGTTTATGTCTCTATACATTGTGTTGGTGTGTCAGAGATTGCAATTGTTTTATGTCTCCGTATATTATGTTGGTCATTGGGGAATTTTAATTGGTTTGTGTCTCCATAAATTGTGTTGGTCATTGTGGGATTTTAGTTGGTTTGTGTCTCCATACATTGAGTTGGTCATTGTGGGATGTTTGTTTGTGTCTCCATTCATTGTGTTGGTTATTGAGGGATTACGGCTGGTTTATGTCTCCATATATTGTATTGGTCATTGAGGAATTTTAGTTGGTCTGTGTTTTCATACATTGTGTTGGCGTGTCGGAGATTATAGTTGGTTGGTGTCTCCATACAGTCTGGTTGTGTTTGGGGAATGTCAAATTGTTTGTGTCTCCAAACAGTCTGGATGTGTTTCGAGGGTTTACGTTTGTACCTGTGTTTGGAAGATGTGTCCTTGTGTCTATATCCTAAATATAGTACCGGGAAATGCTCTGTGAAATAAATACGACTGATGTGATATTTACCACACCCCCATCGGAGTGCCAATTGGTCTAAAATAAGGTGAAATTGGCACTATACACTTAAACGCCTTAAACCGTGTAAACAGGTCCTGTTATTTTTACTTTTACAAGTACCATAAGTGAACATACCCTGTATTTATGGCATTCTAGAGTTATATTCCATTTGTGTACATACATATTCAGCGTTAAGGGTAAGAGTCAATGGTGTCTAGTTCACAGTATGTAAGCCTGTTATAGTGTTATAAATCAACACACGCTGTGCAAAGGCAAATCAGGTACAAGGGCAACGCCCAATGTCCAGTGGTCCTATGTTTGCAACAATTCCACACTTTGCTGCAGATGACCATGTAGCTCTCCAAATAACACGAAGGACTTAGATATGTATTCTGTCCAACCGAACATCCCCCTTCCTCTTCTTCTTCCTCTTATGCCTCTTCTTCTTCTTCTTCCGCTTTTTCTTCCTCTTTTTAATCTCCTCCTCTTCGTCGATCAACGTTTGCTCTGCGTTTTTTCGCTATGGGTTATAAACATGACAGTTAGCGGAGGTCTACAGCGACTCAACAATAAAATGTCTTTTGGGGTTGCTCCTACGAGCTAAACGTCCATTCTATATCTGGCAAATTATGGCCAGTCATGTAGAATGTGCTCTGGAATCAACTTTGGTGCTCCACAGCTGCAAGCCATGGTCCATGAGATTCATGCAGTATTGTGAGCTCTTATTCCGCTGTTTCCTGCGCTAATCTGAAAATCCGAAGCATCGTGGCTTAGGATATTGCAGCTTGCCTTACAGATTGCAACCAATAATGAATCTGATATTCAAAAGAAGAAGAAGACATCGAAGAAGAAGAAGAAGAAGAAGAAGAAGAAGAAGAAGAAGAAGAAGAAGAAGAAGAAGAAGAAGAAGAAAGAGATGATGATGATGATGATGATGATGATGAGGAGGAGGAGGAGGAGGAAGGGGGGGGGACGCAGGAGGAAGAGAAACGCCCACATTAATTTATGGTCATGTTATTTAAGTTTCTAAGACATCATTCAAACACTCAGTTGTCTTCAGTTTCTAGGTTTCTAGGTTGTAAAAACATTGCTTCATTATTGTGTTTTATTACAGCTCTTTTGTCACAGACAGGGAGTCTCCGATCGCAGACCGTCTGTCCAAAAGAATCGAAGCCATCACATACCTGGATGCAACTCACGATGATCATGACAGATTCTATTCCAGCGACCCATTCCAGGTTGACACAATTCTTTTATCAGTTTTGTGCCCTGCCCTGTGTTCAGTCACTCTTCATAGTTTAAATGTAACAAATCGTAAGATGATTAATGCAATGTATTTTTGTACGTTCATTACAATTTATATATAAATAGTCGTGAGGGTCTGTTCAGGGCACAAAAGAAGATCGCCTGCCCTCACCTCTTCTGTCCATTGTTGAGTAGTTCCACACAGGCACCAAGGGCATACTCAAGTTTGATGATGCAATTTCAGAAGAGTTTGACATTAAGAGTGGAGTTAAGCAAGGTTGTGTTCTAGCTCCCACACTCTTTGGAATATACTTTTCATTTCTACTGAAGTATGCCTTTCGTTATCAGTGTCAGAAGTGGGGATGCGCCACCGCCTAGTTGAATGTACTATTCACTGGCGGGCAACCCCAAATAGTCAGATATTGACTCGGGACGAAATCTATATGGTTGAAATAAAGATAACGACCATGAATATCCAAGCGTTCAGCCGAAAGTGGCTCGTTAAAACAAGATGAAATTAGCTGGTCTTGATATTCTCCAAGGAGTGGGAAAAGAGAAAGTTAGATGACTAGGTTTACATCTCCGAATGGATTACTAGCCAAGGCAAAGTATCACCTCTGGCTGCTTTCCTCTCCCTGGTACTTAAATAAGCCCACACCAATGTACACACACGAAAACGTATGCACATTTTGAAAAAAATAAAAGGTAACTATTAGTTTCTAACAAACTACACTGACTTTAATTAATATCAATATTATTGAACATATGATGTTTTCACGATGATGATGATGATGATGATGATGATGATGATGATGATGATGATGATGATGATGATGATGATGATGATGATGATGATGATGATGATGAATTATGCAATATACACTCATATATGTGAAATAATGGAAAGTAGATACATAACTTTGAGGTACTTGTACCCTGTCTGGATGTGTGTCGGAGTTACAAGTGAGATAAGTAGTGTTCCGTTCTGTCGTCACCTTTTTCCTCCGATGTCACAGCACGGGAAAACCAGAGCTCCTGGTGAGGGCTTGGAAGAGATAATCAAGAATGCGTATTATCTAGTTATACATCAGTACATTCCTAAATAATACATACATTCTATCACCCCCATATGCAATGACTAGTCTGGCAAGGTCTCTATTCTAGCTTTACTGCGTTGACTCACCTCCTTTTCCCTCTATCTCCCTTTACAATTGTCTAGTCTGGAAAGGACTTTTCAATCGTCTCACACACCTGCAATTACAAATCTTGCCATCCCATATAATGTCCCGTCATGAGGAATGAAATGTCTTAAGTTAATGTCACTAACTCAGACGCCCGGTTATTTATAGCCGCTCCGTTCACTTTGGTTTAGCCGAATAAAGGGTAGGTAGTGATATCATAATAGTATATAATCTCCGGGCTTAAGTGCCGTGATCAGTCTCCGTGAAAGCCTCAATGAGTTACGATGCATGCTCGTGCACCACACACTGGAAAGGCTAAGCACCATATACCTAATACCAATTATGGGTAAGGTTCGCACCACTACACCTCTGCGTCAACCACGATCAGTACGCAATATGCCAATGCGTGTGGCGCATAAGAACACAATAGCATAACACCAAATTACCATATGACAATTTGCATCTCAAACATCAAATAAACATAAAGTATGCAAATTCAAAAGAGGCGTATAACGATATTCATACTACTGGCATAATGCATGAGTTAGTAACAATATTATATACATACAAAATGAGACATATAACCAGGTCTCATTGGAGTAACCATCGAACACATAAATATATCCAACATATACTTAAACATTAGTCACATGAAGATGTTCCTACATAAGGAGTTTTTTTTTTTTTTTTTTTTTTTTTTTTAGCATATCCTTTACAGGATCTTTCAGCTGTATGTTGATCTCTTGGCAAGATTACGCTCAGTAGTTTGCCATTGCTTTCTGAGTATGTACTAATATAATTGTCTACAGCAAACTGAGAAACTAATAGCTTCCATTGGTGTGACAGACTGCTGATAATATAAATTAAAAGTCTGCCGAATGCATGTCCAGAGTATAACAAAAACGATGCATATAAACATTTTAACACATGTGTAAGAATTACAAACTTATATCAGTAGGCTACAGACAGTAAACTGAAGAATACTAGTTCACAGATCAGTAACAAGAAACACTGATAGTCTCAAAGAACTAACCTAGACCAGACAGAAAGATGAATATCCGCAGCTTTACAGAAAAGTTACTACAGAAATAATCATTTGCTCCCTATACCTGTTTTAAAATTTTTCGTATCTAATATGAGTGCCCGAATCTGTAGTATATATACCCTTTCTCATCTCCCCTTATCTGTGCTGGCGCCCCTTATCTGTGCTGGCGGTGGGGTAACCATGTGTTTTCTCTGACCCAGCCGTGACACTGCCTGACACTTCCCACCTTCGAGTGGGTTTAATTGCCCTTAGGCCACTGGCGTTTCTTATTCAGCCCACTCCTTCCTTTCTACAGATAATTAATTGCCTCTATTCATTCAACCGCTCAGTTTCAGTTCATACTGTTGACGTAGTTAGGGTCGCGTGGTTTTACCAGTCTGTGATAACACAGACTGCTTTCGTCATGCGTTCAGTGCGCAATTCGGTGTCATGTCTGGATAACCACTGAGAAGCGTTATTTTATTCCTATAGTTTTTCCTACCTCTCTTGTTGAATACTTCCATGTAGGAAAACATTCTTGTGCAACTCGCGGCATTCTGTCACAGGCAGGATGGTGGTACATACATTCACTCACGCTCAGATGGCGGCCTTTACAATGCTCAGAGATTGAAGGCTAAGACCAAAATTAGGAGGGTACTGATCAGAGAGTTGCTTTTTGCAGATTATGCTGCAATTACGACCCACTTTGAGGAAGAATTACAACGTCTACTATCTGCATTCGCCAATGCTTGTTCTGAATGTGGTTTAACAATTAGCAAAAATAAGGCACAGATTATTTCACACGTAGACATGCGGGACCATCATTCTTTATTGACGATGCCGAACTGGAGATAGTAGACCATTTTACATATCTAGTATCAGAGGTAAATAGCAAATTATCCCTAGATCAGGAAACTAACACAGTAGCAACAACTCCAGAAAAACTGTTGTGCATTTTGAATGCTTTGAATTGCACATTGTCTGTATCTAACTAATCTTCATGCTATTACCTCCTTTCACAGGTGGTCAACTATGGTATGGGAGGTCACTATGGTGTACACTTGGATTCATTCGACGACGTAGGTCCTACAATCACTTCTGTGACTGCTATTGCTGCTGCTGATACTATTACTACTACTACCACTGCCACCATCACTACCACCACCGCCGTCTGTCGCTCCACTGCTACTGTTGATTCAGCTCCTACTGCTACTACTACTGCTGTAAATACTACTGCTGCTATTGTTGCTGCTGCTGCTGCTGCTACTACTACTACTACTACTACTACTACTACTACTACTACTACTACTACTACTACTACTACTACTACTACTACTACTACTACTACTACTACTACTACTACCACCACCACCAATACCACCACCACCACTACTACTACTACTACTACTTATACTACTACTACTACTACTACTACTACTACTACTACTACTACTACTACTACTACTACTACTACTACTGCTACTATTACTACTACTACTACTACTACTACTACTACTACTACTACTACTACTACTACTACTACTACTACTACTACTACTACTACTAATACTACTTCTAATACTATTATTGCATATACGTATTGTAATGTAATGTCTCTAATGGTTTTCAAAAATTATGAAATAAACATTCCGATTGGAGCTCATACGAGTCGAGAAATTAACAACACAGCAGACTGAACCAGTCAATCCATCAGTGACCGGATTCCCGAATAGAGGACCTAGAAATGTGGATGGAAAGCAATTAATAAATTGACAAACAAATACAAATCATCACAATCATTACCATCAAATCAGGTTACATGTGATCAGTTCAGTAGATTTTTTTTCAGTCCGACATAAACCAACTGAAGGCTGCAATACCAGATGCGCCTCATGACATATTTTTATTATCATCATTCTGTTAGAACAAATGCTATGGAGACATTCCCTCCAACATACCGCTAATGACGACCACTGAAGTATTTACTTATCTCAGTAATCTTAAAAAAAAAAAAAAACAATGACTCATCAGTATTAGATGTAATCAGTCATCGGATCCTTCGCCATGCTGCACCGGCGATCTGCGAGTCACTAACTTTTATATATAACTAGCTGACCCTGCCCGGCTTCGCCCAGACCCTGGTGGGGAGCATCTCATTTAATTCATATAAGTAGTCATATAAGTTCTCGTTCCCGTTACCGACTATCTGTCTGTCTGACTGTCTGTCTGTCTGTCTGTCTGACCCAGCCGTCTTCGCCCAGACCCTGATGGGGAGCATGTCATTTAATTCATATAAGTAGTCATATAAGTTCCCGTTCCCGACTGTCTGTCTGTCTGTCTATCTATCTATCTGTCTGTCTGTCTGACCCAGTCCAGCCCATGGTGGAGAGCATCTCATTTAAATCATATAAGTAGTCATATAAGATCCCGTTCCCGACTATCTGTCTGACTGTCTGTCTGTCTTGGTTAAATGGAGGAGGGAGGAGGAAGAGGGAGGTGGAGGAGGGAGGAGGAGGGCGGAGACAGGAGGAGTAGGGAGGAATAGGAGGGAGGAGAAGGGAGGAGGAGGAGGAGGGGGAGGAGGAGGGAGGAGGAGGAAAGAGGAGAAGGAGGGAGGATGAGGGAGGAGGAGGGAGCAGGAGGAGGAGAGGGAGGAGGAGAAAGAGGGAGGAGGAGGAATGTGAAGGGAGGAGGAGGTAGAGGGAGGAGGAGGGAGGAGGAGGAGGGAGGAGGAGGGGGAGGAGGAGGAGGGAAGAGGAGGTAGAGGGAGGAGGAGGGAAGAGGGAGGAGGAGGAAGGAGGAGGAAGAGGGAGGAGGAGGGAGGAGGAGGAGTGAGGAGGTAGAGGGAGGAGGAGGAGGGAGGAAAAGGGAGGAGGAGGAGGAGGGAGGAGGAGAGGGAGAAGGAGGGAGATAGAGGAGAAGGGAGGAGGAGGGAGGAGGGAGGAGGTAGAGGGAGGAGGAGGAGGGAGGAGGAGGAAGGAGGAGGGGGAGGGAGGAAGGAGGAGGAGGGAGGAGAAGGAAGAAGGAGGAGGAAGAGGGAGGAGGAGGATGGAAGAAGGAGGAGGAAGAGGGAGGAGGAGGAGGTAGAGGGAGGAGGAGGGAAGAGGGAGGAGGAGGAAGGAGGAGGAAGAGGGAGGAGGAGGGAGGAGGAGGAGTGAGGAGGTAGAGGGAGGAGGAGGAGGGAGGAAAAGGGAGGAGGAGGGAGGAGAAGGAAGAAGGAGGAGGAGGGAGGAGGTAGAGGGAGGAGGAGGAGGAGGGAGGAGGAGGAGTGAGGAGGTAGAGGGAGGAGGAGGAGGGAGGAAAGGGAGGAGGAGGGAGGAGAAGGAAGAAGGAGGAGGAAGAGGGAGGAGGAGGATGGAAGAAGGAGGAGGAAGAGGGAGGAGGAGGATGGAGGAGGGAGAGGGAGGAAGAGGGAGGAGGAGGAAGGAGGAGGAAGAGGGAGGAGGAGGAGAGAGTAGGCGGAGGGAGGAGAAGGAGGAGGGAGGAGTAGAGAGCGGGAGGAGGGAGGAGGAGGGAGGAGGAGGGAGGAGGAGGAGGAAGAGGGAGGAGGAGGGAGGAGGAAGAGAGAGGAGGGAGGAGGAAGAGAGAGGAGGGAGGAGGAGGGAGGAAGAGATAGGCGGAGAGAGGAGGAGGAGGGAGGAGGAGTAGGGATGAATAGGAGGGAGGGGAAGGGAGGAGGAGGGATTAAGAGAAAGAGGGGGGAAAGGGGAGAAGGAGGAGGGAGGAGGGAGGAGGAGGAGGAAGAGGGAGGATGGTGAAGGAGGAGGAGGGAGGAGGGTGAAGGAGGAGGAGGAGGGGGAGGAGGGAGGGGGAGGAGGAGGGAGGAGGAGGGATTAGGAAGAGGAGGGAGGAGGAGAACGTAGGTGGGGGAGGATGAGGAGGGAGGAGGGAGAGGGAGGAGGGAGGAGGAGGAGGAGAGAGGAGGAGGGAGGAGGTGGAGGAGGGAGGAGGAGAACGTAGGTGGGGGAGGATGAGGAGGGAGGAGGGAGAGGGAGGAGGAGGGAGGAGGAGGAGAGAGGAGGAGGGAGGAGGTGGAGGGAGAAGGAGGATGGAGGAAGAGGTAGAAGGAGGAGGGAGAAAGAGGGAGGAGGAGACAGGAGGAATAGGAGGGAGGAGGAGGGATTAGGAAGAGGAGGGAGGAGTACGGTGGAGGAGGAGGGGGAGGAGGAGGGAGGAGGAAGAGGGAGAAGGAGGGAGGAGGAGAGAGGAGGAGGAAGAGGAGGAGGAGAAGGGAGTAGGAGGAGGGAGAGGGAGGAGGAGGGAGGAGGAGGAGAGAGTAGGCGGAGGGAGGAGGCGGAGGGAGCAGGAAGAGGGAGGAAGAGGGAGGAGGAAGAGGGAGAAGGAGGGAGGAGAAGGAGGAGGGAGGAGGAAGGAGGAGTAGAGAGTGGGAGGAGGGAGGAGGCGGAGGGAGGAAGAGGGAGGAGGAAGAGGGAGAAGGGAGGAGGAGGGAGGAGGTAGTAGGATGATTGATTGCCATCCCACCAGGTTAATATGTTATCGCGGACCTCAGAGAGAAGTGTCTATGTAGAAGACCATTTCCTGGACGTACGTATTTTGGGAGGGGGAGGAGGGAGGAGGGAGGAGGAGGAAGAAGAAAAAAAAACTACGACAGTTGGCATCTCTGGAATGAAAGGAAGGCGTGTAGAAAATTTCATCTCAATCGGATGGGCCGTTCGCGAGCGTATAAAGGACATACATACAGACAGACATACAGACAGAGATACGGACAGAGATACGGACATCCTAATTTATATATAAGATTAATGTCTCACCAAAGGTCACTTCCCATCAGCTTTTCAAATCGCAAAAGTGTATCCTCAATTAAAAGCTGGTTCTCTAGACGATCGTTTCATGAGTAATTATGGGCCAATTTCCATATTATCCTCACTATCCAAACCGTTAGAAAAGCACATCCACAAAACATCACTAGAGCACTTAGTTCGCCACAGACTAATAGTTGACAGTCAGACAGGATTTCGGTCAAAATACTCTTGTCATGCGGACCTAACAAACATGATATAAAATTGGTAACAAAATATTAACAACAATACTCTATGTAGAGCGGTGTTTGTAGACTTTAGAAAAGCATTCGATATGATAGATCATACTGGGACGCAGAGGTGTTTCCAAGGCACCAGGGCTGGGTTCTATACCGGCCAAGACCTATTGACGCGTCCTTGCCGAGCGTCCTGGGCAACAGGTCCCTTTGGGGTCCTGGCTAAAGCCAGTAGGATCATTGATTCCTCCGAAGTCGGAGAGTGTCTGCCTGCACGGCGAGGAACCACCAGTCTGCACACCAATAAGCCAGACATGGGACAACGGATACTCACGCAAACCTCAGGTCCTGTATGACATCACACTGATGTTGGACAACAGTATGTCTCCATCTGGCATACAGGACTTCGCGCTGGAGTTCACAGCCAGCGAACACAAGCAAGCAAGCAAGCAAGCATAGATCATACTATTCTAATTTTTAATTTTAAAAAAAACTAGAAACAATGAAATTAAGCTTTAATATAGTGACATTAATACAATCATTTTTATTAGACAGAAAACAAGTAGTATCACACAATAAATCTTTATCTCAAGCCAGTACTATTAATATTGGAGTACCTCAGGGGTCTATTCTTGGCCCTCTGTTATTTGCCATTTATATAAATGATCTTCCCTTATATCTATAGTCGTCCAGCGATCTATTTGCAGACGGCTGCCCAGTATATACAAACGCTATTGATAGTAATGTGCTAGAATTATCCTTGCAACAGGAAATGAATAGTGTAGTTAACTGGAATCATGCAAACCGCATGCAAATTAACATTTCTAAAACAAAATCTATGTTAATAGGAACCAGGCAAAGACTTCACACGCTAAACTCGCAGAGAACTCGACAGCTGCACATTGGTAGCATGCCTATAGAAAGTGTAACCGAGCACAAGGCACTGGGTCTTATCATAGATCAGAATCTAACCTTTAACTCCTATGTTCATGCTCTCGTTAAACAAATAGCCAAAAAAAAAAAAAGTACACCGACTTGCCACAATTAAAAATTTCCTTGACGAAAACACAAGAAAGATATTCTATACTTCCCATATACAAACACACATTGATTATTGTTCCACAATTTGGGATGGATGCGCAAAATCAAAAACAAAACGCCTGTATTCACTCCAGAAAATGACAGTTCGTTTAATTAATGGTGAAAAGATTACCGACAATTCTAGCCTACATAAACGTCTTCGTTTACTGCCACTCCACAAACGTCTACTTTTTAATAAGGCTCAACTAATTCACAAAATCAAAATGCTCCAAGCTACCTTTGGCCATTGTTTAAATATAACGCAAGACATAGAGAACGACTAAATATACTTCATGTCCCTAAACCTAAGATAGACTTTTGTGAAATAAGCTTAGCATACTCTGCCGCTCAGTTGTGGAACAATCTTGCACAAGAAATCAAAGACACCACCAATCATTATACATACATTCGCAACCTGTTTGAACACTACCTCAGTACAGACTACATCCCCCATAAACAAACAAAAAAGACAATAATAATGGTAAATTATCTCAAACGACAACTAGCCAAAAAACATCACGTTAAACCTTCGTTAGGTATTTATAATGCCCATGTTAAACATTGCCTCAGTGAGTCATTTGTTACTGATTATTTTTCATGCGTTTTAATGTTTATTTTTCTTTAGTTGTCAAAGATTTGCTTCATAAGAGATGTTGAATGAAAGAATGTATGAGAGGAAATAGAGAAGGGCAGAATATCAGACGGTCCTGCGTGCCCAATTCTAAACCCTTTGAAAATAAAGATTTTCGTTCGTCCGTTCGTTCGTTGGATATACAGAAGTATATGGCGTATTTCATGGAAACAACAATAAACAAATACAGAGGTTGTAGAAACACTTGGAATGAATAGAGAGTTGATGAAAGAAATAAAAAAGAGACAATAAACAAATACAGAGGTTGTAGAAACACTTGGAATGAATAGAGAGTTGATGAAAGAAATAAAAAAGAGACAATAAACAAATACAGAGGTTGTAGAAACACTTGGAATGAATAGAGAGTTGATGACAGAAATAACAAAGAGACAATAAACAAATACAGAGGTTGTAGAAACACTTGGAATGAATAGAGAGTTGATGACAGAAATAACAAAGAGACAATAAACAAATACAGAGGTTGTAGAAACACTTGGAATGAATAGAGAGTTGATGACAGAAATAACAAAGAGACAATAAACAAATACAGAGGTTGTAGAAACACTTGGAATGAATAGAGAGTTGATGACAGAAATAACAAAGAGACAATAAACAAATACAGAGGTTGTAGAAACACTTGGAATGAATAGAGAGTTGATGACAGAAATAACAAAGAGACAAGTGAAATATTTCCGCCACGTTAAAATACATAACTTCTTGTAAAAACCATACTTGAGAGTAAGACTGAAGGCAAGCCTGCAAGGGGCAGATTACAATACAATTGGGAATATAACATCAAGAGATGGGCGAACAGCAATCTGACAGAATGTACAATCAAGACGAGAGACAGAGTGGGAGATCCATTGCAGCGAACCTTCATTGTGAAGACGGCACCTGATTGATTGATCCCAATGATGACTGCTAAGGTAACCTATGGTTAGTGCTCGCCTACCGTTTCAGTAGTTAGGAGTTCGGTCCCCATTGGGATAAATGCGAATTTTCTAACTATACCTATATACTAGCTGGCTCCGTGGCAAAGGGTTTACAGACGCAGTTTGTAATTCCACATACCGCGTTCGAAACACAGCTGTGAGCGATATGGCAGCAGACCGCCTATCGCTGGTTGTTTTTTTATGAAATAATGCTGGTGCCGGTCGTTCAGAAAGCAATGGCAACTACTAAACGTAAACTTGCCCAGGAATCACGAACAGCCAAAAAAAAAAAAAAAAATACTGGACTTGACTGCTTCGTCCTGTATAGGACATGCAGCTAATTAACCTGGCTGCCAGATAGACCAGACCTAAAATAGGCTGCAGAAAATGTTTAGGGGAGATGTGATTCTGACCACATTCCCCATGAGCGCCGGCTGGTCTATACAATCATGGGTCATGCCAAATTTGCCTAAAGATGTGTAACAAGAACCTTTACGGTGTTTACTTAATAAAGTAAACTGATAAATAGCACATCTCTGAAACAAGTTAACGATTTTAAATATCTTGGAAGTATGATCACAGAAGGTGGCAGAACAAGCAGAGAAATCGAAATCAGATGTCATAAAGCAAGTGCGCTTATATATCAACTATCACTCATATTGAAACATCCAAAATATACCTAAGTCCGCAAAACTACAGATAATAAATAGCACATTCATACTAACCCTATGATACCAATAACAAACTTGGACATCATCCAAATCAACACCTGTGAGATGAGATACTTAGGGGGAGCTGCAAGCTAAACTATCTGAGACCGAATAAGAATTTATATTATGAGACAGGCAGTGGGATCAACATCTTGTACCACATATATTGAAAGACAACGTTAAATGGTTTGGCCATCTCGTAAGAATGCAACACCATCAACTACCAGCAATGGCCCTATATCAAAGAAGATCTGCTACGAGAGCAAGAGGACTCCCGAGAAGAAAATGGATTGATGACATCAAAGACATTGTACAATCACACGGATTGACACTATCCAGTGCCATCCATCGGACGCTGGAACATGAACTATTCCACCCACGACGTTTGACGGCAAAACTGGAAGATGGTGATAATGACTTAATACTAATGTGACCTACACTTAATCTCCACTAATTGGGGGTAATTATGTCATGCCATTCTGCTCGTTCTTTGTTTATGCATGTCCTAGTGTAAGTAAGAAAGTAAAGGACCCATGTACACGCCTTGAGGAGCACTGGGTACACGGTGCTAGCCCAATATGTGTACACAACTAGCACCCCATGGGTGATGTGGTCAAGATCACACCTTTATGTTTCATATATGTGACCCATTTTAGGCTGGCTCGACTTTGGATGGGTCAGAAGCATGGAGAACAACTGTAAGAATTACAAATAAACCACAAACAATGGTGCCTGCGCAGAATAATGGGAATAAAATGGTATGACAGAATCACCGATGTAGAGCTCATACAGAGAGCAAATCATAGTGAACTCACAGTGAACCAAGACGTATAGAAAGGACGATGGCTCTGGGTATGACACATTTTGAGAAAACCTGAGGACAATATAAAAAGACATTCTTTTGTCTGGAATGCACAAGGCACACGGAATAGCGGGAGATCTACAATAAACGAGGCAGCAGGTTTGTGTCTCTCTTCGTCTGGCTCACCTGCCCGATGTGACAAACCCTCTCAGTAGCTCTTTTAACATGCGAGCCAATATACCTCTTCATGGTGGCGACACATCAGAGGCGATTGTTGGTCTGATAAATGTCGAGTTTGAAAACCAGCTAACAATGATGTTGAGAGTTGATTGTTGGTGTGACTGTTGTTGTTTTTAATATATAACAGGATGTGGTAAAGAACAATCTGCATGACATTAGGTTTAGGGCTGGTGGCAACAGACTAGCAACCTTTCTTATTTACGTAAGTATTTGTTGATTTTATTTTATTTGATTATTATTATTATTATTATTATTATTATTATTATTATTATTATTATTATTATTATTATTATTATTATTTTACTAACCCCGCCGTTCGATTTGTTGACTTTCTGGCATGAATAATGGGTTGTGTCAATAACCGACATCACAGCACTCACATAGAACATTCCCATACGCGCTCCGTCCTTAATTTCAACAACCAGCGAAGAGCTCCAAAACTAATGGTTCCAGATGTCATCTGATTATGTGACCTTCAGGTCTTTGCTTGGAGAACTGAGTGTCGGCCAGATCCTTTGTACATTGGTAACTGCCCCACCAATCTTTCCAGGCAATGATGGTGCATCTGTTCTTGCACTCTATACACACGATCCTTTAGTGCCTTGACCACACCTGCCTTATCGTGCACCAGAAATTAATCAAAGGGGAATCGATACATTTTTGTTACCTTTTAATATAAACTGTCAAAACTGTCATTTACTGCCAATATAATATAGTACCTTGCGGTGTATGGCAGAGTGGTCTTTGAGCCTGAGGAATTAAGGCCGCCGGGCTAGTGCAGTCGCCGCGAACTGTGCAGGTTAGGATTTTCTTTTTGCCCCCGACAGAAAAAAATCCCACAAATAAAGATACAATTTAGCAATTCTTCTCATGCATCTCATTAATGTTGATTTTATGCATGCGTGATTTAGATAATGTCCACGTTTGACATTGGTAGGATAAGGTTGGTTTGAATATGCTATTTATTATCAGTGGTTCTGTGATAATATCTGGGAATCATGGTAGCGCAGTGCCTGATGGTCGCGTGTTCGAATCCCATTGAGCCGATGATTCTTTTCACTGACCCGGGCTACCAAGTCGACCCAGTCTAACCCTGGTACCAGGACATTTCCCTGGAAATAAACGCGACTCAGTCTAATCCTGGCACCAGGACATTTCCCTGGAAGTAAAGGCGACCCAGTCTAACCCTGGTGCCTGGACATTTTCCTGGAAGTAAAGGCGACCCAGTCTAACCCTGGTGCCAGGACATTTCCCTGGAAGCAATGACGACCCAGTCTAACCTTGGTACCAGGACATTTCCCTGGAAATAAAGGCGACCGGTGTGATATTATCCTCATCATCCTCCGATTGCCAATTTGCTAATAACAATATGGGTCTGGCGCCATACGCCCAGTGCGCCGTAAATCGTGTGAAAGGTTTCTTTACTAGTTAGCAAATATAACTTTCATGGCGAACATACTCCTCTCGGGGGGGGGGGGGGGGAACAACAGATTTGGGGGAAACGAGTTGACCACATCAGATAATAATAACGTTACCCTATAAATGTAATACATTATTGTGTTTTTCCCGTGTGCTACCGGGACACTAAGCAAAGAATAGCAACCCCACAGGCATGCCGCTTGAGGCGACGAAGGAGAGGACTGGACTGGGTTCTTCGTCCCGTAGAATAACTTTAGCCACACAATCCAACCAGTCATGACATTAGGGGGAGGGGGAGGGGGAGGGGTGCTTGGAGTGAGTTTGTTGAGTGCGTTTGCCCAGTGGGAGGAAGAAGAAGAAGAAGAAGAAGAAGAAGAAGAAGAAGAAGAAGAAGAAGAAGAAGAAGAAGAAGAAGGAAGAGGAGGAGGAGGGGGAGGAGGAGGAGGAGGAGGAAGGGGGGGACAGATCTTATACGGGACTCCTCTTCCCTGTCACTTAAATCATCATCACATTATCTGTTTAAGAATTGCTGATAATTGTGGCATTATTTCAGCTATCGGATGTTGAGATGGGCGGGTCGACAGCTTTCCCTGTGGCTGATATCGTCATCCGTCCCGTCAAGGTAAGTTGTTGTTGTTTGTCCATCAAGAATGATGATGACCATTCGTTTCATCCAGTGGGGTTGAAGGTGTGGAGCCGTGGGTTCTAAGATGGCTGATAAGGCCTATTTTGGCTCGAAATGTTCTTTGACAATGTGGGCAAAGAATGCTTGACGTCTCTGGAGGAGGATTTCCTGCAGTGGTTTTTCTGTCCTGCCTTTTCTTCACAGCTCTTGCAGTCCTGGTTGCCTCACATATGACTGCACCCTTGCGTAATGATGCACGCCACGAATTTCGGTCTCTTGCTGCAGCCTCCCAGGTGTCATGATGAATTCCAAAAGCATTCAGTGAAATTTTCAGAGTGTCTTTAAAACGTTTCCTCTGGCCACCTTGGGAGCGTTTACCACAACGCAGTTCGCTGTAGAAAATTCGTTTAGGGAGCCTGTGATCTGGCATGCGGGTCAGGTGACCAGCCCAGCGAATCTGATTCTTCATCAGTAGAGTGTGGATACTGGGCATGGATGCTCTTTCTAGGACTTCAGTATCTGGAATCTTGTCTTGCTATTTAATCTTCAGTAGCTTCCTTAGGCAGACTGTGTGGAAGTGGTTTAATTTCCTAGCGTGTCGCTGATAAACAGTCCAGGTTTCACAAGCATATAGCAGTGTGGATAATACAACTGCTTTGTAGACTTTTAGCTTTGTTTGCAGGCTTATTCCAGTTCTGTCCCATACATTCTTGTACAGTCTGCCAAAGGCTGCACTGGCCTTGGAGATTCTTGCATTCACTTCGTCATCGATTGTGGCAGCTTGTGACACAGTGCTGCCAAGATAGGTGAATTTGTCCACAACACTTAGTCTATGATCATTCACTTTGATATTCGGCACAGTGTGATTATTCCCTGGAGCTGGCTGGTACATAACTACAGTCTTCTCCAAGTTGATATTGAGCCCAAAGTTGGCACAGGCATGTGAGAAAGCTGTAACATTATGTTGCATGTCCGCCTCTGAGTTGGCGTATAGAGCGCAATCATCAGCAAACAGGAGCTCTCTGACGGTGCCGCTGTCAACTTTGGTTTTAGCTTTCAGCCTTCTGAGATTGAATAACTTTCCATCCATACGGTAGTTGATGTCTATTCCAATGTCGTCGTTCTCGAAGGCATTCATCAACATGGCTGAAAACATGAGGCTGAACAGTGTTGGTGCCAGGACACATCCTTGCTTCACTCCATTGGTTACAGGAAAGGGTTCAGACAGTTCACCATTTTCCTGTACTCTTGCCTGCATGCCGTCATGAAATAGCCGCACTATTTGGACAAACTTTCGTGGACAGCCATATTTTGCCATAATCTTCCACAGTCCTTCTCTGCTGACTGTGTCAAAAGCCTTGGTAAGGTCAATGAAAGTGGAGAACATTTCGCAGTTCTGTTCCTGACATTTCTCTTGCAGCTGCCTTGCAGCGAAAATCATGTCAACAGTTCCACGTTCTTTTCTGAAGCCACATTGACTCTCAGGAAGAAGACCTTGATCGAGATGGGCTGTGAGGCGATTGAGAAGAATTCTGGCGAGTATCTTCCCTGCAATTGAAAGCAAGGAGATGCCTCGGTGGTTGTCACAGGATTGGCGGTTTCCTTTACGTTTGTAAAGGTGGACTATTGACGCGTCCTTAAAATCTTGTGGCATGGTCTCGTTCATCCATATGTTTGTGAAGACTTGGTGAAGCTGCTCTGTTAGGACCGGCCCACCTGCCTTGTATATCTCTGCTGGGATGGAGTCAGGACCAGGTGCCTTGCCGCTGGAGAGTTGCTGGATGGCTTTGTTTATTTCCACTATGGTTGGCAGGTCACCAAGTGTCTCATTGGTGGGAACTTGAGGAAGGCAGTTGATGGTTTCATCATCGAAGAAGGAAGTTGCATTTAAGATTTTGCTGAAATGCTCTGCCCAGCGTTGGAGGATTTCTTTCTTATCGGTGACCAATGTTCCCCCATCTGCACTGAGGAGGGGAACTCGCCTGGTGATGTAGGACCATAGACCGCTTTCAGTGAGTCGTAGAAGTTTTTCATATCATGTCTGTCAGCAAAGCCCTGAATTTCATCAGCTTTGCTGCTCAGCCTGGAATCCCGCATGTGCCGAAGTTTCTGCTGCACAACTCTCTGAATGTTCTTGAAAGTATCTTTTTTTGATGTTGACTTTGGGTCATTCAAATGTGCCTTGAGGAGAAGATGTTTCTCGGCCAGCAATTGGTTGATGTCTTCGGAATTTTCATCAAACCAGTCTTTATGCTTTCGGGGGGCTGGACCCAGGATTTCCATAGCAGTGTTCTAAATTGTGTCCTTTAGGGCTCTCCATTCTGTTTCTGTATCCTGTTTAGCTTCAGCATTGGGCTTGAGGCGGTCTTCCAGCATATTTTCAAACGACTGCTGCATTTTCTTGCTGTTTAGGCGGGTGCAAGGTAAGTACATAATGTTCACTCAAACAAAACTCGTCACTTTCTTATTCCCATTTGTTCTTCTTTGGGTTTTTTATCTGAAGCAGGCATCGGCGATCACGGCGCTCCAATCCCTGTTATATATGTTGATAAAGTTGGTATTGCTTATACAGGGTGTTTTTAGTCTAACTACACTTTGTATGTAGACAAATTCTTTTTTTTTCTGTTGATAACACCATTCTATTTGGAGTACAAAGGATTACTCTACCAGACGACAGCTATTCGCTGCATATTGATTCACGATGGATTGTTGAGCACATTATTTATGACATCATGTAGTTCATTTGTCAAATTTGTTCTACATACAAAGTGTAATGAGACTTTACAAACACTCCGTATTATTAGTTGTCCGAATATTTAAGCTGTCTACACGCGTCAGTCTCAGCCTACCCTGCCTAATATTTTGCAACATAAGGTTAATTTTCTATTCCCTCCCTGTAACTCTCTGTCTTTCTGCCAAGAGATCACAACAGCAAAAAATGCCTTTGTTGACTGCGATGTCCTGTAAAGGATATGCAACTTAACTTTTTCTTTGTTCACATATTGGTTCTGCTTTTTCGCTGTTAATTATTTCAGGTGGGTCGAAGGGATCTCCTCTGATTCTTATTGCACATTTTTTTTTTTTTAGAAGTTTCTAGTTGCCTCCTAATAGTTGTTATTTTGGGTTTCTCCATATTCCTCCCAGTCTTTTTTTTTTAAATTTTTCTCTCTGTATTATTCTAATCGAGTGTCTTCTTGCTATTGTATATTCTATGTAATCACAGTCTTGTTTGCTCTTCACCCACTTTTCATATGTTTCCTTTTTGCCTTTTACAACTTTCTTTACCTAAGCGCTCCACCAAATTGTTATTTTCTTTATCCGTGTATTGCGTTTTTTTTTCTCGTGGTTCCACGTTATTCTTGCAGTATTTAAAATCTATTGTCTAGTTTGTCATGCGTCGGAGTACACTTGTTTGTGCAGTGAGACTCTGTTGTCATGTGGAGTTTACAGGTTCGAATCCCGGTCGGTAACTGGAGCTTTCAATTTGTAAGTAGACAGTGCGCTTTACTAGAATACGATTACAAGGAACAAAGTAAACGTTGCGGCTAAAGCCTTCGTCAGCACAGAATAAACAAACACAAACCGACACAACCACAATAAAAACATACATGAAAATATAAAAATGAAAATTATTTATCTGTATCCTTGTTGTGGGCCGATCACGTCTTTCAAAGAATCGCGTGTGTGATTACAATGAAGTGTTGATCAATTATTATGTTGTCTAGTGAGTAGTGCGTCCTCTAGTTTCTACTTCTATGAGTGCCAAACAATACATGAGCGTATATTTATGAACTGTATAATCTATTGTAGAATTTGAACGCTTTTCAGAAAATGGCTGTTTTCTGGTACAATTATGAACCATCTGGGAAGAGAGACATGACAACCTACCATGCTTCTTGTCCGGTTGTGTTCGGACACAAGTGGGGTAAGTCACGTGCTGTATGTAGCGGCAACAGTTGTTAGCCGCAAACAATACCATTGCCCTTCATGGTACTTCTGTCTATCACACGTAGCTGTCACTGTATATGCCTGGGAAGAGAGGAATAGGAAGGCCAAAGAGAAGATGGGTGCAGGATGTGGCGGATGATCTCCAGATGGGTGTATCAGACGCGGGACATCTTGCTTATGATCGAGAAGTTTTCCGGAGGGTTGTTATGGGAGCGAGGTTCTGCAAAGGACATGCTACTGAATGAATGAATGAATTATGAATGTCACTGTAAACACTCACACACGTAGTTGTCACTGTAAACACTCTTTATATCCCGTGTGCACTTGCTACTGTAAGTATGTCCATCCCACACAGTTGTTACTGTAACTCTTTCTATCCCAAGCGCTTGTTGTGACTCTTTCTATCCCACGCGCTTGTTACTTTCTCTTTCTATCCCTAGCAGTTGTTACTGTAACTACTTCTACCCTCCTTAGCAGTTGTTACTGCAACTCTTTTTATCCATAGCAGTTGTTACTGTAACTCTTATTATCCCTAGCAATTGTTACTGTAAGTATGTATATCAGTAGCACTTGTTACTGTAAGCTTCTCTATCCCTAGCAGCTGTTATTGTAACTCTTTCTATCCCTAACAGTTGTTACTGCAACGCAACGCTTTCTATCCCTCGGAGTTGTTACTATAACTCTTTCTATCCGTAGCAGTTGTTACTATAACTACTTCTGTCCCAAGCAGTTGTTACTATAACTACTTCTGTCCCAAGCAGTTGTTACTGTAACTCTTTCTATCCATAGCAGTTGTTACTGTAACTTCTTCTATCCCTAGCAGTTGTTACTGTATTACATTTATTGCAGGATCTATGACATAGCAGTTATTTTATTTATTACTAGCTGACACGGCCCGGCTTCGCCCAGACTCTGGTGGGGAGCATCTCATTTAATTCATATAAGTAGTCATATAAGTTCCCGTTCCCGACTATCTGTATGTCTGTCTGTCTTGGGTAAATGGAGGAGGGAGGAGGAAGAGGGAGGTGGAGGAGGGAAGAGGAGGGAGGAGGAGGGAGGAGGAGACAGGAGGAATAGGAGGGAGGAGGAGGGATTAGGAAGAGGAGGGAGGAGTAGGGTGGAGGAGGAGGGGGAGGAGGAGGGAGGAGGAAGAGGGAGAAGGAGGGAGGAGGAGATCGCAGGAGGAGGAGGAGGAGAGGGAGGAGGAGGAGGGAGAGGGAGGAGGAGGGAGGAGGAGGAGAGAGTAGGCGGAGGGAGGAGGCGGAGGGAGCAGGAAGAGGGAGGAAGAGGGAGGATGAGGAGGGAGGAGAAGGAGGAGGGAGGAGTAGAGAGTGGGAGGAGGGAGGAGGCGGAGGGAGGAAGAGGGAGGAGGAAGAGGGAGGAGAAGGAGGGAAGAGGATGAGAGGGAGGAAGAGGGAGGAGGAGGAATGTGAAGGGAGGAGGAGGGAGGAGGTAGAGGGAGTAGGAGGAGGAGGGAGGAGGATAGAGGAGGAGGAGGGATGAGGAGGAAGAGGGAGGAGGAGGAATGTGAAGGGAGGAGGAGGGAGGAGGTAGAGAGAGGAGGAGGAGGGAGGAGGAGAATGGAGGAGGAGGGATGAGGAGGAGAGGGAGGAGGAGGGGGAGGAGGGGGAGGAGGAGGGAGGAAGAAGGAGGAGGGAGGAAGACGGATGAGGGGGAGGAGGGAGGGGTAGGAGGGGGAGGAGGAGGAGGGAGGAGGAGACAGGAGGAGGAGGGAGCAGGAGGAAGGAGGAGGGAGGAGGAGGAGGAAGAGGGAGGAGGAGGGAGGAGGAAGAGAGAGGAGGGAGGAGGAAGAGAGAGGAGGGAGGAGGAGGGAGGAAGAGATAGGCGGAGAGAGGAGGAGGAGGAGGAGGGAGAGGGAGGAGGTAGAGGGAGGAGGAAGAGGGAGGAGGAGGAGGATGGAGGAGGGAGAGGAAGGAGGAGGAGGAGGGAGGAGGAGGGGAGAGGAGGAGGGAGAAGAAGGAAGGAGGGAGAGGAAGGAGGGGAGGAAGGAAAGGGAGGTGGAAGAGGAGGAGGAGGAAAGAGGTAGGGGGAGGAGGAGGAGGAGGAAGGAAAGGGAGGAGGAGGTAGAGGGAGGAGGAGGTAGGAGGAGGAGGAAGAGGAGGAGAAGGGAGGAGGAGGAGGAAGAGGGAAGAGGGAGAAGAAGGGAGAAGGAGGAGGGAGGATGATGAGGGAGAAGGAGGGAGGAGGAGTCAGGAGGAGGCAGGAGGAGGGGGAGGAGGAGGAAGGAGGAGGAGGGAGGAGGTAGAGGGGGGATGAGGAGGGAGGAAAAGGGAGGAGGAGGGAGGAGAAGGAAGAAGGAGGAGGAGGGAGGAGGTAGAGGGAGGAGGAAGAAGAGTGAGGAGGAGGAGTGAGGAGGAAGAGGGAGGAGGAGGAGGAAGAGGGAGGAGGAGGATGGAGGAGGAAGAGGAGGGAGAGGGAGGAGGGGAAGAGGAAGAGGGAGGAGGAAGAGGGAGAAGGGAGGAGGAGGGAGGAGGTAGTAGGATGATTGATTGCCATCCCACCAGGTTAATATGTTATCGCGGACCTCAGAGAGAAGTGTCTATGTAGAAGACCATTTCCTGGACGTACGTATTTTGGGAGGGGGAGGAGGGAGGAGGGAGGAGGAGGAAGAAGAAAAAAAAACTACGACAGTTGGCATCTCTGGAATGAAAGGAAGGCGTGTAGAAAATTTCATCTCAATCGGATGGGCCGTTCGCGAGCGCATAAAGGACATACATACATACATACAGAGATACATAAATACATACAGAGATACGCACATCCTAATTTATATATAAGATAGGAATTATATACTTAGTTATTTTACCAGACTCAAGTTTGAGTTAGGAGGAAAACGGAGCACTTATGGGTTAAACCCGTATGCCGTGATGTTGATCCATCGACTTAACTAAACTAGAAGCTGAAAAATGCTGGTGTTGACTGCAACGTCCTGTAAGAGGTTATGCAACATTTAAAAAAAAGGATCTACGGTAAACCAGTTATTTCACTTATTGCAGGATCTATGACATACCAGTTATTTCACTTATGGCAGGATCTATGACATACCAATTATTTCTCTTATTGCAGGATCTATGACATACCAATTATTACATGACTACATAATTGTGACTTTACTTTCAGTAACTAACAAATGGATATATCTGAACGCAAACATGTTCAGACGGCGCTGTGGCCTGACGGAGACGGCAACTCAACTAGACATAGACCAGTATATGAGCCATGGATGGATGTAGATCAACACACAATTGAAAGTATTTTACAGTTAACAACGGCCATGGCCACTTTCATCTTGTGTTGACTCATTGTATTCATTCATTCAGTCTTTCCTTTTCTAACCTGGAAGTATGCATTACAGTATTAAATTATTAACTGCCATTGGATGATTAATCGACTTCACTGATTTCCTGTATCTGGCATGGGCGTATATATCGCCGAAATGTTGTCTCAGTTAAAATATCAATACAGTAGTTTCCCCTAAACAACCCCCCTTTAATTTAATATATAATACAATATAAATATTGAGCACAACCCACTACTGGCAACGCCGATCGCATTCTGGTATGAACCTAAGGCCTATCCACGTCAATATGGAAGCACTATACTCGAGTTTCGCCATCGTTTGAGCTCGTCAGTAGTGCATATCCCTGACCGGATCCGGAAACAGTCCCGAATCACGCGTGTGAATCGGGTGTGTAACCACGTGGCACACACTGGACACACCAAATTATCACAACAGAAGATCACAACGCTACCCATCGTAGGCTATGCTCAAGATTGCCCAATCGCCGCGACCGACGTCCGTCAATCGATGGGACCCGAACTATCAGGACTTCTCACTGGCAAGGAACACCAGGCCTCCTAAATCCAGTGAGCAATAATCAATTGATTATGTGGTTGTTTCGGGATTTCCAGTGTGTGAAGCGTGGTTACACACCCGCTTCACACGCGTTATCCAGGACTGTTTCCGGATCCGGTCAGGGATATGCACTACTGACGAGCTCAAACGAGGGCGAAACTCGAGTACAGTGCTTCCATATTGACGTGGATAGGCCTTAGGTTCATACCAGAATGAGATCGGCGTTGCCAGTAGTGGGTTGTGCTCAATATTTAAATTTCAAATCCCGAAACAACCACATAATCAATAATACAATATGTCTGCTACTATATTAACCACTTCTAGATCATAACCGTGACACCCCTACTTCCCAATTTCCGCATTCATTTAGGTTTGGTCCAAACCTACTTCTTATGTGGCACTGAATGTGTTAATTTATTTTCAGATAAGTCTCTCACTTCCTCCCTCCCTTCTTCCCTCTTTTATCATTTTCTGAGCCAACCTGGCAAGTTTACGCTCAATAGTTTGCCATTGCTTTCTGAACAACCGGCACTCATACCTTTGTATGGGAAACCAACGTAAGGTGGTCTGCTTCCAAATCGCTCGCAGTTGTGTTTCAAACGTGGTATGCGGGATTACATATTGCATTCGTTATCCCTTCACCACTGAGCCGGCTCTCAACTTCAGCAAGGTAGGTCAGCATGGTCGAATGGATAAGAATGTGTGTTCTTAAACATCTGGTGTTCTGATGCTGAGGTAAGGGGTTCAAGCCCTACACTGGACAGACAGTTTGAGTAAAATGTTGACCTGTCATCCTTGACTTGGTGACGTAAATTACAAGTACCTCTGAAGTCGGAGTTGGTTCATCTGATGGCAAGGGACACTGTTAATAAGGAAAGCTAATCCCCACACAAAATTCAGTCCATCACTATTAAGAAAGTAGTGTGTACGGACTACGCTTGAGTTCAAAGTGAACGAGCGCAAAAAAAAAAAAAAAAACTTCAGCAAGGAAAACCACAATCAATCTGGTCTCCTGTTCAATGTTCCCCAACAAGACTGGCCATCACTGGGCTGTCTGTAGGGTATCTGTTTTATTTTGTTGCCACTGACTTTGTTTCCTTTTCCCCTTTCAAAAACGTACACACATGTATTGTTCGGCACTCATGGAAGTAGAAGACAGAAGTCAGGATTAAAGGATGCACTAGATAACATCAAAATTGAAAGCTATTGTTACCGACTGGGATTCGAACCTGTCACTTACAAATGACAACAGTACCTCGCAGCAGGAACAAGTGTACTTCTTTTCCTTGAATTTTCTTAAGTTTGTATTACGGTCATTCTGCATACTGTGGTTTAAAAAAAAATCAAGCTCAAGCGTAGTCCATACACATTACTTCTAGTAGTGTTGGACTGAATTTTGCGTGTTGATTAGCTTTCCCTATTAACAGTGTCCCTCGCCATCAGGCGAATTCACTCTGACTTCAGAGGTACTTGCAATTTACGTTCCCAAGTCAAGGACGATAGGTCAACATTTTAGTCCAACTGTCCTGTGTAGAGGTTGATCCCCTTATCTCTGCATCAGCACATCGGATGTTTAAGAACATGTGTTCTTATCCTTTCGGCTATGCTGACCTACATACTGTGGTTATTTTGTTTCAGGTTCTGCTGTTTACAATTTAATCTTGCCTATTCATTTAGCATATTTCCTTACTATTTATTCTTTAGCTTGGTTCTTTTTAAATATCTGTGCTGTGTTTATCTTAAGCTCTAATCTTTAAAACAGAAACAGCCTGGAGATGGATCTGTCACAAGTTCAGCTGCAGCTTTATCTTCTTCTTCTTCATACCACTTCACACATCAAAATGAATTAAAACAGTGGTAATCAACTTCAGCTTGTAAACACCTCTAGAGTTTCACTTCAATGGAGCAGGCATAGGTTAAAATTGTTGTCTCTAGACTACATTGTTGTCTGGGACTAGAATATAAGAGAATCCATGTCCGGCAACACAACCAGCCAGATAGATGGGACTAGAATATAAGAGAATCCATGTCCAGCAACACAACCAGCCAGATAGATGAGACTAGAATATAAGAGAATCCATGTCCGACAACACAACCAACCAGATAGATGAGACTAGAATTAAGAGATTCTATGTCCAGTAACACAACCAGAGTAACTAGAATATACTTATCTGAAGGAAATGAAATGCTACCTACATATGAAGAGCATGCTACACACATTGAGTTCATAACAAGGCTCATCTTCATAGATGAGTAATCTTTATATATATATATATATATATATATATATATATATATATATATATATATATATATATATATATATATATATATAGTGCTGGTCTCTCTGGCCGAGGGGTTACAACACTTTCTCCATAATCCCGTTTATCATGCAGAGTCTCGTAGCGGGAGAGAACTGGGAGCGGTTCGACCCCCGCTGGTGACTTGCGGGATACTGAGCCGGCCGCTCAGAAAGCAATGGCAAACTACTGAGTGTAATCTTGCCAAGAAATCAACAGACAGCTGAAAGATGCTGCTGTTGACAGCGATGTCCTGTAAAGGATATGCAAAAAAAAAAAAAAATATATATATATATATAGTGAAAACCTGATAATGCGAACTCAGCTGCGACCCCAGAATTAGTTCTTCTTATCAGAAATTCCTTTTATAAGAGACAAGTGACACAGAAGAAAAATTATCAGGGATAAACATTGTTCTTCACAACAGAAATTTGCAACATCCGAGATCGCCCTAAGTGGCTTGCAGAGTTGTTCATGTAGTTCTATCTGTGTGTGTTTGTTGTTGGTGTGTTGTATCTGTGTGTGTTTGTTGTTGGTGTGTTGTATCTGTGTGTGTTTGTTGCCTTCAAGACTTTAGCTGCAGTGTCCAGTTTGTGACTTGTGACTGTGCTCTAGTTAAGCTTACTGATTATACTTCTTGTTTTTGTTGATTCACTCATTGCATAATCTGAAGAACATAATCTACATCAATTTCATCACTAAAGAATTCATACTTCCCTGTATGAACCAACCGCATTTGTCAATGAGTACAGCAAAAATGGAATGTAACAACCAACATCGTGTTGACTTTATCCCTGAACTGACACTAACTGGTTTTGGCACGGAGGTAAGACTATAACAATATCTTGTAGGATAACAACAACAATAATTTATTACTGGCAAGAAATGTATTGTAAAGGATTCACATATTACAGTGCCTGACCGGCACTCTCAGAGAGGCCCTTGTTTTCTTCACCATCTGTTGCAGTTCATTCAATATGCTTCTCATATAAATCAGGCCTACATATTACAGCAACATACATAATAGGACGGCATGGATCATGCATCTAAAAATAAACCAAGCTTGTTTCAACTGTTTATATGTCAACAGTCTGTTTTAACATCAATAGTTTATTTTGACTGTTTATACATCAATAGCCTGTTTCAACTGCTTATATATCAACAGTCTGTTTTAGCTGCTTAAACATCAACAGTTTATTTCAATTGTTTCTGCACCAACGGCTTATTTTAACTGTTTATACATCAACAATTTATGTAAAATACATATTTTATAAACATACATTGACATTATAACAAAACACAACTGTAATCACATTACTGAAACATTAATTCTGGTACAGAAATGTATGACAAAGCAAATTCAAATATAACAGTCTAAAACATACCCAACACTTCAATGTTATTATCTGTTTTAAATTGTTGGCCAATTACCAATGATTACAAGAGACAACACAAAAATGCATGAGTAGAAACAAGAAAGTCAGAGAAATGTGTAACAATACAAGCACATGACAACAGCAAACATAAAGGGGTAAAATATGTAAAACAGCTCAAGAGACATCAACAGGTTTTGTTCAGATCGTTATCCAACATGTGAACATCATACAAAAAGGTCATCATGGGTTTGGTCACAGTGTGAGACACAGAGGTCTATTACTGACAACACTGGAGGGCAAGAGAAGCAGAGGATGTCCTAGGAAAAACTACACCAGACAAGAATGCAAGAATATCGGGGTACAGGCATAGGTTGAGTCGAAGAGTTGCTGAGACACCAGAGGGACATGATCAATCAACTTTTACATCATTCTCTGAACTGGCTGACCTAATAATGATGATAAAATTAAAATTAGTGGAACTGCAGTAAAGCTGTGGAAAATGTAAACACAAAGTAATGCAGCTTTATAGAGCATAATTACGGATAAGTAGGACGTTCGGGCGACTAACCTTCATCAGTAAGCAAACACACACATAAAAACACATAAACAGACTCATGGTGTCTTCCTCATGTTTATATGTTGTGTTTTGCATATTTGTTTGCTGACGAAGGCTAGTTACCACAACACCCTATGTTTTCCATAATTGTGTTCTGTAAAGCACATTACTTTGTATTATTTTATTTATATATTGATAAAATTAAGAAATACAAAAAGCACAACACAAAGAGCACATTACTTAAAACATTCCCTTTAGATCTCTGCTGCCTTGTCCATAAAATACTCTGTACTCAAGCTCCTAATGTCAACACATCTAAATTCTACATCACATTCCACAGTCTATTCATCATCTCAGTCACTCATGATCTCTTTAAATGAATAATCCTAATACAAAAAGGTCAATATTTTCCAGCACAAAGAACCACCATTGTGTGGAGGGAAATGTTTCTTTGTCTCATCTACTGCAAAGTTCAGAGAGAAACAGCTCAAAGAATTATTTTACTTCAGAACTGGAGGTCTGCATGACTGAATGGACAAGAGTGCTTGCTTTTAAACTTCCGGTGTGCTGATGCCAAGGTAGAGGGTTCAACCCCTACACTGGTCAGTTGGACTAAAATGTTGATTTCCTATCCTTGGCTTGGGGACGTAAATTACATGTACATTAGAAGTCAGAGTGGGATTGCCTGAGGCGAGGGACACTGATAATAGGGAAAGCTAATCCACACACAAAAATTAGTTCAGTGCACTAGAAGTAGTAGCGTGTGTACGGACTACACTTGAGCTCAAAGTGAGCGAACACAAAAACAAATACTTCACATCTAGTTACACACATTTTGTACACAACTAGGGACACACATTTTGTACACAACTAGGGACACACATTTTGTACACAACTAGGAACACACATTTTGTACACAACTAGGGACACACATTTTGTACACAACTAGGGACACTGTCATAATCCCCATTGATATGCCGCGACATCGTTACGCCCGCCAGGCGAACACCAGTGACTTACTCACAGGTTTCGCTGACGACAGAGAGAGCGACCGTCAGAGTCAAGCCAGTACAAGCGTGACGCATGCAATTCTCGCTGCGCTCGAATCCACAGGGCAAGGACTGTGAGCGGGAAGCGGGAGACACGGCTAGGGGAATCAGACGAGACGGACGTGTATGAAGGCGGCTCTTGTGTTTCTGTGCCTGAATGTCGATTGCTCGTAGCTCTTGTGAGAAGATAGAAAGACTGCATAGCTGTGGGTTTGAGTCTGTGAGTGCATTGATGTATTATGTATAGGTTGTGATATTCACCCTGTGATGGCCACATGCCGAATTAGACTGTGTTGCATGTGAAGTGTAAATAAAACCATCAAACTTAGTGTTACCGTGTGTCACGTTAAATCATTCTGTACTTTTGTATGTCTCGCATATGTTAGGTCCAGAGAGCCAGATTCATTAGATTGTAAGACCCTGACAGACACACATTTTGTACACAACTAGGGACACACATTTTGTACACAACTAGGGACACACATTTTGTACACAACTAGGTACACACATTTTGTACACAACTAGGTACACACATTTTGTACACAACTAGGTACACACATTTTGTACACAACTAGGTACACACATTTTGTACACAACTAGGTACACAACACCCTATGTTTTCCATAATTGTGTTCTGTAAAGCACATTACTTTGTATTATTTTATTTATATATTGATAAAATTAAGAAATACAAAAAGCACAACACAAAGAGCACATTACTTAAAACATTCCCTTTAGATCTCTGCTGCCTTGTCCATAAAATACTCTGTACTCAAGCTCCTAATGTCAACACATCTAAATTCTACATCACATTCCACAGTCTATTCATCATCTCAGTCACTCATGATCTCTTTAAATGAATAATCCTAATACAAAAAGGTCAATATTTTCCAGCACAAAGAACCACCATTGTGTGGAGGGAAATGTTTCTTTGTCTCATCTACTGCAAAGTTCAGAGAGAAACAGCTCAAAGAATTATTTTACTTCAGAACTGGAGGTCTGCATGACTGAATGGACAAGAGTGCTTGCTTTTAAACTTCCGGTGTGCTGATGCCAAGGTAGAGGGTTCAACCCCTACACTGGTCAGTTGGACTAAAATGTTGATTTCCTATCCTTGGCTTGGGGACGTAAATTACATGTACATTAGAAGTCAGAGTGGGATTGCCTGAGGCGAGGGACACTGATAATAGGGAAAGCTAATCCACACACAAAAATTAGTTCAGTGCACTAGAAGTAGTAGCGTGTGTACGGACTACACTTGAGCTCAAAGTGAGCGAACACAAAAACAAATACTTCACATCTAGTTACACACATTTTGTACACAACTAGGGACACACATTTTGTACACAACTAGGGACACACATTTTGTACACAACTAGGAACACACATTTTGTACACAACTAGGGACACACATTTTGTACACAACTAGGGACACTGTCATAATCCCCATTGATATGCCGCGACATCGTTACGCCCGCCAGGCGAACACCAGTGACTTACTCACAGGTTTCGCTGACGACAGAGAGAGCGACCGTCAGAGTCAAGCCAGTACAAGCGTGACGCATGCAATTCTCGCTGCGCTCGAATCCACAGGGCAAGGACTGTGAGCGGGAAGCGGGAGACACGGCTAGGGGAATCAGACGAGACGGACGTGTATGAAGGCGGCTCTTGTGTTTCTGTGCCTGAATGTCGATTGCTCGTAGCTCTTGTGAGAAGATAGAAAGACTGCATAGCTGTGGGTTTGAGTCTGTGAGTGCATTGATGTATTATGTATAGGTTGTGATATTCACCCTGTGATGGCCACATGCCGAATTAGACTGTGTTGCATGTGAAGTGTAAATAAAACCATCAAACTTAGTGTTACCGTGTGTCACGTTAAATCATTCTGTACTTTTGTATGTCTCGCATATGTTAGGTCCAGAGAGCCAGATTCATTAGATTGTAAGACCCTGACAGACACACATTTTGTACACAACTAGGGACACACATTTTGTACACAACTAGGGACACACATTTTGTACACAACTAGGTACACACATTTTGTACACAACTAGGTACACACATTTTGTACACAACTAGGTACACACATTTTGTACACAACTAGGTACACACATTTTGTACACAACTAGGTACACACATTTTGTACACAACTAGGTACACACATTTTGTACACAACTAGGTACACACATTTTGTACACAACTAGGTACACACATTTTGTACACAACTAGGTACGCACATTTTGTACACAACTAGGGACACACATTTTGTACACAACTAGGGACACACATTTTGTACACAAAACTAGGTACACACATTTTGTACACAACTAGGGACATACATTTTGTACACAACTAGGGACACATATTTTGTACAGCTGTACCATCATCTGATTACAAGAACAAACAAATACTTCACAACTATGTACACACATTTTGTACAGCTGTACCATCATCTGATTACAAGAACAAACAAATACTTCACAACTATGTACACACATTGTGTACAGCTGTACCATCATCTGATTACAAGAACAAACAAAAACAAATACTTCACAACTAGGTACACACATTGTGTACAGCTGTACCATCATCTGATTACAAGAACAAACAAATACTTCACAACTAGGTACACACATTGTGTACAGCTGTACCATCATCTGATTACAAGAACAAACAAATACTTCACAACTAGGTACACACATTGTGTACAGCTGTACCATCATCTGATTACAAGAAAGAAACAGGAATTGGGTGATATTTTCAGATGCTATTATTAGCATACGAGGAATGTTCAGAAAGTAATGCACCACATCGTTTTTTCAGGAGATGTTTTTCAAAAAGCATGAAATTTATAAAAAGTATACATGGATGTCATGTCAACATCGGTATTATTCAACATAATCCCTATCAACTTGTACAGCTTTATGCCAGCACAAAACAAGGGCATGTATTCCTTGCCCGTAACACATTTTGTCTTGATTATGTAGCCATTTCTTCGCTGCATGAATCACTCCTTCATCATCTTGAAACCTTATCCAACTTTAAGTGGACCAATTAGATGAAAATCAGAGGGTGCTAAATCAGGATTATAATGTGGATGGGGTAGTACAGTCCAACTTAGTTTGGTGATTGCTTCCCGTGTAGCCAGACTTGTGTGAAGGCGCGATTGTCATGAAGGAGAAGCAGGTCTGCTGGATTCTTGTGTGGCTGAACTCTGCGAAAATGTTGATTGAGGTTTTGCAATGTTTTAATGTAAGCTTGCAAACTGGTTCTCGCTCCTCTTGGCATAACATCCACAGTAATCATACCTTCAATGTCCCAAAAGACATTGATCACGATCTTTCCATCTGAAAGAGTTGTCTTGAATTTCTGTCCTTGTGGGGTTGCGGATGATGCCACTCCATTGAGTCTTTTTGTCTCAGGTTCAAAATGATGTGCCGAGGTTTTGTCACCTATAACGATCTTAGCCAAAATGTTCTCTCCAACAATTCTGAAGAAATTGCTTTTCTTTGCAACTGGTTGTCATTTGTGAGACTTCGAGGAAGCCATCTTGCACAAACTTGAGAAAATCCGAGAGTTTTCATAACAGCATTTACACTACCACTGTTGACTGACAGATGTAAGTGCAATTGTTCAGTAGTGTTTCGCCTTTCAGTAAAAATAATGTCCTCAGCGCATTCATGTATGTATGTATGTATGTGTGTGTGTGCGTGCATATACGTATGTATGTATGTGTGTGTGTGTGTGTGTGTGCGCGCGCATAAGTAAACTTTTGTTAGTGAGTTTGTGATTGTGATTAAGTATATGTACATGTGAGAGAGTGTGTATTTGTGTGTTATTGAGTGGGTACATAACTGTGAGTTTGTGCAAATGATGTAAGTATGTATGCAGGTATGTATGTGTGTTTTTATGAATGTGCATGTGTACATGTGTCTGCCTGTCCCATAACATGCATTGTTTATGTTTACAAAGTTCATCTGACAATGTTCTTTTTCCTATGTGAAAAAAGTACCTACTGATGAACAAAAGATGAGTGATTGGAAGGGCCAAATGTAAGATGGGCCTGCCTGCCCAATTTGTGACCCTTTGAAAGTAAAGTTTGTTTGTTAGTTCAACATTTGTGTGTTAGTGGCTGTGGCAGGACCTCCACAGCGTGGCCGATCAAGCAGCTCCTTATCGCCACTTCCTGATCCTTTGATTCTCTGAACCCAGTGACTGACTATGTAATACTGTTAACTGCAAAACTTCCACACACATCACATAGACGCCTGTGAATGTTCACAACAGTTTCCTTCTCTGCAACGAGAAATTCTATCACAATTCACCATATAATGCAAGTTCCTAACACGTTCAATTTCAATGGTTTAAGGCAGCCATTTTAGTTGGCCGTTTAGGTTGCAATTTGGTGCACACTATCAACACATGCCACATTTGAAGTGTGCAAAATTTCAAGTTTCTAACATCATTATTAACTGAGAAAAATGATGTGGATGTGCATTACTTTCTGAACGATCCTAACAAACCATAACTTCACAACTAGGTACACACATTTTGAACAGCTATACCATCATCTGATTAAAAGAAAACTCAGATTGGATTATATTTTCAGATGCTATTATTAGTATAGATTCATTCTTATAATACTGCAAATCAAGAGGAGGAAAAATACTGAAATTCTACAAGATTGAACATTGAAAAACACTGGCTCATAAACACTATATCTCCGACACAAATGTATTGGCTCATAAACACCATACCTTGGACACAAAAATACTTTAGTCACACAGCATTTAAAACAGTAACAGGGAAGATGATTCTTGGAAGACGAGGCAGAAGTCGATTAATAAAATGGTGGACGCAAAACATCAAAGCCTCTCTGGGCATTCAAATATATGAGGCGGGGGAACTGGTGATGGGATCAAGAAGCATTCCAGTACCTAGAGTCTTACACTTATAAGAGATGGCTTCAAAATATAACGATCAATCACTATATTTCTTTTAACGGTTGATGATGATGATAATCATACAGAAATTCCTATGCAGAACATCACTCTCATCACAGAATAATGGTCTACATAACTCTCATCACACAGTAATGTTCTACGTCACTCTCATCACAGAGCAATGTTCTACATTACTCTCATCAGAGAATAATGTTCTACATAACTCTAATCCCAGAGCAATGTTCTACATCACTCTAATCACAATCCTTACGTAGTATAATTGGTTACATACGTATACGTGGTTACAGAAGCATAAATGGCAATTCTGGTTAAATAAGTATAACTTGTTGAATGTGTCCCGAACAGATTAATGTTGCTGGGAAAGTAGCATAGTTATATTACACTACAAGGAATGGTCCAGAAGGTGAGCACTTTACTAAGAACACTGTTGGTTAACATGTCCTGCACATCCATGATGTCTGGGAGATGCTGTGTCAATGAGAAATTAGCGGAAGACTGGTGCAGGTGTGCATGAAACATCATGGACTAAAAGGCGGCTGGTTGCATTAATCACATTCCTACACCTGCAAGGCAAATGTCATTAATACTGAGATGTTCGCTGTTTATAAGGATGTCTACCCTTCATATGACCCTGTGAAGTGTTGTAAACATAATTTTCAAATTGGATACGAGAGGTTTCAAGATGAACCAAGAAGCGATAGGCTGTACTCTGTGGATGACTCCAGCAACATTGCAAGAGTAGAGGTCCTAGCTGTCTCTGACAGACGCACAAACCTCGAAGAAATAATAGCTGAGTTAGGACTATGTCATGCGATCACACCGACCATATTGTTTGAACAGTTTCATGTGTCACACACCCGTGTGTTGCTGGGGCCCATAAGGAAAGCATGTTGTAAGAGGCGACTACGGAGGCTTGGGCTGAGACTTAGTCACAGTCTATTAGGACTTCTGGTCCCCAGCATGGCGGAAAGGCATTTAAACCGTTAAGGCCTCTGGAGTGTTTACGTTTGCGGCTATGATTTGCATTTGCATTTTCCTCAAGTTGGACTGGTAGTGCATGGTTCTGTCGCCCTGCTATTGAGTGACTGCGTGGCGCTACACTGTGAGCTGTGAATTTTGCGTGGAATGCTTTTACATCTGTCCGGGGTTGTTTGCAGAGTGAACTGCATGTTTGGAACGATGCGCCCGGCTGTTGCTGAATTGACTGGTTTGCCTTGTCGGTTCATGAGTACATTTTTTCAGGAGACTCCTGGGAGTTGTCACTGGAGCTACAAAGTCTGTGCTTTGTGCAGTGCTTTCGGTGGGTCTTTCTAGTGACTGCCGATTCCATCGACGACGAACTGTTTTTTTCAAGGACTTGTGCATTGGCATTCTGGTGGCGGCATTATGCTTAGTGTACCTGAGAGGGCTGTTGGCTTGCCGAGACTCCTGTCTATTCCATTGTTCCCATAGGGCAGTGAGGAGCATTTTGTGTGATATTTACTGGCACAGGAACAGAGCATAATGGGGACGACTCGTTGCCGTGTAGTTGGAACCGCAGCTAACTAACTATTTCTTCCTTGAAGGACTTGTTCATTGGTTTTTCTGTCTGTCCATGGTATTCTTTGCATTTTCTTCAGAAACCACATTTCCACAGACATCAGATGTTTTTAAGCTTGTTTGCTCATTGTCCAGGTTTCACATCCATACAAAAGCACAGGTTCTATGTAGCGCTTCAACTCTTATTCTTGTTCAATTTATATCTTTTTATTGGTCAGTATGTTTTTCATCTTGCAAAAGGCTACTTTCGCAATGGCAATTCTTGTTCTAATCTCTTCAAGGCATCTGTCACAAAATGGCCAAGAGGTCCTCTCCTCAGGTATTAGATCCTTAGATTCTGGTACGGGGAAACCTCATGCTAAATATAGCAGGGGAAGCCCTGGGAAACCTCACTTTGGGTACTTTCTCGCAACTTCTGGAAGTTTAGTTCTTGAGTTAACTTTTGCATCCGGGGTTATCTGAATGTGAGTATTCAATAATTCTCACTTTTCTCGGGGGACACCCACAAGAAAGTGTAGCTGCACTTTCTAAAGGACGTGTTCAACTTTCTCGGGAAGGCTCCCGAGAGATGGAAGTTCGGCCATTAGATCAAACAAGGGCAGTTGACTTCTGGAGGGGTAGCAACAACTTGGTGCTGAACATTCTGTCTTCATAGGAATCAAAAGTCCTCGACAGTCTAAAGATGGCAAGTTAACAGTTGTTTTCTCGAATGAGATTGGTTTTACATTCTTTAACCGAAGCGGTTGGCCGATTAATAAAGTTGTCGAAGCATGCAGCGCCTATAATTCGTGTGTCGGGAAAAGGTCACATCTTGCATACTAATGAGGAGTTATTGATTTGTGGGTGTAGGCCAGTCGGACAATATCAGCTGGGTATCGAAAGCAGCCTAAATGCTAAACAGCGATAACGGATATCACGTTAGCTTCGAACGTATGTCATTTAGAATCCCGCCACACTCTCCACTTCAATATGAATATATGCATGATATATCAACCTGAAATAAATGGGTAGATAGAATGTTCTGTGACGCAGACAATTATTATTCTGTGGGTGAATCTGCACAAGTAATAATAGACCTATTTTACCATTATAATTAGCGGGATTGCATGGAGAAGGTCGACACCGTTGATACGGTTTACCTGGGTGAATACGGTGTGGGAAAGAGACACTAATTGATGGGCACTAGAAAGAGCCGAGAATAATAGTATGTTATCACTAGCTTAGGTAGGGCAGTGAAACTAATATACGGCAGTAGTTCAGGAAGGAGCGTCGGAAGGTTCTTGTATATATTCTTTACTATTTCCCGATAAGAATATTAACAGAAAGGTGTACCACAAAGAACATAGAACACTTTTTTGAAGGGCATTAATTTTTATCGGAAAATAGCTGTGTAGCGTAGGATCATTGTTGTCGATAGGATCATTCCCGCTGTTTACGTTGGGCCTCATCATACTGCTTGTTGCTCAAGCTTTGAGTTCTCAAAGAACAAAGGGTTTATTAAGTGTGTTGGTATACATGACAAACTATATACAGCACATTGTTCACCAATTTTTCAAGTGTCGCTGTGACAGAAGTGTCTATCTAAAGAACCCCCCGAAGAAACAAAGTGCAGCAACGCCTGAGGCAACTTTAGTCAATAGCAATAAAGCAAGAAAAAGAATGGACCGCATCGTGAGGCTATACAGTAAATACCATGATGTCTTTCGAAATATCTCAAACAAAACCCACTACTGCCAGTCTGACTGTGCCAGTTGATAGAGAAAACCATGATGTCTTTCGAAATATCTAAAAAAAAACCACTAATGCCAGAATGACTGTGCTAGTTGATAGAGAAAGGCAATGTCAGTGCCGACTCCTCAATGGTCGAAGACTCACCAGACCATTGCACTATCTGACATCTGAGAGCTTTTGATATCGTTAGCCGCCAAAGAGGATTAGGACAACTTCCCCGGCAATGAGGATCACGACATTTTCAATGGCGCGAGTGTTTATATTATGCAGTCAGCCAAGGGCTTATGTAACATTTAGTGTGTTTTGTGTGCAAATTGCGCGTGTCTGCTGGTACGCATGCTTGCGTTTCTGTTTGGTGGTGTTCGGGCTCGCGTGCGGTCAGGAATACAGGTGTGCGAGGGACAGTACTAGCATGTATGTAAATCTGGCATCTAACTATGCAGATAATGAGTGGAGGAGAATAAAGTATGTGTGTGGTTGGGGGGGAGTTGAGTTGTGTCTGCTCGAGAGTTCCTAATAATGGATACCTTTTTTAAATATAACGCAAAACATAGCAAACGACTAAATATACTTCATGTCCCTAAACCTTGGATAAACTTATATAAAACAAGCTTAGCATACTCTGCCACTCAATTGTGGAACAATCTTCCACAAGAAATCAAAGACACCACCAATCATTATACATACAGTCGCAACCTGTTTGAACACTATCTCAGGACAGACTACATGACTCCATAAAAAAAAAAAACGACAACAAAGAAGACAATAATAATGGTAAATTATCTCGAATGACAACTAGCCAAAAAACATTCCCACGTTACATTCCTTGGGTATTTATAATGCCCAAGTTAAATATTGCCTCAGTGAGTCATGTATTATTGATTATTTTTCATGCGTTTTAATGCTTATTGTTCTTTTGTTGTCAAAGAATTGCTTCATAAGTGATGTTGAATGAAATAATGTAAGAGAAGAAATAGAGAAGGGCAGAATGTCAGATGGGCCTGCGTGCCCAATTCTAAACCCTTTGAAAATAAAGATTTTCGTTCGTTCGTTCGTTCCCTAGAGGGGGGAAGTCCACAGGTAGAGTGAGTGAGTAAATGCAGAGTCCTGGGACCGGAGGGGTCTGCAGAGCATATCCACCTTGGCCAGAACCCATCCTGAAGTATAACTATACCCATACAACAGCCCATCCCACGTTTATCAGTACATCCCATCAGATTGTATAACTGCTCTGAGACAACTGTACCGATTCACTTGTTTAAGGATATGCCCATTTACTCGTATATCATATTGTGGAATTTCCATCTTCCTGGTGACAACCATAATCTGTGTCTTCTTACTATTCAATTCTAACCCTAGTTGTTTACTGTGTGCAACAACCGCATCTACTAAATGTTGCAGATCCTGTTGTATCTTGTCGTATGGATTCATTTGTTCTTTTATGTAACCAATTTATTCTTAGAACCCTTCTATAACATTTATAGTTAAAGGCATTTATGTGCTGTTCAGCTTGTTTAGTAAGTGTCCAGGTCTCATAAGCGTATGTGTTGCAATGGGAAAGATACATGCTCTTAAAAATCACATTTTTGTAGTTCTGTCTGTTCCGCTCCACAATTTATTCAGTTATTTTAGGTTTTGAAGAGCGATAGACATTCATCTTTTAATTTCCTTCATTGTGTCACCATTGTTGGTAATTACTGACCCAAGATATTCAAAATTTTGTACCATCTCCAATTTTACCTCATTAACACATATTTCTTTCTCAATAATAGTTAGCATTATCTTTGTTTTTGCTATGTTTAATACAAATTAGTGACTACTAATAAAGAGAAAACATACAAACATGTATAAGCTACTTGTCAAACAGCTAATAAAGACGCACCATACAAACATATACGCTACTTGTCAATACATACAGAAGAACAAATTCAATCCTTACAATTGTGGGAATTACTAGAGTCAGCGAACGTTGATCATGAGGTTAGTTAAACAAGTATTGAACCTTTGGCAAATCAATGGAACTGCAGGGCTCATGTGACAGACAGTAATGAGCTGTCTGTGATGGGAACTTGACAGTTCCATCTTGACAACACAATCATCACACGTGGTTCAGACTTTTTTTGGTGAAACACAACTTCCTTTGGGTTACCACTCTCCCAACATGACACCTAGCGATTTTTAGCTGCTGCCAACGCTTACAGGGACTCAATTTGAATCATGAGAAGACATTATATGGAAGGCAATGACCACACTCTACTCCATTCCCAAAGAGGTCTTCTCAATATGCTTCCAACAATTGTGGGACAGTAGGAAGACATGTATGCATTTCCAAGGAGGTTGCTTTGAAAGCATTTAGGATTTCTTCTTCTGCGTTCATCCGGAGGTTTTTTTTCCAGACGTGATTGCGTTGTGCCTGTTTACAGCAGAGCTGTGTTCTTGCGCTGTTAGGCCGACACATCCGACTTCTGCGGGCATTTGTTGACCGGGTTAAGCTTCCCGGGCAATAAGGATTTCACACCTTTATGTGAGTCATATTTTTCCAGTCCAAAGGTATGATACTTTCTGAACAAGCAATTACTCAAGGGGTCCTCTGGAATACCCACATTTAAGATCTGAATGACACAGGCATATCTGAACTCATGACTGCCAGAGCGTGAAACAATCAGCTTGACCATTGTTGCCACAGAAACCCCTAAAATCAAAGACCCCATGGCAATACATTTTGCTATCATTCTATGTTTAAAAACAAACAAACAAGGAAGCAATTTGAATTGTTGACGTTATTTACACATTTTGTTTTATAATGAACAACCTGAACCAAATTTGAGCGACTGTCTTCATAACTGAAGAACTGAGTACAAACAACAATAACAAGGTATCTTTAAATGCAGTAACATTATCAGTTTGTATAACACTGATAACAACAGTTACCCAACCCTGGCCATTATTACAAGTATATTCATTCAAAAACATAGAAATTAAACAAAGTGATTCAAACAATAATCAATACAGAGTTAACAATGAACAGGAAATACATATAAGGGAATAAATGCATTGTAGATATTGTTGCTTCCAGCAAACTTATATCTCCTCCAACTCTTCTACTACACAATATGGACCTGACTTCCTTCCTTCCTTCTACCAAACAATGTGGACCTAACTTCCTTCTACAACACAATCTGGACCTAATTTCCTTCTACCACACAATTTGGTTCTAACTTTATTCTTTCCTTCTACTACACAATATGGACCTGACTTCCTTCCACCACACAATGTGGACCTAACTTCCTTCTACCACACAATGCGGACCTAACTTCCTTCTTTCCTTCTACAACACAATCTGGACCTAATTTCCTTCTACCACACAATTTGGTCCTAACTTTATTCTTTCCTTCTACTACACAATCTGGCCGTAACTTTATTCTTTCCTTCTACTACACAATCTGGCCTTAACTTTATTCTTTCCTTCTACCACATAATCTTAACCTAACTTCCTTCTACCACACAATCTGGTCCCAACTTTATTCTTTTCTTCTAAAACACAATCTGGTCCTCTTGCCTTCTATCACACAATCTGGTCCTAATTTTATTCTTTCCTTCTACCACACAATCTGAGCCAAACTTCCTTCTACCACACAATCTGGTCCTAACTTTGTTTCTTTCTAACACACTATCCTTCTTTCTTTCTACCACACAATATGGACCTAATTTCCTTCTTTCTTTCTACCACACAATTTGAATCAAACTTCCATCTTTCCTTCTACCACACAGTCTGGGCCTTCTTCCTTCTTTCACACATCCTAGATTTAATTTCTTTCCTTTCTTCTAACTCACAGACTGGACCTAACTTCCATCTTTCCTTCTACCCCACAGACTGGACCTAACTTCTTTCCCCTCTTCCACCCCACAGACTGGACCTAACTTCCTTCCCTTCTTCTACCCCACAGACTGGACCTAACTTCCTTCCCTTCTTCTACCCCACAGACTGGACCTAACTTCCTTCCCCTCTTCTACCCCACAGTCTGGACCTAACTTCCTTCCCTTCTTCTACCCCACAGACTGGACCTAACTTCCTTCCCTTCTTCCACCCGACAGACTGGACCTAACTTCCTTCCCTTCTTCTACCCCACAGACTGGACCTAACTTCACACTTGCACACATCATCAACTCCAGCAGGAAGATGTCCCGTTGGTTTCTGACAGAATCCAATTTTTTTCAGGACCTAATTTACAATAAAAATAACTTTGTGACAAACCTTCTTCACAACATTATCCTTTACCAACCCCTACTCCACAGTCAAATATCAGGAATGATAAGTGACATGAAAATAAATCTGTACAATTATCAACAAAATAACAACATCTGACAGACCATGGAAACTACTCCCATTTAGTCATCACCACGACAAACAGAACTGGAATTCTTTCTAGAAACTTCACTCAGATATCAGGACTTGTTCACGTCACTTGCCTGAAGACATCTATTCAAACTTGATACCTTGGGCCAACGGCAACTCCTTGCTGAAGTTGAGTGTGCTGGTGATGGATATGTATGAACAATGTTAATAAAATAACATTTCCATTGACAGATAAGCACACACATTTATGGATATCGCTGCAGTTGGGTGTCAGGAACACTTTTCTATTAAGACAAATCCAGGGTTCATCTCTATATGGATCTTCTCATTAACCTTCAGGAAGGAAAAGGGAGGGGGGCCCACCGTGCTATAGTGTGAATGTATGCAATCAACTGATCAAGTGCCATGGGATGATTAATCGCTGTAAGAAACTTCCTGTATCTACCATGGGTTTATATATTGCCTAAATGTCACTGCATTATAATAGAACATGTCTGCCACATACAAGGGGCTTCTCATAAGTCTTTAGCCTGACCCTAAAGGAGTAGGCGGAGAAAATTGAAATTTGGGACATGTATAGCTCATTCAATTTGTAATGGACATATGAATTATGAATTTCCCACCTCAACTGGTTTTCCCGATATGGTGCATGGCACAACACACCCTATTGACCAGATCTGCACATCCAACGATTTGTCAGAACAATGGAGAAATCAGACGCCAGGACTGTGATAAAATTCTTGATGTTACAGGGTAAAACAGCTACAGAAATACACAGGGAGATGGGGCCAGTGTTTGAGGAAGTCTGTCCTTCGTATGCTTCTGTAAAAAATTGGTATTGCAGTTTAAGTGTGGCCGTTCCCAAGTTGCAGATCTGCTCAGACCAAGATGACCATCCTCAGAGTGCAATGATGCAAATGCTGCAGAAGTGAAGAAAATCATAGACCAGGATAGGAAAATGACAATTGCAGAGATATCGGGTTCAGCAAATCTGAGTAAGAGTACAGTTTTTAGAATTTTACACAACAGACTGAACATGAAAAAAGTGTGTGCCCCGCACTTGCTGACATGTGAACAGAAACAAACACGGGTTGATTGCTGTGGCCAGTTGCTCAACATGTGGCGGTCGAAAAAAAATGTAAAAGACCATGGGGACGGTAAATGAGACTTGGATTCACCAAATAGTAAAAAACAGCTAGAAACAAATAAAACAAATAAAAAACAAAAAAACAAATAGAACATCCATGGCAACAGTGTATAACATTCATGACAACAGTGTAGAAAATTCATGTCAACAGTGTAGAACATTCACAACAGTGTAGAACATTCATGGCAACAGTGTATAACATTCACAACAGTGTAGAACATTCATGTCAACAGTGTGGGACATTCATGACAACAGTGTAGAACATTCATGACAACAGTGTAGAACATTCATGACAACAGTGTAGAACATTCATGACAACAGTGTAGGACATACATGACAACAGTGTAGGACATTCATGTCAACAGTGTAGGATATTCATGACAACAGTGTAGAACATTCATGGCAACAGTGTAGAACATTAGTGATAACAGTGTAGAACATTCATGACAACAGTGTAGAACATTCATGTCAACAGTGTAGGACATTCATGTCAACAGTGTATAACATTCATGACAACAGTGTAGGACATTCATGGCAACAGTGTAGGACATTCATGTCAACAGTGTAGGACATTCATGTCTACAGTGTAGAACATTCATGATAACAGTATAGAACATTCATGACAACAGTGTAGGACATTCATGACAACAGTGTAGAACATTCATGGTAACAGTGTAGAACATTCATGTCAACAGTGTAGAACATTCATGTCAACAGTGTAGAACATTCATGTCAACAGTGTATAACATTCATGGCAACAGTGTAGAACATTCGTGACAACAGTGTAGGACATTCATGGCAACAATATATGTCATTCATGACAACAATGTAGGACATTCATGTCAACAGTGTAGAACATTCATGACAACAGTGTAGAACATTCATGTCAACAGTGTATAACATTCATGGCAACAGTGTAGAACATTAATGACAACAGTGTATAACATTCATGGCAACAGTGTAGAACATTCATGTCAACAGTGTAGAACATTCATGACAACAGTGTAGAACATTCATGGCAACAATGTAGAACATTCATGACAACAGTGTAGGACATTCATGGCAACAGTGTAGAACATTCATGACAACAGTGTATAACATACATGGCAACAGTGTATAACATACATGGCAACAGTGTAGAACATTCATGTCAACAGTGTAGGACATTCATGTCAACATTGTAGGACATTCATGTCAACAGTGTAGGACATTCATGTCAATAGTGTAGGACATTCATGTCAACAGTGTAGAATATTCATGACAACAGTGTAGGACATTCATGTCAACAGTGTATAACATTCATGGCAACAGTGTAGAACATTCGTGACAACAGTGTAGGACATTCATGGCAACAATGTATGTCATTCATGACAACAATGTAGGACATTCATGTCAACAGTGTAGAACATTCATGACAACAGTGTAGAACATTCATGTCAACAGTGTATAACATTCATGGCAACAGTGTAGAACATTAATGACAACAGTGTATAACATTCATGGCAACAGTGTAGAACATTCATGGCAACAGTGTAGAACATTCATGTCAACAGTGTAGAACATTCATGACAACAGTGTAGAACATTCATGGCAACAATGTAGAACATTCATGACAACAGTGTAGGACATTCATGGCAACAGTGTAGAACATTCATGTCAACGGTGTAGAACATTCATGACAACAGTGTATAACATACATGACAACAGTGTATAACATACATGGCAACAGTGTAGAACATTCATGTCAACAGTGTAGGACATTCATGTCAACAGTGTAGGACATTCATGTCAACAGTGTAGAATATTCATGACAACAGTGTAGAATATTCATGACAACAGTGTAGGACATTCATGTCAACAGTGTAGGATATTCATGTCAACAGTGTAGAACATTCATGACAACAATGTAGGACATTCATGACAACAGTGTAGGACATTCATGACAACAGTGTAGGACATTCATGTCAACAGTGTAGGACATTCATGTCAACAGTGTAGAATATTCATGACAACAGTGTAGAATATTCATGACAACAGTGTAGGTCATTCATGACAACAGTGTAGGACATTCATGTCAACAGTGTAGGACATTCATGTCAACAGTGTAGAACATTCATGACAACAATGTAGGACATTCATGACAACAATGTAGGACATTCATGACAACAATGTAGGACATTCATGACAACAGTGTAGGACATTCATGACAACAGTGTAGGACATTCATGACAACAGTGTAGGACATTCATGACAACAGTGTAGGACATTCATGACAACAGTGTAGGACATTCATGACAACAGTGTAGGACATTCATGTCAACAATGTAGAACATTCATGACAACAGTGTAGTGCATTCATGATAACAGGGGAGAGCATTCATGATAACAGTGTAGGACATTCATGACAACAGTGTAGAACATTCATGACAACAGTGTAGGACATTCATGACAACAGTGTAGGACATTCATGACAACAGTGTAGAACATTCATGACAACTGTAGGACATTCATGACAACAGTGTAGAACATTCATGACAACAGTGTAGAACATTCATGGCAACAGTGTAGAACATTCATGGCAACAGTGTAGGACATTCATGGCAACAGTGTAGGACATTCATGGCAACAGTGTAGGACATTCATGACAACAGTGTTGGACATTCATGTCAACAGTGTAGGACATTCATGACAACAGTGTAGGACATTCATGACAACAGTGTAGAACATTCATGACAACAGTGTAGAACATTCATGACAACAGTGTAGGACATTCATGACAACAGTGTAGGACATTCATGACAACAGTGTAGGACATTCATGACAACAGTGTAGGACATTCATGACAACAGTGTAGAACATTCATGACAACAGTGTAGGACATTCATGACAACAGTGTAGGACATTCATGACAACAGTGTAGGACATTCATGACAACAGTGTAGAACATTCATGACAACAGTGTAGGACATTCATGACAACAGTGTAGGACATTCATGACATCAGTGTAGGACAATCATGACAACAGTGTAGGACATTCATGACAACAGTGTAGGACATTCATGACAACAGTGTAGGACATTCATGACAACAGTGTAGGACATTCATGACAACAGTGTAGGACATTCATGACAACAGTGTAGAACATTCATGTCAACAGTGTAGGACATTCATGTCAACAGTGTAGAACATTCATGACAACAGTGTAGGACATTCATGACAACAGTGTAGGACATTCATGTCAACAGTGAAGAACATTCATGTCAACAGTGTAGGACATTCATGTCACCAGTGAAGAACATTCATGTTAACAGCGTAGGACATTTATGTAAATAGTGTAGGACATTCATGACAACACTAGAACATTCATGACAACAGCTAGAACATTCATGTCAACAGTGTAGGACATTCATGACAACAGTGTAGAACATTCATGACAACACTGTAGAACATTCATGACAACAGTGTATAACATTCATGACAACAGCTAGAACATTCATGACAACACTGTAGAACATTCATGGCAACACTGTAGAACATTCATGACAACAGTGTATAACATTCATGACAACAGTGTAGGACATTCATGACAACAGTGTAGGACATTCATGACAACAGTGTAGGACATTCATGACAACAGTGTAGAACATTCATGACAACAGTGTAGGACATTCATGACAACAGTGTAGGACATTCATGACAACAGTGTAGGACATTCATGACAACAGTGTAGGACATTCATGACAACAGTGTAGGACATTCATGACAACAGTGTAGGACATTCATGATAACAGTGTAGGACATTCATGACAACAGTGTAGGACATTCATGACAACAGTGTAGGACATTCATGACAACAGTGTAGAACATTCATGTCAACAGTGTAGGACATTCATGCCAACAGTGTAGAACATTCATGCCAACAGTGTAGGACATTCATGTCAACAGTGAAGAACATTCATGTCAACAGTGTAGGACATTCATGACAACAGTGTAGAACATTCATGACAACAGTGTAGGACATTCATGACAACAGTGTAGGACATTCATGACAACAGTGTAGGACATTCATGACAACAGTGTAGGACATTCATGACAACAGTGTAGGACATTCATGACAACAGTGTAGGACATTCATGACAACAGTGTAGGACATTCATGCCAACAGTGTAGAACATTCATGCCAACAGTGTAGGACATTCATGTCAACAGTGAAGAACATTCATGTCAACAGTGTAGGACATTCATGTCAACAGTGAAGAACATTCATGTTAACAGCGTAGGACATTTATGTAAACAGTGTAGGACATTCATGACAACACTAGAACATTCATGACAACAGCAAGAACATTCATGTCAACAGTGTAGGACATTCATGACAACAGTGTAGGACATTCATGACAACAGTGTAGGACATTCATGACAACAGTGTAGGACATTCATGACAACAGTGTAGGACATTCATGACAACAGTGTAGGACATTCATGACAACAGTGTAGAACATTCATGTCAACAGTGTAGGACATTCATGCCAACAGTGTAGAACATTCATGCCAACAGTGTAGGACATTCATGTCAACAGTGAAGAACATTCATGTCAACAGTGTAGGACATTCATGACAACAGTGTAGAACATTCATGTCAACAGTGTAGAACATTCATGTCAACAGTGTAGGACATTCATGACAACAGTGTAGGACATTCATGACAACAGTGTAGGACATTCATGACAACAGTGTAGGACATTCATGACAACAGTGTAAGACATTCATGACAACAGTGTAGGACATTCATGACAACAGTGTAGGACATTCATGACAACAGTGTAGGACATTCATGACAACAGTGTAGGACATTCATGACAACAGTGTAGAACATTCATGTCAACAGTGTAGGACATTCATGTCAATAGTGTAGGACATTCATGTCAACAGTGTAGAATATTCATGACAACAGTGTAGAATATTCATGACAACAGTGTAGGACATTCATGTCAACAGTGTAGGATATTCATGTCAACAGTGTAGAACATTCATGACAACAATGTAGGACATTAATGACAACAGTGTAGGACATTCATGACAACAGTGTAGGACATTCATGTCAACAGTGTAGGACATTCATGTCAACAGTGTAGAATATTCATGACAACAGTGTAGAATATTCATGACAACAGTGTAGGTCATTCATGACAACAGTGTAGGACATTCATGTCAACAGTGTAGGACATTCATGTCAACAGTGTAGAACATTCATGACAACAATGTAGGACATTCATGACAACAATGTAGGACATTCATGACAACAATGTAGGACATTCATGACAACAGTGTAGGACATTCATGACAACAGTGTAGGACATTCATGATAACAGTGTAGGACATTCATGACAACAGTGAAGAACATTCATGTCAACAGTGTAGGACATTCATGTCAACAGTGAAGAACATTCATGTTAACAGCGTAGGACATTTATGTAAATAGTGTAGGACATTCATGACAACACTAGAACATTCATGACAACAGCTAGAACATTCATGTCAACAGTGTAGGACATTCATGACAACAGTGTAGAACATTCATGACAACACTGTAGAACATTCATGACAACAGTGTATAACATTCATGACAACAGCTAGAACATTCATGACAACACTGTAGAACATTCATGGCAACACTGTAGAACATTCATGACAACAGTGTATAACATTCATGACAACAGTGTAGGACATTCATGACAACAGTGTAGGACATTCATGACAACAGTGTAGGACATTCATGACAACAGTGTAGAACATTCATGACAACAGTGTAGGACATTCATGACAACAGTGTAGGACATTCATGACAACAGTGTAGGACATTCATGACAACAGTGTAGGACATTCATGACAACAGTGTAGGACATTCATGACAACAGTGTAGGACATTCATGATAACAGTGTAGGACATTCATGACAACAGTGTAGGACATTCATGACAACAGTGTAGGACATTCATGACAACAGTGTAGAACATTCATGTCAACAGTGTAGGACATTCATGCCAACAGTGTAGAACATTCATGCCAACAGTGTAGGACATTCATGTCAACAGTGAAGAACATTCATGTCAACAGTGTAGGACATTCATGACAACAGTGTAGAACATTCATGACAACAGTGTAGGACATTCATGACAACAGTGTAGGACATTCATGACAACAGTGTAGGACATTCATGACAACAGTGTAGGACATTCATGACAACAGTGTAGGACATTCATGACAACAGTGTAGGACATTCATGACAACAGTGTAGGACATTCATGACAACAGTGTAGAACATTCATGTCAACAGTGTAGGACATTCATGCCAACAGTGTAGAACATTCATGCCAACAGTGTAGGACATTCATGTCAACAGTGAAGAACATTCATGTCAACAGTGTAGGACATTCATGTCAACAGTGAAGAACATTCATGTTAACAGCGTAGGACATTTATGTAAACAGTGTAGGACATTCATGACAACACTAGAACATTCATGACAACAGCAAGAACATTCATGTCAACAGTGTAGGACATTCATGACAACAGTGTAGGACATTCATGACAACAGTGTAGGACATTCATGACAACAGTGTAGGACATTCATGACAACAGTGTAGGACATTCATGATAACAGTGTAGGACATTCATGACAACAGTGTAGAACATTCATGTCAACAGTGTAGGACATTCATGCCAACAGTGTAGAACATTCATGCCAACAGTGTAGGACATTCATGTCAACAGTGAAGAACATTCATGTCAACAGTGTAGGACATTCATGACAACAGTGTAGAACATTCATGTCAACAGTGTAGGACATTCATGACAACAGTGTAGGACATTCATGACAACAGTGTAGGACATTCATGACAACAGTGTAAGACATTCATGACAACAGTGTAGGACATTCATGACAACAGTGTAGGACATTCATGACAACAGTGTAGGACATTCATGACAACAGTGTAGGACATTCATGACAACAGTGTAGAACATTCATGTCAACAGTGTAGGACATTCATGTCAATAGTGTAGGACATTCATGTCAACAGTGTAGAATATTCATGACAACAGTGTAGAATATTCATGACAACAGTGTAGGACATTCATGTCAACAGTGTAGGATATTCATGTCAACAGTGTAGAACATTCATGACAACAATGTAGGACATTAATGACAACAGTGTAGGACATTCATGACAACAGTGTAGGACATTCATGTCAACAGTGTAGGACATTCATGTCAACAGTGTAGAATATTCATGACAACAGTGTAGAATATTCATGATAACAGTGTAGGTCATTCATGACAACAGTGTAGGACATTCATGTCAACAGTGTAGGACATTCATGTCAACAGTGTAGAACATTCATGACAACAATGTAGGACATTCATGACAACAATGTAGGACATTCATGACAACAATGTAGGGCATTCATGACAACAGTGTAGGACATTCATGACAACAGTGTAGGACATTCATGACAACAGTGTAGGACATTCATGACAACAGTGTAGGACATTCATGACAACAGTGTAGGACATTCATGACAACAGTGTAGGACATTCATGTCAACAATGTAGAACATTCATGACAACAGTGTAGAGCATTCATGATAACAGTGGAGAGCATTCATGATAACAGTGTAGGACATTCATGACAACAGTGTAGAACATTCATGACAACAGTGTAGGACATTCATGACAACAGTGTAGGCCATTCATGACAACAGTGTAGAACATTCATGACAACTGTAGGACATTCATGACAACAGTGTAGAACATTCATGACAACAGTGTAGAACATTCATGGCAACAGTGTAGAACATTCATGGCAACAGTGTAGGACATTCATGGCAACAGTGTAGGACATTCATGGCAACAGTGTAGGACATTCATGACAACAGTGTTGGACATTCATGTCAACAGTGTAGGACATTCATGACAACAGTGTAGGACATTCATGACAACAGTGTAGAACATTCATGACAACAGTGTAGAACATTCATGACAACAGTGTAGGACATTCATGACAACAGTGTAGGACATTCATGACAACAGTGTAGGACATTCATGACAACAGTGTAGGACATTCATGACAACAGTGTAGAACATTCATGACAACAGTGTAGGACATTCATGACAACAGTGTAGGACATTCATGACAACAGTGTAGGACATTCATGACAACAGTGTAGAACATTCATGACAACAGTGTAGGACATTCATGACAACAGTGTAGGACATTCATGACATCAGTGTAGGACAATCATGACAACAGTGTAGGACATTCATGACAACAGTGTAGGACATTCATGACAACAGTGTAGGACATTCATGACAACAGTGTAGGACATTCATGACAACAGTGTAGAACATTCATGTCAACAGTGTAGGACATTCATGTCAACAGTGTAGAACATTCATGACAACAGTGTAGGACATTCATGACAACAGTGTAGGACATTCATGTCAACAGTGAAGAACATTCATGTCAACAGTGTAGGACATTCATGTCAACAGTGAAGAACATTCATGTTAACAGTGTAGGACATTTATGTAAATAGTGTAGGACATTCATGACAACACTAGAACATTCATGACAACAGCTAGAACATTCATGTCAACAGTGTAGGACATTCATGACAACAGTGTAGAACATTCATGACAACACTGTAGAACATTCATGACAACAGTGTATAACATTCATGACAACAGCTAGAACATTCATGACAACACTGTAGAACATTCATGACAACAGTGTAGGACATTCATGGCAACACTGTAGAACATTCATGACAACAGTGTATAACATTCATGACAACAGTGTAGGACATTCATGACAACAGTGTAGGACATTCATGACAACAGTGTAGGACATTCATGACAACAGTGTAGAACATTCATGACAACAGTGTAGGACATTCATGACAACAGTGTAGGACATTCATGACAACAGTGTAGGACATTCATGACAACAGTGTAGGACATTCATGACAACAGTGTAGGACATTCATGACAACAGTGTAGGACATTCATGATAACAGTGTAGGACATTCATGACAACAGTGTAGGACATTCATGACAACAGTGTAGGACATTCATGACAACAGTGTAGAACATTCATGTCAACAGTGTAGGACATTCATGCCAACAGTGTAGAACATTCATGCCAACAGTGTAGGACATTCATGTCAACAGTGAAGAACATTCATGTCAACAGTGAAGAACATTCATGTCAACAGTGTAGGACATTCATGACAACAGTGTAGAACATTCATGACAACAGTGTAGGACATTCATGACAAAAGTGTAGGACATTCATGACAACAGTGTAGGACATTCATGACAACAGTGTAGGACATTCATGACAACAGTGTAGGACATTCATGACAACAGTGTAGGACATTCATGACAACAGTGTAGGACATTCATGACAACAGTGTAGAACATTCATGTCAACAGTGTAGGACATTCATGCCAACAGTGTAGAACATTCATGCCAACAGTGTAGGACATTCATGTCAACAGTGAAGAACATTCATGTCAACAGTGTAGGACATTCATGTCAACAGTGAAGAACATTCATGTTAACAGCGTAGGACATTTATGTAAACAGTGTAGGACATTCATGACAACACTAGAACATTCATGACAACAGCAAGAACATTCATGTCAACAGTGTAGGACATTCATGACAACAGTGTAGGACATTCATGACAACAGTGTAGGACATTCATGACAACAGTGTAGGACATTCATGACAACAGTGTAGGACATTCATGACAACAGTGTAGGATATTCATGACAACAGTGTAGAACATTCATGTCAACAGTGTAGGACATTCATGCCAACAGTGTAGAACATTCATGCCAACAGTGTAGGACATTCATGTCAACAGTGAAGAACATTCATGTCAACAGTGTAGGACATTCATGACAACAGTGTAGAACATTCATGACAACAGTGTAGGACATTCATGACAACAGTGTAGGACATTCATGACAACAGTGTAGGACATTCATGACAACAGTGTAGGACATTCATGACAACAGTGTAGGACATTCATGACAACAGTGTAGGACATTCATGACAACAGTGTAGGACATTCATGACAACAGTGTAGAACATTCATGTCAACAGTGTAGGACATTCATGCCAACAGTGTAGAACATTCATGCCAACAGTGTAGGACATTCATGTCAACAGTGAAGAACATTCATGTCAACAGTGTAGGACATTCATGTCAACAGTGAAGAACATTCATGTTAACAGCGTAGGACATTTATGTAAACAGTGTAGGACATTCATGACAACACTAGAACATTCATGACAACAGCTAGAACATTCATGTCAACAGTGTAGGACATTCATGACAACAGTGTAGGACATTCATGACAACACTGTAGAACATTCATGACAACAGCGTAGATCATTCAAAGGTATTTATTCTTATACTTTTAAGCATTTCAACCTACTTCAACTTGTCTTAGGACTGAGTATTAACGGGTGCTTGCCATGGCAGTGGCAAAAAGTAGAGACATGATTGTCTTTATTACCTGCGTTAGACATCTCCAGGAATCAGAACCCACATTACAAGATAGTTGCATATCCTTTACAGGGCGTTGCAATCAACCCCAGCATTTGCAGACTGTGATTTCTTGGTAAATTTAAGTTCAGTAGTTTGCCGTTGCTTTCTGAATGGCTGGCACACATATCATTGTATGAAAACCAATGCAAGGCAATGTGCTGCCAAATCGCCAGCAGTTCTGTTTTGAAGCGTGGTATACCAATTTGGCCCATAACCCCTTTACCACTGAGCCCAGGTATCCAGATGTATGACACTACGCCCAAACCACTCACTCAGTCTACAACAATTTATCTAACCAATACAATGATTCTTACCAAGTTGACCTCCTCATGTACTGCTTCCAGGAGTCGCTGCCCGACTCTCTTCCACCGCCTGTGTGTTTCTCACCACCTGGTACCAAAAGAAGAATCAACAAATAAATGTCTGTATGAACTGTTCATTTACCAACAGTAATTATACAGCTCATCATCAGCATCTTATGCCATGTTGATAAGTGAGCAATCATGGTTTGTTTTTTTTCCTCACACAATCATCAGAATCTCCAATCAGGTCTGTTTAATGACAAGAGGATCAGCTACATTGCACCAAGTTATATTCCACATGGTTAGCTCTCTTTCTGCAATGCAGGCTGCTGAAAGTGTTGCACGGAGCACAAACTCCTTAGTTCCAGGGCTCTCAGAAGAAACCTGGCCTTGTGAACCAAATGAAAAAGTCCAAAAATGAACCTACGAGCTTCAGAGTGTGAGGCAAGCAGCGTGACCACTTGGCCATGGAGACCACTGGCCTCTAAAGTCTGTGTTCATGTCCTGATTATGCCATGTGATCAAACCATCCAGATATTGATCTCTCTGTCTTCCTCTTGCTCTATTCTAACCAAGTTTGCCAGCTGTCTCTAAGTTTGGAAGTGTATTTCTTCTCATGACACGCTCCAAAAATCCCAACTGTCTACATGTAATTTTTCTAATTTATTACAGTTTTGACCTGCTTGTTGAAGCATAGTCTCATTTCAACTGCACAATCTTTTACCCCAAATCCTTGTAACTGGATGTATATCAAACTGACAAAGTAAAAACGTTGTCAGTTTTGGAACAAGGACTTTCTTATCATACTGTCAATTGGGTTCTTTACACACTCTCCCTCTCCATTTTTTTCCCCCTCTTCACCATGAACAACTTTAATTGATTTCCTTTTTCATCACACTATAGCTTGTTGCTTCCGTGAGCTATGTATTTGTGATGCCTGGCATACCATCTCAATCTTTTATCTCGGCACAGCTACCTATAAAAGGTAAAGTTAGCAGACAGCAGGGCTGTAGGGCAGATAATAGATAAAATCAGTGCAAAAATGAGATGGGGAGACCAGTTTTGTGACTCATCTTTCCTTCCAAGATAATTATTAGAAAACAGAAAAATGACCTGGTTCTAATTTTACAAGGTTTTATACAAGGTTCACAGTCGTACAGGTCAGTGGACAATAGTGCTGATAAGTGTGTGTAACATTATCATAATCATGTGCCCTGCAAAGTGGCATAGGCATTAATGTCTCTTCCCAGATCTCTGTCCTTGGTGTTTGGGTTAATTCTAGTATAATTTCTCCCAGCTTCTGCCAACTTTGATCTTTCCAATCTGCATGATGTTCTCCAATGCTTCTCTTTTCATTGTATGAACTAAGGAAACCGTCTCTTTCTTATAATGGCTTATATATATTATTATATTTTTTATTGCTGCTTGCTTTGAACTTAAGCATAGTCCACACATAAGTTACTACTTCTAATGCGCTGGACTAATTTGTGTGTGTGGATTAGCTTTCCTTATTACCAGTGTCTATTACCATACGGCAAACTCACTCCAACTTCTGAGGTACTTCTTGTAATTTATGTATTCATATCAAGGATGAGAAGTCAACATTTTAGTCCAACAGACTGGTGTAGGAGTTGAAAGCGCAACCTTGGCATCTGCATATCAGAAGTTTAAGAGCCAGTGCACTTACCCATTCGACCATGCAAACCTTGTGGTGGCTTATAATGTTGTACTTTCATCAGCCCCCTCCCCCACTGTCTGTATATCGCCTTGACTGTACATTCTGTCAGATTGCTGTTGTCCATCTCTTGATGTTATCTTCCCACTTGTATCATTGTCTACCTCTTGCTTGCTTGTCTTCCAGCTTACCTCCAGTATGGTTTTTATACGAGTGTTATATTGTTTAACGTGGCTGAAATACTTCACTAGCCTTTTTAATTTCTTTCATCAATTCTCTTTTTATTCCCAGTCTTTCTAGAACCTCTGTGTTTGATGGTTTTTGTTTCCATGAAATATAACATATTATTCTGTACATCCACATCTCAAGGACCTCTATCACCATGCTACACACAAGATAAGCATTAAAAAAGAGAAAGCCAGCAACCAATAAACATTGTATTCATGAATGAATGATGAAAACACTAACCAAAAGCTCCGCCAATCTCTGCACCACTTGTAGGAATGTTTACATTAACGAGGCCACAGTCAGATCCCTTGGCACTACAAAATATACATTGAAACAAACAAAATCTTTAAGTTTCACTTTTATAAAATATATATTAAAACAAAAACAATCATCTTTAAGATTTATTCTTACAATATATTAACAACAATCATCCTTAAGTTAACCAGCTTTCTTCGATCATGTGATGTGAAGAGAGGCAATGGACAACATCGTGACAACTGGAAAGATCGACGGGAAGAGAGGCAGAGGCAGACCAAGAGAAATGATGCTGGATGGATTGAGACGGTGGCATGGAGGAATATCAGCAACATAGTTGATCCAGAACACCAAATTATAGTACAACATGTCTCCTACCATATTAACATTAACAGACCGAGATCTGTGGAGGGTCATGAATGCCTACACCAGCTGGCAGGTAAGGTGATGATGATGATGATGATCCTTAAGTTTCAATGATCTTATTACAGCGAGACTCAGAGGTGTTTCCAAGGCACCAGGGTCAGGTTCTATACTTGCCAAGACCTACTAACACGTCCTAGTCGTGCGTCCTGGGCAACGGGTCGCTTCGGGGCCCTGGTTAACATAGTAGGATCGCTGATTCTTCTGAAGTCTGAGAGTATCTGCCTGCATGGTGAGGAACCACCAGTCTGCACACCAATAAGCCAGACATGGGACAACGGATACTCACGCAAACCTCAGGTCCTGTATGACATCACACTGATGTTGGACAACAGGATGTCTTCATCCGACATACAGGACTTCGTGCTGGATTTCACAGCCAACGAACGCAAGCAAGCAGCTTATGATAGCAAGTTGACAAATAAGTTTCAACCATATTTAATTCATAAGCTGACTCATTCTTTTCTTTCATTAAATAAAAAATGTGAGTACACACACACACACAAGGTCATTTCAACAACTATGGTAATAAGACCTACCCTATGTATACCATGTACAGAAATTGTTCATTGTTATGTTCCAGCTTAATAAACAACATTAAGCCCTGTTTAACTGAGTACTAAATGCCATGGGATGATTAATTGTCTTAAGCGACTATATATCCTGATATTTTGTGGAAACTGTCATTGTATTATAGTACAACATGTCTCCTACCATATTAACATAAGCCATAACTGTGACACACCCCTACTTCCCATTTTCCGCCACCCATTTTTGTTTGGTCCAAACCCACTGTTAATTTCCTTAGCATAAAGTCACTGAAAACATTAACAAGCATTTAGAAATGGTGGAACTATGTAAAATTATCCTTAAAAACTTTAATGTTTCTTGTGTACACTACTTCTTTCCTATGCTTCTATGAGTGTTAATCAATACCTACAATTTTATTTTCTCAATAATAACATGAACTTAGAAGACAATAATGGACACACACAGTAAGTACTTACCTGATCCACTTGTGAATCGTACTTAAGTCTTTGGTAAAGAGACTACTGGAGAGACCCTGCTTGACTTCATTATTCCATCTGATAGCCTCATCAACATTCTGTTGAGAAGACCACAGGTTCACTGAAGCATGTAAACATGTGTAACTTCTGCCTTGCTCCAAGAATACTATGAGCTAGAATGAGGTAATGCCTCTACACAGGGTATAAGATGCTATTTCTGGGCCACTGTGGGTCAATGACCACTTTAACTCCCAGATGGGTGATGTGGTCAGCAACATTGACCACTTTAACTCCCAGATGGGTGATGTGGTCAGCAACATTGACCATTTTAACTCCCAGATGGGTGATGTGGTCAGCAACATTGACCATGTTAACTCCCAGATGGGTGATGTGGTCAGCAACATTGACCATGTTAACTCCCAGATGGGAGATGTGGTCAGCATATGTTACTACTTTAACTCCCAGATGGGTGACATGGTCAGAATCAATGACCAATTTAACTCCCAGATGGGTGACATGGTCAGCATCAATGACCACTTTAACTCCCAGATGGGTAATGTGGTCAGCAACATTGATCACTTTAACTCCCAGATGGGTGAAGCGGTCAGCATATGTGACCACTATAACTCTTAGATGGGTGACATGTCAGCATAAGTGACCACTTTAACTCCCAGATGGGTGATGTGGTCAACATAAGTGACCACTATAACTGCCAGATGGGTGACATGGTCAGCAACAATTACCACTTTAACTCCCACATGGATGCTATGGTCAGCATAAGGGATCACTTTAACTCCCAGACAGTGTTGTGGTACCACACTGACCAACTTATCTGTCAGTACACACTGGCAGCTTTAAGTCCCAGATAGGTGATGTGGTCAGTATGACTAAACATTTTATCTCCCTCATACATGATGTCAGTATGACTGAACATTTTAACTCCCTGATACATGATGTGGTCAGTACGACTGAACATTTTAACTCCCTGATACATGATGTGGTCAGTATGACTGAACATTTTAACTCCATGATACATGGTATGGTCAGTATGACTGAACATTTTAACTCCCTGATATATGATGTGGTCAGTATGACTGAACATTTTAACTCCCTGATACATGATATGGTCAGTATGACTGAACATTTTAACTCCCTGATACATGATGTTGTCAGTATGACTGAACATTTTAACTCCCTGATACATGGTATGGTCAGTACGACTGAACATTTTAACTCCCTGATACATGATGTGGTCAGTATGACTGAACATTTTAACTCCCTGATACATGATGTGGTCAGTATGACTGAACATGTTAACTCCCTGATACATGAAGTGGTCAGTACGACTGAACATTTTAACTCCCTGATACATGATGATGTCAGTATGACTGAACATTTTACCTCCCTGATACATGAAGTGGTCAGTACGACTGAACATTATAACTCCCTGATACATGATGCCGTCTCCGTGGCCAAAGTCTTGCGAACGCAGTTTGTGAGCTGCTTACCAGGCGTTCTAAATGCAGCCGCGACCGATTTGTGCAGCAGACCATGTCGCGTTGTGTTATAACGTGTTGGTATGGGAACCGGTGGTTCAGGAAGCAATGGCAAACTACTTGAACGTAAAATTTGCCTAGTACATCAAGAGCAACTTAAAAATGCTGGTGTTGACTGCAACGTCCTGCAAGGGATATGCAACATTTTAAAAAAAAATACACGATGTGGCCAGTATGACTGAACATTTTAACTCCCTGGTAGGTGATGAGATAAATATAATCCTGACTGTTTAACTGTCAGAAATTGCCTGAAGAGGAATTTGAACCTACGACCAGCCAGTGAGTGCATTAGTAAAAACAACTAATGCATTTTCTAAAACCACCTGTAGTTATGCTTTTATAAATGCACTGATGCTGGAAATATCTAGACAATTCAGCTGTTTGGGGGATTTCTATAGTGGCTATATGACCTGAACACATCACAATCCAGAAATCATCATCATCAAGTGCCTTGCCAGCTGGCATGGGCGATCATGCTTCTCCACAAATTGCAATCTTCGACAGCATGGATCACAAGACAGTCAAAAATGTTTTCTCACTGTCTTCCTCTATTTCGCTTCCCAAAAAATCTTTCCAGTTGTCACAAGATGTTCCAGATTATATCTTCTGACAAATAATATTTACACCAGAAAATAAATGTTCACCTTGAAATCAGGACTGTAAAACAGATATGTGAAAATTGTATCCTGGAAACACTAAATCGGTGGTGACAATAAACACATATGCTAAGAAGATGATATGTGCCAGAGCTGGTGTAGCTCTCAGGTGTCATGTGAAATATATCTGAATGTGAAAGTGGGGAAGGACAAGAGATGTCCCTTAACTACACATGCTGTTCTCATATCCTAGTGCCTTCCATTTCATCCCGTTTTATTTACGTTGACAAGTACTAAAAATAAGGCTGTCCTTTCCACAGAGCGTGCCACTGGGATATTATCATTTAGGGTCTAAATTAATGTTATCTGTAGCAATAAAGTAAAAGCAACAGAAACCCGTATTCACACCATGAGGCACATTTCATAAACGGTGCTAGCTCCACTTTTTAGACCACTCAGCATCGAGATGAATAAATGAGCAAACTTTATTATTAAAAGGTTCAGAATTGGGCCTGCAGGCCTGTTTGTCATTCAGCCTTCTTGTCTCTCTCATTCCATACATTATTTCATTCATGTATTGATGGGTGATATGGTAAACAACACACTGGCCATCTTTACTACCCAGAAAATTCCCAAAAATTTCATGGGTCGGGTAGACATGGGAATGCAGGTCTATGAAAAACCCTGCCTTAAAAAAACCCATTGGGCTGGCAAACTTGCTAGCTACTGTACTACTGCGTCTCCCATGACTAGCAATGCTCATAATTAATTACTGTACACAATATTTCCTTATATTAAATTGAAATGAAAACGATGGTATCTTTTAAACAAAAACACTTTCAAAATACACAAACACATGGAATAAATTTATCAAATGCCTTTCTGATGCCTTACCTTACATTTGAGAACATAAACAATGGGTACAAATGTTTCCTTCATGACAATCGCTGCATCATGGGCCAGGCCAGTAATGATTGTTGGCTGTACAAAGTTGCCAGGGATGTCCAAAACCTTTACAAGCCAGATAAGTTAGTTATTCATGAAGCAACTGGTAATTCATGCCAATACAAACAATTCAGGTAAAAAACAGAAAGATGGAAGCTTCCTTAGTAACAAAATAACGAAAGAACATTACAACAGCAAGAAAGGTAGATATGAACAAAAGAATGGAAAGATATATATAGAAAAAGAAATGTTTTTATAATTATGACATAAGTCAGACAAAACACCTAATTTTCTTAGAGTAAAAATTGTACTGCACCTTTGTTGAAGATTGTAGAACTTTGGTAATAAACCAAATATAAACAAGATGTGCCAGATTCCATACTTTTGTTTTGTTCAAACATTTATAGATATATACACGCATGCAAATTACATTGACAATGACAAAGTGATGTTGAATAAGGGTTCGATGTCAGATCTTGATGGTCTTCACGGTAAAGGATGGGAAACAACAAGATGCAGTAAATGCAACTCTGATGGGGCCGAGTCTTCGCTGGAATAAGAGAACTCTGTACCTGAGCAGAGCAGGGAACTCACTTGCCCTGACAGCCAAAAATTGCTGCCAAAGGCCATGTGGATGATGAAGGCAAGGGAAAACCTCATATATATATATGTATGGGGAGGGGGTGGGGGGAATTATAAAGATGACTTCAATACAAGTCTTCAGACTATTGATCTAATAAATGAATATGTATAAACAGAATACATGGTGTCATATGAGATTATGAAGCTGCGTGTTGAGTTTCATGTCTAACAAAGAGTATAGAAGATATGTCATTCACCAAAACATCACAAATATATATATATATATAAATGGAACATCACAGAGTTTTGCAGTCAACTCAGGTAAACTCTATATAACAATGACAGTTATAATACATGGAATCCAACAATGACAGTTATAATACATGATGTCCAACAATGACAGTTATAACACAAGGAATCCAACAATGAAAGGACTCACTTTTCCACCATATTCAACCTTGCCTCCCTGGGTTATGGCTGCCTTGACGGCTTCTGTGTATTTCTTGACGGCATCCTCATTGTGAAGAGGTCCATACAATGTTCCCTCTAAAGGAAACAAAGAATATGTCACAACATCATAAAGTATCCTAAAGTTGCATAATAACAATGCAGAAGATGAGGAACCTAGATATTAAACAATGCTTACTCCCTGATATCTCTCTCCATTAACAAGTTTATCTGCTGACATACAGTAAAGTGAGTAAGTAAAGAAAGCAGCCTTTTACATGCCTCAAAGAGTACTGGGCCATGGTGCTTCACCTGTTATTTGTACAGACCAACCTTGACTCCAGGGGCGATGTGGTCAGTATCAGGGCAGCCGCCTTGACCTCCCAACACACTTCCTTGAACCTACTTCAGGCTTCGTCCACCTGGAAGCTCCGGTCAACTCTCAAAGTGATATATAGTGCTGTTCAATCATTCTGTCAATGACATCTGTCATGTTGCATACACCTGGCAATGCAGTTCTCATTGCCTCTATTCCTTGACCCAGCTATTCTATCACAAGAAACTCCAACCATTCTGATTATATTGGCAATGTTCATTGCTTCTTTCTGATATCTGTACTGCTGCACATTACATTCCAAGATATTTAACGAAGGTGTTTAAAACGTTAACCAATCATCATCATCCTGTGCGTGCAACGAGGCACAGGTGTTCATTTATCTCGACATAACTTAGTCCTTGGTGTTCAAGATTCTTCAGATACTATTCTTCCATTGCATCTTCTTAGACCATAAAACACCATTACTTTCAGTCTATCTCTTCTACCACTGATCGCTTCTGAGCCGTCATGATGATGTTCAATACCACACTTCTCTTTACATGATCAAAGAATCTCTGTTACATCCAAACTCATTTTTATTTGTTTGTTCAAATTCCAAGATTCACTTCCATACAGAACAGGTTCAATATAACATATAAACAGAATCTTTCAGCTGTGTCATCAAACATCTAAGTAGAATCTTTCAGCTGTTACCAAACATCTAAGTAGAATCTGTCATTAAACATCTAAGTAGAATCTTTCAGCTGTCATTAAACATCTAAATAGAATCTTTCAGCTGTCATTAAAAATCTAAATAGAATCTTTCAGCTGTTCCTGTCATTAAACATCTAAATAGAATCTTTCAGCTGTCATTAAAAATCTAAATAGAATCTTTCAGCTGTTCCTGTCATTAAACATCTAAATAGAATTTGTCAGCTGTCTCTGTCATCAAACATTTTAAATAGAATTTTTCAGCCGTCCCTGTCATCAAACATTTAAAATAGAATATTTCAGCTGTCCCTGTCATCAAACATTTAAAATAGAATATTTCAGCTGTCTCTGTCATCACAATCATCATCATCTTCCACTTCTGCCATTAAGCGTCGTGGGGAGGAATAATTTGCGCTCTAGCGCCCGATGGACGGCACCGGATAATGTCAATTCGTGTGATTGTACAATGTCTTTGATGTTGTCAATCCATTTTCTTCTTGGACGTCCTCTTGGTCTCATCGCAGATGATCTTTAATGTAAGGCCAGTGATGGTAGTTGTTGGTGTTGCATTCTAACAACATGGTCAAACCATTTGATCTTCTGTCTTTCCATAAATGTGGCACAAGGTGTTGATCCCACTGTCTATCTGATAACAGCATTTCTTACTTGGTCTTGGATTGTTAAGTTGGCAGTTCTCCTCAGGCATCTCATCTCACAGGTGTTGATTTTGCGAAAGTGTGATTTGGATAAAGTCCAAGTTTGAGATTGGTAGCATAGGGTTGGTGTGAATATGCTGTTTATAATCTGTTGTTTTGCTGGTATATTTGGATGTTTCAGTAAAGGTGATAGTTTATATGTTTGTGCACTAGCTTTTTGACATCTGATTTTGATTTCTCTGTCCCATCTTCCATCTTCTGTGATCATACTTCCAAGATATTTGAATTCTTTAACTTGTTCAGAGTTGTGCTATTTATCTCTGTCATCAAACATCTAAATATAATTTTTCAGCCGTCCCTGTCATCAAACATCTATAGAATCTTCCAGCAGTCCCTGACACCAAACATCTTAATACAATATATCCACTACATCAATTAAACTGAGGCCCTTTTACCTACTGATAACTAAATGAGCTAAAACACCATCATTATTACAGTTCACAGATAAACTCCACATCTCATGTTTACAAACTCCCAGGTATCTCATACCTTCTATTGGATCACCAACTCTGAGCTGGGCATAAGCTTTGGTTAATTTCTCTACAATTTCATCGTGGACGTTCTCATGCAGGATCTTGAAGAAAGAACATTGCGTCAACATTATATGTATGTAAAATGAACAACAACATGCGGTGTATTGTAGGCAAAAGGACCTTTTCCCACGCCCTGAGGTGTACAAGGTATATATATGGTGCTAGTGTCTTATGTTTATAGACCAATCGATGTTCGATGGGTGAGGTGGTCAATAAAGTGCTTCAAGTGCCTTACCAACTGGCATTGGTGATCATGCTTCTCCACATCTTGCGATCTCCAGCCTAATGTATCAATCTGTGCGCCGACACCCTCCTTTACAAATGAGACAGGACTGTCAAGAATCTTCTCTCCCTATCTTTCTGTATATATCTCTCTGCAAATCTGTCCAGGGTCAATATTTTGTCCGCTCTGACTTCCCAGGGCATTTCCTAGTACCTATTTTAGGCTGGGTCAATTTTTACAATTAGATCCTTCCTGATGCAGGTTGAACCCTAGACCATGGGCACGGAGGGCGAGCGTAAATCAACTCTTTCATTAAATGTCAAGTACTGGAGAACAGTTATCAGAGATGAGATTTTGCTGTCTTTCATCTCCCAATGAAGTATATGCACTGAAATAAATCATCCACAGTGTTTGTAGACTTGCTCATGATTAGCAGGATTGTGCAGTACAGCTAAAGCTTTCTACCCAATGAGGTAGTCAGTCTCACGCCAACCCTCCTTTGTTGCCTCTAATGACATGCATGGTAGATTACAATGTTGCTGTTCTTTGCCTCGCTTGTGGATCTTGGTGGAAACAGACAGTGTTCGCAGTTTGAAGTCATGTTGACAAATAAAGCTCAAACAGAAAGCTGGCAAGTATAATTAAACAGAGAAACCAAACATCAAAACTCAAGGCAGGACACAATGGCAATGACAACTCACCAATCTCCTAGTTGTTGTACATCTCTGTCCTGCTGTGCCAGCACATGCAAAGAGTGCCGCACGTACAACCATGTTGATATCTGCATCTTCATTGACTGTAGATGTAGATTTAATGTTTAGACATTTTAAAATATTTAGATGCAAACATAAAATGCATAAACAGTTTGAATTAATTTTTAAAAAACATGAATGGATGTGGTAAAATTGGTGCCATATATCTTTCTTGCCAGGATTTACATGCATCTGCTGTCCAAATCATGCTTGAATTTAAGGCAATGAGGACCTGTTGGCTTCAAGTGAATATCTGGAAAACACACTATGGGCATGGGGGCCTTTTTACAGATCATCAAGGCATTTTACAAAACCGTGTAACTGTTACATTTTACAAGACTAACTCTTTCAGTTCCAGAGGATTCACAGCTGATGCCTAAGAGGAACAACAACCACAATGAAATGGACATGAGTGTATTACTTTCAAACAGACAACACATACTATAGTAAGCCAGTAAAAGACCCTTCTACACGCCGTAAGGCATATGGTGCTAGACCCACATTTTTACAACCAGGGATCATGTGACCAGTGTCACGCCGGCCACTTCTACTTCCCAAACATCTCCTGGTACCCATTTTAGGCTGGGCCGAACCTGGTGTCCCAAGTAACTTTTTTAAAATTTGAATCCACTAAGATGTAGATCAAACCCATGATCACTGGGATAGCTGGCAAGTGTCTTGCCTCTACACTACCGTGGCTCCCAACATACACTATGCTGCATGTTAAACTGTCTAGACAGATTTCTTCAGCATGCTCAAACTAAATATAAAAGAAACAAATGATGTGTCATGCATTGTTAGATACATATAGAAAATAGCTATTCTCACATGGTAAATTGCTTGAGAAAGCGTTAAGGATGTTTGGTTCCAGCAAGGAGAGATGTATGAGAGAATAAAACCAATTTGCACAACCAATGTATTAAGGAATCACTCAGCATCCACACCCTGCGACATTTGCTGAGGGGGATTGAGAATCTATGGGTTTTCCCAAACTACTCTGAAACTGATTATGTATTACCTATTAACCTTTAAACAAACATCAGAAAGAGGCAGTTCTCTTTTTTTTGGCCACGTTATGAGAAGACAAAAGCTGTAGTGACAACCGGAAAGATTTGCACAAAGAGAGATAGAGGAAAACAGCTTGAGAAGATTCTTGACATTCTTGTGTCATGGCATGGAAGAGAGTCAACAAACAAATTGATCCATGATGTCGGAGATAGTAATTTGTGGAGAGGCAAGATCACCCACTCCAGCCGGCAAGGCACTGGATGATGATAACCTTTAAATCTGACTGTAGTAGACCTACTGCAGGTGTCAACAGTCAGACAATGCACTAAAGAAACGACAACTCTTCGTATTTGATTCAAATGGTGGTCAGTGGGGAATCACATAGAGAAATGTAAATCTGACATGGAGTGTACTTTAGCATGTGTTTGTGAATCAGGGAAATGTGGTATAGTGGGTCAAATGAAAACATTGGAGACCAGAGGAATGTACTTTGAAAAAAGATTGTTGAACAATTCAAGACAGTTTAAATGAAAAGTGAAAATAATACAAGAATGACCCGATGCATGGAGAACCCAAGACTGAAAGAAATAACAACACTAATGCTTAAGAAGAGAAAAGATGGTATACATTGTAAACAAACTAGTCTGCTGAAAGAACAAAGCTACTGGCAAAACAAGTTGTCATTCGTTTTAACTGTTCAAGACAAATTATAATTGTCAGGTTATTCAGTCCGGTGACTGATAAGTTTCTAAACATGTTACTTCTTCTTTATTCATAAACCTATTCTTACAAAGATGATGTGGTTTTCCTGTTTTTTGCATCAAATGTCTTGACAGATATTACAGATTTACACACATCTTACTCACAGAATACTTGCAAAAATTATTCACAAAAACTAGCGTGTTCAACTATGATTATGTGCAACATCTTACCAACAATGGCATTATTCCCTCCAAGCTCTAGCAAAAATTTCCCTGCAACAAAATCAATAAAATAAAATTCACAAGCAGTCACTTAAAGTATTGCAATTTATCGGTACTATAAAAAAATGGGTGCCCTTGCTTATGCCTGCTCGAGAGATTTTTGTAGAGGGCAGAGAATCAAAGACTTGCCTGTCCAGGAAGTTGCCATACACTGCTCATATTGGTATTGTTTTTTTTACCTCTGACTAAAAAACAATTCTGTCTTACTGGGGAAAATAACTCACATCTCATGAAAAGAATCCTGACTTCACTGCTTGATCAATTCCTGAACATTTATTAGTACTATCTGGTAAACACTGTTCATTATTTAGTTTGTTTAGTTGGATCATCATCATGTGTCTTGATGATAAATGCAGGCAAACATTGTTCACCATCTCACACAATTACCAGTCTTGGATCAGGTCTGTGCACTTGTACTCAGGTCTTGATGATGCTATTAGACCAAACGATATGTGTTTATCTTCTTGTCTTTCTCAAGCTCCTGACATCTAATTGACCAGTTATCACTGAGTTTACAATTTTATTTCTTCAAACAACATGTCCCCAAAACATCTAGCTGTCTACATGTAATTTCTCTAATCAATTGGCAGATTTCATTTGCTTCATGAAGGAATGCATGGCTAACAAGGTTAAAGTTCTGGTACAGAATGCATCTTCTTGCATATGGTTAGGAATATAATGTAATCAGCAACTCAAAGTTTGACTGCTTACCACCAGAGCTGCCCAAGATCCTACTCCACCCCAAAGTGATGTACCTGGAATCAGACAGTATCACAGCTGTCTGGCAGTGAGAGTAGGGACTGAAAAGGGAAGGCTAATGTATCCCTAAAACATGAGGCTGACATGGGATGCGTCGGCCACAAATGTAAATATTGCAGGTCTGTTGCAAATGGATACAGAACAACCATCCCTTTTAAGCCAAATGAGGAAGCGGGAGAAATATATAACTGTCCTCATTGCTACTGCCCTGCCCTTGGATTAGAAGAGACATTAAAACTGAGGCCTAGTATATATCTCCATCTTTCGTAGTCCTCTGTGCTTTAGAGTGATTGAGAGACTTAAGACCTTGCAGATGTGAACTGAACACAAAATCAAAGATAAAGCCTGTGCCAAGTGAAGTCTAATTCAGCACATCACAAAGAAAACTAATGAACAAACAAACAAGCTTTTTTCAATGAGTCACAAAGACTAATAACTAGATATTTACAGCAGTCATCTAGATCACCACCGCTCTTCCAATGTGGTGGCCAACTGACAGTCAAAGAAAACAGAAATCATGACACAACTGTTTAACTTACAGGCAGTTAAACCTTCACTTACCAAATCTTTCCTGGACCATCAACGAAACTTTGTGCCCAACCTGATGAACAAATTATAAAGACAAAAGTTGGCTTATAAATAATATTACAAGAAAACAAAATTCAAGAAAATAATCATCATCATCAAGTGTCATCTGACTGAAGGTCGACTGTAATGTGGCTATCCTATGACTTCACAGTGCCCTTGTTCATGTTTCTTCCAATCCATCTCTTGACACTGTCCACCCACATGTGACATTGTCTCCTCTTGTATGTTTCCCCTCCACTTTTCCAGTTAGCCCATCCTTTAACAAGCAGCTGGTCTCTTCATCACTGTCATGTAAAGCCTATAGTACCTTGCAGAGTAGGACAGGGGGATCTTGAGCCTGAGGAATTAAGGCCATCTGGCTAGTGCAGTTGCCGCAAACTATGCCAGTTAGGGTTTTCTGTCTGCCCTCAACAGAAAAAAATCCACACCTCACTGAGGATTTGAACCTGGGTCACCTGAATGAGAATCAGACATTTTAGCCACTCTGCCAGCTGCTCCTCCTCTTCACCATATCATTCTGTAATGTTTTCTTCAATCCCAGTTTTTGTAATACTTTTTTGTTTGGTTTCTCCTCATGCCATGATGTTCCTTCTATTTGTCCACGTATCCACATTTTGAAAGCTTCAGGTTTATCCTCAGTGTTGAAGTGGTTAAGCTGTCTGTCTCACACTCTGAAGGTTGTGGGTTCGTTTTCAGACTCTGTCATTCAGACCATGAGTGCAGCAGTATTTCTGGAGACCCGAGTGAGTCATCACTGAAGCTGAATTCATATTTTGTCTCATGCTTTTGGTAAGTGGCTTGTCACTCTGCAAAGAGAGACCACACCAGATAGGGTAAAACCTTGTGCAATGGAGTTGGTCCTCTCATCTGTAATCTTTAAATGAAACAGTTTTGTAAAAGTTACTGTCCAGAACATGAGCGTCTGATTATGAATGCCTAGAAATATCAACACCAAATACTTTCCTCCCACCTGGTAATAGCTATTATTGAAACAAAGATTACACAACAAATAGCTGGCATATTTCGCTATTATCTCCTTAGGCGGACTCCTGGTCCATATGGCAGATAAAAATCACCTAGAAAAATCACAAATGGCTAAAACATGCTGGGATTAATTTTATCATCCTGTAAAAGGACATGCAACAATTGTTCACACACAGTATGACACTTACAGGGGTACTGCCTGTGAATGAGACAAGGTTGACTCGCTCATCTTTAGCCATCAGTGTTCTGGTAAGTAGCAAACAAAAGACTACATCATTCAAGTATTCTATTTCAACAAGTTTAAATAGCTGAAAACTTCATTCAACAAATGTTATCCTCACAAGCATTTAATTCTGAAGACATATATCTTAAATTGTAATTCGTAGAAAATAAAACATTATTTTTCAAGCATATCATTTTAAATAAAAAATGCTTCACTAAACTATGAAGCTCACTGTAACAAGTTGGTTCACAACCAGTTTCAAATAACCAGACTCAATTAACCAGGTTCACATAATAATTCAGATTATCAAAACAATATACATTCACACAACAATATACATTCACACAGCTACAGACCCACATTATAAATATCACATATCCATGCAGACTCGCATGACCATTCACACATTACATAATCACAGTAATGTATATAACAATCAAGTAAGGAATATCATTAGTGTGTAATACTAACCCAATGTCTGCGCCTCCACTGACCAGAGAACACACAGCACCAGGGATCTGATTACTTTCTAGCACTTCAATGACCACTCTAGACAGAAAGGAGACAACATTTAAGAATGTTATAGTTTTACTAACAATGACACCCCAAAGACTAGTTTTTCTTAATTACAAGTGACAGGACATTTCCTAACAAAAACATTTGTTATTCTAAGCACAGAAGCCATAAACTATATGTTGCAAGATTTATTGCCTGGCTTATTTCATTGTATATCATCCAGAAGCTGCCAGATATGCAAAGCAATGCTTTGACTTCCCGCCTATCGGTGTTTCCATCCTAGACCAATCAAGGCTTAGAGCCTGGTCTGCCCTGCCATGACATTTCGTCTTTAGCTTGCATTTTCTAGCACCAGGATAAGATTTGTACCCTTCCAATTGTGCTCCTCCGCCCAAAGCCGTGGACACAACGTGGGATGCTGGGTTTGGTGATCGATGTGGTATGTCAGGTTCGGTAACAGAAGGCAGATAATACTGTCTCCTCTCATACAATGGCTCAGTCATATCTGACTAAGACCTGAGAGTACAAAATGAGGGTTTGATGCCTGCTAATCGAGGGAAAGATTGGCCTCCGTATATCTTGGTCTACAAAATGAGGGTTTGATGCCTGCTAATCGAGGGAAAGATTGGCCTCCGTATATCTAGGTCTACAAAATGAGGGTTTGTCGCCTGCTGAAGGAAAGATTAGTCTCTGTGTATCCAGGCCAACAAAATGAGGGTTTGATGTCTGCTAATCGAGGGAAAGATTGGCCTCCGTATATCTAGGTCTACAAAATGAGGGTTTGTCGCCTGCTGAAGGAAAGATTAGTCTCTGTGTATCCAGGCCAACAAAATGAGGGTTTGATGCCTGCTAATCGAGGGAAAGATTGGCCTCCATATATCTAGGTCTACAAAATGAGGGTTTGACGCCTGCTAATCGAGGGAAACATTGGCCTCCGTATATCTAGGTCTACAAAATGAGGGTTTGACACCTGCTAATCAAGGGAAAGATTGGCCTCTATATATCTAGGTCTACAAAATGAGGGTTTGTCGCCTGCTATTGAGGGAAAGATTGGCCTCTGTATATCTAGGTCTACAAAATGAAGGTTTGACACCTGTTAATCGAGGGAAAGAATGCCTCCGTATATCTAGGTCTACAAAATGAGGGTTTGACGCCTGCTGAAGAAAAGATTGGCCTCCGTATATCTAGGTCTACAAAATGAGGGTTTGACGCCTGCTAATTGAGGGAAAGATTATCTTCTGTATATTTAGGTCTACAAAATGAGGGTTTGACACCTGTTGAAGGAAAGATTGGCCTCCGTGTATCCAGGCCTACAAAATGAGGGTTTGACACCTGTTGAAGGAAAGATTGGCCTCCATGTATCCAGGCCAACAAAATGTGATGGTCCTATATCACAGATCATTAGCAGGAAACTGCTTCAGGACAATTTTTTTAGTTTGGTATGGGGATTGGGGGGGGGGGGGGGGGGGGAGAGAGAGACTAAAGGAAAAATTGGTAAAGAGCACTGGGAGAAAAGATACTAGATAGTTTTGTGTCATGATATAAAAAACATGTCAGGGCATCAACTGATCAACAGTTGTAGAAAGATAACTCTACCAGACCGCTGTACCGATATTTAGGTAATTTCCAAATCTGCCGCTATATCGCTGTACCTAATTTTCGGTACTTTGCCTAGTACTTGAAAAAAATGTGTCAGAAACTAAAAATAACTAACCAATCATAGTCGAACCTCATGGTTAGCCCTTGCAAATGTCTGCCCCCATGTGTTTGAATTGACTTTGTGTGGTTTAACGTGAAACAATTCTGAAAATTCACGATGAAACGAGCGGCTGATGAACAAAGCACTTCAACAAGAAAGCGAAGTAGGTCTAGGCTTTTCACAGTCCAACAGGTGATCGATACTTTGGTTGATTCAGACTCTGAGCCAGAATTTCATCAAGAATACGTTTCCAATTAAAGTGACGCAGACAGTGAGAGCTCGAGCGATGAGAAGAATCTTGAACCTTATAGATCTAAAGCTAGATCGATAGTAAGAGAAGGGGGGCGTACAAAGACAATACATGCAAGAAGGTGAAGAGCAACATCTGGTGCTCACTTTGCAAGAAGTACCTCTGTGTGAAACAAGGCTCATCCTGCTGGGTGGATTGGCACACAAAGGTGGAATATTGGCGCTAGATGAAAGGTAGACCTATTTTCTACAATGTCTCCAAGTTCCATCTTATTCTAACTACTTGTTTGCATGTAACTAACATTTTTCTATATCATGTTGATTTTTTCTCTTTAATGCTCAGGAGCCCAGTTATAGGGGACAGTTAGGTTCAGGGCCTCAGGTCTGGTAGGATTAAGGTTTTGTGTCATGATATAAAAACATGTCAGCACATCAACTGATAAGCAGTTGTGGATTAAGGTTTTGTGTCATGATATAAAAACATGCCAGCGCATCAACTAATAAACAGTTGAATAAAGTTAAGGTTTTGTGTCATGATATAAAAACATGCCAGCGCATCAACTGATAAGCAGTTGTGGATTAAGGTTTTGTGTCATGATATAAAAACATGTCAGTGCATCAACTGATAAACAGTTGTGGGTTAAGGTTTTGTGTCATGATATAAAAACATGCCAGCGCATCAACTGATAAACAGTTGTATAAAGTTAAGGTTTTGTGTCATGATATAAAAACATGCCAGCACATCAACTGATAAGCAGTTGTGGGTTAAGGTTTTGTGTCATGATATAAAAACATGCCAGCGCATCAACTGATAAACAGTTGTGGATTAAGGTTTTGTGTCATGATATAAAAACATGTCAGTGCATCAACTGATAAACAGTTGTGGATTAAGGTTTTGTGTCATGATATAAAAACATGTCAGCACATCAACTGATAAGCAGTTATGGATTAAGGTTTTGTGTCATGATATAAAAACATGCCAGTGCATCAACTGATAAGCAGTTGTGGATTAAGGTTTTGTGTCATGATATAAAAACATGCCAGTGCATCAACTGATAAACAGTTGTGGATTAAGGTTTTGTGTCATGATATAAAAACATGCCAGCGCATCAACTGATAAACAGTTGTGGATTAAGGTTTTGTGTCATGATATAAAAACATGTCAGCACATCAACTGATAAGCAGTTGTGGATTAAGGTTTTGTGTCATGATATAAAAACATGCCAGTGCATCAACTGATAAGCAGTTGTGGATTAAGGTTTTGTGTCATGATATAAAAACATGTCAGTGCATCAACTGATAAGCAGTTGTGGATTAAGGTTTTGTGTCATGATATAAAAACATGTCAGTGCATCAACTGATAAACAGTTGTGGATTAAGGTTTTGTGTCATGATATAAAAACATGTCAGTGCATCAACTGATAAGCAGTTGTGGATTAAGGTTTTGTGTCATGATATAAAAACATGCCAGTGCATCAACTGATAAGCAGTTGTGGATTAAGGTTTTGTGTCATGATATAAAAACATGCCAGTGCATCAACTGATAAACAGTTGTGGATTAAGGTTTTGTGTCATGATATAAAAACATGCCAGCACATCAACTGATAAACAGTTGTGGATTAAGGTTTTGTGTCATGATATAAAAACATGCCAGTGCATCAACTGATAAACAGTTGTGGATTAAGGTTTTGTGTCATGATATAAAAACATGTCAGCGCATCAACTGATAAGCAGTTGTGGATTAAGGTTTTGTGTCATGATATAAAAACATGTCAGCGCATCAACTGATAAACAGTTGTGGATTAAGGTTTTGTGTCATGATATAAAAACATGCCAGTGCATCAACTGATAAACAGTTGTGGATTAAGGTTTTGTGTCATGATATAAAAACATGCCAGTGCATCAACTGATAAGCAGTTGTGGATTAAGGTTTTGTGTCATGATATAAAAACATGCCAGTGCATCAACTGATAAGCAGTTGTGGATTAAGGTTTTGTGTCATGATATAAAAACATGTCAGCACATCAACTGATAAGCAGTTGTGGATTAAGGTTTTGTGTCATGATATAAAAACATGTCAGTGCATCAACTGATAAACAGTTGTGGATTAAGGTTTTGTGTCATGATATAAAAACATGTCAGCACATCAACTGATAAACAGTTGTGGATTAAGGTTTTGTGTCATGATATAAAAACATGTCAGCGCATCAACTGATAAACAGTTGTGGATTAAGGTTTTGTGTCATGATATAAAAACATGTCAGCACATCAACTGATAAGCAGTTGTGGATTAAGGTTTTGTGTCATGATATAAAAACATGTCAGCACATCAACTGATAAACAGTTGTGGATTAAGGTTTTGTGTCATGATATAAAAACATGTCAGCACATCAACTGATAAGCAGTTGTGGATTAAGGTTTTGTGTCATGATATAAAAACATGTCAGCACATCAACTGATAAGCAGTTGTGGATTAAGGTTTTGTGTCATGATATAAAAACATGTCAGCACATCAACTGATAAGCAGTTGTGGATTAAGGTTTTGTGTCATGATATAAAAACATGTCAGTGCATCAACTGATAAACAGTTGTGGATTAAGGTTTTGTGTCATGATATAAAAACATGTCAGTGCATCAACTGATAAACAGTTGTGGATTAAGGTTTTGTGTCATGATATAAAAACATGTCAGCACATCAACTGATAAGCAGTTGTGGATTAAGGTTTTGTGTCATGATATAAAAACATGTCAGTGCATCAACTGATAAGCAGTTGTGGATTAAGGTTTTGTGTCATGATATAAAAACATGTCAGTGCATCAACTGATAAACAGTTGTGGATTAAGGTTTTGTGTCATGATATAAAAACATGTCAGTGCATCAACTGATAAACAGTTGTGGATTAAGGTTTTGTGTCATGATATAAAAACATGTCAGTGCATCAACTGATAAGCAGTTGTGGATTAAGGTTTTGTGTCATGATATAAAAACATGTCAGCGCATCAACTGATAAGCAGTTGTGGATTAAGGTTTTGTGTCATGATATAAAAACATGTCAGTGCATCAACTGATAAACAGTTGTGGATTAAGGTTTTGTGTCATGATATAAAAACATGTCAGTGCATCAACTGATAAGCAGTTGTGGATTAAGGTTTTGTGTCATGATATAAAAACATGTCAGCACATCAACTGATAAGCAGTTGTGGATTAAGGTTTTGTGTCATGATATAAAAACATGTCAGCACATCAACTGATAAGCAGTTGTGGATTATGGTTTTGTGTCATGATATAAAAACATGTCAGCACATCAACTGATAAACAGTTGTGGATTAAGGTTTTGTGTCATGATATAAAAACATGTCAGTGCATCAACTGATAAACAGTTGTGGATTAAGGTTTTGTGTCATGATATAAAAACATGTCAGCACATCAACTGATAAGCAGTTGTGGATTAAGGTTTTGTGTCATGATATAAAAACATGCCAGCGCATCAACTGATAAGCAGTTGTGGATTAAGGTTTTGTGTCATGATATAAAAACATGCCAGCGCATCAACTGATAAGCAGTTGTGGATTAAGGTTTTGTGTCATGATATAAAAACATGCCAGCGCATCAACTGATAAACAGTTGTGGATTAAGGTTTTGTGTCATGATATAAAAACATGCCAGCACATCAACTGATAAGCAGTTGTGGATTAAGGTTTTGTGTCATGATATAAAAACATGCCAGTGCATCAACTGATAAGCAGTTGTGGATTAAGGTTTTGTGTCATGATATAAAAACATGCCAGCACATCAACTGATAAGCAGTTGTGGATTAAGGTTTTGTGTCATGATATAAAAACATGCCAGCACATCAACTGATAAGCAGTTGTGGATTAAGGTTTTGTGTCATGATATAAAAACATGCCAGCACATCAACTGATAAGCAGTTGTGGATTAAGGTTTTGTGTCATGATATAAAAACATGCCAGCACATCAACTGATAAACAGTTGTGGATTAAGGTTTTGTGTCATGATATAAAAACATGCCAGCACATCAACTGATAAACAGTTGTGGATTAAGGTTTTGTGTCATGATATAAAAACATGCCAGCACATCAACTGATAAACAGTTGTGGATTAAGGTTTTGTGTCATGATATAAAAACATGCCAGCACATCAACTGATAAACAGTTGTGGATTAAGGTTTTGTGTCATGATATAAAAACATGCCAGCGCATCAACTGATAAGCAGTTGTGGATTAAGGTTTTGTGTCATGATATAAAAACATGCCAGCACATCAACTGATAAGCAGTTGTGGATTAAGGTTTTGTGTCATGATATAAAAACATGCCAGCACATCAACTGATAAGCAGTTGTGGATTAAGGTTTTGTGTCATGATAAAAAAACATGCCAGCACATCAACTGATAAGCAGTTGTGGATTAAGGTTTTGTGTCATGATAAAAAAACATGCCAGCACATCAACTGATAAGCAGTTGTGGATTAAGGTTTTGTGTCATGATATAAAAACATGCCAGCACATCAACTGATAAGCAGTTGTGGATTAAGGTTTTGTGTCATGATATAAAAACATGCCAGTGCATCAACTGATAAGCAGTTGTGGATTAAGGTTTTGTGTCATGATATAAAAACATGTCAGTGCATCAACTGATAAACAGTTGTGGATTAAGGTTTTGTGTCATGATATAAAAACATGTCAGCACATCAACTGATAATCAGTTGTGGATTAAGGTTTTGTGTCATGATATAAAAACATGTCAGCGCATCAACTGATAAACAGTTGTGGATTAAGGTTTTGTGTCATGATATAAAAACATGTCAGTGCATCAACTGATAAACAGTTGTGGATTAAGGTTTTGTGTCATGATATAAAAACATGCCAGCACATCAACTGATAAACAGTTGTGGATTAAGGTTTTGTGTCATGATATAAAAACATGCCAGCACATCAACTGATAAACAGTTGTGGATTAAGGTTTTGTGTCATGATATAAAAACATGCCAGTGCATCAACTGATAAGCAGTTGTGGATTAAGGTTTTGTGTCATGATATAAAAACATGCCAGCACATCAACTGATAAGCAGTTGTGGATTAAGGTTTTGTGTCATGATATAAAAACATGCCAGCACATCAACTGATAAGAAGTTGTGGATTAAGGTTTTGTGTCATGATATAAAAACATGCCAGCACATCAACTGATAAGCAGTTGTGGATTAAGGTTTTGTGTCATGATATAAAAACATGCCAGCACATCAACTGATAAGCAGTTGTGGATTAAGGTTTTGTGTCATGATATAAAAACATGCCAGTGCATCAACTGATAAGCAGTTGTGGATTAAGGTTTTGTGTCATGATATAAAAACATGCCAGCGCATCAACTGATAAACAGTTGTGGATTAAGGTTTTGTGTCATGATATAAAAACATGTCAGTGCATCAACTGATAAACAGTTGTGGATTAAGGTTTTGTGTCATGATATAAAAACATGTCAGCACATCAACTGATAATCATTGTGGATTAAGGTTTTGTGTCATGATATAAAAACATGTCAGCACATCAACTGATAAACAGTTGTGGATTAAGGTTTTGTGTCATGATATAAAAACATGTCAGTGCATCAACTGATAAACAGTTGTGGATTAAGGTTTTGTGTCATGATATAAAAACATGTCAGCACATCAACTGATAAGCAGTTGTGGATTAAGGTTTTGTGTCATGATATAAAAACATGTCAGCACATCAACTGATAAACAGTTGTGGATTAAGGTTTTGTGTCATGATATAAAAACATGTCAGTGCATCAACTGATAAACAGTTGTGGATTAAGGTTTTGTGTCATGATATAAAAACATGTCAGCACATCAACTGATAATCAGTTGTGGATTAAGGTTTTGTGTCATGATATAAAAACATGTCAGCACATCAACTGATAAACAGTTGTGGATTAAGGTTTTGTGTCATGATATAAAAACATGTCAGTGCATCAACTGATAAACAGTTGTGGATTAAGGTTTTGTGTCATGATATAAAAACATGCCAGCACATCAACTGATAAACAGTTGTGGATTAAGGTTTTGTGTCATGATATAAAAACATGCCAGCACATCAACTGATAAACAGTTGTGGATTAAGGTTTTGTGTCATGATATAAAAACATGCCAGTGCATCAACTGATAAGCAGTTGTGGATTAAGGTTTTGTGTCATGATATAAAAACATGCCAGCACATCAACTGATAAGCAGTTGTGGATTAAGGTTTTGTGTCATGATATAAAAACATGCCAGCACATCAACTGATAAGAAGTTGTGGATTAAGGTTTTGTGTCATGATATAAAAACATGCCAGCACATCAACTGATAAGCAGTTGTGGATTAAGGTTTTGTGTCATGATATAAAAACATGCCAGCACATCAACTGATAAGCAGTTGTGGATTAAGGTTTTGTGTCATGATATAAAAACATGCCAGTGCATCAACTGATAAGCAGTTGTGGATTAAGGTTTTGTGTCATGATATAAAAACATGCCAGCGCATCAACTGATAAACAGTTGTGGATTAAGGTTTTGTGTCATGATATAAAAACATGTCAGTGCATCAACTGATAAACAGTTGTGGATTAAGGTTTTGTGTCATGATATAAAAACATGTCAGCACATCAACTGATAATCAGTTGTGGATTAAGGTTTTGTGTCATGATATAAAAACATGTCAGCACATCAACTGATAAACAGTTGTGGATTAAGGTTTTGTGTCATGATATAAAAACATGTCAGTGCATCAACTGATAAACAGTTGTGGATTAAGGTTTTGTGTCATGATATAAAAACATGTCAGCACATCAACTGATAAGCAGTTGTGGATTAAGGTTTTGTGTCATGATATAAAAACATGTCAGCACATCAACTGATAAACAGTTGTGGATTAAGGTTTTGTGTCATGATATAAAAACATGTCAGTGCATCAACTGATAAACAGTTGTGGATTAAGGTTTTGTGTCATGATATAAAAACATGTCAGCACATCAACTGATAATCAGTTGTGGATTAAGGTTTTGTGTCATGATATAAAAACATGTCAGCACATCAACTGATAAACAGTTGTGGATTAAGGTTTTGTGTCATGATATAAAAACATGTCAGTGCATCAACTGATAAACAGTTGTGGATTAAGGTTTTGTGTCATGATATAAAAACATGCCAGCACATCAACTGATAAACAGTTGTGGATTAAGGTTTTGTGTCATGATATAAAAACATGCCAGCACATCAACTGATAAACAGTTGTGGATTAAGGTTTTGTGTCATGATATAAAAACATGCCAGTGCATCAACTGATAAGCAGTTGTGGATTAAGGTTTTGTGTCATGATATAAAAACATGCCAGCACATCAACTGATAAGCAGTTGTGGATTAAGGTTTTGTGTCATGATATAAAAACATGCCAGCACATCAACTGATAAGAAGTTGTGGATTAAGGTTTTGTGTCATGATATAAAAACATGCCAGCACATCAACTGATAAGCAGTTGTGGATTAAGGTTTTGTGTCATGATATAAAAACATGCCAGCACATCAACTGATAAGCAGTTGTGGATTAAGGTTTTGTGTCATGATATAAAAACATGCCAGTGCATCAACTGATAAGCAGTTGTGGATTAAGGTTTTGTGTCATGATATAAAAACATGCCAGCGCATCAACTGATAAACAGTTGTGGATTAAGGTTTTGTGTCATGATATAAAAACATGCCAGCACATCAACTGATAAACAGTTGTGGATTAAGGTTTTGTGTCATGATATAAAAACATGCCAGTGCATCAACTGATAAGCAGTTGTGGATTAAGGTTTTGTGTCATGATATAAAAACATGCCAGCACATCAACTGATAAACAGTTGTGGATTAAGGTTTTGTGTCATGATATAAAAACATGCCAGTGCATCAACTGATAAGCAGTTGTGGATTAAGGTTTTGTGTCATGATATAAAAACATGCCAGCACATCAACTGATAAGCAGTTGTGGATTAAGGTTTTGTGTCATGATATAAAAACATGCCAGCACATCAACTGATAAGAAGTTGTGGATTAAGGTTTTGTGTCATGATATAAAAACATGTCAGCACATCAACTGATAAGCAGTTGTGGATTAAGGTTTTGTGTCATGATATAAAAACATGTCAGCACATCAACTGATAAGCAGTTGTGGATTAAGGTTTTGTGTCATGATATAAAAACATGTCAGCACATCAACTGATAAGCAGTTGTGGATTAAGGTTTTGTGTCATGATATAAAAACATGTCAGTGCATCAACTGATAAACAGTTGTGGATTAAGGTTTTGTGTCATGATATAAAAACATGTCAGTGCATCAACTGATAAACAGTTGTGGATTAAGGTTTTGTGTCATGATATAAAAACATGTCAGCACATCAACTGATAAGCAGTTGTGGATTAAGGTTTTGTGTCATGATATAAAAACATGTCAGTGCATCAACTGATAAGCAGTTGTGGATTAAGGTTTTGTGTCATGATATAAAAACATGTCAGTGCATCAACTGATAAACAGTTGTGGATTAAGGTTTTGTGTCATGATATAAAAACATGTCAGTGCATCAACTGATAAACAGTTGTGGATTAAGGTTTTGTGTCATGATATAAAAACATGTCAGTGCATCAACTGATAAGCAGTTGTGGATTAAGGTTTTGTGTCATGATATAAAAACATGTCAGCGCATCAACTGATAAGCAGTTGTGGATTAAGGTTTTGTGTCATGATATAAAAACATGTCAGTGCATCAACTGATAAACAGTTGTGGATTAAGGTTTTGTGTCATGATATAAAAACATGTCAGTGCATCAACTGATAAGCAGTTGTGGATTAAGGTTTTGTGTCATGATATAAAAACATGTCAGCACATCAACTGATAAGCAGTTGTGGATTAAGGTTTTGTGTCATGATATAAAAACATGTCAGCACATCAACTGATAAGCAGTTGTGGATTATGGTTTTGTGTCATGATATAAAAACATGTCAGCACATCAACTGATAAACAGTTGTGGATTAAGGTTTTGTGTCATGATATAAAAACATGTCAGTGCATCAACTGATAAACAGTTGTGGATTAAGGTTTTGTGTCATGATATAAAAACATGTCAGCACATCAACTGATAAGCAGTTGTGGATTAAGGTTTTGTGTCATGATATAAAAACATGCCAGCGCATCAACTGATAAGCAGTTGTGGATTAAGGTTTTGTGTCATGATATAAAAACATGCCAGCGCATCAACTGATAAGCAGTTGTGGATTAAGGTTTTGTGTCATGATATAAAAACATGCCAGCGCATCAACTGATAAACAGTTGTGGATTAAGGTTTTGTGTCATGATATAAAAACATGCCAGCACATCAACTGATAAGCAGTTGTGGATTAAGGTTTTGTGTCATGATATAAAAACATGCCAGTGCATCAACTGATAAGCAGTTGTGGATTAAGGTTTTGTGTCATGATATAAAAACATGCCAGCACATCAACTGATAAGCAGTTGTGGATTAAGGTTTTGTGTCATGATATAAAAACATGCCAGCACATCAACTGATAAGCAGTTGTGGATTAAGGTTTTGTGTCATGATATAAAAACATGCCAGCACATCAACTGATAAGCAGTTGTGGATTAAGGTTTTGTGTCATGATATAAAAACATGCCAGCACATCAACTGATAAACAGTTGTGGATTAAGGTTTTGTGTCATGATATAAAAACATGCCAGCACATCAACTGATAAACAGTTGTGGATTAAGGTTTTGTGTCATGATATAAAAACATGCCAGCACATCAACTGATAAACAGTTGTGGATTAAGGTTTTGTGTCATGATATAAAAACATGCCAGCACATCAACTGATAAACAGTTGTGGATTAAGGTTTTGTGTCATGATATAAAAACATGCCAGTGCATCAACTGATAAGCAGTTGTGGATTAAGGTTTTGTGTCATGATATAAAAACATGCCAGCACATCAACTGATAAGCAGTTGTGGATTAAGGTTTTGTGTCATGATATAAAAACATGCCAGCACATCAACTGATAAGCAGTTGTGGATTAAGGTTTTGTGTCATGATAAAAAAACATGCCAGCACATCAACTGATAAGCAGTTGTGGATTAAGGTTTTGTGTCATGATATAAAAACATGCCAGCACATCAACTGATAAGCAGTTGTGGATTAAGGTTTTGTGTCATGATATAAAAACATGCCAGTGCATCAACTGATAAGCAGTTGTGGATTAAGGTTTTGTGTCATGATATAAAAACATGCCAGCGCATCAACTGATAAACAGTTGTGGATTAAGGTTTTGTGTCATGATATAAAAACATGTCAGTGCATCAACTGATAAACAGTTGTGGATTAAGGTTTTGTGTCATGATATAAAAACATGTCAGCACATCAACTGATAATCAGTTGTGGATTAAGGTTTTGTGTCATGATATAAAAACATGTCAGCACATCAACTGATAAACAGTTGTGGATTAAGGTTTTGTGTCATGATATAAAAACATGTCAGTGCATCAACTGATAAACAGTTGTGGATTAAGGTTTTGTGTCATGATATAAAAACATGCCAGCACATCAACTGATAAACAGTTGTGGATTAAGGTTTTGTGTCATGATATAAAAACATGCCAGCACATCAACTGATAAACAGTTGTGGATTAAGGTTTTGTGTCATGATATAAAAACATGCCAGTGCATCAACTGATAAGCAGTTGTGGATTAAGGTTTTGTGTCATGATATAAAAACATGCCAGCACATCAACTGATAAGCAGTTGTGGATTAAGGTTTTGTGTCATGATATAAAAACATGCCAGCACATCAACTGATAAGAAGTTGTGGATTAAGGTTTTGTGTCATGATATAAAAACATGCCAGCACATCAACTGATAAGCAGTTGTGGATTAAGGTTTTGTGTCATGATATAAAAACATGCCAGCACATCAACTGATAAGCAGTTGTGGATTAAGGTTTTGTGTCATGATATAAAAACATGCCAGTGCATCAACTGATAAGCAGTTGTGGATTAAGGTTTTGTGTCATGATATAAAAACATGCCAGCGCATCAACTGATAAACAGTTGTGGATTAAGGTTTTGTGTCATGATATAAAAACATGTCAGTGCATCAACTGATAAACAGTTGTGGATTAAGGTTTTGTGTCATGATATAAAAACATGTCAGCACATCAACTGATAATCAGTTGTGGATTAAGGTTTTGTGTCATGATATAAAAACATGTCAGCACATCAACTGATAAACAGTTGTGGATTAAGGTTTTGTGTCATGATATAAAAACATGTCAGTGCATCAACTGATAAACAGTTGTGGATTAAGGTTTTGTGTCATGATATAAAAACATGTCAGCACATCAACTGATAAGCAGTTGTGGATTAAGGTTTTGTGTCATGATATAAAAACATGTCAGCACATCAACTGATAAGCAGTTGTGGATTAAGGTTTTGTGTCATGATATAAAAACATGTCAGCACATCAACTGATAAGCAGTTGTGGATTAAGGTTTTGTGTCATGATATAAAAACATGTCAGTGCATCAACTGATAAACAGTTGTGGATTAAGGTTTTGTGTCATGATATAAAAACATGTCAGTGCATCAACTGATAAGCAGTTGTGGATTAAGGTTTTGTGTCATGATATAAAAACATGTCAGCACATCAACTGATAAGCAGTTGTGGATTAAGGTTTTGTGTCATGATATAAAAACATGTCAGTGCATCAACTGATAAACAGTTGTGGATTAAGGTTTTGTGTCATGATATAAAAACATGTCAGTGCATCAACTGATAAACAGTTGTGGATTAAGGTTTTGTGTCATGATATAAAAACATGTCAGTGCATCAACTGATAAACAGTTGTGGATTAAGGTTTTGTGTCATGATATAAAAACATGTCAGTGCATCAACTGATAAACAGTTGTGGATTAAGGTTTTGTGTCATGATATAAAAACATGTCAGTGCATCAACTGATAAACAGTTGTGGATTAAGGTTTTGTGTCATGATATAAAAACATGTCAGTGCATCAACTGATAAACAGTTGTGGATTAAGGTTTTGTGTCATGATATAAAAACATGCCAGCGCATCAACTGATAAGCAGTTGTGGATTAAGGTTTTGTGTCATGATATAAAAACATGTCAGTGCATCAACTGATAAACAGTTGTGGATTAAGGTTTTGTGTCATGATATAAAAACATGTCAGTGCATCAACTGATAAACAGTTGTGGATTAAGGTTTTGTGTCATGATATAAAAACATGTCAGCACATCAACTGATAAGCAGTTGTGGATTAAGGTTTTGTGTCATGATATAAAAACATGCCAGTGCATCAACTGATAAGCAGTTGTGGATTAAGGTTTTGTGTCATGATATAAAAACATGTCAGCACATCAACTGATAAGCAGTTGTGGATTAAGGTTTTGTGTCATGATATAAAAACATGTCAGCACATCAACTGATAAACAGTTGTGGATTAAGGTTTTGTGTCATGATATAAAAACATGTCAGTGCATCAACTGATAAACAGTTGTGGATTAAGGTTTTGTGTCATGATATAAAAACATGTCAGCACATCAACTGATAAGCAGTTGTGGATTAAGGTTTTGTGTCATGATATAAAAACATGCCAGCGCATCAACTGATAAGCAGTTGTGGATTAAGGTTTTGTGTCATGATATAAAAACATGCCAGTGCATCAACTGATAAACAGTTGTGGATTAAGGTTTTGTGTCATGATATAAAAACATGCCAGCACATCAACTGATAAGCAGTTGTGGATTAAGGTTTTGTGTCATGATATAAAAACATGCCAGTGCATCAACTGATAAGCAGTTGTGGATTAAGGTTTTGTGTCATGATATAAAAACATGCCAGCACATCAACTGATAAGCAGTTGTGGATTAAGGTTTTGTGTCATGATATAAAAACATGCCAGCACATCAACTGATAAGCAGTTGTGGATTAAGGTTTTGTGTCATGATATAAAAACATGCCAGCACATCAACTGATAAGCAGTTGTGGATTAAGGTTTTGTGTCATGATATAAAAACATGCCAGCACATCAACTGATAAACAGTTGTGGATTAAGGTTTTGTGTCATGATATAAAAACATGCCAGCACATCAACTGATAAACAGTTGTGGATTAAGGTTTTGTGTCATGATATAAAAACATGCCAGCACATCAACTGATAAACAGTTGTGGATTAAGGTTTTGTGTCATGATATAAAAACATGCCAGCACATCAACTGATAAACAGTTGTGGATTAAGGTTTTGTGTCATGATATAAAAACATGCCAGTGCATCAACTGATAAGCAGTTGTGGATTAAGGTTTTGTGTCATGATATAAAAACATGCCAGCACATCAACTGATAAGCAGTTGTGGATTAAGGTTTTGTGTCATGATATAAAAACATGCCAGCACATCAACTGATAAGCAGTTGTGGATTAAGGTTTTGTGTCATGATATAAAAACATGCCAGCACATCAACTGATAAGCAGTTGTGGATTAAGGTTTTGTGTCATGATATAAAAACATGCCAGCACATCAACTGATAAGCAGTTGTGGATTAAGGTTTTGTGTCATGATATAAAAACATGCCAGTGCATCAACTGATAAGCAGTTGTGGATTAAGGTTTTGTGTCATGATATAAAAACATGCCAGCGCATCAACTAATAAACAGTTGAATAAAGTTAAGGATCTCCACAGATGACTGCCCATGCTAGTCGGCAAGGCACAGGAAGAAACAAACCTTTACTCTACTCAGGTTAAACCACATGTCACTTCAGGTGGTGTACAGTATATAACAAGACCATATTGCATGAAGTCGGAGGACCTGGATGCTAGAATGAGGAAAGAGATCCAGTCACTTGTGAATGCGGGACTCATCAGTGAGGCCACTGCAAAAACGCTCACACCACGTGGCTCGCACACTCCTCAGATGTACGGTCTACCCAAACTTCACAAGCCCGGCATCCCGCTAAGACCTATCCTGTCCATGGTTAACTCTGCACAACACCGAATGGCGAGATGGTTAGCGGAAATGTTAAAGCCAGTACGACAGTCCTTCGATCCAAAAATACTCAGAGATACATTCCAACTGGTGGAATTATTGGATACTATGGACATAAATAACAAACACATGGCATCCATGGATATAGCCTCCCTATTCACTAACGTTCCATTAGAGGAGACAGTGAAAATAATAAGGGAACGCATTGAAGACAAACAACTAAAATTAGGCATACCAACACCTATTCTGGAGAGGCTACTACTACTATGTACCGCCAACATCCAATTCAATTTTCTACCTAAGTCATACCGCCAAATTGACGGAGTGGCCATGGGGAGTCCTCTTGGTCCTATTCTAGCGGACATCTTCATGGCACACTTAGAAGAAAAGAGATCCTCAGACATCAACAACTTGGCCTTTTACCGTCGTTATGTGGACGATATACTAATTATCACCACAGACGAGCTACAAGCAACATCGTTTCAGGCCACAATGAACAAGACGCATAAAAACATCTCTCTATCTATGGAACACGAACACAACGAAGCGTTACCGTTCCTAGATATTCTAATGAGACGTAGAGCAGACGGCACAATTCAAAGATCGGTGTATCGCAAAGAAACATGGACTGGCCAATATCTAAATTTTCAGAGCTTCACACCTGTCCAGTACAAACGGGGCTTAGTACGGACCTTGTTTGACCGTGCTAGAAAGATATGCACCCAGGACACACTGACAGAGGAATTTGAAACTCTGAAGAATGTCTTAAACCTGAATGGGTACTCCACAGGATTTATAAAGCGCCATTGCCAACAGCCCAAACCCAAAGCAGATGTAACTACAGTCCCTAAACTCAAGGTATTCATCCAGCTAACCTTTCGAGGGGATGACGTAATGCAACGTCTACAAGACCGGCTTACTACAGCAGTAGGTCGAACATTCTGTGCGGCAACTCCAGTCATTAGATGTAAAACCGTACCCATTCCTACACCAACAGTCAAAGAGCCTGTTCCTCTGTACGCCACAAACAATTGTATTTACCAATTCACATGTAGATGCCAGGCCGTTTACATTGGTCAACGGAGAGACAGCTTAACAAACGGGTGTCAGAACACATACCTCAATGGGTCAACAAGATACAACACACAGGAGTGGCTAGCCGCGAGGAGCCGACACACCGGAAGCTCCCGGCGTCTTCAATCGGCAGACACATTGTCGCCAGTGGTCACGTTGTGTCCAGAGACACTGCATTTCGTGTGTTGTTTAGAACACAAAATACTCGCTTGTTAAAATTTGCAGAAGCAATTATGATCTATCAACGCAAGCCAGAATTGTGTAAACAGAAAGACATGTTAGTCAGCTTAAAATTACCGTGGTAGATAAGTGACATTACTGTGCGAAATTGTGTATATTTCAACTTGAAGGATTTATCTAGTTAATTTCACGTAAGTTGTGTGATTTCTGCAGTATGTACCTGACGAGATGCAGCGAAATATGCCAGGCAATAAATCGTGCAATCTATTGTTTGTGTCTTCGTTATTCAAATACTTTAATGATCGACTTACTTGGTCACAGCAATGCTCACCAACGAAGTTGATGGTGCACCTTTCCTGTGTAATCAGACAAATATAACAATTATAATAATAATGATACTCATAAATAATCACTTTTGAACTATATCTGAGTTACAGACAATAATGTTGGCTTACTAAAAAACTGTCACTGCCCATATATTACTAAAGCCCATATGTTACTGAAGCCCACATGGCAAGGAAAGAATAGTGCCACTGTAACCCACCAAGTGTTCATAAGTCGTGACTAAGAACGAACAAACTTTATTTTCAAAGGGTTACAAATTGGGCAAGCAGGCCCGTATTACATTGCACCCTTCCAATCCCTCATCTTTCGTTCATCAATTGTGGATGTTACGTTCGCATTGGAAAAAGACATTGTCAAATGAATGTTGTAAACATGAACAATGCATATTACCATGTTATGAGACAGGCGGGGAGTCAGACACACATACGCACGCACATGCATAAACATATACATGTATACCTGAATGCAAACTTACATCATTTCCACAAACTCTCACTCAATAACAAACAAACTCACATACACATATACTCACTCACAACCACAAACCTACTAACAAACATTTACTTATACATACACACATACATACTCTCTCTTTCTCTCTCTCCATGGATTACATCAACCTTTAGAAAACAATGACTGAAAAAAATTCAACCAATCATGAACAAGTGTTTACAAAAGAACATAAATATAATTCACCTAGTTGCTGAAGGAATCTATTCTCTAGGAACATGAGGAATCCATGGAAGCAACTACTTGAGACAGCAGAGTACAGGAAAGAGAGATAACAGGCTGAAAAAGAAGACTAAGGCTCACAGAATGAATACTGTAGTGGCTTGCAATATAAAAGCCCAGGTGCAATCCCCAGTTAAGAAGTAACATTTTCCTAACACAAAGGCTGAAAGTAGTTATGATCTAGAGAGCTGGTACCTAATCTCAAAAAGGGTGAAAAACTTGAGAACCTGTGAGCACATTAAAAATCCCTCGTGAGCTGGCAATCGAAATGAGTAGCCTTATCATGTTGCTGCCCAGGCTAAATTTCAAAGTTATAAAAGCTACCCACAGAAAAAAATATACATTGTATGTGTGATTATGCAATATTTGATTTTCAAGACTCCAATCCAATACTCCGAGGGATGAAATTAGGCCTAGATTGATCATGCTTCCTGTACGGGTTTTAGGTATTCATTGTTCAACATGATCATCATCTTCCTCCTCTTTTACCATCAAGCGTCGCGGGAAGCAAAAGATGAAGTTCCAGCCCCCCATGAGTGGTACTAGATACCATCATTTCATGTGATTGTACAATGTCTTTGATGTCATCAATCCATTTTCTTCTCTGGCATCTTCTTGCTCTCGTATCAGATCTTCTTTGATGTAGTGCCAGTGCTGGTAGTGGATGGTGTTGCATTCTAACGAGATGGCCGATCTATTTCATCTTCCGCCTTTCAATACATATGGCATAAGGTGTTGATTCCACAGTCTGTCTGATAACATCATTTCGTACTCGGTCTTGGGAAGTTAAGTTGGCAGCTCCTCTCAAGCATCTTATCTCGCAGGTGTTGATTTTGTGTAGCACATGGCTGGTGTGAATATGCTATTTAATATCTTTATTAACAGGCTCAAACACCTTAGAAGTAAGAGAAGTAGTAGCATATGTATGAACTATGCTTGAGTTCACAGCGAGTGATGCAAAATAAATTAAAGACTCAAACCCAATGCCCAAAGGGAGTAAACTCAAGGGATGAAACAGTTATTTCTGCAGACTCACCACAACATGGTATTACCACAGACCATGGCAATCGCTGAGTTCCAGCCATAGACAGCACAAGGGAAGTTGAAGGCTGTGATAACACCTACAACACCCAGTGGATTCCACTGCTCCAACAGCAAGTGTCCTGAACCTGCAGAAGACAAGAGAACCTCCTGGATTAGCAATAATCCCAGCAACGTTACTTTGTCTATCTCTGTCATTTTACTTGTATTAATCTAGGAGTTTGTTTGCCTCATTATTTACCACTTTTCTTCGTATGGCAGATTTGTTGTGAAAAGATTACGAATGCAATTCGTAATCCCACATACCGCTTTTGAAACATACAAAAGTATGAGTTTCAGTCACTGAGAAAGCAATGGCAAACTACTGAACATAAATTTGCCATTGGAAAAAAAAAACCCATTGGAGTTAACTGCTACTTCCTGTACAGGATATGCAACTAATTCTTTACATATGTAAAATGCAGAATCATTTCTAACAAGGAATCTTGATGAATAAAGGTGTAGAGGGGGTTAAAGGCGAGAATATTGACTTCACTACACCGGGATTTTATCCCATATTGCTCTGTCTCTTTCTGAAGGACAGCCTGCCAAAAGCATCGCACAAACCAAAGCACAAACTCTATAGCTTCAGCGATGACCTCCAGAGATCTCCGAGAAAATTGAACTCGTGAACAGAATGACAGAGCCTGGAATTGAATCCAAAACCTTCAGAGCGCGAGGAATGTGGCTTACCCACTTTGCCACAGAGACCCCAATCTTGGTGAATAACACAGCCAAACCAAATGTTGACACCTGGCTACTAACATGGTTGGTTCTTTACTACAAATTGCAAGCCAGAAAAAGAAAGCACTTACGCTCTGACGGGAAAATGTGACCGGCAAACATACGCGACAACCCAACAGCATAATCACAGATGTCAATGTACTCCTGCACTTCACCTTCACCTTCTGTTAAAATCTTGCCCATCTCCAATGAGATCTGAAATGCAGTTATAATGCAAAAATGGATGCTAAATCTGCAATTTACCATGGTTGCATGGAAAATGAACAACAAACGAATGTTATTTTCTAATTGTTAAGAATTGGGAATGCAGTCTCATATGACATTCTGCCCTTTTCTCTCTGCTCTCATACATTATGTAATTCATTTGTTACTTATGAAGCTAATTTGAGACAACAACAACTGAAACAACATGCATTATATATCCATGGCAAATGCGCAATAATCAATAATACATGACTCACTAAAACTATTTTTGACATGGCAATTATAGGTAGCTAAAGTAGATGTAACATACCAGTTATGAGAATGTTAATTATACTAGTTGTCCTTTGAGATAATTATTACTATACAAAAAGGTAAGGTCATTCAACGCGGTTACGGGCACCTGGTTTTACCAAAATTGGACTGATCTCTGGAAAGATTGCTCTCGTGGTCAGAATGTTATGTCCAAAAACAAAGCAGTGAACTTGACAGCATGAGGCAGAAGACTAGACCACTTTGCCAGGGACACCCTGTGAAGGTAATTCAACAGCAGTGGCATAGTGTGCTTGCTGATGAAGCCAATGGTTTGGGTTCAATCCCTAGCAATGTTAGGGTGGTTGTTTTTTTTTAAACCTATCAACCCAGTTTGTAAAATGTGCACGAGATAATTTTAAGAATTTTCTGGGAAAGATATGCGGCAAACAAGGTAATTGGCCATCATACCTCATGATGCCATGACTTAGAATGTGTGAATGCCTCACACTTCACACTCCAATTACAGTTTTTTACCATGGGAGTACATCAATCAACTTCAGTACAAAAGCAAATACTGCTGCAGGGGTGTGAAATTTCATATGCGACCAATTCCCTTGATCTAGGTGTGTAAGTTTTGACATTCTTTAAGAGTTAACCCTCTTTTTTGAGGTGTGAATATTTGTATTGCTTTTCCTTTACTCTGCTAACCATTATTAATTATTGTTTTCACATATTTGTATCCAGTACGTCTTCCTTTTCCCCCATAAACCAATGCTCGTTTTCTAGACTATACAAGAATATATTTGCCATTGTACTTCTTACATTGCCAGGTACTTTACTTAATATCTGCAAAAGTTTCAAACAGTTCTGTACAAAATAATTATACTCTGCACATAAACTTACTAATTTGCCAAGGAGGTGTTTTTTAATTCGGAAAGCATCTCCAATTTGGCGAACAATTTCTCCTCTCCTAGGGGCTGGAATCTGCCAAAATAGATTTGTTAAAAAACATAGATAATATTTTGCTTAAAAACCAATATATGTGCACCATGGAAAGATATTATAAGTAAGTTGCCAGCGCTAAGATCAGAACAGCCACAAATCAAGCATTTTTTCTACACCATTTCAAGAATCTCATCTCATCTCATCGTGTTCCTCTTGTACCTTGCGGTGTCGAGGTGAAGTATAAACAGCGAGAGAGTGCCCGATTATGGGCTTCATATATCGATATTCCTATGGACTCTGCTATTCCCTCCGTCCAATGTTTACGTGGTCAGCCTCTTCCTCTGTTTCCATCTGGTCTGTACATCATTGCTTATTGTGGTATGCTGTTGACTGGTAACCTACTTGCATGGCCAAACCATTTGACTTGCTGCTTTCTAATAAAATCTAGTGCTGCTTTAACCCCCACTTTAGTCCTGATTTCTTCATTTCTGATCTTATCTCCTTTTTATACGTTGAGTATTCTTCACAGGAATCTAATTTCTGTTGATGTGATTTTTCTTTTCTCTTTTTCTGTCACTGTCCAGGTTTGACATTGGTAGCATAGAGTTGGTAGGAAGATTGTGTTGTAAAGTGCTTTCTTAGTAGTTATTGATACATATTTGTTCTTTAGTATTGGTGCCATTTGTCCAATGAGTTGGTTTGCCTTATTGCACCTATTTTCGATCTCGTCTTCTGATCTGCCATTTGATGAAATTATACTTCCTTGGTACTTGAAACTCTTTTGCTTGTTTCAAGGGATGTTTGTTTAGGTGAATTGTTGTTGTTTATTCTTCTTTAGTTATAGTCATTACCTCTGTTTTGCTTGTGCTAATCTTCATGTTATGTTCCCTACACATTTCGTTTAGACCAGTGGTTCTCAACCGGTGGGGAATTCCCCCCCAGGGGGGAATTTTAGGGTTTCCAGGGGGGAAATGAAGATCATTTCAAGATCGCGTTAATACAAGAACCGATTACTTTATATTGCTTTTCCCTTCATACTTTACAGTTATGCACGTCTCATCCTTCTAAAATTCATTTTATAAAGTAAGTAGACCTACAAATCACGTTTTATGTGGATGTCTAGACCTATTTTAACATATTTACCTTCCATTTTTACGTATACTGTGTAAGGGTGGGGGAATTTTTAGGTAGGAAATATGAAAGGGGGGAAATGACGTTCTGATAATATGGCGAAGGGGGGCACTGGCCAAATTTTTGATAGAAGGGGGGTGGGGGGGAGAATGACGTTCTGAAAATATGGTGAAAGGGGGCACAGACCAAAAAAGGTTGAGAACCACTTAGACTATTCATGTGGTCTTGTAATTCAGCTTCTGATTTTGCTATTAGTGCTTGGTTGTCCGCAAACAGGAGTTCTCTAATGGTTAGATATGCAGACGGTTCTTCTGCTGTGTTCTCATCATGCGGTGTTCTTGTGGTCTCTGCTTGGCTGGTTTCTTTACATATGTTGTCTATATATGTTATGAACAAGAGAGGGGACAGGACACAACCTTGTCGTACTCCACATCTTATGGTGAAGGGTTCTGAGTGTCCTCTAGTTGCTCTCACTATGCATTCACTGCTGTTGTATAAGCTTCTACATAGGTTTGTTAGATGTGTACTTACTCCATATTGTTTAAGGATTTCCCACAGCTTGTTTCTATCTACTCTATCGAAAGTAGTGTTTCATTGAATTCGACTGATTTTTCTATAAGTTGTCTAAGAGCAAAAGAATGTTTCAAGAATAATAGATAATTTATTATAATAACTCACTCACTCTGTCTCTCTCTGTGTGCGTGCGTGCGCATGTGTGTGTGCATGTGCGTGCGCACGAGACAGAGAGAGAGAAATATATTTTAAACTATTAGTATCGTTACTAAGGTGAGACTTCACAGCACTCTTGGTATACTCCAAGGTGCTCAGTCATACCGAACAGCTGACAAGTGTAGGTGTAGCAATAAACTCTAGATGAAGAGCGGGTACAAGGTCTGACATTCACACTTTCTTGCTCATACACAATATTCCCCTGGCTCATCAGGCTCTCTACTCTCCCAATATGGCTCCTTATGATTTTTGGCTGTTCCCCCAAGCTGAAAATGTCGCCAAAGGGATCTGAATTGAGTCGCAAGTACCAGACCTAGCCACCCCAACATTCTAATTAGCTACAGAAAATATTAGGAAATATCTGGTTTTGATAAATACTTCAAATTTTTAAAAAGCCAGAGAGGCAGAAATGTTATAGTACATACTTATAACTAGAAAGAAATACGTACATCATTGAAACATAATACTAGTAAATAAGTCAAGGACCGTTCTCCACACTTTAAAGTTCATTGGGCTTATGTGACTAAGCTCATATTTGTAAAGGCCAATTGGCACTCAGTGGGTGATGAGGTCAGTGTAACACCAGCCCCCTTTTACTTCCAAGAGATTTTATGGTAACCATTTTAGACGGTCGAATCCATTATAAAAATTCAAATCTGGATATAGATTGAACTCATAACACCTGGCCAGCATGAATCTAGTCACTATGCTACCACGACTTCCCTTAATACAGGACACACCAAAATGTGAAAGGTTCAATGGGGCATTTAAATATAAAGTGCTGACAAACTTAATCTTCAGTGGAATCTAAAAAGACTAGTTACTGGAGTGGCAGTGGCACAATGGTTACTGTATCTGACTTACAAGACACTGATCTAGGTTCATTCTTCTGTAGTGGCAGGATCTTTTCCCAAAGAGTGTGGCTCTGAGATATTCCCAGCATTTATAAAATTAGCCCTGGGTAATATTCAGAAAGTTTGGGAAACTATAAACAGCGGCAAGAAAGGGAACTGGGCACTCCACCTCATTTTGCAATAACCAGGTGTAGATATGAAGGTCAACACTCTACACTCTTACAAAAGCATCTTTTTATAATCAATACCAAAATGATTCCTCCCGACGACACTTGATGGTAAAGGCGGAACATGATGATGATGATGATGATGATGATGACCAAAACAGCAACATCATAACTAACTATGAAGAATAACAACTTACATCAGCCCAAGTTTCCCAGGCAACTCTGGTGGCTTGGATAGCTGCTTCATAATCAGCTGGGGTACCCTGCAGAAGATGTGAAACAGTGATACGTGAACAATTCCAGAACGAGAAAGGAGATAGTGCACTCACTGCAGCTCTGATATGGCTATGTTAAACAATGTAATTAATTTACATATATCATCATCAACATGTGCCTTGCCAGCTGATGTAGTGTTCATGTCTTTCTACAGATCTTGGTCTTTGGTGCTTCGGATCAACACTGTGATGATATTCATGCATGCCACTGCCTAAGTCCATCCAGTATCATTTCTCTTGGTCTGCCTCTGCTTCTTGTCCCACTGATCTTTACAGTTGTCATGATATTACCCAATGCCTCTCTTGTTATAACATGACCAAAGAAAGCTGTTTGTCTCTTCCTTATAATTGAGTATAATATTCCGTTTATTAAATGGCAAGACAAGATGCCAGACACTGAAGTCCTAGAAAGAGCGTCCATGCCCAGTATCCACACTCTACTAATAAAGAATTAGATTCGCTGGGCTGGTCACTTGACTCGCATGCCAGATCACAGGCTCCCTAAACTAATTTTTTACGGCGAGTTGCGTTGTGGTAAACGCTCCCAAGGCGGCCAGAGGAAACGCTTTAAAGACACTCTGAAAATTTCACTGAATGCTTTTGGAATTCACCTGGGAGACTGCAGCCAGAGACCAAAATTCATGGCGTGCATCATTACGCAAGGGTGCAGTCATGTGTGAGGCAACCCGGACTGCAAGAGCTGTAAAGAAAAGGCAGGACAGAAATACCACTGCAGAAAATCCTCCTCCAGAAACGTCAAGCATTCTTTGTCCACATTGTCAAAGAACATTTCAAGCCAAAATAGGCCTTATCAGCCATCTTAGAACTCACGGCTCCATACTTTCAATCTCACTGGATGAAATGAATAGTCATCATCATTCTTGAAGGACAAACAACACATACAATATTCTAATTTCATTAGCCTCTTCCAGGCATATATTGCTAGTTATTCTGGCAGTCCAGGGTATTTGCAAACATTTGCAAACGTGGTAGCTAATGTTATGTACTTGTGTGCGTGGTATTCTAAAAACCTTGAATGAAATAACTAGTAACTTGAATCAGTGAGACAGCAATTAAATAATGATAAATATACGTGAAACTTACTGTAGTAACTTGAGCAATTGGTTTATTGTTGGCAGGGCATACAGATGTAACAACCTGCAGAGGAAACAAAATACTGAATATAAAGTGTCCTGGACAATGGGCATGAACAATCAAAGATTACCAAGATAATCCATGTATCCCTGCCATCATCATCATCATGTGCCATCTTGTCATAAATGGGACAAGAACTGACCAGATCTGAGACACGGGTGATTGTGTGCGATAGTGAATTATGATCCACCCATGCTTGTCAGCATGGCACATGATGATGATGAATCAACATGGTGCATGATGAAGAGGAATTAATATGTGATGTCTGATGTTTACTTTTTATGGTTAGTCAAAAGATACAAAAGAGAAAATGTCTTAAATCTTACATGTTTGTTTTAAAATGATTTGCCCCTGTGAATGTAGTATACTAGTTATGCTGTTGTCACTGTTTCCCTCACTGAACCACTGCTGTACTCTTTCAAGAATTAAAAGCTATTCTGGTTTTTTAAGAACCATCCATCCATCCATCATGTGCCATGCCGGTAAGCGTGGGCGGTCATGTTCTGCCATCTCACTCGATCAACAGAGTCGTGGATCAGTTCCGTGTTTTTGTCTCGACCATGCCACAAGGCCAAGCCATCCAGATACTTGTTTCTAGGTCTTCCCCTTGGTCTGTTCCCCTCGATCTTACCAGTTGTCACCAAGTTCTCCAAATCATTTCTTCTCATAACATGCCCAAAAAATTGTGACTGTCTACGTCTAATGTCTCTGATCAGTTTACGATCTTCATTTGTTTCTTGAAGGACTTGTTCATTGGTCTTTCTGGCTGTCCATGGTATTCTTTGCATTTTCCTCAGAAACCACATCTCTACAGCCATCAGATGTTTTTCAGCCTGGCTGCTCATTGTCCAAGCTTCACATCCATATAAAAGCACAGGTTCTATGTAGCATCTCAACACTCTTTTTCTCGTTTCAATTGACATCTTTTTATTGGTCAGTATGTTTTTCATCTTGCTAAAGGCTACTTTTGCCATGGCGATTCTTGTTCTAATCTCTTCAAGGCATCTCCCATCAGATGTTATTACTGTTCCGAGGTAATTGTACCTATTCACTTGTTGAAGAATATTCCCATTTACTTGTATATTACACTGTGGTATTTCGTTCTTCTTAGTGACGACCATAATCTGTGTCTTTTTACAATTTAATTCTAACCCTTGTTGTTCACTGTGTGTAACAACCGCATCTACTAAATTTTGCAGGTCCTGTTCATTGTCTGCAATCAAGACTGTATCATCTGCATATCTAATGTTATTGATGTATCGTCCCCCAATGTTGATTCCTTCCATATTTTCAATATTTCTGAAAATATTTTCACTGTACAGGGAAAACAGATCTGGCGACATTACACATCCCTGTCTCACACCTCTCTTAATAGGCTGATATTGGCTTACTTCATTATCAACTCTTATGGCAGCTTGTTGTTTCCAATATATGTTTTTTACAAGTCTAAGGTCTTTCCCATCAATTTGTAGATCTTCAAGCATCCTTATCATGTTGACATGTCTCACTTTATCAAAAGCCTTTGTGTAGTCAATGAAGCAAAGGTGTAGATCTTTGTTTACTTCTATAGAACGTTCGATTACGGTTCTCAGTATATACACAGCATTTACTGTACCCTTGCCTACTACAAACCCACATTGTTCTTCTCCTATTTCAGGTTGAATTTTCCTCCTAACTCTTTGCATGATAATTCTTAGCAAAATCTTCGTGATGTGACTCATTATACTAATTGTTCGATGTTGATCACATTCCAAGGCTCCTGATTTCTTTGGGATTGCAATAAATACAGAATTACATAACTCATGAGGTATGTTTCCAGTATCATATATTGTATTAAGCAGACTGGTAACTTTATCTATTCCATATTCTTCTAAAGCATTAATCATTTCTGTTGTGACGCTGTCTGGACCGGGGGTTTTGCCAGATTTCATATGATTAAGAGCATTCTGAACCTCCATCTTCAAAATTGCTGGCCCTTCATTGTTATTTTGAACAATATATTGTTCGTCTCTGCTATCGTCATAAAGGTTTTTCACGTAATCTGACCATACATGTAAAATCTGATCTTTTTCTATTATGACTCTTCCATCTTTTGTATTAATCTTTTGCACCTAGTAGCCTGTTGACGGTCTGGAGTCACCTGGTGCGCGTGACTATCCCTACCGGGCGAGGCTGCTCCTATGGAGCACCCATTTACGCCGTTTCTCTGATTATCGATAAGTGAACACAACATGATTTTCTTGGCATGTGTAAAGAAGGTAGTTTGCCATTGCTTTCCTTCCCAGCAGTGACCATACTGGTCAGTGACCGTAGCCATTGTCTCCTCAAAAAAGGAGATCCTCTGCCTACCGTCGTGAAGGTGTAGACCATAACCTACAACTATCTGTCGGCTGCTCTTCATCTTCATCCACCACCTGCACCCATGGCTTCACGTAACCCTGATCGGGGGGCTAAACGGGTACTCCACCTTGCCCAAGGGTGTCCCGTAGGCTAGCGGAGGGAAGGAGGCGCTTTACTTCTCCTTTGATAGGGGATACCCCTACCCCGCTAAGAACAGAGTCAGCAATTTTCTTTCATTTGCCTATAACTCTTTCTTTTCCAAGTAACACACAAGTGTGCCTGTCTATTCTTTATAATTCTCACTTGTGCATATACGGATGCTTTCTGGGATCAAAAGCTTTCATAGACAAACTCTGCAAGTGTACATCTGTCTTAGCTTGGAAGCAAACTTACATGATAAGTGAAATCTCAAATTTATTTGTCAAGATATATTCAAATTCATTAGGTGAAAGTTTCCAAATTTCTGGCATAGTCGAGTGCAGAATTGAGGATGAGCTCTTAACCGTGGCCAAGTATCCCAAAGACATGGGCAATCTTCACCTCTGACAGCAAAAGTCCAGCTCCTTGACTTCACATGGAAGTACTATTTTAATGAACAGGAGAAGGGGCAACAGCAAGTCTCTGGTCCCATTCAACCAGGCTTCTCTAGATACATACAGACACACATATATAAACTAAGACCATAGTCTTCGCCAGGAAAAAAAGATGATGAAGACGGAGGGAAACAGCCAGGAGGCACATCACAACAATCAGGATGCCATTTATAAATGAAAAGTAATAATGCAAATATCTGCAAAAGAGTATGGTGCTCATCATGTGATGGACTGTTGGGCACTACCAGACACTCTGATCCTTCTCAACTGTCCTTTGGAGCCAGAGGACATGAGAATAGTGTCTGGTCAAACAAAGTCTCAAAATAATGCACTGAATATGATATATCAATGTAAGTATTTCTGGATGGATTGAGACGGTGGCATGGAGGAATATCATCAGCAGTGGAATTTAAACTTTATGGACTAACGTTTGCTAAACACAAGACAGGTGTATACAAGACACAACATTGCAGATAGACAATTATTTCAGGCAAATGAAAAAAGAATTGGATGAAAAAGAGAATAAATATATATTCCAACAAGAACTCAACATTGAAGAAGACTGATTAAGACAAATACAATTGAGGACAAATGGAATACTGTGGGTATGTCAAGTGACATATGAGTGTCTGGAAAAGATGACAGAGGGAGGTGCACCGATGAAGCAGAGAAGTAAACCACAGCTTTGATGGATTCTGGGTCTGATAATAATTTACATATGACAGCACTTAGTTAGTTAGTCTTTCCTCTTGAGCCTAAGGCGGCGCATAGGGCAGAAGTCCTGTCTCTCCATGCTTGGCGATTTGCTGCTATCTGTTGTAGATCTTGGATATTTACTTGGCCATTGAATGAGCCTTCTCTAATGATGGTTCTACGCAGGGTCTCTCTTGGTCTTCCCCGTTTTCTTTTCCCTATCGGTGACCATATGAGGGCTTGGTAGGGGAGTCTTGTCTTGTCCATTCTGAGTACATGGCCGATGTAGTTCCAACGGCGTCTTCTTATGAAATTGGATACTGTATCTTGCTTAGTCTCTTGTCTTATTTGCGAATTGATTCTGAATTCTGTCCAGTGGATGTTTAGAAGTCTTCTAAGACATTTGTTCTCAAAATTGTCTAACTTTTTATCTAAAGCTACCGTTGATTTCCAACTTTCACATCCATATGTTAACACTGGAATCACACAAGAGTTGAAGATTTTAAGTTTTGTGTGTTTGCTGAGTGTCTTTGACTTCCAGATGTTTGACAGTTTATTGAAGGCACTAGATGCCAGTGCGATTCTAGATATTTCTGGTGTTGAGTCCCCTGTAGATGTCATTTTGCTTCCTAGGTATGTGAAGCTGTTGACTTTTTCAAGAACGTAGCTGTTCAATTTGGTGTCATCTGAACTGTTGGTAAGATCAATAGTCTTTGTTTTTGTGGTGTTAATTTGGAGACCAATTTGCCCTGAAACATTTTGGAGGTGGTTTATTTTCTCTTGGGCATCCGGGTGTGTTGAACTCAAAAGCACTATGTCGTCGGCAAAGTCCAGGTCTTCTAGAATTTTGTCAACCCAATGGATACCCATATTTGTGTTGTTTGTGCATTTGCGCATGACCCAGTCGATAGCTATTCCAAAAAGCATCGGTGATAAGACACAACCCTGTTTCACTCCTGTTTCGACTGAGAACCAGTCAGAGTTGCCTGTTTCTGTTCTTACGCAGCAACGTGTCTCTTTGTAGAAAGATTTTATAACGTTGGTATATTTGGTAGGAAAACCATAGATGTTAAGTAGATTCCAAAGTGAAGGACGGTGGATGCTGTCGAAGGCTTTTTGAAAGTCGACAAAGTTGGTAATTAATTTCGACTGGAATTCTACGGAGTCTTCAATGATTATTCTGAGGGTGAAAATGTGGTCTATGCATGACCGTTTTGGTCTGAAGCCTGCTTGTTCTTCTCTGAGCCTTTCATCTATCGCCTTTTTCAATCTCTCAAGTAACATGCTACAAAAAAGTTTTCCTGGTACTGATAATAGAGTGATACCACGCCAATTATTGCAATCAGACATATCACCCTTTTTAGGCAGTTTGAAAATTACACCATCTTTCCACTGTTGTGGTGGGGATTCGCTTTGCCAGATTTCATTGATCAGCTGTAACAAACGTTGTAAGGTGTTCTCATCTGCTGCTTTGAGCATTTCTCCTGAGATTTCATCTTCACCAACAGCTTTGTTGTTCTTCAATTTTTTTATGGCTGCTTTAATCTCTTCCATGGTGAATGACTCGCAGGAGGCATCTAGTGGGGGCATAGTAATTTCTCCATCCAGGTTCGGAACAGTGTCAGGCTGCGGTCTATTTAATATTTCTTTGAAATGTTCTGCCCATCGTTGCTTTTGAAGGTCATCGGATAACAATTTATTGCCTTGTTTGTCTTTGATGGGTATATTTGGTGTAGGTGAGTGATTGCATAGTTGCTTCATATGGAATATGGCTCTGTTGTTTCCAGTTCTGGCAGCTGCTTCGGCGTCGGAGGCCAGGCTGTGAATAAAGTTCTGTTTGTCTTTTCGTGCGCTTGATTTCACCTCTTTATCCAACATAGAGTATTTTTGCTTATGGGTTTCATATGTAGATGTGTCTTTTGCAGAAAGAAGTGTTAGTTATCTATGTATGCTATCTGGCTTTAAAAATAATTATAATACAGTTAGTATGATAAATTAGTTGCATATCCTTTACAGGACATTGCAATCAACAGTTCAACACCATCATTTTTTTGTTGTTGCTGGTGTGATCTCTTGGCAATTTATGTTCAGTAGTTTGCCATTACTTTCTGAACGACCAGCACCCATATCATTTTGTAAAAAACCAACGCTGGGTGGTCTGCTGCCAAATCGCCCACAGTTGTGTTTCGAACGCAGGTTTGCAAGATTACGAACTGCGTCCATAACTCCTTCGCCACGTACCCAGCTATTATGATAACAGAGATGAATTTTGAAAGGCTTATCTAACGGCTTATCATTATGGACTATAAATTAAATGGGTCTAAACTTCTGCAAAGCGACAGTCTTGAAAGTGCAAACAGCAAACTATTATTGAATGTATAAAAAATATAATTAAGTAGTAAGCTTGCAAAGAAATCACAGCCGCTGGTGTTGACTGTGATGTCCTGTAAAGGATATGCAAAAACTGTTATTAACTTATTAAGTAAGGCACATGGAATTCCTAATGAAACTTTAGGAATGTACACAACAAGAACGTTTCTCATTTTATTTTTATTATTTATTTTTTTAAATATTTTGGGAGATAAAAAAAAAAGAAACCTCTCCTGAGCCGCCCCATTGTCCATGATACACGCCTTTATTTGTCGTTGACAGGCCGAGATCTTTCAGCCAGGAGTACTTAGGATCTTCTATAAGAAAGTTCGACATTGTTGAATAGTGTCGTGACTGAAACTGATAAAGAATGGTTCTGTAAAGACGGACTCCTCGACAGACTCTCACTACAGTGGCCATGACAGCATTGCCAGATTTTATGTTTCAGCGGCCTAAGTTCCGCTCGGCCTTCGACTTTCTTACATCTTACACACGCACTCACTACTTACACACGCACAAGCACACACATATAAACGCGCATGCACATGCACACACATCACTCGTTCACACTGAACTGTACGTATGTAGGTGAAACAGCTGTATTGTGTACTTATGCAGAGTTATCTATCTGCGTGTGCGTGCACATTTATATATACACTCACGCAACCCCAATCAATAGTCCCATACATACAAATACACTCACATATCATATCATATCATAATATCATATCATATATATATATATATATATATATATATATATATATATATATATATATATATATATATCACCATCATCAAGTGCCCTGCCAGCTGGCGTAGGCATTCATGGCTCTCCACAGATCTCAGTCTTTCGTGTTTTGGATCAACTCTACTGATGATATTCCTCCATGCCACCGTCTCAATCCATCCAGCATCATTTCTCTTGGTCTGCCGCTCCATTTCTTTCCCTGGATTTTTCCAGTTGTCACGATGCTCTCCAATGCCTCTCTTCTCATCACATGGCCGAAAAAAGCTGTTCGTCTCTTTCTTATTGTTGGATATAATGTTCTAGTTTCTTAGTCTGTCTCATGCAATCGTTGTTAGTTACTCTGGCAGTCCAAGGGATTCGCAACATTCGTCTCAGGGACCACATCTTTGTTGCTTCTAATTTCTTATTACTTCGTTCATTTACATTCCAAGATTCACTGCCATACAGCAAAACATTTTCTATATAGCATTTCAGCACTCTCTTCCTTACATTCAGTGATAATGACTTATTGCATAAGATACTCTTCGTTTTCTGAAATGCGGCCTTTGCTTGCCCTATTCTGCTCTTAATCTCTGTGGTACATCTTCCATCTGATGTTATAAAAGTCCCTAGGCATTTGAAACTATCCACTTGGTTAAGAATTGTCCCTTCTATTTCAATGGCACGTTTTGGTGTCACCATTTTCTGTGATAACAATAACTAGTATGATAAGTTGATATACATTGTTACTGTTTTCTTTATATTCAAGGAGAGTTCTTTCTTTGCACTCACTGTTACTACAATGTTCAACAATAGTTGTAGGGAGTAGAGATCAGGTGACAAGGCACACCCCTGTTGTACTCCTAGCTTTATCTGTTCCTAACTGCCCTTTTTACTTCCCAATTTAATTGCTGCTACTTGGTTCAAGTAAATATTCTTTATTATTCTTAAATCTTTCCCATCAACAGGGGCGTCACTAGGGGGGTGCGGGGGGGGGGGGGTGCGGGCCGCACCGGGTGACACCATCAAGGGGTGACACCAAAATAAAAAAATTGCAAATTTGACAAAGCAGACATAGCTCTGTCTAGTCGGGTTTCATAACCGTTCATTGTTAATTTTAGAAATTTTAATGTTAAATAACAAAAATTTAACTTTGTCCGAGTTTGTCGAAGTTCTTTATTTATGTTTTACCTGAAGTATTGAAGTTATATTGTTCAATTTGTTTTCTTTCTTATGTCCTTATTAACTTTTTGACTTATTTTACAAACATTACTATATACATTACTATATATATCTATCACTGGATTTAGGAGGCCTGGTGTTCCTTGCCAGTGAGAAGTCCTGATCGTTCGGGTCCACATCGATTGACGGACTCAGTCGCGGCGATTGGGCAATCTTGAGCATAGCCTACAATGGGTAGCGTTGTGGTATTCCGGTGTGATAATTTGGCGTGTCCAGTGTGTGCCGCGTGGTTACACACCCGCTTCACACGCGTGATCCGGGGCTTGTTTCCGGATCCGGTCAGGGATATGCACTACTGACGAGCTCAAACGAGGGCGAAACTCGAGTATAGTGCTTCCATGACGTGGATAGGCCTTAGGTTCGTGCCGGAATGCAATCGGCGTTGCCAGTAGTGGGTTTTGCTCAATATTTAAATTTCAAATCCCGAAACAACCAAATAATCAATTACTATATGCGATTATATATGGTACAGGAACACTCGGAAGAAGACCATGGTGAAAGTCTAGAGGGGTGACACCAAGAGTTTACCGCACTGGGTGACACCAACCCCAGTGACGCCACTGCCCATCAATGTTAATATCTTTCAACTTTTTAAATCAGTTCATCATATTTTACGTTATCAAATGCCTTGGTATAATCTATGAAGCACAAATATAACAGGATGTCTTTCTGTGTCTTTATTGACCTTTCTATTAGTGTCCGTAATATATATATATATATATATATATATATATATATATATATATATATATATATATATATATATACATACACTAGCTGACCCGGCCCGGCTTCGCCCAGGACCTGGCGGGGATCTATCTATCTATCTATCTATCTATCTATCTATCTATCTATCTATCTATCTATCTATCTATCTATCTATCTATCTATCTATCTGTCTATCTGTCTGTCTGTCTGTCTGTCTGTCTGTCTGTCTGTCTGTCCCGGCCCGGCTTCACCAAGTCCCTGGTGGGGAGCATCTCATTTAATTCATATAAGTAGTCATATATAAAAGACTGTATGTATGTGTGTGTATGTCCTTTATGCGTTCGCGAACGGTCCATCCGATTGAGATGAAATTTTCTACACGTCTTCCTCTCATTCCCGCGCTGCCAACTGTAATATTTGTTTTAGTGTGAAATCGGCTACTTACTTAATATTATTTAATATTTCATTTTTCATTATAATTTATATATAGTGAGGGGATTTAACTCTAGAAAAATTATTTCAAGGGGCATAACTTTTAATAACATTGCTATATAACTTATAGTCATATTGTTGCATCGTTTTCAAAGATTTATAAACTCTTTGTCTACAGTTATATACAGACATATGAGTTATAATAAATAATGATATAATCTTTAAGGCATTTTCAAAGTTTTCATAAAAATAATGCATAATGCATAACATTGTAACTCATCTTTTTATGCTAAAGAAGTCATCTACAGTCATGTCGGTGATTATAAACAGTTTTCATTAAAAATAATGGGTGGTGTGTGGAAGGACATTCTTTTAAGTAACTTTTTTTTTGTTGTATGAATTTAATGAGACCCTCCCCGCCAGGAGCTGGGCGAAGCCACGCCGGGTCAGATAGATAGACAGACAGATAGTCGGGAACGGGAGCTTATATGACTACGTATATGTATTAAATGAGATGCTCCCCACCTTTTCGCTGCAGTTATCTACAGGCATATGCGTTATAATCCTCCTCCCTCTTCGTCCTCCTCCTCCCTCCTCCTCCCTCTTCCTCCTCCTCCCTCCTCCTACCTCCTTGCCCTCCTCCCTCCTCTTAATCACTCCTCTTCCTTCCTCCTCCGCCCTCCTCCTCCCTTCTCCTCCTCTCTCCTCCTCCTCACTTCTCCTCCCCCCTCCCTACTCCTCCCTCCTCCTCCTAATCCTTCCTCCTCCCTCATATTCCTCCCTACTCCTCCCTACTCCTCCTCCTCCCTTCTCCACCTCCTCCTCCCTCCTCCTCCCTCTCCTCCTCCCTCCACATCCCTCCTCGTATACTCTCGTAAGTAACGTGACAACGGTGAGAATCAGCAGTGGTTCGAATCGAGTAGGTAACTTACCGGGTATGTGAGCCGGCCGCTCAGAAAGCAATGGCAAACTACTGAGCGTAATCTTGCCAAGAAATTAACAATCAGCTGAAAGATGCTGATGCTGACAGCAATGTCCTGTAAAGGATATGCAACAAAAAAAAAATCCACGACAAAGACTAGCAAGGTGGGCAGAATACTTTCAAGAACTACTTAACCCCGCACAAAACATAGACAATCTCACTTTTGTGCCTAAAAGTCATGGACAACAGGAACCAAATTTTATACCTGCAGAAGTCAAAGCAGTTATACAGACCCTGGTGGGGAGCATCTCATTTAATTCATATAAGTAGTCATATAAGCTCCCGTTCCCGTTCCCGAGAGGAGGAGGAGGGAAGTTAAATGGCTAACACGACTTTTCAATATAGCATGGGAAGAAAGAAAAGTCCCAGAGGATTGACAACAGGCAATAATAGTACCAATATGGAAAAAGAAAGGCAGTATGAGAGAGTGTGAAACATACAGAGGTCTTGAGCCATATAGGGAAAATGTATGCAAAACTATTGGAACAAAGAGCTAGACCCATAGTTGAACAACAGTTAGCAAAGTACAATTCGGTTTCCGGAAAGGTAAAAGTTTCACTGATGCACTATGTACACTTAGACAAAAATGTGAAAAAACTATCGAATATAGTGACCAGCAGAATATTGTGTGTGTAGATCAGGAAAAGGCTTTCGATAGAGTAGATAGATACAAATTATGGACCATCCTTGAAGGCTATGGGATACAAGGGAAATTGCTAGAAAACATCATAGCCATGTACCACTCGAGCCGAAGTGCAGTAAGAACACAAGAAGGAATATCAGATGTGTTCACAGTCAACACAGGAGTGAGACAGGGATGTGTGCTCTCTCCTCTGCTATTTAATGTCTACATGGACAGAATATACAAAGAAGCAAGTCTTGACAGAACAGGTTCAGAAAATTTAGAACTCTTTACTCCAGATGAAACAACTGATCCACAGGAAATAAATGAACGTCTATTTGCAGACGATCAGTGTCTGTTTTACAGCGATGAGGGCAGACTACAACATCATATTTAATAATCTGAGTTCAATCTGCAGCAGATACAATATGAGTATAAACACAGCCAAAACAGAAGTAATGCAAGTTAGCATATCGCCGGGTCCATTGAGTATACAGATAAATAACACCGCTCTAAAACAAGTTAAAGAATCCAAATATCTTGGAATTATGATCACAGAAGATGGCAGCTCACTCAGAGTGTTACGCGTTGGTCTTTCCTTGTTTCTTAAGAGAGCTATCTTCTTCTTATCAATCAAGGGCTGCAGAGTCTCGCTGTTTGCCGCAAACCAGTCCTGCCTCTTATAATCCATAGTGCCGTAAACCCCTACGGCAGTTTTATAAAGAGTTTCCTTAAGTTGACCCCACTTTTCATTTACTGTACAATTTTCTGGTGTATCAGTGAAAGCGTCTTCAAGTTGCTGTTTAAACTGAAAGCACTTTTCAGGATCGTGAGTGTTAATAATATTAATCCTGGGGCTAGATTTGTGTTTAGCTGTGTAGATTCTCTTTGGTCTCAGTCTACCCCTTACAACAACCAAAGAATGATCCGTATCACAGTCAGCACTGTGGTAACTTCGAGTCAATGATATATGGTTTAGATGTTGTCTCCGTGTGATGATGAAGTCCAGCTGGTGCCAATGGCCTGATCTTGGATGTTTCCATGTGAACATATGCATCTCTTTTGTTTTAAAAAAGGAGTTTGTAATACATAGGTCATTTCTGGTGCAAAGCTCCAGCAGCCTTTGCCCATTTTCATTCATGCGACCGATGTTGTATTTTCCAAGGCACACTGACCATGACCTCGAGTCCTTGTCCACACGAGCATTGAAATGTAGTCAGATTTTGGAACTGCCCTGGTCAAGGAGTCTAGCTCCTCATAGAACGAATCTTTCACATCATCAGAGGAATCGAGTGGCGGTGCATATGCAGTAATAATGGTGGCAAAACCACAAGAGGTTGCCAAGCGCAGGGATGATAGTCTTTCATTTCCTCCTGCTGGAATTTCAATCATTCCAAGTAGCGAATTCTTCACTGCAAAGCCCACACCGTGTTGCCTTTTTTCTGCCTGCCCTCTACCCTTCCAAAAAAAGGTGTAATTGTTTTCCCCGAGTGACCCTTTCTCAGCGAGGCGAGTCTCCTGCAGGCAAGCAATATCAATGTTAAGATGATTGAGTTCGGCATCAATCATAGCCGTTTTTCTCACATCGTCAGTATTGGTCAAGTCAGTGGAAAATCCTGGACACATGGTTCTCACGTTCCAGGTTGCAAGCCGTAGCTTGATGTTTCTATTTTTCTTTTTTTATTTGTACCCAGTGCATTGGTTTTACAGCCTGCTATTCATATTTTGTCCTAGCCCCAAGCACCCATTGAAGCAGCGGGGCTGTGGCGGATCAGCACCCAATTTTCTGGGGGATGCTCATCTTGAGGTGGGCGGTAGCTGATCAGTGACACCTGTAGGTGTCTCCCACTGTCAGAAGCAACGCGTGGCACCCCATGTCTACGCCAATTGACAGGGATTTATAACCCGTAACAGTTGCGTCTCGCTTTGATTCCGAGACCAGTTAGGACCAGGGATGGAGTTATTGCCTCTCCATAGCACAAAGCCTGGGCTAAAATATAGAGATCATGTGTTGCCCATGCAGCATGATCCCTCTCTCGGCCTGCCTAGTTCACTCCAGAGGAAAGGTAACACCTCTACATCTGGAACAAGACAAGCTGCAGAAGCTGCCAGATCAGCAAAGCAATGCTTTAACTGTCCGCCTGTCGGAGCTTCGATCCTAGACCAGCCGCCAACCAAGGCTTAGGGTCTGGTCTGCCCTGCCATGACATTTTGTCTTTAGGTTGCATTTCCTCGCACCAGGGTAAGGCTTGTACCCTCTTAATTGCGCTCTTGCGCCCGAAGCCGTTGGCACATTGTGGGGTGTCGGGTTTGGTAAGCGCAGCCTAACGTTCGGCGCTAACAGAAAGCAGGTAGTACCGTCTACTGTTATACGGTAGCTCAGTCATATCTGACTAAGACATAACCCAGAAGAGAGAAGTGCCAAATGTTAAGGATTTATGGCCTTATACAGGCCGGCCAAAAAACGTAAGAGAACCAACGAAAGAAACGGATTAAATTCTAATGAAATACGATTTCATAGAGAACAATATATGGAAATATTGTTTATAAAATCTTTACATTTATAAAATATAGCCTTTACTTTTACACAATTTGTCAAAATAATATAAATTATTATTCTGTTATTTATGTACTATATAACTGTCGATAATTTCTATGACCATTTTATAAAAGATTAAGACAAATACTTTTATACAATTATTTAAACCACATAATACATTTAAACTACGTTTAGTAACGTCCCTTGAAATAACTGTTATGTTGTTATGTTTCAAATACGTGTCTTCTGTTTAGTCTGATTTTATTTGGTACACTATATGCAGCTAAACACATTTTTTTTACAAGTTTATTTAGTACAGAACAATGTGTATTTACAGGGTGTGTTGTTTCTGTGGTTTTTGTTTTTGTTTTTTGACATTCATAAACACACTATAAACATTAATTAAATGGCACGTTGCCGTCTTTATACAGACCATAGCGGCAGCGAATGTGACTGATAAGGACAATTCGCGCTGTAAATGTTCGTCCACAGTGGATGCATGTGAACACATGGTCATTTCCACCATCTTGCACCATCTTAAGTCTTGCAAGCTCGGTGTGTGACTTATTTGCAATCATTCTCTCCTTTGTCTTTATTCCATTTCTGATATGTGCCTCCATGCAACACGTTCAGCCGCGACTTGCTCCTAATGTGCTTTATCAATGCCTGTATCAATCATGTCCCGCTTACACACATCTTTGTATCGTAGTAGAGGCCGACCCTGAGATCTCTTACACATATGTAAATAACAAAGAAAGATGTCTTTTGGTATTCTACCATCATCTATCCTCCTAACGTGTCCTATCCATCTAAGTCTACGAAGACTGAGCATGGAATAAACCGTCACACAACCTGATCTTTCCAATACTTCAGTATTTGTGATTTTGTTGCCACTTAATACCAAGTATTCTTGTCAGACACTGCATGTGAAAGCTGTTTAAACGTTCCTTTTGGTGTGAGTTTAATTTGACCATTCGTCACTGACATAAATAAGAGTACTAAGGACACAGGCTTGATAGACAAGGACTTTTGTTTTGGCGGTAAGCTTCCTGTTCTCCCAGACTCTTTTTGGTAACCTGTTCATTGTTGTTGCTGCCTTACCAATCCTGATGTTGATTTCCTGATCTAGCGATAATTTGTTATTTACCACTGATCCTAGATATTAAAATTGTCTACTATCTCCAGTTCGGCGTCGTCAATAAAGATTGATGGTACCTTATGTGCACCTTGTGACATAATCTGTGTCTTCGTTTTGCTAAATGTTAAACGAAATTCAGAACAAGTATTGGAGAATGCAGATAGTAGACGTTGTGAGTGCGTCGTAATTGCAGCATCATCTGCAATAAACAACAATCTGATTAAAAAGCCTCCTAATTTTGGTCTTGGCCTTCAATCTCTGAGCTGTGTAGAACCCGCCATCTGAGCGAGAGTGAATGTATATACCACCATCCTGATCATAAAAGGCATATTTGAGTAGAAGTGAAAAGTATATTCCAAAAGAGGGTGAGACCTAGAACACAATCTTGCTTAACTCCACTCTTGATTTCAAACTCTTCAGAAGTTGCATCATCAAACTTGATCATACCCTTCATGCCTGTGTGGAACGATTCCACAATGGATAGAAGAGTTGGTGGGCAGCCAATCTTCTTTAGTGCCTTGAACAGACTCTCACGACTGACCAAATCAAATGCCTTTGTGTGGTCTATGAAGGCAATAAACAGTGGGTGAATTTGTTCCCGGCATTTTTCTTGCATTTGTCGCAATGAGAATATCATATCAATGGTAGACCGGTTCTGTCGGAAGCCACACTGTGATTCGGGGTAGACTTGATCTCCTAGGACTTGAAGTCTGCGCAGAACAATTCTGGCAATTACATTCCCAACAATACACATAATTGAGATACCCCTATAGTTGTTGCAGTTGCTCCGATCGACCTTGTTCTTGTACAATGTTATGCTGCTTGAATCATTGAAATCCTGTGGGACTTGTCCTTCTCGCCAGCATAGCACTATTAGCTGGAGAATCTGTAGAGTGAGTGTGTCTTGCCCACTCCTGACAACCTCTATTGGAATTTCACCATTACCTGGAGCCTTGCCAGATGCAATTTCTTTTATAGTATACTTAACTTCTGTTATTGTGGGAAGTGTGTCCAGGTGGTCAAGAGTTGGTTGGGCCCCTATGGCGTTGAGGGCATCACCCACTAGTCAGGTCTCACTCGAGTAAACCTCCAAATAGTGCTCTATTCACCTATCCATCCGCTGTTTCTTATCAGTAATGATTTCTCCAGTCAAGGTTTTCAGTGGTGCACTTCTTTTGATCATTGGACCACATGCCTTCTTTATCCTTTCATACATGCTTCTGATGTTTCTCTTATCACTTGCATTTTGAATGGACTCACATAATTTCATCCAATAGTCATTTGTATACTGCCTGGCAGCCTTTTGCACATCCTTCTAGTTTGCTTCAGCTCACTGAGAGTGTTACGCATTGTTCTTTCCTTGTTTCTTAAGAGAGCTATCTTCTTTTTTTTTCTATCTGCAAGGGCTGCAGTATCTGGCTGTTTGCTGAAAAAGAAGCCCTGCCTCTTATGATCCACAGTGCCGTAAACCCCTACCGCTGTTTTATAAAGAGTTTCCTTAAGATCACCCCACTTTTCACTGACTGTGCAATTTTCTGATATATCAGTGAAAGTGTCATCAAGTTGCTGTTGGAACTCAATGCACTTATCAGGATCGTGGGCGTTAATAAATAATATTAATTATGAGGCTAGAGTTGTGTTTAGCTGTGTAGATTCTCTTTGGTTTCAGTCTAACCCTTGCAACAGCAAAGAATGATCAGTATCACAGCCAGAATTGTGGTAACTTCGAGTTAATGATGTTTGGCTCAGATGTTGTCTCCTTGTGATGATGAAGTCCAGCTGATGCCAATGGTCGGATCGTTGATGTTTTTATGTGAACTTATGCGGCTCATTTGTTTTTAAATAAAGGAGTTCGTAATACATAAATCATTTCTGGTGCAATGCTCCAGCAGCCTTTGCCAATTTTCATTCATGCGACCGATGTTATATTTTCCAAGACACTCTGTCCATGAACTCGAGTCTTTACCCTCACGAGCATTGAAATCACCGAGCACATAAATGCAGTCGGGTTTCTGAACTGCCTTGATCACAGTCTAAGTACATTTGTTCCTGCAGCGAGGCGCCGTCGTCATTTGGAGGTGACAGTTTCGAATCCCGGACGGTAACTATAACTTTCAAGTTTTATGTTGTCTAGTGCGTCCTCTAATCTCTACTTCCTTCTTCTCCTTCTGTGAGCGCCAAGCAATACTATGTGTGTGTATTTCTGTGCTTTCTCAGTTGCTTCAAAGGGTTCCCCAATTTATTTTCTGTATAATACGTGAACAACATGTCAATGGTTTGATACGACTTATGCCCGTATTCCATAGTTGTAGGTTCATCTGTATGATAGTCATGGCTAATGAAGACACTTTTTTAGTAGTGTCTAGTTGGTCACATGTCGAAGTACACTTTTTCCTGCAGCGAGGCGCCGTCGTCATTTGGAGGTGAAAGGTTCGAATCCCGGTTGGTAACTATAACTTTCAAGTTTTATGTTGTCTAGTGCGTCCTCTAATCTCTATTTCCTTCTTCTCCTTCTGTGAGCGCCAAACGATACTATGTGAAAGTAGTTTGTTTTTATTATTGTAGAAATGGCAACGCCCTCTGGTTCTTGACCTCATCGATTTACATCACATTATCGTTTCAAACAATGTTAGATTATAGTTATTCTGATCTAAAGGACTTTGTGAAAGATTCTAAAACTAACACCACATGCAATTTTCAGTTAAATTATTTAGCAGGTGATCATTATGGAAAATAAACCTAACAGTAACAGTTCGTCATCATTGTCAGAATCTCCATCGCCTTCGCCTGTAGGCGACGGACAAGCACGACAATGACCCCGACTGGCAGCTACTACACAGTTGATGCCAGTGGTCAGCGTGACGCACGAAGCGCACGGGGACTAAAACCTGGGCTAACGAGAAACATCGGTGATTAGCTCAGATTGCTAAAGGACTTCGAGACAGGAAGGACATGAGAGAAAGTTGTTGCGTGCATTCGTGTATTATTCTATGCTAGATGTGAGAAAGCCTGTATGCTTTGTAGATTCTGTTGAGGGACTGAGTGAGTGCTTTGATCTATGCATTTATGAACTTGTGTATTATAGTTATGTATTTGAAATGGCATTGTCGCTAATTGTAAGCGCAGCATTATATGAATGACGTTGAAGAGTGTGATTAAAGTGTTTTAGTTATGTCGCCGCTTGTCTGAGTACAATCATTCTTTGTGTATGATTGTTTCTCTCCTGTTAGAGAACACTAGCCATTGTTAAGATAAAGTAAGACCCTAACAATCATTTGATGGCACATGTCGAAATAGGCTTGTTCTATTGGGCCACACTTTTACGCCTAAGTTTGCTTAGCCTTTCACATGTAAGTGAGGAGTATTTAAATAATTAAATTAAGAAAATAATTATAACTAAATAGAAAATAGTGTATGACGAGTCAGTACAAGTCTGACTCGTTTGTTCCTGACATTTGTCCTTTGTGTGAAAATGATGTGCTTCAAAATATGATATTTTAATTGGGTGTTATTGGTGTAAGGGAATCATTCATTGGCACCTTGCCGTCTTGACAGACGATAGTTTGTGCTTCAAAAAGGCATAACTTTTACCTATGGTGGTAGCGAATGTGACTGTTAAGGCCAATTCGCGCTGTAGATGTTCGTTCACAGTGGGTGCATGTGAACACGTGGTCATTTCCACCATCATGCGCCATCTTACGTCTCACACGCTCGGTGTGTGACTTATCTGCAATAATTTTCTCCTTTGTCTAAATCCATCCATCCATCATGTGCCATGCCGGTAAGCGTGGGCGGTCATGTTTTGCCATCTCACTCGATCACCAGAGTCGTGGATCAGCTCAGTGTTTCTGTCTAGACCATGCCACGAGGCCAAGCCATCCAGGTATTTGCTTCTAGGTCTTCCTCTTGGTCTGTTCCCTTCGATCTTACCAGTTGTCACAAAGTTCTCCAATTCATTTCTTCTCATAACATGCCGACAATTTTTTGACTGTCTGCGTCTCTAATATCTCTAATCAGTTTACGATCATTTTTTTGTTTCTTGAAGGGCTTGTTCATTGATCTTTCTGGCTGTTCATGGTATTCTTTGCATTTTCCTCAGAAACCACATTTCTACAGCCATCAGATGTTTTTCAGCTTGACTGCTCATTGTCCAAGCTTCACATCCATACAAAAGAACAGGTTCTATGTAGCACCTCAACACTCTTCTTCTTCTTCTCCTTCTTCTTCTTCTTCTTCTTCTTCTTCTTCTTCTTCTTCTTCTTCTTCTTCTTCTTCTTCTTCTTCTTCTTCTTCTTCTTCTTCTTCTTCTTCTTCTTCTTCTTCTTCTTCTTCTTCTTCTTTTTCTTCTTCTTCTTCTTCTTCGTCTTCTTCTTCGTCTTCGTCTTCGTCTTCTTCTTCTTCTTCTTCTTCTTCTTCTTCTTCTTCTTCTTCTTCTTCTTCTTCTTCTTCTTCTTCTTCTTCTTCTTCTTCTTCTTCTTCTTCTTCTTCTTCTTCTTCTTCTTCTTCTTCTTCTTCTTCTTCTTCTTCTTCTTCTTCTTCTTCTTCTTCTTCTTCTTCTTCTTCTTCTTCTTCTTCTTCTTCTTCTTCTTCTTCTTCTTCTTCTTCTTCTTCTTCTTCTTCTTCTTCTTCTTCTTCTTCTTCTTCTTCTTCTTCTTCTTCTTCTTCTTCTTCTTCTTCTTCTTCTTCTTCTTCTTCTTCTTCTTCTTCTTCTTCTTCTTCTTCTTCTTCTTCTTCTTCTTCTTCTTCTTCTTCTTCTTCTTCTTCTTCTTCTTCTTCTTCTTCTTCTTCTTCTTCTTCTTCTTCTTCTTCTTCTTCTTCTTCTTCTTCTTCTTCTTCTTCTTCTTCTTCTTCTTCTTCTTCTTCTTCTTCTTCTTCTTCTTCTTCTTCTTGGTGTGTGAGGATGTGTGTATGGGTGGGTAAATGTGTGTGGGTGAGGGATCAGTGGGTGGGTGGCGGCATGTATGTTTGCCTGGTTCTGTGTGATTGCGTGGAGGTATGTGTGGGTGGGTGGGGGATGGCTGCGGGATATGAGGGTGGATGGGGGATGTGTCTCACAACATTGCAATATGCACTGTTTATGTTTACAACTTTCATTTGATTATGTTTTTTCTTGTTTTCTTATGTGAATGTATCATTCGTAATATGCATTGTTTATGCTTACAAAATCCATTTGACAATGTTTTTCCCCCCTATGTTAATGTAACATGCACATTTGATGAATGAAAGATGAGTGATTGAAAGGGCCGAATGTAAGACGGGCCTGCGTGCCCAATTTGTTACCCTTTTAAAATAAAGTTTGATCGTTCGTTCGTTCGTTCGTTCTTTTTCTCGTTTCAATTTACATCTTTTTATTGGTCAGTATGTTTTTCAACTTGCTAAAGGCTACTTTTGCCATGGCAATTCTTGTTCTAATCTCTTCAAGGCATCTCCCATCAGATGTTATTACTGTTCCGAGATAATTGTACCTATTCACTTGTTGAAGAATATTCCCATTTACGTGTATATTACATTGTGGTATTTCGTTCTTCCTAGTGACGACCATAATCTGTGTCTTTTTACAATTTAATTCAAACCCTCGTTGTTCACTGTGTGTAACAACCGCATCTACTAAATGTTGCAGATCCTGTTCAATGTCTGCAATCAAGACTGTATCATCTGCATATCTAATGTTATTGATGCATAGTCCCCCAATGTTGATTCCTTCCATATCTTCAATATTTCTGAAAATACTTTCACTGTACAGGGAAAACAGATCTGGAGACATTACATATCCCTGTCTCACACCTCTCTTAATAGGCTGATATTGGCAGCTAGTTGTTTCCAATATATGTTTTTTACAAGTCTAAGGTCTTTTCCATCAATTTGTAGATCTTCAAGCATCCTTATCATGTCGACATGACTCACTTTGTCTAAATAGTGTTAGGGAATGTCTAAATAATGTTAGGGAATAGTTCTTGTGATATTGGTGAAGAAAAGTGTATTTATCATTATTCAGTAAATTTATTGGATTATCAACAACGGTTGAGAAGTAGTGGCCTTGGTGAGTGGAAATATTTAATAATTGTCCCCTCTGTCTTCAATTAAAAAAAAATACAATAAAATAGAAATATAACATTATTATTATTATTATTATTATTATTATTATTATTATTATTATTATTATTATTATTATTATTATTATATTTCTAACCTCTAACAATAGTAGCAATACTGACATGATCTCACTAAAGCTAAGATGTAGATCTTTGTTTACTTCTATAGAACGTCAAATTATTACTGTTCTCAACATATACGCAGCATTTACTGTACCCATGCCTTCTACAAACCCACACTTTTTTCACATTTCAGGTTGTATTTTCTTCTTAATACTTTGCATAATATTTCTTTGCAAAATCTTCGTGACGTGAATCATTATACCTATTCTTCTTCTTTCGTTCGCTTGAAATATGTCTATAACTGCAATGTTGTCTCTTCTATGAATCTAACAGTCTTTTTAATTCACACAGCGGTCCATAGAGTTTATCTTCCACTGTCGTCGCTCTAGGCCAGAAGGTTTGCCTAGATATGTTATATTTTGGGCAGTCTTGGAGTATGTGCTCTGCTGTTTGCGACGCCAATCCACATGTGCACATGGCTTCACCAATCTTGAATTTTGTATACATGTGGTTGCGTAGTCTATTGTGTCCTGTTCTGAGGCGCAGAATAATGACTTGTTCTGGTCTATCCATAACGGGGTAGTCATCTTGAGCAGGTGTTGGTGGCTTTCTGACTGATTTGATCATTCTTTTCTTTTGGTGGTATGTAACGGGCACATCAGGCTGTTCTTCTTTGGCTCCTTCCTTAGCCAATAGATCAGCTCTGTCGTTTCCGGGTACTCCGCAGTGGGATGGTATCCACTGTATGGTGACCTTATGCTGACTGCTAAGATCAGAAAGTGGTGTCCTTAGTACTGGCAATTTCCCAGACAGAAGCGCCTCGAGTACTGATTTTGCATCTGTCAATAGCATCAAAGGTTGTGTACCATTGCTGACATTTAGTAATTTCTCTGTTGCTATCTTGATTGCCTCAATTTCAGTATAATAGTTATGGCAGTACTTTCCTGTTGGTACTCTGGCTGTGTCCCTAGTATTATTTGGGTATTCTATGTACACTCCTGCTCCTCCATTTCGAACAGCATTTTGTGCTGACCCATCTGTGTAGACTCGGATCCAGAGGTCCTGTGGGTATTCTTCATCAAGGAAGCTGAGAGTGGCTGTTCTGCGCTGCACACTGTTCTGTTCTTCCTTGTAAAATATTCCTCTCACTTTTGTCTGGATTTGTAATGATAGTCTATGTTCATCTTTCCATGGAGTTCGATCGTGGGCAGATCGGTGGTTTCTCTGCAGAGTCGTTTGGCTTGGTGGATAAAACTACTTCTTTTCAACCGCCGCATAACTAGGTTATCAAATCTGTTCTTCATAGGGTGACCTGCTGTCAAGACCTCACATACACAGTAGTTCTATCCAAAGATAGAGGGATATATAGAGGGGATACAACCACAAGATAAATAAGGGAAGGAACCATGATAGCTCGAGTGCCCGAACAATCTCGGGCCTTCGAGAACCATGGGTCAGTTGGCCTACTGCGTCGTTGACCCAGGTGGAACCCGCAAGAAGCGTGCAAGGGCTACTTGCACGGGAAGCTCAAGGGCAGTCATACTCCCTGTTCACCCGACGCCCGGCAGACGACCACTGGACAGCAGACAGCAAGCAGGGTTTAGCTTAAGGGGAACAAGATACAGAAATGATTGAATTTAAGATATAGTTAATTAATGATAAGAGTTAAGCTGTGATAGATATGTGTATAGTGATTTGTGAATGCATTTGTGTCAACTCTGTGATTGATGGCGAAATCCTTATTCGCCAGAGAATAAATTAGATTATATAGACATATCATAGAGTTTGTTGCCTGTCTTGAACCCGAGTCCTGTTCCTAGATTTGTAAGACCATGACAGGCTATTTGGGGGCCAAGCCGTTTTGGCAAGCTCAAGACTATTGAATTCTGTTTAAAATTCTTGATAGCTCTTGGCTTTGCCAAGTAAAAATACTTTTGCAACCATACACGACAAAGTTTCTCTATTACAGCTACTATCGTCTCAAATATATCCGTCAAAGATCCTTGTTCCTCTAAGAAAGTAATTAAATTATTAACCATCTTATTCAAATAACATTGACATGACTGGACAATAACTGTGACAAAGTACTAATCTTTTTCATTCCAACGACAGATTGTTCCGAGGGAAAGTTGGTTACGCTTAAATTGTTCTCCAGCAGCGGCGAAAGAACCGGAGAACCAAATCAGATAAGTCCCATATATATCAGTCTGATTGTATCTCTAAACGATACTCATTTTCCCCCCACATGTAACATTTTTTCCCATGTCTTTTGATTTATTATATGCACATGTAAATTTTATGCCCATTTGAAATTATTGATAGAAATTATACATGTAAACTTTAAGGGACATAACCAATTGTTGTACTCCGAAATTTATTCAAAGGGCATTAATTTCTAAAAATTTAAATTTCATTAAATTTCAAAAATGTCTTTGTAAAACTTTTTCAATTTGAATTATAAACCATTGTGTTATTACCAGTACAGGTAGTACTTGGTATTTCAACAAATATATCGCCATACTTTTCCTTGTTCTAAGGGCGACAATACTTACCTTAACCTAACATGTATATTTTGTCATAAAATTATGTTGCATGAAAGATGTATGAATCAGAGCGTGCATGAATTAAATGAGGGAACGATATACTTAGCGGACAAATTGTACGCAAAAAGTATTTATTTTTAATTTGTCTGCGTTTGATGTAAATTGTAACACTTGTCTAAATATTTTATACATGTTTAGTGTTAGATACAATAGTGTTATTCTGAGAATCACCGTTCGAGTATCCAATTCATACGTTGCAGAAATGGCGATTCATGATAAAGGAGATTCCAGCTCGTGACGCTTAGAGTTACACTACACACCGCAAACACACACATAGCACACGTTAGATAAAACACACACTCACAAAACTAAACACTAACAAGTAAAGCACATACACTTTATTACAGCAAATAAATGGGAATAGACACTGTCATGGGTTAAACGCTGATCTCTGCTTCCTCTCATGATATTGACCCGACGTTTAACCGCTAGAACTGTATGGCTCAGGGGTATGAACTGAGTCAGTGAAGATGGATGTCAAACACCGACATGTATTGTACAATCACATATAGGACAGCCTCACTATGCTGACTCCAACATAAATCTAACGACAAAGTCATTCGAGTGAACTGAGATATAATTTATCGCAGGCAACTTCAACAGCAAACGTGAGCGAGTGAGCACATCCAGGTTTCAGTCTTTCGCACCGCACTTTCGCTCTTGCTTATCTATCGCACATCATCTCCCTAGACTGCGTAGATAGTTGGGCACCAAGCTGGCCGCCTGCTATAAGAATGAATGCATGACAAACGCCTACCTTCCACTGGAGCCTATCGTGACCAAGCTCCAGCAGCCAATGTCTTTGGCCCAGTCATAATTAGACCCGTGCGCATCAACGTGCGAATACCAGATATGCCAGCGATCGTGGCGTCAGTAGAGCCAGGAGTACCTGTAGTCAATTGCCGGACACAAACTAGAGCGACTTCATGTGGACACCGAGGACTGGCAGCAGTATAACGGCCGATATTCTGTGAATGGTGGTGAAGCACATCCTAACGCTGTCTTTGCTGGATCACACACTGGCCACCTAACCGTTACAGTGTTAGGTGACGTATTACAATGACGTCTTCATTGCGTTCAATGTACGTGTCACTACGTGCAACGTTTGTGACACTCTGTAACTTGCTCTTGATTCGCTAACTCATCAAATGAATCTTATGCTACTGTCATTTGCTATATGACAGCTTTGCCCCCTCCACAATGAAAATGTTTGTCAAAACATTTTCCATGTTATCTCGACATGTAAGCAAATGATGTCTGCGACGTAAGTTATATCAGATTGTGATAGACAACGGATCCAACGTCCTTGGACCTCAGTTTGTCAACGTGAACCAATCTAGATCGTGGGATATTGAACACTGGACTAAACTACAAGTCCCGAACACCGCCACCTCCTACTTTCTATCAATGATCATCGAGATGTTATAGCGTTAAATGCCCGGCTACTTGAAACTAAATCAGGCTCAAACACCGCCAGTTAATATAATAAGAACTGTTATCGCGTATACACGCTGACACCTTAAAACTACTAACGGTCTCTGTGACCCCGAGTGCCGTTAGTTAAATAAAAACACCGTCCTATGTTGTATACCCAACGATCACATGATCCGTAGTCGATAACTGATCCTCCTTGACGTGGATACATATGTCAACACAACTCCAAGCCGACATGGTAGACCATCATTTATCTTCGCTAACTATCATGTCGATAGGGAAAAACTATTCTCTATATAACTGTGTTCTATATCTGTAATGTGTAGTTCATTATCTCTCTCTCTCTATATATATATATATATCTGTGTATCTGTATCTATCTATCTATCTATCTATATATATATATATATATATATATATATATATATATATATATATATATATATATCATAATCTATATTGTTTCATATATGTATGTGTTATCAATATGTATGTATGTTTGTATTCATTAATTTACTTTCATTCCTTTCTCTTCATTCGTCCATCATGAAAATGATACATATATGATGATTAGTTAACACAGAACATACTACTGACAATACATATCCAATAGACGAATAATTGATAATTCAAATAATAAATGTCAATAATAGTTATATCTTCTTCTTCTTCTTCAGCGTTCCGAGCCATTGAGGTTCTTTGCTGCAAATACAATCCGTCTCCATTCGTCTCTCTGGTGGACCTTCTCTTGCCAGTCGTTGATTCCAAGTGATTGTAGGTCTGTACATGTATTATCTCTCCATCGCCTTCTTGGTCTACCTCGGGGTCTGCGGTCATTTATTTCCTGAGTGTAAGCAAGTTTTGTTTCCCTATTATCTTCCATTCTTTCTATATGCCCCAGCCATTGTAGTCTATTAGCCTTCATGATACCAGTGATTTGCGGGGACTTAAACAGATCATAAATGTCTTTGTTACTTCTTCTTTTCCACTCTACACTATGTGTATCCCTAATGGGTCCAAAGATGCGTCTTAAAATTTTGTTCTCAAAGGTTTGTAACAAGGCTTCGTCTCTTTTCGTTGTACTCCAGGTTTCAGAGCCATACAGCACAACTGGTCTGATCAGTATATTGTGATTTTGGTGTTACGAGATAGCACCTTTGATTTTAGTAGATGTTGTAGTGCATAGTATATCTTATTTCCAGAGTTGATTCTAGTTTGTATTTCTTCCCTTATGATGTTGGAGCAGTTGAAGATTGTACCCAGGTATTTGTACGTTTCCGTTCTTTTAATGGTCATATTATCTATTTGTATGTGGCCAGAGTTTTTAGCCATTCCGTCTCTTGAAATTACCATATATTCTGTCTTATCTTGGTTGATAACCAGCCCCATCTGTTGGGCTTTTTCCTTTAAGTGAGTCAATATTTCCAATGTCTTTTGTTCACTTTGCCCTATAATAATAGTTATATTATATATAATAATATATATAATATATATATAATAATATAATATAAAAATATAATAATATATAAATATATATAATAATAGTTATATATCAAATCAATATAAAAATAACATTAAAATAATAAATATTTTAAGTATACTCTACTATCCATTATAAGTTTATAACCATTTGTTTAGAATGTTTTTCCACATCCGTAATTTACAAACCATATATTAGTCAGTCACCGACGAAAAAGTCATCAATAGAAATCGTTGCCTTCGACGATCACAACATTAGTCACCTGTCTTTCTGAAATAATAATAACAACAAGTGACTATCTTACATCTATATTCTCTCTTTTTTTTTTTTAAATATATATAAATCTATAGCTACAGTCATCCTACTGCAATGTTACACCCCACAAAAAAAAAAAAAAAAAAAAAAAATCAGAAAAAATAAATATATATATACATAACACTTTCATAATTTATTTATAGTCTACTGAGTAGATCAGCTAAATTATTTTCATAAAACAAAAAAATCATGCATGATGTACTGTCTCAGTAGTATAGACACAAATGATGAAAGAGAATTCTGAAGACCAAAAGTAAGATATAGGAATTCATATAATCCTAGTGATGTTGCCATAGATAATAGTTATTATTCCTGTCAAAACGGTAAGGTGCCAATGATGAGTGGTGTTGCAAATGCGGTGATGTGTATTGAATCTTCTGCTTTTGGTGTCTGGTATCTGATATTTGTTATTTGGTATTGGCAAATATGATTTAGAAAACTACGTAGATTTCGCAATGCCCGCTATTAACTAGTCTATTTGTGGCATAGATCAAGATATTCATTTATACCCATATAAGCAACAAAAAAAAAATTATGATCATGAATATGAACAAGACAAAGAACACAGTGGACGACATAACATCTTATAAAAATATTCATGATGACAATACAACCACAACATCGTTACATGTTTTACGCAAGGTTAGCAAAATCAATTCAGCAGAAAATATGAACACAATTCATTGAAACCATGCTTCACTGTATCAATACTGTAGTCGTGTGTCATTAACCCCTACACACGCTAACAATAGAGCTCCACTGCTGCATGATCTCCATGCTGTTATCAGTTTTAACCAACTATTAATAACCACACCTTCATACAACAAAACCCTGTTATGTGTCAATAACCCATACCCACAACAGCAATTAGTTGTCTTTTCTATCATATGTTCACGATTCGCACAGGAAAACCTCTACCACGTAACAATTACCCATGTCATATGCCAGAAGGCTGCTACACACGATAAGAACATATTCTGGGCAGCGACTTCGTCGCCACACGTTGTAATCCATATCATTTTGCGACTTTCACTACGCCAGATGTTTACACCAGCTGTTAATTTTCTACTGGACAAATCCAGACCAATTCTAGTGTAAAACCTTTTGCACACTACACATGTTTATGTATCAAAATTATTTTGGCTCAGGCCATTCATTCTGATGTTGTCCAACCTGCATCTATACCTATCTTGATGAAGTGCTGAAAAGAAGATATTTTCTACGTCTAACCCATATTAAATAATAACTGTAGACAAGAAATGTAACAGGAAATTTAGTACTTGTGATTTTAACTGTGTGCGAAAATCAGAACCACTTCTTTTGTAATACCTTACTGTGTCTGTAATGTACTATGTGTTTATCTAATTACCTCACATTCATCCCAATTTATTTTCCTTTATATTCTTAATTTTATGCATTTTTTTTCTTTCTTTCTTTGTTTCAAACCTATAGAATATCTCTTCTGCACGTACGCCAATATATGTATGTTGTAACTTTGTTGCTTGGAGTAATAGTATAGTTTTCACTCTTGTGTACCATATGTACTGCATATGCTGCAATGACGTATGTTTGGTAAGTCTATACCAAAAGTAAGACAAGTAAACAAAGTAAGCAAGTGTAGTCGGCTTTCTGTAATGCTCTTTGCCTTTACCTATCAAGTTAACAAAATATCTTTTTGTTTGTACACACAAGTTTAAACCATTTGTTTTGACTTGCGCGTACATGTTTGTACAGGTACAAATAACACATCTTCTTGTTCGTGTATACGTGTTTGTGATGACGTATACACCCTGTGATATGATCGACTTAGCCACCGTCATGATTTGAGCAACAAACATGGTTATAAGATCCCATTTTGACTGTTTAATGGGCCTTGCGTGTTGAGCATGCACCTTTTGCGTGCAACAACCAGTGCGTGTAACTTTTGGTTTCCTTTTGGGATGTTTCATAAAGATGTCATTTAAAGACATATAATCTCTTTTGATTTGTTTTATATACTTCTTTTCTGATGTGTTATCAGTCTTCTGTGTTACATCATGTTCATCAGCAGTTGATGTAACCTACTTAACTTGTGTATTTTCTTCTTCTTTATGCGTCACTTGAACTTGGGTTCTTGTGAGTGTCTTGTCAAGTTTGTGTTCAATGGACACTTTCCGAACAAAATCTTTGGCATTCGGGATATTACCAATTATTAACCCAGCCCCAGGGTTTGGTAATACTGCTGCACATATTTTGCCTTCGTAATAAGGGCATTCAATCATGACCCACGCGGTCTTGTATATTTCTACAGTCCCCCCGAATGTTCTGCAACCAATATTACTACCTGTGTAGTCTCATTCGTTGATCAGTTTGTGATCAACTCCTGCAATAACTGAACTAGTGTCCCTAATACACGTCGTTGATACTCCATTAACCCATGCTTGTTCAGTAATGAAAGTGTCTTCTATGTCTTCGTCATTTTCGATTAAGAACACTGTGTTAGTTTCATATATTTGTAGACAGTTTTGTAGCATCGACATGTTGCTATGTTTATCCTACAATGACTAATTGTAAGTAAGAAATGCAGAAGGAAGTTTAGCACAACAGCAATAAGGCTTATAAATATTACAGTCGACAAGCTAGAAGTACCAGAAAGTAGGAAGAAATAGTTAATTTCACTGCAACAACTTCCAAATTTATAAATAACGAAATATTATAATAATAAATAAAATAAGTAACTCAGTAAAAGAAATATAGACAGAGTTAGAGTTCCTTAGATTAATGAAATTAGCAAACAAAATAATATTATTATATCAACAAATAAATAATGTACCGCGAATAAGAATGCACAGCACAAAATACAATATTGTATACCGCGTCTATGACGTCATCAAAGTTGTGATAATAACGAAAGAATAAATGCGTGCAAAATTACAGTATTTTGACTATAACTAATTAATTGAAAAACCACAAACAAATATAATACTCAGCTCAAGAATCAGCAAATATTTTCCAATAGTTCATTAGTAGTCCAATTCAACCGATTTGATAAACAATTCTGTTCGTATTCAAATCCAATAACCCCAAACCTTCCTATGTATTGGCGATTGTTATAAAGGCTTACTTGACAATTTAGCCAACGACTTTGACACCTTTAGGCAAGTTGCCTGTCACCAATCCCTGAAGTGGATCGTAATTGATGTTGGTGTCATCTGCTACAAAGTGTAGCCACAATGTAGAAAAATCTTCAATCTGTTAAATTTGTTCTGGTCTGATGAGTTATTGTACAGAATTTCCAGGTTTGTTTACATATACAATTCTGACATCCGAGGTATACGCAATTTCTAACATGATAAGATTGCGTTGATTCCGTTGTAATGAGGCGTTGATACTTCAAGTCATTCACCCGACCTCCTATGAGTTCTTGAAGTTTCCGTTGAACCACCAGAAAAAGGATTCACTTGCGTTGTTTCCGTTCCCAAGAGGCGTTGAGAAGTACAAAATTTTCTGTTCAGTACACTGAGCTTGAGAAACAATGTATACTGGTCTTCCGTTGATGAAGTGTCAGAGGTGCTTCAAGTTTATATACAGTACTGTTCAGCACAGGGACGAATATGCACCCTGAATACCATTGGGTGAGTTAATCTTCAAATAGTCGTTATGTGCATTTTCAACCATCAATCCGTGATTTCATAGACAAAATCACAATAATGTCATTTCATTGGTACAGTGACAATTGTCATTCTATCTGTTACAAAGATCATCTAATATATGATGACGAGAGTTATATTTATTCTTGAAAGTCAGCCTTAATCAATGCGAGCAGGAAGCTCTCTGTGTGAAGCGATACGTATCCTGATGTGATCGCACTGACTGTTATTTCCGAGTAATAAACGATAATGATTAATAAACTGAAGACACAATACGAACAACGAGGATGCGCCAACTGGTCTCCAGCACACAAGACCGGCATTATCCTCACAAACACAGATGTGTTGCGTATTAGTGCATGTGTGACTGTGTGTTCTGTATTCATTCCTTAGGATGAGAATATGACCGTTATAATGTCATTCAATCCTGTTTCCATAGTCTGATATTCACTCGGCTTCAAATTATTAATAGGTTTGCAGCCGCTGTCTCAAAAGGCATTATACAGTCAAACAAAGATGAAATCAACTGACTGTGTCTCTGTACCGTATCCGTACAATATTGACCTTGTGTCTATAACCGTTGTCCTTGACTCAATGACAACTTTACTGTGAACGATCCTCTGGTCCAAATCTCTGCGGACGACGTCCCCATGTCATGGGTTAAACGCTGATCTCTGCTTCCTCTTATGATATTGACCCGACGTTTAACCGCTAGAACTGTATGGCTCAGGGGTATGAACTGAGTCAGTGAAGATGGATGTCAAACACCGACATGTATTGTACAATCACATATAGGACAGCCTCACTATGCTGACTCCAACATAAATCTAACGACAAAGTCATTCGAGTGAACTGAGATATAATTTATCGCAGGCAACTTCAACAGCAAACGTGAGCGAGTGAGCATATCCAGGTTTCAGTCTTTCGCACCGCACTTTCGCTCTTGCTTATCCATCGCACATCATCTCCCTAGACTGCGTAGATAGTTGGGCACCAAGCTGGCCGCCTGCTATAAGAATGAATGCATGACAAACGCCTACCTTCCACTGGAGCCTATCGTGACCAAGCTCCAGCAGCCAATGTCTTTGGCCCAGTCATAATTAGACCCGTGCGCATCAACGTGCGAATACCAGATATGCCAGCGATCGTGGTGTCAGTAGAGCCAGGAGTACCTGTAGTCAATTGCCGGACACAAACTAGAGCGACTTCATGTGGACACCGAGGACTGGCAGCGGTATAACGGCCGGTATTCTGTGAATGGTGGTGAAGCACATCCTAACGCTGTCTTTGCTGGATCACACACTGGCTACCTAACCGTTACGGTGTTAGGTGACGTATTACAATAACGTCTTCATTGCGTTCAATGTACGTGTCACTACGTGCAACGTTTGTGACACTCTGTAACTTGCTCTTGATGCGCTAACTCATCAAATAAATCTTATGCTACTGTCATTTGCTATATGACAGACACACTAACAGGCAAACAAGAACATAAGTAGTTACTTGATGAAAACAATGGTAATCAGATATTGGGCACTATATAAAACATACGGGAGTAAAAGTGTATCTAAATACACATGCAGGGGAAAGAGTTGCAGGTGTTCCTAAATAAGCCAAGACTATTTGTCTTGATGAAACTCTCTAATACAGAGTTCATTATTTTGGTATCTTATAGATACTTTGAGAAGGACGCAGTTGTAAATACAACTGTAAGCGTCATAGAACTTCGGTCGGATAGCAGGTTTAGGAATATGGAAGAGGGTTGAGCTCTTCAGCAACCACCCTGGTATGGTGTAGTGGAGTATACATGAGTTAATGGTGCAAGGATACAGATTGCCAAGTTCGCATCCATTAAACTACAGCCACACAATGTCAGGGCTTCATGTGAGGTCGTGACAAAATTAGTTCAGACTAATTAATGTATAGTAACCCACCACAACGGGGGCGGGGGAACTGTCAAAGACTGCAACATAAAGGCCGGAGGTCTGCCTCAAGATAGGAGACCACCGGGAGGAGTGGTCAACCTCAAATAGATTAGAGGTGATACAGTGCCCCGATATAAGGGCAGGGTAGGTGATAGAATGGGGGACTATTAACTAGTGCTCTCATGAGACACGGAGACGTTGACCAGATGGTTAGCACTCTGGTCACGACAGAATCACGCCTACGTGATAGCCACGATTGCCACTCAACAGGAGACAGCTAATGTAAGCGTGCCAGGTGTAACCGCACGCAAAAAGCCGAAGGACACCTCAAGGTCCTTCCGCGTGCTGTGTAGCCACGCGAGTAAGAAAGTCAGACTGGGGACTGACTTTGTAGCGAGCACCTCGTTTAGTGTTGATAGGAGTTTTGTGTAGCCAAGTAGATAGAAATTAGCATTAGGGTTTAGAAAACTAGTGATAGGCAATTCTGTGGCTTTGTGTGTGGTTTGATAGCGACTGTTATGAACTTGTAAAGAGCCAACGGCAATAAAATGTACCATTTATTTCCTCTCACACGACTTGCAAGTTTCTTGTGTGGTGTTGGAGAAGTAATCTGATGATGCCTTACACATGAGTTGTTGACAGGCAAAGATTAATGTGGTGTCAGAAGTGTGGCTTGGACGAAAGAGCCAAGCTAATACACTCATCCACGGCTCTAGACTAAGTTTACAAATAGTGAAGTAGTGAATTTAATTTGTGTCAGTGACGATGACGTGTGCAGACTAGGACAGGTTGCTAACGAAACTGTGCCTATCGTGACGAAATAATACTTATTTGTGTGTAGTAAAATATTATATACTTAAATCATGTGTTCTTCAAAGTTGTAAGTATTGATATTATTATTTTCTGTTATTTATTCATGTAATTATGTATTTATTTATGAATAACTATCAAAAATGATTCTTGGCGGAGCGATACACAGCCAGCAACATTATCGATTTTTGCAAGCTAAAAATAGCGCTGCGCCTCTGACGTGTTACGATTGACAAGCAGTTGTTCTGCGCCATTGGCATTCAGCATCTAATTGTTTACAAATTGTCAAGCTACTGCCCGCCTGAATCAGTGCTTTATATTACCTATTAGTTGTTTATCTGAGTTAGTAATTGAATATATTTGTTTATTTAAACAATATTTATATATTTTTATTTATTTCAAAGCAGTTATTGCATTTTTTTTTTCGTACTTTTTCTTGTGTTTACCGTCACGATGGCACTACTTTTGGCCATGCAAATTAGACTTGGTCTGCACAACACTTGCATAGATTAAACTAGGTTAGTGACGAAAGGCATAAAAAGTTAGAACGAAGACAGGACAATTTAATTTGACAATTTAATATTAAGTAAACTATATTCTGTTTTGTTCGTGGGCATGTCATTGTGATTGTACCAAATTGTCGAATAATATGTCGTTTACTATTTGTTAATTGTTGCTGCTCTGTAAACCAGGGTGAACAACAGCTGATTAGAAAATTGGTGTGTATGCCGAAGTGCCAAACAGGTGACCTGATTAGAAAACTCGTGTCTATGCCGAAGTGCCAAATAAGGTGACTTGTGTTACCGGAGTGTGTTCCTGGTTCTCGGGAACATTAAGTTGAGTATACTCAATATATTTGGCATGCAATGTGATTAATAGTGCATCTCTTTTTCAGCTTGTAATGCATTAGCATACTTTTGTGCTCTGTTTTTTTTTTTCAGGATTAAATTTTTCAGGTCATATACAAAGAGTACAATTTGCAGTGCTCAGATATTAAGAAACATAACATATCAAAGAAGAATAAGTGAATAAAGAGTTCAGTGTAGGTCAACGCTAGCTAATTACCTAACATCATGGCTACTTTAGCTGATTTCGTAAAAGCAGGCAAAGAAATGCAATACACAGGTAAAGAGCTAGAAGAATATGCTGATAAGAAATTTAAAGAAGCAAAGGATGCAGAAAGAGATGAACGCGCTCGAGAAAGAGAGCATCAAAAAGAAATAGCACAACTAGCTGAGATAACAAAACAAAAAGAATTGGACATTAAGCTAAAACAGTTAGAACAAGATAAAGAACTAAAACAGAAGCAATTAGATCAAGAGAGGGAACTAAAGCAAAAAGAGATAGATGAAATGGCAAGAGTTAAGGAAAAACAAATTCAAGTAGAATCAGAGACACAGTTAAAGATGAAAGGTATGGATGTAGACTCACACGCAGAGATCTCTGCCACTAAACTAAAAAGTCAACAAGAAGAAAATAAGTTCAACAAATACAAAAATATTATCAAACCATATTGTAAAGAAGATTCCATATCAGCCTGGACAGAAAATGTCGAGTATCAGTTTAAATATCACCAAGTTCCAATAGAGATGTGGGCTATGATTTATATGAAGAACCTGAATGGTGAGCCCCTTAAAGTGATAGAATCAATACCAACTGATCTTAGATCTAACTATCAGTACATCCATGATAGGATAATGCAACACTTTTTACTTGATGCCCCTGGGTATCAGGTTCAGTTCTCAAATTTAAAACCTAAACCTAGTGAGACTTTCATTGATTACGTCTCAAATGTTCAGAGTGTACTAAATAGGTGGCTTAAAGCAGCTAACATAGGAAAAGACTTTGACAGACTTAAAAATTTAATAGCCATGGATAAAGTTATATCCACTATACCATCTCCTTTTGCTAAATTTCTGCAGCAGTCAGACATTGAGAACATAGAGCAGTTCGAAAAGAAAGGGTCGACATATTTTTCTTCAAACAGAGATATTTTTAAGACCTCAAATGACTCTGAAGTAGTTTCGTTTGTGAAAGACCAACCTAAAAACTATCAGAGTAAGAGAAAACCCTTTCAGAAAGTCGACAAGAAAGATAGGAATGTGTCAAAATGTATTTACTGTCAACTTTTGCATGACACTTATTCTATGTGTGACAAATCGCCAAATCATCCGGCGCATCTTGAAAATGTTATTAAGAAGCAACAAAACAAAAGATCTGCATACAGGCGTGCAATCAAATGCTTCTTTTGTTCCAGCTACGGCCATTATTCAAATAAGTGCCTGGGCCGCCAACGTATGAAAGCCAACAATGCTATTTTGATTGATACATCTTCTGATAGTGGTAGTGAGACTGAGTGTGAGGTTGAAAACGATTTACCTGTTAACCAATCTGAAGATGTGTGTTGTGTAAACGATATATTAAGTTTTGACAGTTGTGAACGATGTCACCAATTTCATGCAGACGGAAAATTAGAATGTGGACATACAGTACCGTTCTCAACTGAGAATGTAAATGCAACATTAGCCTCCAGAGGCAATTTGGTGTTCCACAATGCAATGGTCAACGATAGACCATGCCAATGTTTGCTGGACAGCGGCAGCACCCTTATTGGTCTTAGAAAGGAACTGGTGAGTCCAGATGACTATACAGGTGACTCTGTCAAATGCCGAACCTTTTCGGGTAACATTGAAATTTACCCTTTGGCCAAAGCCCGTATTAACACTCCTTTCCTTTCTGGTACCTTTACTTGTGCAATACTTGACAACCCTTGTACTGATTTAATTTTGGGTTGCTTACCCCAACTGAACCAATGTACTAGCGATGAAATAGCTGCATGGGAAAGATTAAATGCAGCTAATGCAACAACCAGAGCAGACACTATGAAACATCAAGACACACTACAAGATGAGAGACTACTGTTGCTTTCCCCAACTGGCACAGATGATACCAACAGACAGAAATTCATAGAAGAGCAGAAAGCTGATCCTAGTGTGTCTCCATATTTAAAATTATTGAAAGAAAGAGCCAAAGTGACCAAAAGCGCATCATGGTTCTTTAGGCTTAATAATGGCATTCATACTAGATATTATACAACTGGTAACCATGAGATTCAGCAAACGGTGTTACCTGTACAACACCGCCTTACTGTGCTAAAGATTGCACATGAGTCACCGTTTGCTGGTCACCTTGCATACGACAAAACCAGGGCCAGAATTCAGGCTCATTTTTATTGGCCAGGTTTTTGCAATGATATAAAATTATTTTGTCGTTCTTGTAATGTCTGTCAACAATTAGTACGTAAGGGTAAACATCCTACAGCTGAAGTACAACCTTCTACACTGGCTTCTAGGCCATTTGAGAGTGTGGCGGTAGATATTGTTGGACCCCTGAATCAGATGTCCAGCAAAGGAAATCGCTTCATATTAACGATGGTCGACCTATGTTCAAGGTAGGTTGAGGCAGTAGCTTTGAAATACATCACCTCCAAAGACGTTGCCAATGTATTTCTACACTTGTTCTCACGATTCGGATTTCCACGTACCATCTTATCCGATCGGGGAACTCAATTCATATCGGCTGCAACGCAAGCCCTTACAAAAATGTTAGGGATTAAACAACATTTTACAACAGCATACCATCCAGCCAGCAATGGAATAGTAGAGAAAATTAACGGAGATCTTAAGCATATGCTGGCTAAGGTGACAGCAGAAAACCCAGCTGATTGGGATACACTGTTACCAACAGTGCTGTTCGCCTACCGGGAGATTCCCCATTCAAGCACGGGTTTCTCACCGTTTGAATTAGTGTACGGGGCTAACCCACGTGGACCCCTAACCATTTATCATCAGGTAATAACTAATTCCATTGAAATCCCCACCCCAAAAACACCTTATGAAATGGTGACAGAAACACGAGACAAAATCATGAAATCGTGTATTATAGCTAAGGCAGCTTTGGAGAGGAAGGGTCAAATCTACCGCCAATACGCAAACAAAGGTGCGAGAAAAATTGATCTTGAACCAGATCAAGACATACTTTTGTTACTTCCAGACAAACGAAATTTATTATTGACCCCATGGCAAGGGCCATTGAAGGTGGTACGTAAAATTTCAGATGTTGACTATGAAATATCAATAAACGGACACTTAAAGATATTCCATGTCAACATGTTGAAACCTTACTTTTCACGACAAGAGACAGAAATAGAGACAGACGAACACAGTGCACCCATATCTAGTGATCAGACGACAGACGTACACAACGCAACTACACTAGTTAGCGAGACTGGCAAATCCGACGATATCCATACACCTAGTGAGCTTACAGAATACGCACTTAGCACCACCACCGTACTGAATCAGGTAGACGACGACGGAATGGAACTACCTGTTCCCATTGTAGACAAGACTGCAACAATGGATAGCATACAGATAGAACAGGGACTAACAGACAGTCAACGACAATTAGTACAATTAGTGACAGAATATAAAGACATATTTTCTGACATTCCAGGTAGGACGGACAGAATCGAGCACTCCATTCTTCTTTCGGACTCTAAGCCTATCAAATGCAGGCCGTACTCTATCCCACTCAGCTATAGAGAAAGTCTAAATAAGGAAATTCTTAATTTAGAAGCTAGTGGGATCATCCAGAAATCTACATCTGAGTACTCCTTTCCAATCGTTCTAGTTAAGAAAAAAGACTCCACAATTCGTCTGTGTGTGGACTATCGAAAGCTCAACAACGTCACTAAGATCGACGCAGAACCAATTCCTTCCTGCGAAGATCTTATCCTTGACATGTCCACCTCCAAAATCTTTTCTAAATTAGATCTTACTAAGGGATATTGGCAGGTCCCTATGCAGACTCAATCCATTCATCTTACTGCTTTTTCAACACCTTTAGGACTTTACGAGTGGCGTTTTCTTCCTTTCGGACTTCGAAATGCTCCTGCCACTTTCGTACGCTTAACTAGAGATCTACTACATGGAGTGACGAATACAGTGACTTATATAGATGATATATGTGTCCATACTGATGACTGGACCACACTTACTGAAACTAAGACATGTCTTTGATAGGTTGCGACTCTTCGGTCTCACTGTCAAACCGAGCAAAGTTAAATTGGGCCTAAAAGAAATTGAATTTTTGGGTCATGTCAGTTCACAAGGTCAACTTAACACTGACAATAGAATTATTACAAAAATTATGAACCTGACCATGCCTACCACAAAGAAGCAGGTCAGAAGCCTTTTGGGGTTAGTAAATTACTATAGCAAATTCATACCAAATTTAGCGGAAATTACAAGTGTATTTTCCAATGTTTTAAAAGCATCTGTAAAATTAGATGTCAAAGATGCATTATTAATTTCTGCATTGTCAAAATTGAAAATCCTGTTTAGTAATGTACCAATCCTCCGCTTGCCTAATCCTAGGCTCGTTTATTATCTTAGGACAGATGCCAGCAGAATCTCCATCGCTGCAGTACTAGGCCAATTTTATGATGGCATCTTCCACCCGATTTGCTACGTGAGCCGTAAGATCACACCTGCTGAGTCCAGATATTCCATATCAGAGTTGGAAGCCCTAAGCGTCATCTATGCGGTGAGGAAGCTCCATCGATTTCTAGCGGGTGTTCACTTCATTGTCCAGACGGACAACTCCCCAATCACGGTCAGACAAAGTGGTGTGCATCGGAATGACCGTATATACAGGTGGTCGCTTATACTCCAAAACTATAGTTTTAGTATAGAGCATATTAAGGGTAAGGACAACATTCTGGCTGATACCCTTAGTCGACCATCTGAGGTAGAAATACCAGAGATTCCACATAAGAGTGTAGAGTAATAGAGTAGTAGTACATTAGAATATTCTATTTGAAATGTGTATACTAATACATAGATATTACGTGCTGAACTATGTACTAAGAACAGTGTACTACCATGTGTCCGTAGACATCAAAAGAAGAACTGTGCTCCGAAAAACAAATATATCACCGTGTGAACTGGAACAGCTCGTTATTTACTAAGCTCCATGTGTGTTCCGGTGAATCATTTGTGTTAAGCAGAGAAAAACAGTGTCAGAACAGTGCATAAATACAGACACGAAAATACTGGTCTACGACACAAGCGAACTCTACAGGTGCAATACCCATAGGACACAAGTATGACTGTGTAATGTATTTAAAATACCCAGGACAAGTGTGAATATATAATATGCCAATGAAAGCAATTTCTGAACATTGGGGCAACAACTAACCTGGGGTATTTAAATACCATGTATATATATATACTTATTGTGATATGTATTATAACGTTTTAATATAGTGATAAATTATAGGTAGATTAGGTAACTTTAATTTACATTTAGAGTTAGGAAATAAAATAGTTTTCATTTTGTAGTAGTTTACATAAATCATTATTTTACCCACTTACTTACCTTAAAAGTAGAATAAGATAGTAGTTTAGATAGGAATAGTACCATTTAGTTTATTACATTCCACTTTGTTTCATTTCAATTGATTTCATTCCATCTTAATGAACCATTCCATTTAACAAACGTGATCAGGTAGTATTATGATTAGTTTACACCATAATAGGATAAAAATATTAGACAATTAAACATACGTCATTTACATCATTTAGATAAGAATATCAGTCATATATTTTTTTGTTGCATCTAAAAACATTAGTTATAATTTTATTACATTTCATATTACCCATTTCAGAAAGGTACATAACTCATCTCACATCAATGCCATTTTAAATAATTAGATTACATCCCTTAAATTAGATAAATATTAGGATTAATGTAAGCATATCCTAGGAGTAATGTGGCAAAATAGATTAAAATAGTTAACACATTAAATACACATTTATAGAAGTAGTATTAGTATGTCAGTATTTACAATATTAGTTCAGTAGAATATAATTGATCATAAAACCAGGGTACAAACCATCAACCCTTGCTCTTACATGTAAATATGCTGTATATACATGACTCTTGCAGCGATTTACGCACAGTCATTGAGCTCAACTTTCTCAAACTGAGCCAAACTTGTACAGTGTCACTCCAAGGTTTTTAAATAATTGGGAGGGTGAAAGATGTGTGACAGAAGTGTGAAAGTTAAAGATGTGTGACAGAAGTGTGAAAGTGAGAGCGAATGTAAATTACACAAGAGAGAGTGAGATCGGTCAGCGGATGTTTCTGCCGCTCAACGCGACTTTTTATTTTTTGTCGGCGTCAAATGTTTGCTTTCAATGTTGAAAATGTACTGTGATGAATGTGTTGTGTGTAGTTTAGTTTAGATCTTAGAAAAAGTATTTTAAGTCTCATAAGACGGAAATGTAGTCACGAATTAGTGTTATACACCTATTTGTGGCCACATTCAACCGAATTATGGCACTTGAAAACTAACTTACATACACATGATAGTTAGATACACATGTTAGAAGTTAGATTATATTATTAATTACATCCAAACACGCAAACAACCAGAAAAACAAACATATAAATTGCATACATATTTTGTAGATCAAAGGGAGATAACTCCGGGTCAGGGAACATAATAGACAACGAAACACTAACTTAACAGTGAAATATAACTTTACACGCGGAAGCGAGAGAGGTAAAGCCTGTCGCACACAGCTTTGGTAATGGTTGTTTAATATTATATGGGGGACATGAAGAAATTCATGTGTTGACCCTAAGAAAGTCAACTTTGTATGGGTAGTAAGTTAATTTACTATTTGAGGGCAGGTCTTATAAGACAACGGTCCGGTTCAGACATACCTCTAATTAATATAATATTGCGATTGAGAATAGGGCTCACGCCAACCAGACAAGGTTGTGGCGATTGCCAGTAGCCAAGTAAAGTCATACTACATTGTGACATTAGTCAGTAGAAGTCTATGGAGTTACCCAAAGCCAGGTTATCTACAGTCTTTTGACAAAAATTAGAGACACTAATTTTTTAGAAACCTCTTGCGTCACAACCAATGAGTCAAAGTTGATGACGCAACACAAGAGGGGAGGGTGTGTGTCAAAGACTGCAACATAAAGGCCGGAGGTCTGCCTCAAGATAGGAGACCACCGGGAGGAGTGGTCAACCTCAAATAGATTAGAGGTGATACAGTGCCCCGATATAAGGGCAGGGTAGGTGATAGAATGGGGGACTATTAACTAGTGCTCTCATGAGACACGGAGACGTTGACCAGATAGTTAGCACTCTGGTCACGACAGAATCACGCCTACGTGATAGCCACGATTGCCACTCAACAGGAGACAGCTAATGTAAGCGTGCCAGGTGTAACGGCACGCAAAAAGCCGAAGGACACCTCAAGGTCCATCCGCGTGCTGTGTAGCCACGCGAGTAAGAAAGTCAGACTGGGGACTGACTTTGTAGCGAGCACCTCGTTTAGTGTTGATAGGAGTTTTGTGTAGCCAAGTAGATAGAAATTAGCATTAGGGTTTAGAAAACTAGTGATAGGCAATTCTGTGGCTTTGTGTGTGGTTTGATAGCGACTGTTATGAACTTGTAAAGAGCCAACGGCAATAAAATGTACCATTTATTTCCTCTCACACGACTTGCAAGTTTCTTGTGTGGTGTTGGAGAAGTAATCTGATGATGCCTTACACATGAGTTGTTGACAGGCAAAGATTAATGTGGTGTCAGAAGTGTGGCTTGGACGAAAGAGCCAAGCTAATACACTCATCCACGGCTCTAGACTAAGTTTACAAATAGTGAAGTAGTGAATTTAATTTGTGTCAGTGACGATGACGTGTGCAGACTAGGACAGGTTGCTAACGAAACTGTGCCTATCGTGACGAAATAATACTTATTTGTGTGTAGTAAAATATTATATACTTAAATCATGTGTTCTTCAAAGTTGTAAGTATTGATATTATTATTTTCTGTTATTTATTCATGTAATTATGTATTTATTTATGAATAACTATCAAAAATGATTCTTGGCGGAGCGATACACAGCCAGCAACATTATCGATTTTTGCAAGCTAAAAATAGCGCTGCGCCTCTGACGTGTTACGATTGACAAGCAGTTGTTCTGCGCCATTGGCATTCAGCATCTAATTGTTTACAAATTGTCAAGCTACTGCCCGCCTGAATCAGTGCTTTATATTACCTATTAGTTGTTTATCTGAGTTAGTAATTGAATATATTTGTTTATTTAAACAATATTTATATATTTTTATTTATTTCAAAGCAGTTATTGCATTTTTTTTTTCGTACTTTTTCTTGTGTTTACCGTCACGATGGCACTACTTTTGGCCATGCAAATTAGACTTGGTCTGCACAACACTTGCATAGATTAAACTAGGTTAGTGACGAAAGGCATAAAAAGTTAGAACGAAGACAGGACAATTTAATTTGACAATTTAATATTAAGTAAACTATATTCTGTTTTGTTCGTGGGCATGTCATTGTGATTGTACCAAATTGTCGAATAATATGTCGTTTACTATTTGTTAATTGTTGCTGCTCTGTAAACCAGGGTGAACAACAGCTGATTAGAAAATTGGTGTGTATGCCGAAGTGCCAAACAGGTGACCTGATTAGAAAACTCGTGTCTATGCCGAAGTGCCAAATAAGGTGACTTGTGTTACCGGAGTGTGTTCCTGGTTCTCGGGAACATTAAGTTGAGTATACTCAATATATTTGGCATGCAATGTGATTAATAGTGCATCTCTTTTTCAGCTTGTAATGCATTAGCATACTTTTGTGCTCTGTTTTTTTTTTTTCAGGATTAAATTTTTCAGGTCATATACAAAGAGTACAATTTGCAGTGCTCAGATATTAAGAAACATAACATATCAAAGAAGAATAAGTGAATAAAGAGTTCAGTGTAGGTCAACGCTAGCTAATTACCTAACATCATGGCTACTTTAGCTGATTTCGTAAAAGCAGGCAAAGAAATGCAATACACAGGTAAAGAGCTAGAAGAATATGCTGATAAGAAATTTAAAGAAGCAAAGGATGCAGAAAGAGATGAACGCGCTCGAGAAAGAGAGCATCAAAAAGAAATAGCACAACTAGCTGAGATAACAAAACAAAAAGAATTGGACATTAAGCTAAAACAGTTAGAACAAGATAAAGAACTAAAACAGAAGCAATTAGATCAAGAGAGGGAACTAAAGCAAAAAGAGATAGATGAAATGGCAAGAGTTAAGGAAAAACAAATTCAAGTAGAATCAGAGACACAGTTAAAGATGAAAGGTATGGATGTAGACTCACACGCAGAGATCTCTGCCACTAAACTAAAAAGTCAACAAGAAGAAAATAAGTTCAACAAATACAAAAATATTATCAAACCATATTGTAAAGAAGATTCCATATCAGCCTGGACAGAAAATGTCGAGTATCAGTTTAAATATCACCAAGTTCCAATAGAGATGTGGGCTATGATTTATATGAAGAACCTGAATGGTGAGCCCCTTAAAGTGATAGAATCAATACCAACTGATCTTAGATCTAACTATCAGTACATCCATGATAGGATAATGCAACACTTTTTACTTGATGCCCCTGGGTATCAGGTTCAGTTCTCAAATTTAAAACCTAAACCTAGTGAGACTTTCATTGATTACGTCTCAAATGTTCAGAGTGTACTAAATAGGTGGCTTAAAGCAGCTAACATAGGAAAAGACTTTGACAGACTTAAAAATTTAATAGCCATGGATAAAGTTATATCCACTATACCATCTCCTTTTGCTAAATTTCTGCAGCAGTCAGACATTGAGAACATAGAGCAGTTCGAAAAGAAAGGGTCGACATATTTTTCTTCAAACAGAGATATTTTTAAGACCTCAAATGACTCTGAAGTAGTTTCGTTTGTGAAAGACCAACCTAAAAACTATCAGAGTAAGAGAAAACCCTTTCAGAAAGTCGACAAGAAAGATAGGAATGTGTCAAAATGTATTTACTGTCAACTTTTGCATGACACTTATTCTATGTGTGACAAATCGCCAAATTATCCGGCGCATCTTGAAAATGTTATTAAGAAGCAACAAAACAAAAGATCTGCATACAGGCGTGCAATCAAATGCTTCTTTTGTTCCAGCTACGGCCATTATTCAAATAAGTGCCTGGGCCGCCAACGTATGAAAGCCAACAATGCTATTTTGATTGATACATCTTCTGATAGTGGTAGTGAGACTGAGTGTGAGGTTGAAAACGATTTACCTGTTAACCAATCTGAAGATGTGTGTTGTGTAAACGATATATTAAGTTTTGACAGTTGTGAACGATGTCACCAATTTCATGCAGACGGAAAATTAGAATGTGGACATACAGTACCGTTCTCAACTGAGAATGTAAATGCAACATTAGCCTCCAGAGGCAATTTGGTGTTCCACAATGCAATGGTCAACGATAGACCATGCCAATGTTTGCTGGACAGCGGCAGCACCCTTATTGGTCTTAGAAAGGAACTGGTGAGTCCAGATGACTATACAGGTGACTCTGTCAAATGCCGAACCTTTTCGGGTAACATTGAAATTTACCCTTTGGCCAAAGCCCGTATTAACACTCCTTTCCTTTCTGGTACCTTTACTTGTGCAATACTTGACAACCCTTGTACTGATTTAATTTTGGGTTGCTTACCCCAACTGAACCAATGTACTAGCGATGAAATAGCTGCATGGGAAAGATTAAATGCAGCTAATGCAACAACCAGAGCAGACACTATGAAACATCAAGACACACTACAAGATGAGAGACTACTGTTGCTTTCCCCAACTGGCACAGATGATACCAACAGACAGAAATTCATAGAAGAGCAGAAAGCTGATCCTAGTGTGTCTCCATATTTAAAATTATTGAAAGAAAGAGCCAAAGTGACCAAAAGCGCATCATGGTTCTTTAGGCTTAATAATGGCATTCATACTAGATATTATACAACTGGTAACCATGAGATTCAGCAAACGGTGTTACCTGTACAACACCGCCTTACTGTGCTAAAGATTGCACATGAGTCACCGTTTGCTGGTCACCTTGCATACGACAAAACCAGGGCCAGAATTCAGGCTCATTTTTATTGGCCAGGTTTTTGCAATGATATAAAATTATTTTGTCGTTCTTGTAATGTCTGTCAACAATTAGTACGTAAGGGTAAACATCCTACAGCTGAAGTACAACCTTCTACACTGGCTTCTAGGCCATTTGAGAGTGTGGCGGTAGATATTGTTGGACCCCTGAATCAGATGTCCAGCAAAGGAAATCGCTTCATATTAACGATGGTCGACCTATGTTCAAGGTAGGTTGAGGCAGTAGCTTTGAAATACATCACCTCCAAAGACGTTGCCAATGTATTTCTACACTTGTTCTCACGATTCGGATTTCCACGTACCATCTTATCCGATCGGGGAACTCAATTCATATCGGCTGCAACGCAAGCCCTTACAAAAATGTTAGGGATTAAACAACATTTTACAACAGCATACCATCCAGCCAGCAATGGAATAGTAGAGAAAATTAACGGAGATCTTAAGCATATGCTGGCTAAGGTGACAGCAGAAAACCCAGCTGATTGGGATACACTGTTACCAACAGTGCTGTTCGCCTACCGGGAGATTCCCCATTCAAGCACGGGTTTCTCACCGTTTGAATTAGTGTACGGGGCTAACCCACGTGGACCCCTAACCATTTATCATCAGGTAATAACTAATTCCATTGAAATCCCCACCCCAAAAACACCTTATGAAATGGTGACAGAAACACGAGACAAAATCATGAAATCGTGTATTATAGCTAAGGCAGCTTTGGAGAGGAAGGGTCAAATCTACCGCCAATACGCAAACAAAGGTGCGAGAAAAATTGATCTTGAACCAGATCAAGACATACTTTTGTTACTTCCAGACAAACGAAATTTATTATTGACCCCATGGCAAGGGCCATTGAAGGTGGTACGTAAAATTTCAGATGTTGACTATGAAATATCAATAAACGGACACTTAAAGATATTCCATGTCAACATGTTGAAACCTTACTTTTCACGACAAGAGACAGAAATAGAGACAGACGAACACAGTGCACCCATATCTAGTGATCAGACGACAGACGTACACAACGCAACTACACTAGTTAGCGAGACTGGCAAATCCGACGATATCCATACACCTAGTGAGCTTACAGAATACGCACTTAGCACCACCACCGTACTGAATCAGGTAGACGACGACGGAATGGAACTACCTGTTCCCATTGTAGACAAGACTGCAACAATGGATAGCATACAGATAGAACAGGGACTAACAGACAGTCAACGACAATTAGTACAATTAGTGACAGAATATAAAGACATATTTTCTGACATTCCAGGTAGGACGGACAGAATCGAGCACTCCATTCTTCTTTCGGACTCTAAGCCTATCAAATGCAGGCCGTACTCTATCCCACTCAGCTATAGAGAAAGTCTAAATAAGGAAATTCTTAATTTAGAAGCTAGTGGGATCATCCAGAAATCTACATCTGAGTACTCCTTTCCAATCGTTCTAGTTAAGAAAAAAGACTCCACAATTCGTCTGTGTGTGGACTATCGAAAGCTCAACAACGTCACTAAGATCGACGCAGAACCAATTCCTTCCTGCGAAGATCTTATCCTTGACATGTCCACCTCCAAAATCTTTTCTAAATTAGATCTTACTAAGGGATATTGGCAGGTCCCTATGCAGACTCAATCCATTCATCTTACTGCTTTTTCAACACCTTTAGGACTTTACGAGTGGCGTTTTCTTCCTTTCGGACTTCGAAATGCTCCTGCCACTTTCGTACGCTTAACTAGAGATCTACTACATGGAGTGACGAATACAGTGACTTATATAGATGATATATGTGTCCATACTGATGACTGGACCACACTTACTGAAACTAAGACATGTCTTTGATAGGTTGCGACTCTTCGGTCTCACTGTCAAACCGAGCAAAGTTAAATTGGGCCTAAAAGAAATTGAATTTTTGGGTCATGTCAGTTCACAAGGTCAACTTAACACTGACAATAGAATTATTACAAAAATTATGAACCTGACCATGCCTACCACAAAGAAGCAGGTCAGAAGCCTTTTGGGGTTAGTAAATTACTATAGCAAATTCATACCAAATTTAGCGGAAATTACAAGTGTATTTTCCAATGTTTTAAAAGCATCTGTAAAATTAGATGTCAAAGATGCATTATTAATTTCTGCATTGTCAAAATTGAAAATCCTGTTTAGTAATGTACCAATCCTCCGCTTGCCTAATCCTAGGCTCGTTTATTATCTTAGGACAGATGCCAGCAGAATCTCCATCGCTGCAGTACTAGGCCAATTTTATGATGGCATCTTCCACCCGATTTGCTACGTGAGCCGTAAGATCACACCTGCTGAGTCCAGATATTCCATATCAGAGTTGGAAGCCCTAAGCGTCATCTATGCGGTGAGGAAGCTCCATCGATTTCTAGCGGGTGTTCACTTCATTGTCCAGACGGACAACTCCCCAATCACGGTCAGACAAAGTGGTGTGCATCGGAATGACCGTATATACAGGTGGTCGCTTATACTCCAAAACTATAGTTTTAGTATAGAGCATATTAAGGGTAAGGACAACATTCTGGCTGATACCCTTAGTCGACCATCTGAGGTAGAAATACCAGAGATTCCACATAAGAGTGTAGAGTAATAGAGTAGTAGTACATTAGAATATTCTATTTGAAATGTGTATACTAATACATAGATATTACGTGCTGAACTATGTACTAAGAACAGTGTACTACCATGTGTCCGTAGACATCAAAAGAAGAACTGTGCTCCGAAAAACAAATATATCACCGTGTGAACTGGAACAGCTCGTTATTTACTAAGCTCCATGTGTGTTCCGGTGAATCATTTGTGTTAAGCAGAGAAAAACAGTGTCAGAACAGTGCATAAATACAGACACGAAAATACTGGTCTACGACACAAGCGAACTCTACAGGTGCAATACCCATAGGACACAAGTATGACTGTGTAATGTATTTAAAATACCCAGGACAAGTGTGAATATATAATATGCCAATGAAAGCAATTTCTGAACATTGGGGCAACAACTAACCTGGGGTATTTAAATACCATGTATATATATATACTTATTGTGATATGTATTATAACGTTTTAATATAGTGATAAATTATAGGTAGATTAGGTAACTTTAATTTACATTTAGAGTTAGGAAATAAAATAGTTTTCATTTTGTAGTAGTTTACATAAATCATTATTTTACCCACTTACTTACCTTAAAAGTAGAATAAGATAGTAGTTTAGATAGGAATAGTACCATTTAGTTTATTACATTCCACTTTGTTTCATTTCAATTGATTTCATTCCATCTTAATGAACCATTCCATTTAACAAACGTGATCAGGTAGTATTATGATTAGTTTACACCATAATAGGATAAAAATATTAGACAATTAAACATACGTCATTTACATCATTTAGATAAGAATATCAGTCATATATTTTTTTGTTGCATCTAAAAACATTAGTTATAATTTTATTACATTTCATATTACCCATTTCAGAAAGGTACATAACTCATCTCACATCAATGCCATTTTAAATAATTAGATTACATCCCTTAAATTAGATAAATATTAGGATTAATGTAAGCATATCCTAGGAGTAATGTGGCAAAATAGATTAAAATAGTTAACACATTAAATACACATTTATAGAAGTAGTATTAGTATGTCAGTATTTACAATATTAGTTCAGTAGAATATAATTGATCATAAAACCAGGGTACAAACCATCAACCCTTGCTCTTACATGTAAATATGCTGTATATACATGACTCTTGCAGCGATTTACGCACAGTCATTGAGCTCAACTTTCTCAAACTGAGCCAAACTTGTACAGTGTCACTCCAAGGTTTTTAAATAATTGGGAGGGTGAAAGATGTGTGACAGAAGTGTGAAAGTTAAAGATGTGTGACAGAAGTGTGAAAGTGAGAGCGAATGTAAATTACACAAGAGAGAGTGAGATCGGTCAGCGGATGTTTCTGCCGCTCAACGCGACTTTTTATTTTTTGTCGGCGTCAAATGTTTGCTTTCAATGTTGAAAATGTACTGTGATGAATGTGTTGTGTGTAGTTTAGTTTAGATCTTAGAAAAAGTATTTTAAGTCTCATAAGACGGAAATGTAGTCACGAATTAGTGTTATACACCTATTTGTGGCCACATTCAACCGAATTATGGCACTTGAAAACTAACTTACATACACATGATAGTTAGATACACATGTTAGAAGTTAGATTATATTATTAATTACATCCAAACACGCAAACAACCAGAAAAACAAACATATAAATTGCATACATATTTTGTAGATCAAAGGGAGATAACTCCGGGTCAGGGAACATAATAGACAACGAAACACTAACTTAACAGTGAAATATAACTTTACACGCGGAAGCGAGAGAGGTAAAGCCTGTCGCACACAGCTTTGGTAATGGTTGTTTAATATTATATGGGGGACATGAAGAAATTCATGTGTTGACCCTAAGAAAGTCAACTTTGTATGGGTAGTAAGTTAATTTACTATTTGAGGGCAGGTCTTATAAGACAACGGTCCGGTTCAGACATACCTCTAATTAATATAATATTGCGATTGAGAATAGGGCTCACGCCAACCAGACAAGGTTGTGGCGATTGCCAGTAGCCAAGTAAAGTCATACTACATTGTGACATTAGTCAGTAGAAGTCTATGGAGTTACCCAAAGCCAGGTTATCTACAGTCTTTTGACAAAAATTAGAGACACTAATTTTTTAGAAACCTCTTGCGTCACAACCAATGAGTCAAAGTTGATGACGCAACACAAGAGGGGAGGGTGTGTGTCAAAGACTGCAACATAAAGGCCGGAGGTCTGCCTCAAGATAGGAGACCACCGGGAGGAGTGGTCAACCTCAAATAGATTAGAGGTGATACAGTGCCCCGATATAAGGGCAGGGTAGGTGATAGAATGGGGGACTATTAACTAGTGCTCTCATGAGACACGGAGACGTTGACCAGATGGTTAGCACTCTGGTCACGACAGAATCACGCCTACGTGATAGCCACGATTGCCACTCAACAGGAGACAGCTAATGTAAGCGTGCCAGGTGTAACGGCACGCAAAAAGCCGAAGGACACCTCAAGGTCCATCCGCGTGCTGTGTAGCCACGCGAGTAAGAAAGTCAGACTGGGGACTGACTTTGTAGCGAGCACCTCGTTTAGTGTTGATAGGAGTTTTGTGTAGCCAAGTAGATAGAAATTAGCATTAGGGTTTAGAAAACTAGTGATAGGCAATTCTGTGGCTTTGTGTGTGGTTTGATAGCGACTGTTATGAACTTGTAAAGAGCCAACGGCAATAAAATGTACCATTTATTTCCTCTCACACGACTTGCAAGTTTCTTTTGTGGTGTGGGAGAAGTAATCTGATGATGCCTTACACATGAGTTGTTGACAGGAACCCTGTCAAGACCTCACATACACAGTAGTTCTATCCAAAGATAGAGGGATATATAGAGGGGATACAAGATAAATAAGGGAAGGAACCATGATAGCTCGAGTGCCCGAACAATCTCGGGCCTTCGAGAACCAGGGGTCAGTTGGCCTACTGCGTCGTTGACCCAGGTGGAACCCGCAAGAAGCGTGCAAGGGCTACTTGCACGGAAAGCTCAAGGGCAGTCATACTCCCTGTTCACCCGACGCCCGGCAGACGACCACTGGACAGCAGACAGCAAGCAGGGTTTAGCTTAAGGGGAACAAGATACAGAAATGATTGAATTTAAGATATAGTTAATTAATGATAAGAGTTAAGCTGTGATAGATATGTGTATAGTGATTTGTGAATGCATTTGTGTCAACTCTGTGATTGATGGCGAAATCCTTATTCGCCAGAGAATAAATTAGATTATATAGACATGTCATAGAGTTTGTTGCCTGTCTTGAACCCGAGTCCTGTTCCTAGATTTGTAAGACCATGACACCTGCCAAGCTGAAGAACTTTTCTGCTTGTATTAGCGTTTTCGTATCTCTGCGCTCTCTCAGTGCTAAGCTTGTAAAAGGGTCCTTTACTTGACTTAATACAGTGACATGTTTCCAATGATCGCTCCCCAGGCAGATTTAAAGAAAAAAATGTGCATGTCTTTAGCAGGCCGTTGTTGTCAACTCCATCCTCAGGTATTGGGGCTAAGATGTCAAGAGTTGCTAGTGATAATGTGGAGATGTATATGGAATCGGAAACACCGAGGAAATACACATACCCATTCTATTAGTTGGAGAGGCATTAAACATTGTCATTTAATTTACTTGCCTAAAAACATAATCCTTACTTTCATATTTTAGCCATGATTTTGCCATTTAACATAACTTCAAAAGGCAAAATATTACATCGGCATGAACAGTTTCATTGTTTTAATTGACTTGTTTATGTTCCTGATGAGCCGTTCAATATGTCAGTGGAACTAATTAGCTCCCAGACAGGCAACCAATATGTCAGTGATGTGGCTAAATTATATTCCGGACGAACCGTCCAATATGTCAGAAGTCACTGTTTTCCACACTGGTGTTTTGTTCTGGGTGTAGGTTCAGTTCCCTTACACTCCAGATCCCAGAGAGAAAACTTGGGACTGATTTCTTTTATAGGCTGCTCAAAGACCAAGTCTCAGGATACTCAAGATTACAGCTGGAAATGGCTCGTTAAAAGGTAAAATTAGCTGGTCTTGGTATCTCCCAAGGAGTGGGAACGAGAAGGTTAGATGCCTGGGTTTACATCTATTACTTTGCTAATAGGCAGGGCAGGATTTCCTCCTGACAATCCCCCCCCCCCCACCAGCTAAAATGATCTCGCCCGCCATTGTACACAACGCACTTACGTACACTTGGAAAATCTATATATATAAAAGGCAATCTCCGTCTGTCTGTATGTATGTCTGTCTGTATGTCCTTTATGCGTTCGCGAACGGTCCATCCGATTGATATGACATTTTCTACACATCTTCCTCTCATTCCCGCGCTGCCAACTGTCATAGTTTTTTTTTTTAGTGTACCAACAGTTATTTACTTAATATTACTTAATATTAATTTACATTATAATTTATATATAGCGAGGGGACATAACTTTTAATAGTATTGCTATATATGTAAAATTGTTGCATATTTCTCAAATAGGTGGACCTTTTCGCTGCAGTTATCTACAGGCATATGCATTATAATCCTCCTCCCCCTCCTTCTCCTACTCTCCTCTTCCTCTTCCATCCTCCTCCTCCTCCTCCCTCTTCCTCCTCCACTCTCCTCCTCCCTCTTCCTCCCTCCTCCCCTCCTCCCTCCTCCTCGCTCTCATCCTCCCTCCTCTCCCCTCCTCCCCCTCCTCCTCACCTCCTCCTTCTCCTCCCTCATCCTCCTCCCTCCTCCTCCCTTCTCCCCCTCCTCCTCCTCCCTCCTGCTCCCTTATCCTCCTCCTTCCTCCTCCCCCTCCCTTCTCCCCTCCCCCTCCTCCCTTCTCCTCCCTCCTCCTCCCTCCACCTCCCTCCTCCTCTCCTCCCCCTCTCCCTCCTCCCCCTCCTCATCCTCCCTCCTCCTCCTCCCACCTCCCTCATCCTTCTCCCTCCTTCACGTCCCTCCTCCTCCTTCCTCCTCCTCCCCCCGCCTCCTCCCTTCTCCTCCTCTCTCCTCATCCTCCTCCCTCCTCCTCCTCCTTCCTCCTCCTCCCTCCTCCTCTCTCCTCCTCCATTCCCCTCCTCCCTCCTTCTCCCTCTTCCTCCTCCTACTTCTCCCTCCTCCTTCTCCCCCTTCCTCCTTCTTCCTTCTCCCTCCTCCTCCCACCTTCTCCCCTCCTCCCTCCTCCTCGTTCTTCCTCCTTCTCCCTCCTCCTCCTCGCTCCTCCTCATCCCTCCTCCTTCTCCCTCCTCCTCCTCTCTCCTCCTCCGCCTCCCTCCTCCTCCCTCATCCTCCTCCTCCCTCCTCGTCCCTCTTCCTCCCTCTTCCTCCTCCTCCCTCCTCTTACCTCCTCCTCTCTCCTCCTCCTCCCTCCCCCTCCTTCCTCCTACTCCTTCCTCCTCCTCCTGTCTTCTCCTCCTCCCTCCTGCTCCCAGGGATTGGGCGAAGCCGGGCCGTGTCGTCTTTTTTGGGAACGAATATGAATTAAATAAGACGCTCCATTTACTCAAGTTAATTGTTGGGGGAAGATGTAAAGATCTTTCAAGTGCTCTATCTAATAATAGACAGACAGACAGACAGTAGATAGTCGGGAACGGGAACGGGAGCTTATATGACTACTTATATGAATTAAATGAGAAGCTCCCTATCAGGATCTGGGCGAAGCCGGGCCGGGTCAGACAGACAGACAGACAGACAGACAGATAGATAGTCGGGAACGGGAACGGGAGCTTATATAGTTAGTTAGTTAGTTAGTCGACAGATCATCCTCGTTGCACATCGGACCATTCAGTCCATAAGTGCTCGGATCCCCTCCTCAGCAAATCCCGCAGCGTGTAGCGGCTAACGACGCCAGTTCTGTGTTGGTTTATCAATCTTTTTTGGCTTCCTGCGTAGTGTTCTTGTTTGGCCACCCCTCTTTTAATTTGCTGCTCTCGCAGTCTGGCCATTGTTGTAGATTCACAGTCATCACTTGGTTCTCGCAAAAGTCTCACTTCTCGTAGAGCATTCAGAATGTCAGCCTGGTCCATGGCGCGTCCGCCCTCCACAGTAGCCTCACCTGCGAGCTTGTCAGCCCGCTCATTTCCTTGTACTCCCGCATGCCCTGGCACGAAGATGAAACTAATCTTTGCCAGCCGAGACCGCTTCAGAGGCAGCAACCATTCTCTTCGGATCGACCCCTCCTCTATCCTCTTGATCATGTTCATTGAGTCGCTAAGGAAACAAGCCCTAGTGAATGTCTGTGTCTCGAGCCATGTTATTGCTTTACTTACTGCCATGACTTCCATGGTCAGGCTACTTGTGGTTTCAGTGAAAGCACCAGAGTCCTCCTTCACAATTCTCCCTCCGGCCCGAGCTGTAAAGGCCCATGAGCTTCTCACATGTCGGACGACCGACCCATCTGTGTAGATGACCTCGTCACTGTCTAGCGAATTCTCGAAAATCAACGCTTGTACTTCAGCCTCCACAGCAGCCGGATTTTCTTGTCTGCATTTTCTATCTAGTTGGATGCAAACTGAAAAGGATGTGCAGACGTCTGTTGGCACTTGCACCCACTCCTCGCCAGGTTCTAAGTCCTCAAGTGAACACACCTGTTGAAGAATGTCTTCGGCTTGACCCATCCACGACCGTCCTCTTTTTAACCTGCTGCCCTTCACCTTCCTAATTTCACTATGCAGTGGATGCTGTGTGTTTGCGTTAATTCTGAGGTAGGCGCGTGCCCTGCAAACTTGCATTCTCTCTTCAATGGTTGGAAAATCAAGAAGGTAGCGCATCGCCCTGCATGCTGTATCTCTTGTACATCCAAGAATAATGCGCATAGCTTCATTCTGTATCCTTTCCATCCTTTCTATCTGCTTATGGCTGAGAGTCAGGATTGCCATTGCATACTCCAAAACAGACATGACCAGCCCCTCGTACAGAAGACATAGATGGCGCTGCTCACAGTTTGCTGCCGCCATCACCCGCATCGCTGCCAAACCCCGCTTGGCCTTTGTTATCACCTGGTCTATGTGCACATTATAAGCAAGGCTTCGATCAAACCGTATCCCCAGGTAATTCATTGCCTGCGTTCTTTCCACCGTCTCTGAACACAGCATTACAGTTGGTGTTGGATTGTTGACAATATGATTATTCAACGAGAACCAAGTCACTGTTGCCTTTGTTGGGTTGACCATTGCCCCAGCTTCATCACACCAAGTACTTATGCGATTGAGTTCGGTTTGTAGTTCCACAGCAACCTCCTCTCTATCCTTACCCTGACGATACACTAAAACATCATCGGCATATGACAATGTCCTGCCAGGTCCAGTGATCTGCTCACTGGTGATTCTCACTGTGTAGGCGTTGAACAGTACCGGAGATAATGGTGATCCCTGTGGTAGGCCAGGATATATTGTTGTTGGTTCCGAAGTCCAACTGCCACATCTAAAAACTACTTTCCGTTGGAAGAGGGCTGCAGCAATCCAACTAAGGAGGAATGGACTTACGTTTAGTTCAAGAAGCTGAAACATTAAAAAATCCAGTGGTACTCTGTTGTATGCGTCCTCAAGATCAATCGCTGTAGCAACGGTTTCAGTGCCTGAGTGGAAACCTTCATAGACATCGTGGGCAAAGACTGCTGCATTGGTCCAGGTTTCTCTTTTTGGACGGTACCCACCCAGGGTAGGTGGGAAAACACCTTGCCTCTCTAGTTGGCTTGATATTTTCCTGGCAATTACCTTCTCCAGCAGCTTGCCTATTGTATTCTGCATGGTTATAATTCGATATCCCTGAATTTTTTTTGTGGTCTTTGTCAGGCTTCGGCAAGGGAATCAGATAGCTGTGTAACCATTCCTCCTTGATGCTAGCACTCCCTATACTGTTGTTGTACATGTCTGCTAGTTTCTCTAGAGCTCATTGTCGGGAGCTTATATGACTACTTATATGAATTAAATTAGATGCCCCCCACCAGGGTCTGGGCGAAGCCGGGCCGGGTCAGCTAGTATCTTATAAATAAAGATTGAACTTTGAGGTAAAAGAATTACTACCAAAATTAGTATCTATCAAGATTATTAACAACATGATGTTGTGTGTTATGATGATAAACACTGTGAAACGACATTTAAGACATCCAATCTCACTAGCCATTAGATCTATAGAGGGTGTATGGTATCATTAGAAACCAGTAGTTTTGGGGGGAAAAAATCCTAACTCTATGCTAGCATCGACACGCTACTGACTGAGGCTGAAGCAGACACCATAATCTCTCTCTCTCTCTCTCTCTCTCTCTCTCTCTCTCTCTCTCTCTCTCTCTCTCTCTCTCTCTCTCTCTCTCTAGGGAACCTAACAAAGGAATGAAAATCTACCCCAAGTTGAGATCAGAGCGATGTTCTGCGAAGGATTTGCAGCATGGTGGTGATGATGATGATGATATTGATGATGATGATGATGATGATGATGATGATGATGATGATGATGATGATGAATGGCACTCAAGAAAGCAAAGGTAAGAAGTAATGATCAGAGTGCAAAAATATCAAAATGTTTCGGTAAGGACATTACTGGGATTTCAATTTGCCGCCTTCAAATTTGAAGAGTTCTCTCCTTTATTTTTAATGCTGACCAAGTGGCTAGAATGTCGATGTCCTTCGCGAGACCCGGACTGGAATCCTCGATAAGGTGTGGATATACTGCCATACACCGCAATAAAAAACTAAATAGGCAGTAAATGACAGCTGACAGTTGTTTCAATGACTGCAAGGGTAATTCTGCGTATTATCGAGAACAGAGGACAAATGTTCTAATTAAGAACACAGCAGACAAATGTTGTGATTAAGTACAGAAATGACACATGTTGCGATTAATAACACAGAAGACACATGTTGTGATTAAGAACAGAGGACATGTTGTGATTAAGAACACAACATAAATGTGATCAAGAACACACAGGACACGTGTTTTTTTGTTTAATGCAGAAGCCGATTGCTTTTGTTTTTAATGAAGAGCATAGAGCGTATTTAAAAAACAAAATTAAATATAGAGGACAAATATTTATAAATAATAACACATGGGACAAATAGTTGTAAACAAGAACACATTGTAAACATGGACATTGAGGACACATATGTATAATAACACATGGGACAAATGGTTGTAAACAAGAACATATTGTAAACATGGACATTGAGGACACATGCTTGTAAAGAAGAACACACAAGTGTCCTGGATCAGGTCTGTGGTCTTGTCTCGATTATGTCATATTGCCAGGCCATCTATACATTTATATCTTTGCCTTCTCTGTGCATTCTTCCCAGCAATGTTGCCAGTTGTCATAACATGTGTTCTAGGTTGCGTCTCATCATAACGTACCCAAAAAGTCTTGTTTGTAGTTTACGTCTCATCATAACGTACCCAAAAAGTCTTGTTTGTAGTTTACGTCTCATCATAACGTACCCAAAAAGTCTTGTTTGTAGTTTACGTCTCATCATAACGTATCCAAAAAGTCTTGTTTGTCCGCGACGTATTTCTCTAATCAACTTACCGTTTTCATTTGTTCATGATATTCATTATCGCTTCTCGGCCTTTTGGCTAAGATCAAATTGTAGTTCCTGCACTTGATCTTGCCAGGGGCGGGGTTGATCACCCAACACAACCGACACACAGGGACGCGGGACAAAATTAAAGCTGAAGTACTTCGTGACAACAGGAAATCTATAGTACTTCGTGACAACAGGAAAGCTGAAGTACCTCGTGACAACAGAAAAGGTGAAGTTCTTCGTGACAACAGGGAAGCTGAAGTACGACGTGACAACAAGAAAGCTGAAGTACGTCGCGACAAAATTAAAGCTGAAGTACTTCGCGACAACAGGAAAGCTGAAGTACGAAGTGACCATAGGACAGTTGAAGTAATTTGGGACAACAGGAAAGCTGAAGTATGTCGTGACTATAGAAAGCTGAAGTATGTCGTGACTATAGAAAGCTGAAGTATGACGTGACTATAGAAAGCTGAAGTATGACGTGACTATAGAAAGCTGAAGTACGACGTGACTATAGAAAGGTGAAGTATGTCGTGACTATAGAAAGCTGAAGTATGACGTGACTATAGAAAGCTGAAGTATGACGTGACTATAGAAAGCTGAAGTATGTCGTGACTATAGAAAGGTGAAGTATGAGACTATAGCAAGCTGAAGTATGAGACTATAGAAAGCTGAAGTATGTCGTGACTATAGAAAGCTGAAGTATGAGACTATAGAAAGCTGAAGTATGTCGTGACTATAGAAAGCTGAAATATGTCGTGACTATAGAAAGCTCAAGTACGACGTGACTATAGAAAGCTGAAGTATGTCGTGACTATAGAAAGCTGAAGTATGTCGTGATTATAGAAAGCTGAAGTATGTCGTGACTATAGAAAGCTGAAGTATGAGACTATAGAAAGCTGAAGTATGAGACTATAGAAAGCTGAAGTATGAGACTATAGAAAGCTGAAGTATGAGACTATAGAAAGCTGAAGTATGAGACTATAGAAAGCTGAAGTATGACACTATAGAAAGCTGAAGTATGAGACTATAGAAAGCTGAAGTATGAGACTATAGAAAGCTGAAGTATGAGACTATAGAAAGCTGAAGTATGAGACTATAGAAAGCTGAAGTATGAGACTATAGAAAGCTGAAGTATGAGACTATAGAAAGCTGAAGTATGAGACTATAGAAAGCTGAAGTATAAGACTATAGAAAGCTGAAGTATGAGACTATAGAAAGGTGAAGTATGAGACTATAGAAAGCTGAAGTATGAGACTATAGAAAGCTGAAGTATGAGACTATAGAAAGGTGAAGTATGTCGTGATTATATAAAGCTGAAGTATGTTGTGATTATAGAAAGCTGAAGTATGTCGTGATTATATAAAGCTGAAGTATGTCGTGACTATAGAAAGCTGAAGTATGTTGTGACTATAGAAAGCTGAAGTATGGTGTGACTATAGAAAGCTGAAGTATGTTGTGACTATAGAAAGCTGAAGTATGTCGTGACTATAGAAAGCTGAAGTATGTTGTGACTATAGAAAGCTGAAGTACGACGTGACTATAGAAAGCTGAAGTATGTCGTTTTCAGAGTCCTAACTATTGGCTCCGTCTAGTTCACTGGACTTAGACAGGCAAATTGCAACATCTACGTAACATACACTAATAACACATAATTGCAATGAGAAACTGGCAGGAGCTATCTCCTGAACAATCATTTATTACAATATATTACAGGCTGACAATATAGTCGCACTTCGCGCTCAAACAATCGTTCAACACCAACAACCACGCGTTAGCTCACAATGGCGATCTTTACACTGTCGCCCGCATGATCATTCACAATCACAACTTCACGTCATCCCGCACATATCACAGTTCGTACATTCCTCGAATATCACTACACAACGTTCATCTCCATCTCTCAGTCACAACACTATCGTTCTATCGTTCTATCGTTCTCTAGATCTCCACACGTCCGTCCCTATTCGCTGCCTCCCACACACTGCCTCTCTCCTCGTTGACCTTCCCACATCACGTGGCTCGGTTCACAGGCTTCTTGCCTGACCGTCCACTAGCCAAGCCGTGGTGTCTCTTACTGCCCTTTACCTCAGCTATACTTACACTGACTCTCGCTTACCTACCGGCACTTACATTCTTCCTTACACATGTCATATAAGACCATGACATTCTCCCCCCGCACAACCAATGTGGCACTTACTCTTGGAAATGTGACACATTCTGTTGTTGTTACTGTTAGTGCCTCTTTCTAACCTTGTCAGGGGATTATATGGTAATAAGTACGCGCTTGCGTCCCTTTTTGCTTTGATCTTTTCCGAGATTAACTTCAAACATTGTTCTCTCTTTTTCAGTATTGAGGTTTCTCTCAAGGTTTTGTCGTGGTCTAACAAATGTTCGGGTTGGGTCTACTTGTCATACCTCGTTATATTATTCAACCACCACTCCGTGACATTACATTCTGTTCATATTTCTCAATCGATTGTCTGTGCATTCTCATCTCATAGTTATTGTGGCTATGCTGGTTTAAGGATTCTCCATTGGTTTACGCCTCAAATAAGGCTACAACTTCCTCTTACAGCATTCTTAAATTTTCTCTCTATTCAGACGTGGTTCCCCTCGTCTCTATTTAATGCACACTAGTCGATTCTTTATGAGCACGCTATGTCAATGTTGTGGTCATGGTTCGAATATACTTCATGTATGCCATAGTCCCCCTTACCTCATCTTATGTCGGACCATGAGTTGTTTCCCCTTTTTGAGCACACCTCGTTTACTGTTATGGAGAGTTGTTATTAATCTCTTTGGTTGGCATCACCCTGTTGGTATGTTCCGTATTGTTACCATATTCTGATGTTAATTCTGTATCACTATTGCTAAGCGTCATTCGTCGGGCTATCCAGCATACGTGAAGGCAAGTTTGGTAACATTCGCGCATTGGGATTGCCAGGCGTTGATTCTCAGCATTACAACTTATTCTATTCGCCACTATACTTACGCTCATATGTACATATCACATTATAACAATACAAAGTATTATAATAATAAAATTAGACATTGGATGTCATACAGTTAACACATCTACAATAAAATATACATCATCGATGCCTTTATGCACATATAGGAAACTGTTCTTGTCCTGTGAAAGTTATGCACACGTAATTAAATCACTCGTGTTCAATGTTCACTGTGGTGCTGGAGTGTTTGGCATTTCTTCTTTCTCATACGATTATTGACGTCTTCTGTATATCCTGATATTGTCTTTCCTTCTGTATAGTGATTAAGACTTTTCACCAAGTAAAATCATTGGAATTCACACGTATAAGATAAGAATTAATTAAGTTCAGTGGCCTAAATTTTGAGTGTGGCCATGGTGCGTCTGTCTGTGACTGTCTTTGCCATAGTTTGTAAGTTGGCATCTGGTTTATTAGACTGATCACCGGAAATGAATATCTGTTGTTGTGAAGCTGTCGTCGTTGTTAGTCGATTTCAAAAGGTGAATTCTGTAGATACTCGTTTGAAACAAAGTCAATATGGGTATATCTTACTATTTGATATCTGAAATCACATGTTGAGTCTTACTGTTCTGCCGGTGACACGTTTCACGTTGAAGGACCTTTCATGTTGGTCTATACAATGGAGTGTGCTAGTATCATAGCGCTGGAGTCGTGCAGCAGACAAGGCAACTCTGGAGTTACTGGATCTAAGGATATAAAGTGGGTTACGGTTAAAATTTTCCGAAGGGTGGGGATTTTCAAATTTCATGTTGAGATCATTTTGAGTGCTATCTCCAAACCTGCACTCGTACATGTGTGTATACATTCAATAGTTCAAATAATAATACACCATGTATAGTTTTGAAAGGTAATCGTGCATGTTTGTATGCTTTTCTGCAATTTGTGTATATTTTCCAAAAAATATAGGGTAATTTGTTGCTGATTTTTGTCAGTAATTCCACCGACTGATGATTTACATTGTTCAGCATAAGTATGTGTATGAGTTGATTTGACATAGAGTTTCTCAGTGGTAACAACAAACTTTGATTCAACAACAATGATACAAGTAACAAAGTTTGCTGGCTTGTCATGAGTAATATCATCTGTGTTGCTTCATGATGATGTGTGAATAAAACTGTCTGTGAAGACATTTGTTTTGTATTTACAATGAGTAGTGCGAGTATAACCGTCCACTGTGTGCACTTGGTTATGTGTGTAGTTAACAGGGAGTACAGGAGGTATAGTATATACCATGATGATTTGTGATCTTTCCTTGCCCTTGTGAAATGCTTGTTTTCTGCACCTTTTTCTTTGTGATGATACACACCAGTTTCTTTTTTTTTCTTGTTTTGAGATGGTACTCCAGTTGGTATGGTGTGGTACTTTGGTCTGTTCATCATGTTGTTGTATGATGAGTGGTGTAGTTAAGGCAGTGCTTGTTGTGGTGTTAACTTTTTGTCCTGTGTGCGTTTTGGACTCTGTGTAGTCTGTCACATTTAATACATTTCCAATTAATAAATCACAACATGGATTGTCTAATAAAGCACAAGTTACTCTGCCTGATAGGAAAGGTGATTTTATATTGGCCCATGCCATAGGATATTTCTCTACTGTCCCTGAAACAGTTCTGCAATAGATGTACTCATCTAGGTAGTCTTTAGGATCAGCTAGGGTCTTCCGAAGACCGATAAGACAGGACCCTGTGTCGCGTACACATGTGCATACTGTATCATTGATGTATCCTTCATGGAATGTTAGTTTTCCTAACGACAGTCTTGAGGTTTTGTTCATTTCCTCACTTTCTTGTTGAGTATTGCTCTCTTTACATAATGAATGAGGCTGAGTGATGTTAACAACATTATTGAAATATGGTACAAAGTCTGATGGGTAAAACTCAGTTTGTTCTGAATTTGCAGTGTTTGATCTTGTTTTCGTTTCTGCGATGTTTACTTTGTCTACGTTCTTTGCTGAACTGTCTGTTGTAATGTTTATGGCTGCATTTGCTTTTGCTTTCTGTATTCTTCTTACTCCTTCACATTCGAACCGCCTGTGGCCAGGCAAAAATGACATTTTGTTCTATATTTCCTTTGATTTACCTTCCCCAGTTTTTGTGCTATAATAGTATTCAGGTATTCTTGATAAGTGGGGTTCTTATCGCATATTCCATTTTCTGTATGTGGAGTGTTACAATGTTTGCACAGTACTGGTTTTGTTTTCTGTGGTTTGTTTTGCCCATCTGTGGCTGTAGATGCCGTTGCTTTCACAGTACTTTTCTGTTGAGTGTTCTTAATCAGGTTCAAACTTTGGTGGTAATATTCGTGGCATTTCTCTAGTAAATTTTTGATAGGCTCTTTGTTATGTTCTTCTAAATATTTTCCGCATTCGGCTGGAAGTGTTGCTTTTAGTTTTTCTATTAGCAAGAAATTTATTACTTCTTGATTGTTGTCTGAATGTTTAATTACCATTATTAGTTTTCTGAAAGATTCTTCTACTTCACTTATATACTGGGTGAATGACTTGTCTGTGGCTGGTTTCAAATTTTGTACTTCTACTTTTAGAGTCTCGAAAGAGGTTGGATAGTGTTTTAATATGTTTGTTTTTTAATATTCATAGTCTGTACTTGACATATCTGGTATGATCTCATGTAGTGTTTTTTTTTTTATTGGTACGTAGTTGTTGTACCATATAACCCACAAAGTTTTTTTTGATTTTGTACTCTTGCATTTTCTTTTCAAATTCCTGTAGCCAATCACGTATTAACTCAGGTTGTCTATTACAATTTGCTTTGTCCTGTGCCCGTGTACTCTCGAAATAATCCCGGAGATTTCTGTAATGTTTTGTACCCCAGTAATATGTTTGCTGAAAGCTGTCTTCACTATATGACATTTTCTGTGATTTAATATTTAACTCTAGAAATTATGTTATTTATTCAAGCAAATCAAAGAATGCAGATTTGGGTACTTAGCAATCAAAATTAAGCAACTTATCTTTATCTGCTGACTACTCGAACGCTTGATGTACAGGAACGTAATTCTCGTGCTGGTTACCGTTGACCGGTTCTGCTTGCGTCAGTCGCTTTGTAGACCTGAAATCTGCTGTGGAAAGAAATGATGTTATTTTCGTTCTGACTCTATTTACACATGTTTAATTTACAATTTCTTATACATATTATGCAATAGGTCTTCTTCTTTACAAAAGTAGCGTTCTTTTGTGCGTTTCACATGGGAATGTGGTTCATGTGAACTTCTGACACCATTATACCTGTCAGAGTCCTAACTATTGGCTCCGTCTAGTTCACTGGACTTAGACAGGCAAATTGCAACATCTACGTAACATACACTAATAACACATAAATGCAATTAGAAACTGGCAGGAGCTATCTCCTGAACAATCATTTATTACAATATATTACAGGCTGACAATATAGTCGCACTTCGCGCTCAAACAATCGTTCAACACCAACAACCACGCGTTAGCTCACAATGGCGATCTTTACACTGTCGCCCGCATGATCATTCACAATCACAACTTCACGTCATCCCGCACATATCACAGTTCGTACATTCCTCGAATATCACTACACAACGTTCATCTCCATCTCTCAGTCACAACACTATCGTTCTATCGTTCTATCGTTCTCTAGATCTCCACACGTCCGTCCCTATTCGCTGCCTCCCACACACTGCCTCTCTCCTCGTTGACCTTCCCACATCACGTGGCTCGGTTCACGGGCTTCTTGCCTGACCGTCCACTAGCCAAGCCGTGGTGTCTCTTACTGCCCTTTACCTCAGCTATACTTACACTGACTCTCGCTTACCTACCGGCACTTACATTCTTCCTTACACATGTCATATAAGACCATGACAGTCGTGATTATAGAAAGTTGAAGTATGTTGTGATTATAGAAAGCTGAAGTATGTCGTGATTATAGAAAGCTGAAGTATGTTGTGACTATAGAAAGCTGAAGTACGACGTGACTATAGAAAGCTGAAGTATGAGACTATAGAAAGTTGAAGTATGTCGTGACTATAGAAAGCTGAAATATGAGACTATAGAAAGCTGAAGTATGACGTGACTATAGAAAGCTGAAGTATGAGACTATAGAAAGCTGAAATATGTTGTGACTATAGAAACTGAAGTATGTCGTGACTATAGAAAGCTGAAGTATGAGACTATAGAAAGCTGAAGTATGTTGTGACTATAGAAAGCTGAAGTATGACGTGACTATAGAAAGCTGAAGTATGTTGTGACTATAGAAAGCTGAAGTATGTCGTGATTATATAAAGTTGAAGTATGTTGTGATTATAGAAAGCTGAAGTATGTTGTGATTATAGAAAGCTGAAGTATGTCGTTACTATAGAAAGATGAAGTATGTTGTGACTATAGAAAGCTGAAGTATGTCGTGACTATAGAAAGCTGAAGTATGTTGTGATTATAGAAAGCTGAAGTATGTCGTGACTATAGAAAGCTGAAGTATGTCGTGACTATAGAAAGCTGAAGTATGTTGTGACTATAGAAAGCTGAAGTATGTCGTGACTATAGAAAGCTGAAGTATGTTGTGACTATAGAAAGCTGAAGTATGCCGTGACTATAGAAAGCTGAAGTATGCCGTGACTATAGAAAGCTGAAGTATGTTGTGATTATAGAAAGCTGAAGTATGTCGTGATTATAGAAAGCTGAAGTATGTCGTGATTATAGAAAGCTGAAGTTTGTTGTGACTATAGAAAGCTGAAGTATGTCGTGATTATATAAAGTTGAAGTATGTTGTGATTATAGAAAGCTGAAGTATGTTGTGATTATAGAAAGCTGAAGTATGTCGTGATTATAGAAAGCTGAAGTAGGTTGTGACTATAGAAAGCTGAAGTACGACGTGACTATAGAAAGCTGAAGTATGTCGTGACCATAGAAAGCTGAAGTATGAGACTATAGAAAGTTGAAGTATGTCATGACTATAGAAAGCTGAAGTATGTCGTGACTATAGAAAGCTGAAGTATGACGTGACTATAGAATGCTGAAATATGTCGTGATTATAGAAAGCTGAAGTATGTCGTGATTATAGAAAGCTGAAGTATGTTGTGACTATAGAAAGCTAAAGTATGTCGTGACTATAGAATGCTGAAGTATGTCGTGATTATAGAAAGCTGAAGTATGACGTGACTATAGAAAGCTGAAGTATGTCGTGATTATAGAAAGCTGAAGTATGTCGTGACTATAGAAAGCTGAATTATGTCGTGACCATAGGAAAGTTGGAAGAGAGGCGGCCAGCACTTGGAGATCAAGAGAGAAGATGCTTTACCATTTAACATTGTGGCATGGAAAAACATCAGTATCAGAAATGATTGGCGGTGCACGAGACAGAAGGCTGAACGACCGACGCTCATATCATTGTTAAAAATAAACGCAAGAAAGCCTGCTTCCATATTCCCTGCAGCTGATTTCGAGTGCGGTATGCAGGATTCCGAATCACATTCGCTACACCTTTCTCACAGACACCAACGAATTCCGATTGGTTAAAAAAATATAGAGCTATCACCATTGACCTTATAAGCCCCAAGGCGTTTAAAACAATCCTTTTCTTATCTTCACTATTTTCAAATATTGGTCTGTATATCTTATATTGCTGTTAGTTGCATGTTCTTTCAGGATGTCGCAGTCAACCCCAGCATGTGTTGGTTGTTTGTGATTTACCAGGCAAATTTACGCTCAGCAGTTTGCCATGGCTTTCTGAACGAGCGATGCTCACACCATTGTATGTAAACCAGCGTAAGGCGGACCGCTTCCAAATCGCCCGCATCTGTGCTTCGATCGCGGTACGCGGCATTGCGAATAGTAATCATAATTCTTTGCCATAGAGCCAATATCTTACATTTTGAGTTTCTGTGTACCGCTTAAAAACACAAATATATTAATCTCGGGAATATAAAATACAACTATCTACTGCGAAAATAATCATTTCAATTCTCAGGCATTAAAAAATTTTTTTTTGCATATCCCTAACAGGACGTTGCAATCAGCACCAGATTGTTTCAGCTGCTGTTGACGTACTAATAGAAAAATCATAAGCTGAATTACAAGACCACTCGAATAACCTAAACGAAATGTGTAGGGAACATAACATGAAAATTAGCACAGAGGTAATGACTATAACTAAAGAAGAAAAAACAACAGTTCACCTAAACGAACATCCCTTGAAACAAGTAAAGATTTTCAAGTACCTAGGAAGTATAATATCATCAAATGGCAGATTAGGAGACGAGATCAAAAATAGAAGCAATAAGGTAAACCAACTCATTGGACAAATGGCATCAATACTAAAGAACAAACATGTATCAATAACTACTAAGACAGCACTTTACAATACAATCTTCCTACCAACTCTATGATACAAATGCCAAGCCTGGACAATGACAGAAAAAGAGAAAAGAAAAATCAAAACAACATAAATGAGATTCCTGAGAAGAATACTCAATTTATCAAGAAGAGAAAAGATCAAAAATGAAGAAATCGGGACTAAAGTGGGGGTTATAGCAGCACTAGATTTTATTAGAAAGCAGCAAGTCAAATGGATCTGAGCACCTATGGACATGTCCGGAGTGCAACGAAGATACCCCAACTGATAACTGATAACTGAAGTCAAATGGTTTGGCCATGCAAATAGGTTACCAGTCAACAGCATACCACAACAAGCATTGATGTACAGACCAGATGGAAACAGAGGAAGAGGCCGACCACGTAAACGTTGGACGGAGGGAATAGCAGAGTCCATGGGCATATCGATACATGAAGCCCATAATCGGGCACTCTCACGATGTTTATACTTCACCTCGACACCGCAAGGTACAAGAGGAACATGATGAGATGAGATGAGATGTTGATATGCTAGGCAAACAAGGCACATAATATATTACCCTCTGAAGCTCATCAATACTGAATAGATATGAGCGGTCGTTCTTAAACATCCGGTGTGCTGATGTAGAGATAGCGGGTTCAACCCCTACCCCGTTCAGTTGGACTAAAATGTTTACTTCTCGTCATTCGGTTCACGAGTGCTTTTCAGGAGACTCCTGGGAGTCGGCGCTGGAGCTACGGAGTTCGTGCTTAATGCGACGCTTTCGGCGGGTCGCCCTGCGGGTAGAGAGAGCCATGTGAGAAAACCCGGGTCAATGAGGTCTTTCTGGTGACTGCCGATTCCATCGACGATGAACTGTGGTTTTCGTGGAGGACTTCTGTGTTGCCATTCTGGCGGCTGCATTATGGACAGTGTACTTTTGCGGGCTGTTGGATTGCCGAGACTCCTGTCTTTTCCACTTTTCACATTGGACAGTGGGGAGCATTTTGTGTGATATTCACTGGCACAGGAACGGAGCATAATGGGGACGAGCCGTTGCCGTGAAGTTCGAACCTCGACTAACTAACTAACCTTGACTTCGGGACTTAAATTACAAGTACCTCAGACGTCGGAGTGGGTTTGCCTGATGGCGTGGGACACTGGTAACAGGGAAAACTAATCTACACGCAAAGATCATTCCAGTGGACTGCAAGTATTAGTATGTGTATACACTACGCTTGAATTCGCTTAAACGTCGCTTAAAAGTCGCTTAAAGGACGACAGGATCGACTTCATTGCAACGGGTTTTTCCCATATGGGTCAATTTCTTTCCGCAGCGCGGAAAGCGTCACACAAAGCACGAACTGCGTAGCTCCAGCGACGACCCCCAGGAGTCTCCGAAAAAATGTACTCGTGAACCGAAGGACGCGGCCCGGAATCGAAGCCACAACCTTAGGAGCCCTAGTCAGACTGCTTGACCACTTCGCCACGGAGAATCTCATCTTTAGTTCAAAGCGAGCTAACATACACAAAATTACACTGCCCTCTGTCTGTCTGTCTGCCTGTGTGTCCGTCCGTCTGTCTGTCTGTCTGTCTGTCTGTCTGTCTGTCGCTGTGTTTGTTTCACCTGATGCTCCCCGTTATTGGCTCACATTTTGTCCGTTCTTGTTTCTTCTTTGTTTGTTGTAATTTTCTTAGCGTTCTCTAAGAAAACAGACATGGGAACTATTGACACGCTCGCATGAGAATTCCCCGAAGACTTTATCTAATGCTTTTAGAAATGGGGATGAAATACTATCTTCTTAACTCAGCCTCAATCTGTAATATCAACTACAGAATTCCAACACTCGATGGAATGCTGGAAACAAGACCAGATTGGAAGATTGCACTTGAATGAATTCCTTAGTTCATGCAATATGTTTTAAGACAAGTTAGGAAGAAAATAAAAAGATGGAGAAAACAACGTTTAAGTGAATGATTTGCAAAGAAACTTCTTAAACCGCCTAGCGCGTTTATCAGCTCGGAACAGGTTAATGCATTAGGTGTCACTGGAAGATTAAAGTGCATTTGGTGACAACGAAAGATTAACGTGCATTATGCTACAAATTAAGATTTACGTGATGTAGATGACAACAGAAGATTAACTTACATTAGGTGATAGAGGAAAATTAACATTCAGTAGGTTACAACGGAAGATTAACATGCATTAGGTGACTGAGGAAGATTAACATTCAATAGGTGATAATGGAAGATTAACATGCATTAGGTGACAGCGGAAGGTTAACATTCATTAGGTGACAACAGATGATTGACATGCATTAAGTGACAATGGAAGGTTAACATGTATTAGATGACAACGGAAGATTAACATGCATTAGATGACAACGGAAGATTAAATTGCATTAGGTGACAACGGAAGATTAACATTAAAAAAGTCGCTTAAATGTCGACAGGGTCGATTTCATTGTACCGGGGTTTTATCCCATATGGCTCAGTCTCTTTCCGCAGCGCGAAAAGTGTCGCACAAAGCACGAACTCCGTAGCTCCAGCGACGACCCCAAGGAGTCTCTGAAAAATGTCACTCGTGAACCGAAGGACGCGGCCCGAAATTGAAACCACACCCTACGGAGCTCGAGTCAGACGGCTTGACCACTTCGCCCATACAATAGGTGACAATGGAAGATTAAATTGCATTAAGTGACAACGGAAGATTAACATGCATTAGGTGACAATGGAAGATTAAATTGCATTAGGTGACAACGGAAGATTAACATGCAGTATATGACAACGGAATATTAAAGTGGGGGTTATAGCAGCACTAGATTTTATTAGAAAGCAGCAAGTCAAATGGTTTGGCCATGAAAATAGGTTACCAGTCAACAGCATACCACAACAAGCATTGATGTGCAGACCAGATGGAAACAGAGGAAGAGGCCGACCACGTAAACGTTGGACGGAGGGAATAGCAGAGTCCATGGGAATATCGATACATGAAGCACATAATCGGGCACTCTCACGATGTTTATACTTCACCTCGACACCGCAAGGTATAAGAGGAACATGATGAGATGAGATGAGATGTTGATATGCTAGGCAAACAAGGCACATAATATATTACCCTCTGAAGCTCATCAATACTGAATAGATATGAGCGGTCGTTCTTAAACATCCGGTGTGCTGATGTAGAGATAGCGAGTTCAACCCCTACCCCGTTCAGTTGGACTAAAATGTTTACTTCTCGTCATTCGGTTCACGAGTGCTTTTCAGGAGACTCCTGGGAGTCGGCGCTGGAGCTACGGAGTTCGTGCTTAATGCGACGCTTTCGGCGGGTCGCCCTGCGGGTAGAGAGAGCCATGTGAGAAAACCCGGGTCAATGAGGTCTTTCTGGTGACTGCCGATTCCATCGACGATGAACTGTGGTTTTCGTGGAGGACTTCTGTGTTGCCATTCTGGCGGCTGCATTATGGACAGTGTACTTTTGCGGGCTGTTGGATTGCCGAGACTCCTGTCTTTTCCACTTTTCACATTGGACAGTGGGGAGCATTTTGTGTGATATTCACTGGCACAGGAACGGAGCATAATGGGGACGAGCCGTTGCCGTGAAGTTCGAACCTCGACTAACTAACTAACCTTGACTTCGGGACTTAAATTACAAGTACCTCAGACGTCGGAGTGGGTTTGCCTGATGGCGTGGGATACTGGTAACAGGGAAAACTAATCTACACGCAAAGATCATTCCAGTGGACTGCAAGTATTAGTATTTTTATACACTACGCTTGAATTCGCTTAAACGTCGCTTAAAAGTCGCTTAAAGGACGACAGGATCGACTTCATTGCAACGGGTTTTTCCCATATGGGTCAATTTCTTTCCGCAGCGCGGAAAGCGTCACACAAAGCACGATCTGCGTAGCTCCAGCGACGACCCCCAGGAGTCTCCGAAAAAATGTACTCGTGAACCGAAGGACGCGGCCCGGAATCGAAGCCACAACCTTAGGAGCCCTAGTCAGACTGCTTGACCACTTCGCCACGGAGAATCTCATCTTTAGTTCAAAGCGAGCTAACATACACAAAATTACACTGCCCTCTGTCTGTCTGTCTGTCTGTCTGTCTGTCTGTCTGTCTGTCTATCTGTCTGTCCGTCTGTCTGTCTGTCTGTCTGTCTGTCTGTCGCTGTGTTTGTTTCACCTGATGCTCCCCGTTATTGGCTCACATTTTGCCCGTTCATGTTTCTTCTTTGTTTGTTGTAATTTTCTTAGCGTTCTCTAAGAAAACAGACATGGGAACTATTGACACGCTCGCATGAGAACTCCCCGAAGACTTTATCTAATGCTTTTAGCAATGGGGATGAAATACGATCTTCTTAACTCAGCCTCAATCTGTAATATCAACTACAGAATTCCAACACTCGATGGAATGCTGGAAACAAGACCAGATTGGAAGATTGCACTTGAATGAATCCCTTAGTTCATGCAATATGTTTTAAGACAAGTTAGGAAGAAAATAAAAAGATGGAGAAAACAACGTTTAAGTGAATGATTTGCAAAGAAACTTCTTAAACCGCCTAGCGCGTTTATTAGCTCGGAACAGGTTAGTGCATTAGGTGTCACTGGAAGATTAAAGTGCATTTGGTGACAACGAAAGATTAACGTGCATTATGCTACAAATTAAGATTTACGTGATGTAGATGACAACAGAAGATTAACTTACATTAGGTGACAGAGGAAAATTAACATTCAGTAGGTTACAACGGAAGATTAACATGCATTAGGTGACTGAGGAAGATTAACATTCAATAGGTGATAATGGAAGATTAACATGCATTAGGTGACAGCGGAAGGTTAACATTCATTAGGTGACAACAGATGATTGACATGCATTAAGTGACAATGGAAGGTTAACATGTATTAGATGACAACGGAAGATTAACATGCATTAGATGACAACGGAAGATTAAATTGCATTAGGTGACAACGGAAGATTAACATAAAAAAGTCGCTTAAATGTCAACAAGGGTCGATTTCATTGTACCGGGGTTTTATCCCATATGGCTCAGTCTCTTTCCGCAGCGCGGAAAGTGTCGCACAAAGCACGATCTGCGTATCTCCAGCGACGACCCCCAGGAGTCTCCGAAAAAATGTACTCGTGAACCGAAGGACGCGGCCCGAAATTGAAAGCACACCCTACGGAGCTCGAGTCAGACGGCTTGACCACTTCGCCCATACAATAGGTGACAATGAAAGATTAAATTGCATTAAGTGACAACGGAAGATTAACATGCATTAGGTGACAATGGAAGATTAAATTGCATTAGGTGGCAACGGAAGATTAACATGCAGTATATGACAACGGCATATTAAAGTGCATTATGTGACAAAGGAGGCACGGAAGATTAACATGCAGTAGATGACAACGAAATATTAAAGTGCGTTTGGTGACAACGGAAGATTAACATGCAGTAGTTGATAACGGAATATTAAAGTGCATTAGGTAACAACAGAAGATTAACATGCAGTAGATGACAACGGAATATTAAACTGCATTAGTTAGCAACGGAAGATTAACACGCAGTAGATGACAACGGAATATTAAAGTGCATTAGGCAACAACGGGAGATTAACATGCAGTAGATGACAACAGAATATTAAAGTGCATTAGGTGATAACGGAAGATTAACATGCAGTAGATGACAACGGAATATTAAAGTGCATTAGGTGACAATGGAAGATTAAACATGCAGTAGATGACAACGGAATATTAAAGTGCATTAGGTGACAATGGAAGATTAACATGCAGCAGATGACAACGGAATATTAAAGTGCATTAGGTGACAATGGAAGATTAACATGCAGCAGATGACAACGGAATATTAAAGTGCATTAGGTGATAATAGAAGATTAACATGCAGCAGATGACAACGGAATATTAAAGTGCATTAGGTGACAACGGAAGATTAACATGCAGTAGATGACAACGGAATATTAAAGTGCATTAGGTGACAACGGAAGATTAACATCCTATAAGTGAAAACGAAAGATTAAAGTGCATTAGGTCACAAAAGAAGATTAATGCTATCGTATGACAAAAGCAGAAGAATATGCTTGTGATGACAGGGAAGAATTAACGGAAGATAAAGTCACTGGGCGACAATGGAAGATAACGTCATCGGGTGACAACGAAAAATTAATGTGTATAAACGTCAGCCGACGTGACAATGGGAAATCAACGAGCATTATGTCACAAAAGAAGATTAAAGCTAGTGGGTAAAACGAATGATTAACGAATATTAGTGACAACGGAAGATTAACGTGTAATGAGCGACAACGGAGGGTTAACAAGCAGAAGGTCACCCATCCTTGGATTGCCGTTCAAGCTAGGACACAGATAAGTGAAATTTATACTTTTGTGTATATATTAGTCTATTTTTGTTTGTTTGTTCTGTGCTGACGAAAGCTTTTGCCGCAACGTCCATTTTGTTTTTTGTAGTCGTGCTTTGGCAAAGCTCACAGCCTACTTCTCGTTTTTCAGTGATTCATTCAGAAGGTCACAGGGGAAGACTAAGCTCAATTGGTGCCAACATACATTAACGTGCATTAGACGACATAGAAAGATACTTCTTATGACAGCGGACGAATAAAGTGTATTGAGCCTAACAACAAGATTAACGAGCATTGGACAACGACATCAAATGTAAGTACAGAATACAGTTCGGCAAGTAAATAAATAGGGAGGCAAACAAACATCAAACCTCATCAAAGACAAACAAGGTAAACTATTGTTATCTGATGACCACCAAAAGCAACTATGGGCAGAACATTTCAAAGAAATATTAAATAGACCGCAGCCTGACAGTGTTCCCAACCTGGATGGAGAAACCACCAGACCCCCACTAGATGCCTCCTGTGAGTCATTCACCATGGAAGAGATTAAAGCAGCCATTAAAAAATTGAAGAACAACAAAGCTGTTGATGAAGACGACGACATCTCAGGAGAAATGCTCAAAGCAGCAGATGAGAATACCTTACAACATTTGCTACAGCTGATCAATGAAATCTGGCAAAACGAATCCCCACCACAACAGTGGAAGGATGGTGTAAATTTCAAACTGCCAAAAAAAGGTGACATGTCAGACGATAGTTTGTGCTTTAAAAAGGCATAATAACTTTTAACTATGGCGGTAGCGAGTGTGACTGATAAGGCCAATTTGCGCTGTAAATGTCCGTTCACAGTGGGTGCATGTGAAAACGTGGTCATTTCCACCATCATGCACCATCTTACGTCTCAAACGCTTGGTGTGTGACTTTTCTGCAATAATTTTCTCCTTTGACTTTATTCCATTTCTGATATTTGCCCTCCATGCAACACGTTCAGCGGCGACTTGCTCCCAATGTGCATTATCAATGCCTGTATCAATCATGTCCCGCTTACACACATCTTTGTATCGTAGTAGAGGCCGACCCTGAGATCTCTTACCCATCTGTAATTCACCAAAAAAGATATCCTTTGGTATTCTACCATCATCCATCCGCCTAAGATGTCCTATCCATCTAAGTCTACGAAGACTGAGCATGGAATAAACTGTCACACAACCTGATCTTTCCAATACTTCAGTATTTGTGATTTTGTCTTGCCACTTAATACCAAGAATTCTTCGCAGACACCGCATATGAAAGCTGTTTAAATTGTTCTCTTGGTGTGAGTAAGTTGTCCAGGTTTCACTGCCATAGAGAAGAGTACTAAGGACACAGGCTTGATAGACAAGGACTTTTGTTTTGGCAGTAAGCTTCCTGTTCTCCCAGACTCTTTTTCTTAACCTGTTCATTGTTGTTGCTGCCTTACCAATCCGGATGTTGATTTCCTGATCTAGGGATAATTTGATATTTACCACCGATCCTAGATATGTAAAATGGTCTACTATCTCTAGTTCGGCGTCGTCAATAAAGATTGATGGTATCCCATGTGCACCTTGTGACATAATCTGTGTCTTCTTTTTGCTAATTGTTAAACCAAATTCAGAACAAGCATTGGAGAATGCAGATAGTAGACATTGCAATTCTTCCTCAGAGTGGGTCGTAACTGCAGCATCATCTGCAAAAAGCAACTCTCTGATCAGTACCCTCCTAATTTTGGTCTTAGCCTTCAATCTCTGAGCATTGTAGAGGCCGCCATCTGAGCGTGAGTGAATGTATATACCACCATCCTGATCACGAAATGCATATTTCAGTAGAAGTGAAAAGTATATTCCAAAGAGGGTGGGAGCTAGTACACAACCTTGCTTAACTCCACTCTTGATTTAAAATTCTTCAGAAGTTGCACCATCAAACTTGATTATACCCTTCATGCCTGTGTGGAACGATTCCACAATGGACAGAAGAGTTGGTGGGCAGCCAATCTTCTTTAGTGCCTTGAACAGACCCTCACGACTGACCAAATCAAATGCCTTTGTGAGGTCGATGAAGGCAATAAACAGTGGTTGATTCTGTTCACGGCATTTTTCTTGCATTTGTCGCAATGAGAATATCATATCAGTGGTAGACCGGTTCTGTCGAAAGCCACACTGTGATTCGGGGTAGACTTGATCTCCTAGGACTTGAAGTCTGCGCAGAACAATTCTGGCAAATACTTTTCCAACAATACACAGAAGTGAGATACCCCTATAGTTGTTGCAGTCGCTCCGATCGCCCTTGTTCTTGTACAGTGTTATGATGCTTGAATCTTTGAAATCCTGTGGGACTTGTCCTTCTCGCCAGCATAGCTCTATTAGCTGGTGGATCTGTATAGTGAGTGTGTCTTGCCCACTCCTGATAACCTCTATTGGAATCCCATCCTTACCTGGAGCCTTGCCAGATGCAAGTTCATTTATAGCACACTTAACTTCTGTTATGGTGGGAAGTGTGTCCAGGTGGTCAAGAGTTGGTAGAGCCTCTATGGCGTTGAGGGCATTATCCGCTAGTTTGGTCTCACTTGAGTAAAGCTCCAAATAGTGCTCTACCCATCTGTCCATCTGCTGTTTCTTATCAGTGATGACTTCTCCAGTCAAGGTTTTCAATGGTGCACTTCTTTTGATCACTGGACCACAGGCTTTCTTTATTCCTTCATACATGCTTCTTATGTCTCCCTTATCACTTGCGATTTGAATGGACTCACATAACTTGATCCAATAATCATTTGCACACTGCCTGGCAGCCTTTTGCACATCCTTCCTAGCTTGCCTTAGCTCACTCAGAGTGTTACGCGTTGGTCTTTCCTTGTTTCTTAAGAGAGCTTTCTTCTTCTTATCAATCAAGGGCTGCAGAGTCTCGCTGTTGGCCGCAAACCAGTCCTGCCTCTTATGATCCACAGTGCCGTAAACCTTTACGGCAGTTTTACAAAGAGTTTCCTTAAGTTTATTCCATTTATCATTTACTGTACAATTTTCTGGTGTATCAGTGAAAGCGTCTTCAAGTTGCTGTTGAAACTGAAAGCACTTTTCAGGATCATGAGTGTTAATAATATTAATCCTGGGGCTAGATTTGTGTTTAGCTGTGTAGATTCTCTTTGGTCTCAGTCTAACCCTTGCAACAACCAAAGAATGATCCGTATCACAGTCAGCACTGTGGTAACTACGAGTCAATGATATATGGTTCAGATGTTGTCTCCGTGTGATGATGAAGTCCAGCTGGTGCCAATGGCCGGATCTTGGATGTTTCCATGTGACCTTATGCATCTCTTTTGTTTTAAAAAAAGAGTTTGTAATACATAGGTCATTACTGGTGCAATGCTCCAGCAGCCTTTGCCCATTTTCATTCATGCGACCGATGTTGTATTTTCCAAGGCACACTGGCCATGAACTCGAGTCCTTGCCCACACGAGCATTGAAATCACCGAGCATATAAATGTAGTCGGATTTTGGAACTGCCTTGATCACAGAGTCTAACTCCTCATAGAACAAATCCTTCACATCATCAGAGGAATCGAGTGTCGGTGCATATGCAGTAATAATGGTGGCAAACCCACAAGAGGTTGCCAAGCGCAGGGATAATAGTCTTTCATTTCCTCCTGCTGGAATTTCAATCATTCCCAGTAGCGAATTCTTCACTGCAAAGCCCACACCGTGTTGCCTTTTTTCTGCCTGCCCTTTACCCTTCCAGAAAAAGGTGTAGTTGTTTTCCCTGAGTGACCCTTCCTCAGCGAGGCGAGTCTCCTGCAGGCCAGCAATATCAATGTTAAGACGATTGAGTTCGGCATCAATCACAGCCGTTTTTCTCACATCGTCAATATTGGTCAAGTCAGTGGAAAATCCTGGACACATGGTTCTCACGTTCCAGGTTGCAAGCCGTAGCTTGAGGTTTCTATTTATATTTTTGTTTGTACCTGGTGCATTGGTTTTACAGCCTGCGATTCAGATTTTGTCCTAGCCCCAAGCACCCATTGAAGCAGGCAGGCTGTGGCGGATCAGCACCCAATTGGCTGGGGGCTGCCCAGCTTGAGGCGGGCGGTAGCTGATCAGTGACACCTATAGGTGTCTCCCACCGTCAGAGGCAACGCGTGGCGCCCCATGTCTACGCCAACTGACAAGGACTTATAACCCGTAACAGTTGCCTCTCGCTTTGATTCCGAGACCAGTTAAGACCAGGGATGGAGTTATTGCCTCTCCATAGCACAAAGCCTGGGCTAAAATATAGAGATCATGTGTTGCCCATGCAGCATGATCCCTCTCTCGGCCTGCCTAGTTCACACCAGAGGAAAGGTAACACCCCTACATCTGGAACAAGACAAGCTGCAGAAGCTGCCGGATCAGCAAAGCAATGCTCTAACTGTCCGCCTGTCGGAGCTTCGATCCTAGACCAGTCGCCAACCAAGGCTTAGGGCCTGGTCTGCCCTGCCATGACAATTTTGTCTTTAGCTTGCATTTCCTCGCACCAGGGTAAGGCTTGTACCCTCCCAATTGCGCTCTTCCGCCCGAAGCCGTTGGCATAATGTGGGGTGTCGGGTTTGGTAAACGCCGCCCAACGTTCGGCGCTAACAGAAACCAGGTAGTACCGTCTACTGTTATACGGTAGCTCAGTCATATCTGACTAAGACCTGACTATATGATTGCAATAACTGGCGTGGTATCACCCTACTGTCAGTGCCAGGAAAACGTTTTTGTAGCATGTTACTTGAGAGATTGAAAAAGTCTATAGATGAAAGGCTCAGAGAAGAATAAGCTGGCTTCAGACCAAAACGGTCATGTATAGACCACATTTTCATCCTTAGAATAATCATTGAAGACTCTATAGAATTCCAGTCGAAATTAATCACCAACTTTGTCGACTTTCAAAAAGCCTTCGACAGTATCCACCGTACTTCACTTTGGAATCTACTTAACATCTATGGTTTCCTTACCAAATATATCAACATCATAAAATCTTTCTACAAGGAGACACGTTGCTGCGTGAGAACAGAATCAGGCAACTCTGACTGGTTCTCAGTGGAAACGGGAGTGAAACAGGGTTGTGTCATGTCACCGATGCGCTTTGGAATAGCTATCGATTGGGTCATGCGCAAATGCACAAACAACACAAATATCCATTGGATTGACAACATTTTAGAAAACCTGGACTTTGCCGACGACATAGTGCTTTTAAGTTCAACACACCCAGATGCCAAAGAGAAAACAAACCATCTCCAAAATGTTACAGGACAAATAGGTCTCCAAATTAACACTGCAAAAACAAAAACTATTGATCTTACCAACAGTTCAGACGACACCAATTTAAACAACCATGTTCTTGAAAAAGTCAACTGCTTCATATACCTAAGAAGCAAAATGACATCTACAGGGGACTCAACACCAGAAATATTATCTAGAATCGCACTAGCATCTGGTGCCTTCAATAAACTGTCAAACATCTGGAAGTCAAAGCAACTCAGCAAACATATGAAGCTTAACATCTTCAACTCTTGTGTGATTCCAGTGCTAACGCATGGATGTGAGAGTTGGAAATCAACGGTACCTTTAGATAAAAAAATAGACAATTTTGAGAACAAATGTCATAGAAAAATTCTAAACCTCCTCTGAACAGATTTCAGAACCAATACGAAAATAAGACAAGGGACTAAGCAAGACATTGTATCCAATTTTATAAGAAAACGCCATTGGAACTACATCGGCCATGTACTCATAATTGACAAGACAACACTCCCCAACCAAGCCCTCTTATGGTCACCAGTAGAGAAAAGAAAACGGGGAAGACCAAGAGAGACCCTGCATAGAACCATCATCAGAGAAGGCTCATTCAACGGCCAAGTGAACATCCAGGATCTACAACAGGTAGCAGCGAACCGCCAGACATGGAGAGCCATGACTTCTGCCCTATGCGCCGCCTTAGGCTCAAGAGGAAAGACTAACTAACTAAACAGACAAAAAAACAGACACAATGAGAGAGAGAGAGAGAGAGAGAGAGAGAGAGAGAGAGAGAGAGAGAGAGAGAGAGAGACGGTGAGACAGACAGACAGACAGACAGACAGACAGATATATAGATATATATATATATATATCTATCTATCTATATATATATATATATATATATATATATATATATATATAGATAGATATATAGATAAATAGATAGATAGATAGATAGATAGATAGATAGATAGATAGATAGATAGATAGATAGATAGATAGATAGATAGATAGATAGATAGATAGATAGATAGATAGATAGATAGATAGATAGAACGAACGGACTTTATTTTGAAAGTGTAACACATTGGGCACGCAGGCCCGTCTTACATTCGGCCCATCCAATCACTCATCTTTCGTTCATCAATAATGTATAATATAGGATTCCGAAATGCTTGGGGAAGAGGGTTTGCTTCTGAAGATCGGAAGCCCCATGCCGTGTTTGCTCCGCGTCGGAGTTCTTATGACTAACATGTGGCTAGTCCACCAGACATGCCCGGAGAGGCGGGCTACTGCTGCGGTTGACTAACACAGCCCAGCAGTAACAGTGTTAGGGACTTATGACCCCTAACGCTGTATAAACCTCATCATCAACAAATAAACTATGGAAGGACAAACTAAAGAAAGATACCCCCAGAATCCTGCGAGAGCGGGGGCGGAAGATGGATTCATTGGCGACCACACGGATACGATTCGGACCGTCCAACCAACCATGAGCTCAGAACAACGACCGGTCTGGCCATGTGTTTGTGGTAGGAACTTCCAGTCCTACAAAGGAATGATAATTCTTGCTGGAAAGAAGAAGTGCGGGAGTGCGTCACAGGAGGTGCGACAGCGCAGCCCTGAAATGGATGAAAGCCCTGGAAGGGATGATAATTATCCTCAAGTTAATGTCATACGTGATGATGTCACTTGTGACGGTGCCACCTTTGACGTACCCGGAAGGGCGAAGATCAAGTTCCCGAGTGCCAACAGGAAGGAAGAGTGGACGTCACTAGACGCAACGTTGTCCCGTGGTTTAGACAAAGAACTAAAACACATATCCCTAGAGGAGAAACTAGTAAAGTTCGGTGAAATTGTGTACCTCCACTCGCTGAGTCATTATGGTAGCAGCGAGAGGAGGGAAGCAGCTCTGCCGCAGAAGACGCGGCGACAGAGACTGCCTGAGGAGGTGAAGAAAGAAAAGAATTCCGCTCGGAAACGTTGGAAAGCAGCACCCGAGCATAAAAAGGAGGGCTTGCGCCAGGTGTGGCAACATCTGAAAGCCAGGCACAACGCCCTCTCCCGAGCGGAAAGGTTTTGCAGAAACAGGCGGCAAACCCGGAAGGAACGTGAGAGGTTCTTCAGGGAACCATACGAGTTTGCTCGAGGCTTGTTCGAACAGCCGCGATCAGGCGTCCTCGACGCCAGCAAAAATGAGTTAGAGAACCACCTCGTGAAGACGTACTCCTATGCCCAACGGAACGTCCCACTTGGAGAAATCGAGGGGCTCGCGAGCCCGGCAGAACCAACTGTGGGTTTCAATGCCAGGCTTCCAATGTGGAGCGAGGTGGTTGCGGTAGTGAAAAAGGCAAAAAACAAGTCAGCACCGGGGCCCAACGTGTGCCTTATACAGTCTTTACAAGATGCCCGAACGTACTTATGAAACTACACCGGATACTGAGATCCGCGTGGAAGCAGAAGCATGTCAGCACGGAGTGGAAGACGGCCAACGGAATCTACATTCCCAAAGAGCAAAACTCTGCCGGCATTAGCCAATTCAGACCGATCTCTCTGCTGAACGTTGAGGGGAAGATATTCTTCTCGATCATGGCCAGTCGGATCACGAAGTACTTGACGGGGAACAAGTACATCGAGACAGCGGTTCAAAAAGGGGGGCTACTCGGAGTCCCCGGTTGTCTCGAACACAGTACCATGATCTGGGATGCTATCCAGAGAGCGAAGACGAAGGAGGAGGAACTCCACGGGATATGGGTCAGTGCCACACCAGTTGTTGTGGCATGCACTCAAGGCTCATCACGTGCCCGAGAACATAACAGAAATGCTTGTGCAGTACTTCTCGGGCTTCTCTCTTCAGTTCTCGACCAAAACGTTCACGACCAGATGGATCGAGCTGGAAGTGGGTATTGCCATGGGATGTACGATTTCGCCGATATTATTTGTCATGGCCCTGCAGGTCTTACTGGATGCAGCATCCGGCTATGCACACGGTCCGAGGCTCAGCGAATTGGTGAACACGCCACCGCTGAAGGCCTTCATGGACGATACGACTATCCTGACACCGAATGAGAGCGACGCTCGCAGCGCTCTCCTCAGGCTGGTCGACCGGATTCGCTGGTGCAGAATGAGCTTCAAGCCAAAGCAATTGAGAAGCCTGTCGATCGTGAAGGGTAAGGCAGTGGAAAGGAGGTTCACGGTATCGGGACAGGCGATTCCCACGGTGATGGAGGAACCTGTGAAAAGTCTCGGTCGTGTGTACGACTCAACCCTGACGGACAGGAACGCGGTGGTGGAAGTGCAGACAATGCTGACGAACGGCCTGAACACCATCGATAAGACCAGGCTGATAGGCAAGTTCAAGATCTGGGTGCTCCAATTTATGCTTATTCCGAAACTCCTGTGGCCGCTGCTGATATATGATATCGGCGTGACCACGGTGAGCGCCATGGAGAGCAAGACAAGCAGGTACATGAGCAAGTGACTTGGAGTACCCACTTGCCTCACGACTGTCGCATTGTATTGCAAGCAGAGCAAGCTCGTCCTCCCGTTCCGGTCCCTGGAAGAGTTTAAGGCTGGAAAAGCCAGACTCGCGATGATGCTGCGCGAGTCTCCAGATATAACGGTTAGCGCTTCAGTCCCCGTCTTGAAGACGGGAAGGAAGTGGAAAGTCGTCAGCGCAGTCGAACAAGCCCAGGCCACACTCCAGCTGAAGGAGGTAATGGGTCACACCCAGCTTGGCAAGCATGGGTTTGGATTTCTAGCGAACGATAAAATGTGGTCAGATGCGAATGCAAAGGAACGCAGGGACCTGGTGGTCAGGGAGATCGCAAGGGGGAAGATGACGAAAGAGTCCTTAAAGCTGCCAACAGGCGCAGCAAGCGCAGTGGATGTCATGGGAATCGGTAGTGCAAAGATCCGTCACGTGGAACGAGATCTGGCGCATGACACCACTGCGTCTAAGTTTCGTCATCCGATCCCTCTACGATGTCCTGCCATCAGGTGCCAACTTGAAGACGCGGGGGTTAACCACCGACCCGTTCTGTCCCCTCCATAAGGAGGCCCAGATAGTCCAGACAGCGGAGCACGAGCTGTCTGGGTGTAAGGTCGCCCTGTCCCAAGGACGTTTCACTTGGCGGCATAACAAAGTCCTGACTGAGTTGGCCGCCATAGTGGACGCAGGACGAATGAAGACTAACAAAGAGGGGAACGGACCGAGGCCGATGGAAATTTCCTTCGTCCGAGCAGGGCGCAAGAATAGGAAAGCTGACGACTTGCCGCTTGCTACCGTCTTCGACGGCGCGAGGGACTGGCAACTGACCATAGACCTAAAAGACCATGACAGATACCCTGAGGTAATCCGACATTTGGCTTGCGACCTGACATTGTGCTTAGCTCCTCGTCAGCCAAGCAGCTAACGCTGATTGAGCTGACAGTCCCGTACGAATCGAATATTGAGGAGCAGCACCCGTACAAGACAGAGAAGTACAATAACATGGTCGCGAGTCTCAGGCGGGAGGGTTGCACCGTCAGGCTGTTCGCTGTCGAGGTAGGCGCGAGAGGTCTTGTCTCCTACTCCGTGTTTGATGTGCTGAAAAGGCTGGGCATTAAAGGAAAAGCAAGGGCCCGGGCCCAAAAACAACTGTCTGAGGCAGCCGAAAAGGCCTCGTGCTGGCTGTGGAATTGCCGCAACCTAAATTGGAATGAGTCTCGGCACTAGTATGGGTGGAAGCGGTAACTGCACTACCAACAATTTCACAACAAAACCACGAACTTTACAAACGTCTCGTGTCAGATCCTCAGCCCTTCCTTCGACGTGGGGCGAGTCCCAGTGAAGTCAATCACGCAAATGTCGGCCGACGTCCAACCTCCACAACATAGCTGTAATCGACTCTAGGTCGCACCAAGCCCGAGTGCAGATAACAAAGCTGCCATAGTAACCCCCACCTCGGTATGGCACGAGATACGCATACTATATGGTCTAGTCAGGTGCAGACAGACCAAGCGGTGGGTCCGAGTAGAAAGGAAGAATCCGGCTTCCTAAAGTGGTGTGACGCCGTGAACGGGGCGCAAAGAAGGCACACGGCAACAGAGATAAGTGGAGGCGACGGAGGCCGTGGCGTGGGATGAGTCAAGCATCCCACGACCACAAGTGTCAAGAGGCAGACACTGACTGCACGGTCTCCCCCATCAAGGGAGGGAGGACTTTAGAGTGGACAAGGTAACATCGATAACAAGGCAACATAGATAACGAACATGACCGAAAGAACGTCTCCACGGCAGGGGACAGACGCCCGGAGTCATGACCCGGACGGGACCGCCCCCAGAAAGTATTAATAAATTAAAGGGTTCGAAATGCTTGGGGAAGGTTTTTTTTTTTTTCTTCTGAAGATCGGAAGCACTCCTGCCGTGTTTGCTCCGCGTCGGAGTTCCTATGACTAATACATTTACATAGGAAAAAAAAACATTGTCAAATGAATGTTGTAAACATAAACAATGCATATTACCATGTTATGAGACACATACCCCAACCATCCACCCATCCCCAATCCACCCGCACATCCACCACCCAAACACACACACATACCCAGGCACTCATACATACCCTACCCATCCACCCACCCACACCCACATATCCCACACCCACACACATCCCCCACCTACACACATCTCCACAAACACACACACATCTCCCACCTACCACACATCCCCCGTCCGCCCACCCACCCACACACACACACACACACACACACACCCAGGCATACATACACGCACTCGCCCACCCATCACCCACGCACACAACCCCCACCTACACACATCTCCCCACCCACACACACATCCTCCACTCATCGCATAACCCATAAACACTCACCATTCACATATCCTCCACCATACACGCACAGACCCCCAAACACCCAGTAAAACACCCCCCCCCCCCAATCACACATTCCCACCTGCACACACACTTATCCCTGCCAACCCACACATCATGCGCCTACCCACACATTCCCCACTTTCACACATCCCCCACCCACACAATCTCCCGCACCCACCCACACATCCCACGTCCACACACACACACACACACACACACACATTCCCACTCCCCAACCTACACACGCCAAGATAGACAAATAGACAGACAGACAGACAGACAGGCAGGCAGGCAGGCAGATAGATAGATAGATAGATAGATAGATAGATAGATAGATAGATAGATAGATAGATAGATAGATAGATAGATAGATAGATAGATAGATAGATAGATAGATAGATAGATTGACATACTATTAAATAATTAAATTCATCTTTTCAAACATCTGGAGTAACAAATCTAAATATATATTCTAAAAAAACGTTATTTCTGTAACAACAGTGAGCCAGTGATCAAACGCCTTATAATAGTAAATTAACGCGCCAATCTGTCCTCGCTCTCTTGTCCCCGGGACTCGTGCTGAGTCGCGCGCCCAGACAGCTGGTGTCGCATTCACCGTTCTCACGGTGGGCGGAAGTTGATAGGTCAGCCGCGCTTTGATTAAATTACCAGTTGTTTGTTTCTGCATCTTGACCTAGTCGGAGGCTTCAACTGAGGTGAGTTTACATATGAATTCTATATCTTTAATGTCGTAAGAACCTGTTTTGTTGTATGGCCGTGTATCAGGGAGCGCGAACAGACAAATTACTAAGAACTTGGAAGCAACGGAGATGTAGTCCATGAGACGAATGTTGTCAATGCTTTGGACTGTTAGAGTAATAAATAACGATTGTCCGAAAAAAGATAATGAAAATAGAATATACGCAACATACAAAGTTAGTTACATATCCTTTGCCGGCTTCCTGGCTTAGAGGTTAGCGACTTTTCTCCGTAATCTCGTAAACTCTCGTAAGTAACGTGACGACGGTGAGAATCAGCAGTGGTTCGAATCGGGTCGGTAACTTACAAGGTATGTGAGCCGGTCGTTCAGAAATCAATGGCAAACTACTGAGCGTAATCTTGCCAAGAAATCAACATACAGCTAAAAGATGCTGATGTTGACAGCTATGTCCTGTAAAGGATATGCAAAACATTTTTTTTTACATATCCTTTACAAGACTTCAACTCCAGTCTTGTTTGCTGTTTGTGTTCTCTTGGCAAGTTTACTTTTAGTAGTTTGCATTGCTTTCTGAACGACCGGCACTCATATAATTTTTAAAACAATACCAACACTTGGCGGTATGCTGCCAAATCACCCGTAGTTGTGTTTCGTACGCGATATGCGGGATTACGAACTGCGTCCGTAGCAGTTCGCCAGGGAGTTAGCCATACACAACTAAAAGAAAGAGGCAAACAACGTTCTTTGGTCGGATAATGAGAAGAGGGGCAGTAGGAAACATCGTGACAACTGGAAAGGTAAGTGGGAAGAGAGGCAGATCGAGGGAAATGATGCTGGATGAGATGGACTGGAGGAATATCATCAGCAGGGTTGATCCAGAACACCAGGGAAAGAGATTTATCTAGAGACAATCATCCAGTTCCTTGCCGGCTGGCGTGGGCGATCACGCCTCTCAGCAAATTACGATCCCCGACGTCATGAATCAATTCGTGTGTTGACTCCTTTCCGTGCCATGACACAAGACTATCAATAACCTTTTCACGCTGTCTTCCTCTACCTGTTTTTCCGCAAATCTTTCCGATTGTCACAACATGTTCCAATTTTTGTCTTCTCATAACGTAGTCAAATAACGATTACTGCCTCTTTGTGATGTGTGTGATATGTTGTCTTTGCGACTCAGCTTCCCTTTAAACAGCATGATTGCTCTTTATATCTAGAGATATAAACGCATATGCCATTTAACATGGCACATGATAATGTCACATTTCGTGTGCTTCATATAATCTAACCCACCATGCATGTCGTAGAAGTCGACTAATGAAGGTTGTCGCAAGACCAGTTACCTGTGGGAACCTGTGGCTGTAAAACCGAGCCAACCATGGACATATCTACAAAGGACTTTCCGTGATTTGCTTGAGGTCCCATTCTCCATTATGAGAGTAAAGGCATAAAGGGGCACAACGGGTTATAGGACTTCCCATTCGATCATGACAAGGTTGGACTTCTTATCTCTCTCTTCTTGCATACATTATTTCATCCATTTATCACTTATGAAGCTAGCTATAGACAACAACGACAAGAAGAGAAATAATATGCATTATAAACGCATAGAATAAACTTAAAGGATATATGGTTATAGAGCAACATGATCGTCTGCGCTGCTCGGCATGATGTATGGTACTGGTGCGTTATTGAGAGTGTAAGCAGGTATTATAGCAGCCCTTTTAGCACAGTGTCTAGTGCACCCGTCTGGTAACCCGGTGGAGTTGATAGTGTCTAGTGCACCCGTCTCGTGACCTTGTGGAGTTGATAGTGTCTAATGCACCCGTCTGGTGGCTGGTGGAGTTCATAGTGTCTAGTGCACCCGTCTAGTGGTTGATGGAGTTGATAGTGTCTAGTGCAACCGTCTAGTGGCCATGTGGAGTTGATAGTGTCTAGTGCAACCGTCTAATACACCCATCTGGTAGTTCTGTGGAGTTGATAGTGTCTAGTACACCCCTCTGGTGGCATGGTGGAGTTAATAGTTTCTAATACAAGCGTCTGGTGGCATGGTGGAGTTAATAGTGTCTAATACACGAGTCTGGGCGCATGATGGAGATGATAGTGTCTAGTGCACCCGTCTAGTGGCCATGATGGAGTTGATAGTGTCTAATACACCCGTCTGGTGGCCCTGTGGAGTTGATAGTGTCTAATACACACCTCTGGTGGCATGGTGGAGTTGATAGTGTCTAATACACACCTCTGGTGGCATGGTGGAGTTGATAGTGTCTAATACACCTCTCTGGTGGCATGGTGGAGTTGATAGTGTCTAATACACCTCTCTGGTGGCATGGTGGAGTTGATAGTGTCTAATACACCTCTCTGGTGGCATGGTGGAGTTGATAGTGTCTAATACACCTCTCTGGTGGCATGGTGGAGTTGATAGTGTCTAATACACTCCTCTGGTGGCATGGTGGAGTTGATAGTGTCTAATACACCTCTCTGGTGGCATGGTGGAGTTGATAGTGTCTAATACACCTCTCTGGTGGCATGGTGGAGTTGATAGTGTCTAATACACCTCTCTGGTGGCATGGTGGAGTTGATAGTGTCTAATACACCCCTCTGGTGGCATGGTGGAGTTGATAGTGTCTAATACACCTCTCTGGTGGCATGGTGGAGTTGATAGTGTCTAATACACCTCTCTGGTGGCATGGTGGAGTTGATAGTGTCTAATACACCTCTCTGGTGGCATGGTGGAGTTGATAGTGTCTAATACACACCTCTGGTGGCATGGTGGAGTTGATAGTGTCTAATACACCCCTCTGGTGGCATGGTGGAGTTGATAGTGTCTAATACACCCCTCTGATGGCATGGTGGAGTTGATAGTGTCTAATACACCTCTCTGATGGCCCTGTGGAGTTGATAGTGTCTAATACACCTCTCTGATGGCATGGTGGAGTTGATAGTGTCTAATACACCTCTCTGGTGGCATGGTGGAGTTGATAGTGTCTAATACACTCCTCTGGTGGCATGGTGGAGTTGATAGTGTCTAATACACCTCTCTGGTGGCATGGTGGAGTTGATAGTGTCTAATACACCTCTCTGGTTGCATGGTGGAGTTGATAGTGTCTAATACACCTCTCTGGTGGCATGGTGGAGTTGATAGTGTCTAATACACCCCTCTGGTGGCATGGTGGAGTTGATAGTGTCTAATACACCTCTCTGGTGGCATGGTGGAGTTGATAGTGTCTAATACACACCTCTGGTGGCATGGTGGAGTTGATAGTGTCTAATACACCCCTCTGGTGGCATGGTGGAGTTGATAGTGTCTAATACACCCCTCTGATGGCATGGTGGAGTTGATAGTGTCTAATACACCTCTCTGATGGCCCTGTGGAGTTGATAGTGTCTAATACACACCTCTGGTGGCATGGTGGAGTTGATAGTGTCTAATACACCCCTCTGGTGGCATGGTGGAGTTGATAGTGTCTAATACACCCCTCTGGTGGCATGATGGAGTTGATAGTGTCTAATACACTCCTCTGGTGGCATGGTGGAGTTGATAGTGTCTAATACACTCCTCTGGTGGCATGGTGGAGTTGATAGTGTCTAATACACCCCTCTGGTGGCATGGTGGAGTTGATAGTGTCTAATACACTCCTCTGGTGGCATGGTGGAGTTGATAGTGTCTAATACACCTCTCTGGTGGCATGGTGGAGTTGATAGTGTCTAATACACCCGTCTGTTAGATATGGGCTAGTGCCCCCGTCTGATGGCCCTGTGGAGTTGATAGTGTCTAATACACCTCTCTGGTGGCATGGTGGAGTTGATAGTGTCTAATACACCTCTCTGGTGGCATGGTGGAGTTGATAGTGTCTAATACACCCCTCTGGTGGCATGGTGGAGTTGATAGTGTCTAATACACCCCTATGGTGGCATGGTGGAGTTGATAGTGTCTAATACACCCCTCTGGTGGCATGGTGTAGTTGATAGTGTCTAATACACCTCTCTGGTGGCATGGTGGAGTTGATAGTGTCTAATACACCCCTCTGGTGGCATGGTGGAGTTGATAGTGTCTAATACACCCCTCTGGTGGCATGGTGGAGTTGATAGTGTCTAATACACCCCTCTGGTGGCATGGTGTAGTTGATAGTGTCTAATACACCTCTCTGGTGGCATGGTGGAGTTGATAGTGTCTAATACACCCCTCTGGTGGCATGGTGGAGTTGATAGTGTCTAATACACCCCTATGGTGGCATGGTGGAGTTGATAGTTTCTAATACACCTCTCTGGTGGCATGGTGGAGTTGATAGTTTCTAATACACCTCTCTGGTGGCATGGTGGAGTTGATAGTGTCTAATACACCCCTATGGTGGCATGGTGGAGTTGATAGTGTCTAATACACCCCTATGGTGGCATGGTGGAGTTGATAGTGTCTAATACACCCCTCTGGTGGCATGGTGTAGTTGATAGTGTCTAATACACCCCTATGGTGGCATGGTGGAGTTGATAGTGTCTAATACACCCCTATGGTGGCATGGTGGAGTTGATAGTGTCTAATACACCCCTCTGGTGGCATGGTGTAGTTGATAGTGTCTAATACACCCCTCTGGTGGCATGGTGTAGTTGATAGTGTCTAATACACCCCTATGGTGGCATGGTGGAGTTGATAGTGTCTAATACACCTCTCTGGTGGCATGGTGGAGTTGATAGTGTCTAATACACCCCTCTGGTGGCATGGTGGAGTTGATAGTGTCTAATACACCCCTATGGTGGCATGGTGGAGTTGATAGTGTCTAATACACCCCTCTGATGGCATGGTGGAGTTGATAGTGTCTAATACACCCCTTTGGTGGCATGGTGGAGTTGATAGTGTCTAATACACCCCTATGGTGGCATGGTGTAGTTGATAGTGTCTAATACACCCCTCTGGTGGCATGGTGGAGTTGATAGTGTCTAATACACCCCTATGGTGGCATGGTGGAGTTGATAGTTTCTAATACACCTCTCTGGTGGCATGGTGGAGTTGATAGTTTCTAATACACCTCTCTGGTGGCATGGTGGAGTTGATAGTGTCTAATACACCCCTATGGTGGCATGGTGGAGTTGATAGTGTCTAATACACCCCTATGATGGCATGGTGGAGTTGATAGTGTCTAATACACCCCTCTGGTGGCATGGTGTAGTTGATAGTGTCTAATACACCTCTCTGGTGGCATGGTGGAGTTGATAGTGTCTAATACACCCCTATGGTGGCATGGTGGAGTTGATAGTGTCTAATACACCCCTATGGTGGCATGGTGGAGTTGATAGTGTCTAATACACCTCTCTGGTGGCATGGTGGAGTTGATAGTTTCTAATACACTCCTCTGGTGGCATGGTGGAGTTGATAGTGTCTAATACACTCCTCTGGTAGCCCTGTGGAGTTGATAGTGTCTAATACACCCCTCTGGTGGCATGGTGTAGTTGATAGTGTCTAATACACCTCTCTGGTGGCATGGTGGAGTTGATAGTGTCTAATACACCCCTATGGTGGCATGGTGGAGTTGATAGTGTCTAATACACCCCTATGGTGGCATGGTGGAGTTGATAGTGTCTAATACACCTCTCTGGTGGCATGGTGGAGTTGATAGTTTCTAATACACTCCTCTGGTGGCATGGTGGAGTTGATAGTGTCTAATACACTCCTCTGGTAGCCCTGTGGAGTTGATAGTGTCTAATACACACGTCTGGTGGCCCTATGGAGTTGACCATAAGGAAAAGACAAATCCTGAGGGAAATGTTCTTCGGTTTGCTTATTCCACTCAATCATAGTTGTGTTTATTCAGTATATTATGATCTGTCAATTTGGATCTATTCACAATTCATGTAAATCCAGTTTCCAAACTCAGATATGGAGATTGTATTGTCCTCATCGCAAACGGTGCAAATGGTAACATGCATTTTTAATTGTTTACAACATTAATTTGACAATGCTTTTTATTTCCTATGTGAATGCAGTATGCACTGATGAACGAAAGATGAGTGATTGGAACGGCCGAATATGTGCCCAATTTGTTACCCTTTGAAAATAAAGTTCGTTCGTTCGGTGATTATAGATTAAAACAGTTCTGTCAGTTAATAGATGCAGCGAAGATCAAATCCTTTTTCTGAATAATAATCAAGAGAAAACCAAATATAATGCCCACAGACGGGTCGACAACAAAAGAATTACACTCAGCAATGAGGAAATTGAATATGTCACAGATGGTGGATATCCTGACTCCATAATTTACAGAAATGAGGATGGCTATAAGAAGCCAGAAGGAACCTGGGGTTAATAATGCACGAGGTAAACATTAAAAACGTATGGCACATCACAAGCATGCAAATAAACGTAACAATTTTAAAAACAATGTGAACCGTCGACATTTAACACACACTGAAGAATGAACAAAAGAACTTTATTTTCAAACGGTCACAAATTGGGCACGCAGGCCCGTCTTACATTCAGCCCTTCCAACCATTCATCTTTCATAGATCAATTATCTATTGTGCATGTTACATTCACATAGAAAAACATAAACATTGTCAAATGAACATAAACAATGCATGTAACTATGTTATGAGACAGGCAGTCACTCACACATACACATACTTACACTCACACACGCATAAACATAAACATACATACCTACATACACGCATTCATACATACATTCATCATTTACATTAATACTCGCAGTTATATACCCACTCAGTAGCACACACACAGACGGCCCTCTCTCATACACATATACCTATTCACAATCGCAAACAACACAATAACAATTCACTAATACATACCTACATAAACTCTCTCTCTCTCTCTCTCTCTCTCTCTCTCTCTCTCTCTCCTCTCTCTCTCTCGTGTGTGTAATGGGTGTGGGGGATGAGTGTGGGGAGTGTCTGTGAATGGGATATGTCTGTGTGGGTGGGAGTGTGTGAGTGTGGATGGGGTAAATGTGAGTGGGTGGAGGATGTATGTGTGGGTGGTGAGGATGTTTGTAGGTGGAGGATGTGTGAGTAGGTGGGGAGATGTGCTGGCGGGGATGTGTATGGGGAATGTATGTGGGGGATATGTGTGTGGGGGGATGTGTTTATGGGTGGAGTTTTGTGTGGGAGGGGAGATGTGTGAGAGGTGGGGGAGATGTGGGATGTGCAGGTGATTGAAGGGTGTATGCGAGGATGGGGGATGTGTATTTGGCTGGGTGGTTGGGGTGTGGGTGGGTGGGAGGGTAGATGAGAGATGCATGTGTTGATGGGCACGTGGGTGATGTGTGGGTGTGAGTGGTTGATGGATGAGTACGTGAGTGAGTGGATGTGTGTGAGAGATGAGTGTATGGGTGGGGGAGGTGTGTAGTTGTGAGAAGATGTGTGTGAGCGCGGATGTGTGTGGGTGGGGTATATGTGGGTGGCGGGGTGTGTGTGGGTAGGGGTTGTGTGTTTTTGGGTTAAGGGTGGGGGATATGTGTCGGCAGGGGGAGATTGTTTATGGGTGGGGATATGTGTATAGGTGGGGATGTGTAGGTGAGAGGTGGCGAATATTGGGTGGGTGAGTAGGTGTAGGTTGGCTGATGTGTGTGTGGGTGGGTGGGGAAAATTGTGAGAGTGCGGGATATGTGTGTGGATAGGTGCGGGATGTGTGGTTGGCGGGGGTATGTGTGTGTGGTTAGTTTCTTCTTCTTCTTCTTCTTCTTCTTCTTCTTCTTCTTCTTCTTCTTCTTCTTCTTCTTCTTCTTCTGCTTCTTCTTCTCTTCTTCTCTTCTCTTCTTCTTCTTCTTCTTCTTCTTCTTCTTCTTCTTCTTCTTCTTCTTCTTCTTCTTCTTCTTCTTCTTCTTCTTCTTCTTCTTCTTCTTCTTCTTCTTCTTCTTCTTCTTCTTCTTCTTCTTCCTCCCCGTTCCTCCTCCTCCTCCTCCTCCTCCTCCTCCTCCTCCTTCTTCTTCTTCTTCTTCTTCTTCTTCTTCTTCTTCTTCTTCTTCTTCTTCTTCTTCCTTCTTCTTCTTCTTCTTCTCTTCTTCTTCTCGGATTCTCCTTCTTCTTCTTCTTCTTCTTCTTCTTCTTCTTCTCTTCTTCTTCTTCTTCTTCTTCTTCTTCTTCTTCTTCTCTTCTTCTTCTTCTTCTTCTTCTTCTTCTTCTTCTTCTTCTTCTTCTTCTGGGGAAATGTGTGTGGGTGGGGGATCAGTGGGTGTGTGGCGGCATGTATGTTCGCCTGGTCTGTGTGAGTGTGTTGAGGTATGTGTGGGTGATGGGGGAGGTTTATGGGTGGGGGATGTGTTGCTGGCTGCGGGGTATGAGTGTGGATGGGGGATGTGTCTCACAACATTGCAATATGCACTGTTTATGTTTACAACTTTCATTGATAATGTTTTTTTTTGTTTTCTCATGTGAATGTATCATGCGCAATATGCATTGTTTATGCTTACAAAATCCATTTGACAATGATTTTCCCTATGTAAATGTAACAAGCACATTTGATGAATGAAAGACGAGTGATTGAAAGGACCGAATGTAAGACGGGCCTGCGTGCCCAATTTGTTACCCTTTTAAAATAAAGTTTGTTCGTTCGTTCGTTCGTTCTCTCTCTCTCCCTCCCTTTCTCTTTCTATTCAAACTTAAAAGTTACAGAAATTTCTTAGATTAACCTGAATCGAGAATAAGAAAAATAATAAATTTAATATATCTGAACAGCAAAGAAAACTGACTCCTAAAAAGCGCCATGCTCTCCGAAACTGGAATACTTTTGCCATATTAAATCGGTGAAATCGTAAGGGTTTAGTGCAACTCTCTATTGGAACTTAATTCACCTTTAAAGATGTATGGTTAATTATTTAGATGGGTTTTAATTCACTATGAAAGATTCATGCCTAATTATTTAGACTGTGTTTTTGTGTTCGCCCGCCTTGAACTCAAGCGTAGTCTATATACATGCTGCTACTTCTAATGCACTGGAATGATTTTTTGCATGTGGATTATCTTTCCAAATACCTGTGTCCTTCGCCATCAGGCGAACCCATTCCAACTCCAGAAAAATGTTTTGCATTTCCTTTACAGGACATCGCTGTCAACATCGGCATCTTTCAGCTGATTATTGATTTCCTGGCAAGATTTCGCTCAGTAGTTTGCCATTGCTTTCTGAGCGACCGGCTCCATACTGCCATAAGTCACTGGCGCGAATCGAACCTCTTCAATTCTCGTGCACTCACGTCAACCACGAGAGTATTCGGGTTACGGAGAAAGCTGCTAACTCCTCGGCCAGGGAGACCGGCCAACTCCAGAGGTAATCGTAGTTTACGTCCCCAAGTCTAGGACTGAAAGCCATAATTATCTAGACTTCATTTAACACTACTGCTCTTCTTTTGTCCTATTTCTTTTGCCATGGAGTGTCATAGAGAGTAGGCAGATGCAATTTTATATGTGTCGCTTATCTTGTTGCTTGTACTAACGTCAAGAATTCTTTGCCCACATTGTCAAAGAACATTTCGAGCCAACATAGGCCTTACCAGCCATCTTAGAACTCACGGCTCCAAACTTTCAGCCCCACTGGATGAAATGAATGGTCATCATCATTCTTGATGGACAAATACCAAACTAACCGCAGATCTGATTTCTTCAATGTCTCTTTTACTCTATTTAACCAACTCTTTCAAGGCCGTCCTCACGCTTTGTACTGATGTAATTAAATGTCCGAACCATTTAATTCGTCCCTGTTCTATAAAGTCGGTAATAGTGTTATCCCTACACTTGTGTTTAGTTTCTCATTTGTCTCTCTATCTCTTCTTGTGTTTTCAGCTGCGTTTTTATGCATCTCATCTCACATAATGTGGCTTTACGCGTGTGTGTTTCTAGGAATGACAGTGTTTGGCATTGCTAACACAGCGTTGGGACGAATAAAGAGTTATAACCTTGTTTTTTTCCTATGCATGTTGACATTTGGATGTTATCTGATAGTTGATGTTGTTTGCTTTCTGTAAACTATACTGGCGGTATAATCAAGCGAGATATTGAAAGTGTATAATCAGCGCAAAAAGAAAATAAACAATTCAATATTAAATATCATGTCACGGAAGCTTGGAATTGTCAGGTCCAAATAGTTGCCTAAAGAACTCTTCAGAGTGGTTTAAAAAGAACAGTAATCAAAGGCGTGGCTTCTGTACGATGAGGCTGGATCGGCCAACATGATGGTAGACACAGGGCATATAACACACTGGGCATATAACACACTGGGCATATAACACACAGCGCATATAACACACTGGGCATATAACACACTGGTCATATAACACACTGGGCATATAACACTCTGGGCATATAACACACAGGGCATATAACACACAGGGCATATAACACACAGGGCATATAACACACTGGACATATAACACACAGGGCATATAACACACTGGGCATATAACACACAGGGCATATAACACACTGGGCATATAACACACTGGGCATATAACACACTGGGCATATAACACACAGGGCATACAACACACAGGGCATATAACACACTGGGCATATAACACACTGGGCATATAACACACACAGGGCATATAACACACAGGGCATATAACACACAGGGCATATAACACACTGGGCATATAACACACTGGGCATATAACACACTGGGCATATAACACACAGGGCATACAACACACAGGGCATATAACACACTGGGCATATAACACACTGGGCATATAACACACACAGGGCATATAACACACAGGGCATATAACACACAGGGCATATAGCACACACTGGGAATATAATACACACTGGGCATATAACACACTGGGCATATAACACACAGGGCATATAACACACTGGACATATAACACACTGGGCATATAACACACTGGGCATATAACACACTGGGCATATAACACACTGGGCACATAACACACTGGGCATATAACACACTGGACATATAACACACACAGGGCATATAACACACTGGGCATATAACACACACTGGGCATATAACACACACTGGGCATATAACACACACTGGGCATATAACACACACTGGGCATATAATACACACTGGGCATATAACACACTGGGCATATAACACACATGGCATATAACACACACTGGGCATATAACACACACTGGGCATATAACACACACTGGGCATATAACACACTGGGCATATAACACACACTGGGCATATAACACACAGGGCATATAACACACACTGGGCATATAACACACACTGGGCATATAACACACACTGGGCATATAACACACACTGGGCATATAACACACAGGGCATATAACACACACTGGGCATATAACACACAGGGCATATAACACACTGGGTATATAACACACACAGGGCATATAACACACTGGGCATATAACACACTGGGCATAAAACTCCCTTGGCATAAAACACAGGACATTACAATTTATGAGGCGGAGGAAATTTCGAAGGTTCGAGAATATGTACTGTAAAGTGAGCGAAGTTCTGCAAAGGATTTGTTGATTGATGTTTTGTTGTGCTATATTATGTTATGCTATATTATGTTGTGCTATGATTTTGGGGAATAACGTGCACATTGGGTATTTCCATGAGTACTCAGTTTGATGCAGTAGCCACTCTAGCGTATTTCTGCTAGCGTGTAGGTAGGTAGGTAGGTTTGGGTAGACAGACAGACAGACAGGCAGGGAGGTTGGCAGGCAGGCAGATAGATAGATAGATAGATAGACAGACAGACAGACAGACAGACAGACAGACAGACAGACAGACCTTCCGACCGACCGACCGACCGACCGACAGACAGACAGACAGATAGATAGATAGATAGATAGATAGATAGATAGATAGATAGATAGATAGATAGATAGATAGATAGATAGATAGATAGATAGATAGATAGATAGATAGATAGATAGAACGATGAATGTATAGATGGATGGATGGATGGATGGATGGATGGATGGATGGATAGAGATAGACAGACAGACAGACAGACAGACAGATTTAGAAGGAGACGGGGCAACATATAAAAACAGCCGGCAAAAGGAGAGAACAGCTTTTTAAATGTTGCTGTATGTAGCCGGGGCGCAGTGTTGGGGTGAGCGCCCAACATTGCTTAAATACCCCAATGGCTCGTGAATACATAACCTATGCAGCAAAAGTCCAACTCCTGGCCTTCACGTGGCGGAACCGTTTCTACTAACAGGAGAAGGTGCGACGGCGAGTATCTGGCGCCGGAAAATAACCAGTGTGTTCCAGATGTGTATACACATACATGCATGTGCAGACACGTGTGTGCGTGTGTACACATCGAAACTCGAGTGAGACCACAGTCTGCTCTAGCAAAGGAAAGGTGCTGAAGACGGAGGCAACCAGCCAGGAGGCGCACCACAGAAATCAGGATGCCACGCAATTACTCAAAATGGAATATGTCGACTGCTGCTAAAAGTTATGGTGCTCGCCCTGCTTTGGACCCCCAGGCAGGTGCAGTGCCGGGCCCTATGTCTCGAAAGGGTCCAACCCCAACTACTGGAGGTCCTTCTCAGATGTCCTGTGGAGCCAGGGGACATGAGAATAGAACGGCTGGCCATACTAAACAAAGACTTAAAATAATGCACTGGAATGCGGAGGGAGTCAGCAACAACAAAATAGAATTAGAAAACATCCTGGACCAAGAAAAATTAAGCATATGTTGCTTGCAAGAAACTCACCTCAACGAAAATATAGCCTTCAAAATCAGAGGCTACCAGTGTTACCGATCTGACCGAAAGGACAGGCGAAAAGGTGGGATACTTACCCTTGTAAAAAATAACATCACTGCTTCCCAAATCGAAGTCTATATGGAAGGGACTGAGTATCAGACACTTAAACTTAAAACAGGCTATACAGACCTACATCTGATCAATTACTACTGTCCAAGTGACCGCCCACAGGCACTGGACACACTACCATTAACAGAAAAAATGATTGCGTGTGACGATTTCAACAGCCACTCGCAGAGTTGGGGCTATGATCACATGGACCAGAAAGGAGAGAGACTGGAAGACTGGCAGGATGAGAATAGATTCATCTTGGTTAACAAGCCGTCCGACCCACATACTTTCTACTCGAGATAATGGCACTCTACAACTACACCTGACCTGGCTTTTCATTCACCAGACCTGGAGTGGAACATTACACGAATTGTTGGGAAACAACTTGGTGGCAACGACCAACGGCCAGTCTTTCTAACTGTAGAAAATGAGCTTATAAGTGAAAGCAGCTCTCTCTCAAGTTGGAATTACAAGAAAGCAGACTGGGCAATGTACAAGAATCGCATCAGCATACTGGTTAGAAACCTGAACACTGAGAAAAACATAAATAAAGTAGTTGAAGAGTTTGGGAAATGCATACTACAGGCAGCGCGAGAAACAGTACCAAGAGGAGCCCGTAAACAATATAAACCCTACTAGAGTAGTGAACTGGAACAGTTGCATAATGATGTGGAAGTATGTAGAAAGCACTCAGCTAAGAGCACCACAATAAATTCCAGCATGCAAAAGCCAAATTTCAAAGGGCCAAGCTGCAGGCTAGATGGAAAAGCTGGCAGGAAAAAACAAAGTCTCTGAACTTTGAAAGGGACACAAGGAAATTGTGGAAGCTAATAAAACAACTTAACGATGAGGGCACAGGGAGAAACTAAAAAATTGCACTACATAAAGATGGAAACATCTTAACAAGAAAGCAAGCAGCTGACCATTTTGCGGACTCATTCGCACAAGATAACAATATCAAAATTAGTTCAAAGAAACAACAAGAGATTCGAGAGAAACGGCAAAATACAGGACAGAAGGAAATAGTACATGAGGTTCTGGAGGCACCCATCACAATCAGCGAACTGGAGCTAGTTATATCAAAACTGAAAATGAGAAAGTTACCAGGAGCTGATGGTATCTCCAATGAAATGATCAGGAACCTAGGAACAGAGGCCAAAGCAAAGCTGTTGCAGATCTTCAATAATAGTTGGACCTTAGGCAGTGTTCCACAAGCCTGGAGAGAAGCAATCATGATACCACTCCTAAAATCAGGGAAAGATAGTTCAATTGCCTCTAGCTACAGACCAATTAGCCTCACCAGCTGTCTCTGCAAAACACTGGAGCGCATCATCAATCACAGACTGCAGTGGTACATTGAAAGTAAAAACATCCTTGTGCCACAGCAGGCTGGCTTTAGGCAGTGCTACTCTACGGAAGGTCAGACAACCTACCTCTCTCAAGAAATTGAGGATGCATTCCAAGAGAAGAAGCTGGTGCTTGCGGCATGGATAGATTTGAAGAAAACCTTTGACAAAGTCTGGAAAGAAGGTCTGACGAATAAACTGAAAAACTGCAAAGTCAATGGAAGAATGTACAAATGGGTGAAAGCATACTTGCACAACAGAAGAGCCCGAGTACAGATAGACGGACTAAAGAGCAAGAAAGTACTACTGCGTCATGGTGTTCCCCAGGGCGGAGTCTTGTCCCCCACACATTTTCTAATCTTCATCAATGATCTCGTTGCTAATCTACCGCATGGAATTAAAGCGGCAATGTACGCCGATGACCTGGTTCTATGGAGCACAAATGAACATGCATCAGTTCCCAGGGCGGAGTCTTGTCCCCCACACTTTTTCTAATCTTCATCAATGATCTCGTTGCTATTCTACCGCATGGAATTAAAGCGGCAATGTACGCCGATGACCTGGTTCTATGGAGCACAAATGAACATGCATCAGTGGCCACCAGATTACTACAAAGAGCTGTAGACACATGTGTTGCATGAGCAAATAGATGGTGTGTCAGCATAAACACTGACAAGTGCAGCACCACCCTATTTACCCTCTCTACAAAACAAAAGGCAGGTACCATCCAGATAAATGGAACACCCCTAAGAGAAGATAAAGAACCAACATAGCTTGGAGTAACATTTGATGGCAGGCTGACATGGAGATAGCACATCAAAAAAGCAGTAGCAAAAGCCAGAAGGAAAATAGCCATCCTGAGAAAGCTAAGTGGAACCACATGGGGAGCCAGTGGGAAAATACTTAGCAAAGTTTATCAACAGAGCATACGACCACACCTGGAATAGGGTCAACTGCGTGGTGTTCGGCATCAAAAACCACACTACAAGAGCTGGACAAAGTGCAAAATCAAGCACTTAGAGTCACCACAGGAGGGATGAGATCAAGCCCTATAGTGGAAATGGTTTAGATGGGGAGGACCCAGGCACTGAGTGAGCACAGAGATACGAAAACGCTAATACAAGCAGAAAAGTTCCTCAGCTTTCCAGGCCACCCTATGAAGAGCAGATTTGAAAACCTAGCTATGGGGCGGTTGAAAAGACGTAGTTTTATCCACCAGGCCAAACGACTCTGCAGAGAAACCACCGATCTGCCCACAGTTGGTATCCCCCTAACAACTATTCCAGAGCGAACTCCATGGAAAGATGAGCATAGACTATCATTACAAATCCAGACAAAAGTGAGAGGAATATTTGACAAGGAATAACAGAACAGTGTGCAGCGCAGAACAGCCACTCTCAGCTTCCTTGATGAAGAATACCCACATGACCTCTGGATCCGAGTCTACACAGATGGGTCAGCACAAAATGCTGTTCGAAATGGACGAGCGGGTGTGTACATAGAATACCCAAATAGTACTAGGGACACAGCTAGAGTACCGACAGGAAAGTACTGCCATAACTACGATGCTGAAATTGAGGCAATCAAGATAGCAACATAGAAATGACTAAATACCAGCTATGGTACACAACCTGTGGTGCTATTGATAGATGCAAAATCAATACTCGAGGCGCTCCTGTCTGGGAAATTGCCAGTACTAAGGACACTACTTTCTGAACTTAGCAGTCAGCACAAGGTCACCATACAGTGGATACCATCCCACTGTGGAGTACCCGGAAACGACAGAGCTGATCAATTGGCTAAGGAAGGAGCCAAAGAAGAACAGCCTGATGTGCCCGTTACATACCACCAAAAGAAAAGAATGATCAAATCAGTCAGAAAGCCACCAAAACCTGCTCAAGATGACTACCACGTTATGGATAGACCAGAACAAGTCATTATTCTGCGCCTCAGAACAGGGCACAATAGATTACGCAGCCACATGTATACAAAATTCAAGATTGGTGAAACAGCCATGTGCACATGTGGATTGGCGTCGCAGACAGCAGAGCGCATACTCCAAGACTGCCCAATATAACATATCTAGGCAAACCTTCTGGCCTAGAGAGACGACAGTGGAAGATAAACTCTATGGACCGCTGTGTGAACTGAAAAAGACAGTTCAATTTATACAAGAGACAGCATTGCAGTTATAGACATATTTCAAGCGAGCGAAAGAAGAAGAAGAAGGAGAGAACAGAGCTACAGAGATACACATACGGAAAAGGGAGAAATAAAGTAAGACAGTGCGCGACAGAGAGATACATAGTGAGAGAGAGAGAGAGAGAGAGAGAGAGAGAGAGAGAGAGAGAGAGAGACAGAGAGAGAGAGAGACAGACAGACAGGGACAGGGACAGAGACAGACAGACAGACAGACAGACAGACAGACTGAGAGGGAGAGAGAGAGAGAGAGCGAGAGAGAGAGAGAGAGAGAGAGAGAGAGAGAGAGAGAGAATGAATGAGAGAAGCGGGGATTATAACGCAGGCAATACAATAGCCAAAACCCTTGAGAAACCCAACTAAAATTGGATGAAAGAACTTTGGCGTGCTGACTTCTCCTTCACCAAGCATCTGTTCCAAGAGATGCTGAAACCTATTAGGACATTATCACTCCAGTTGTCGAGGGAGTACCAGGATTTCAGGTAATTATCATGTTTCTTAGCGACCCAATTTGTTGCAGTTAAGTTACATTTGTCATTTAAGTATGCAGTCCTAATGTCTCCCGAAGTAATGTCACATCATTAGTTTCTTAATGGCGGTCTGAATAATAGAAATGAGTGAATAATTGAAGCAGATGTAGCAGTAACATAATTAGTAGTAGTAGTAGTAGTAATATTAGTAGTAGTAGTAGTAGTAGTAGTAGTAGTAGTAGTAGTAGTAGTAGTAGTAGTTGTAGTAGTAGTAGTAGTAGTGGCGGTAGTATTAATAGCAGTAGTAGTAGCTGCAGTAGTATATCAGTAGTAAATGTAGTGGTAGTATTAGTAGTGGCAGTAGTATCAATAGTAGTAGTAGTAATAGTAGTATTAGTAGTAGCAGTAGTGGTGGTAGTAGTAGTGGTTGAGATATATATTTTTTATTGTAGTAGTAATGATGGAAAACTAATGAGTGTAATCTTGCCAAGAAATCAACAATCAGCTGAAAGATGCTGATATTGACAGCCATGTCCTGTAAAGGATATGCGAACAAAACAAATAAAAGTATTAATGATAGTAGTAATATATGTTCCGGTGGTGGTAGCAACAGCGGTAATAGTATCGTGTGAAGACTATATATGGAATAAAGTTAGCATTGGGTGAAGTATACAAAAAAGTGGACCAGACAACCTGAATCTGCACTCTTGCTTTATCATCATCATCATCATCATCATCATCATCATCATCATCATCATCATCATCATCATCATCATCATCATCATCATCATCATCATCATCATCGTCATCATCATCATCATCATTATTATCATACCATAATCATCATCATGTGTCATGCCGATCAGCGGTCATTTTTCACATTCTCACACGATCACCAGAGTCGTGGATCAGCTCCGTATTCTTGTCACGACCGTGCCACGTGGCCAAGCCATCCATATACTCTGCCTTCCTCTTATTATTTTCCCCAAATCGTATCAGATGTCACCAAGTTCTCTAATTTATTACTTCTTTTAATGTGTCCAAAAAAATTTGACTGTCTACATATAATTATCTTAATCAGTTTATGGTTCTCATTTGCTTCTCGTAGGACCGTCTCATTGGTTATTCTATCTGTCCATGGTATTCTTTGGATTTTCCGCAGAAACCACACCTCCACTGCCATTAGGTGTTTTTCAGCAAGTCTGCTAAGTGTCCACTTTTCACGTCCACAGACAAATATAGTTTACTAGCTGACCCGGCCCGGCTTCGCCCAGAACCTGGTGGAGAGCATCTCATTTAATTCATATAAGTAGTCATATAAGTTCTCGTTCCCGTTACCGACTATCTGTCTGTCTGTCTGTCTGTCTGTCTATCTGTCTGTCTGTCTGTCTGACCCGGCCCGTCTGCGCCCAGACCCTGATGGGGAGCATCTCATTTAATTCATATAAGTAGTCATATAAGTTCCCGTTCCGACTATCTATCTGTCTGTCTGTCTGACCCGGCCCGGCATCGCCCAACTCCTGGTGGGGAGCATCTAATTTAATTCATATAAGTAGTCATATAAGTTCCCGTTCCCGACTATCTGTCTGACTGTCTGTCTGTCTTGGGTAAATGGAGGAGGGAGGAGGAAGAGGGAGGTGGAGGAGGGAAGAGGAGGGAGGAGGAGGGAGGAGACAGGAGGAGTAGGGAGGAATAGGAGGGAGGAGGGATTAGGAGGAGGAGGGAGGAGTAGGGTGGAGGAGGAGGCGAGGAGGAGGGAGGAGGAAGAGGGAGGAGGAGGGAGAAGGAGGGAGGAGGAGAACGCAGGAGGAGAAGGGAGCAGGAGGAGGAGAGGGAGGAGGAGGGAGAGGGAGGAGGAGGGAGGAGGAGGGAGTAGGAGGAGGGAGGAGGCGGAGGGAGAAGGAAGAGGGAGGAGGAAGAGGGAGGAGGAAGAGGGAGGAGGAGGAGGGAGGAGAAGGAGGGGGAGGAGGAGGAGGGAAGAGGAGGAGGGAGGAGGAGGAGGGAGGATGAGGAATGTGAAGGGAGGAAGAGGGAGGAGGGAGGAGGTAGAGGGAGGAGGAGGAGAGGGAAGAGGAGGAAGGAGGAGGGGGAGGAGGGAGGCGGAGGGAGGAAGAAGGAGGAGGAGGGAGAAGGAGGGATGAGGAGGAGGAGGGAGGAGGAGGAAGAGGGAGGAGGAGGAATGTGAAGGGAGGAGGAGGGAGGAGGTAGAGGGAGGAGGAGAGAGGAGGAGGAGGTAGAGGTGGAGAAAGGAAGGAGGAGGAAGAAGGAGGAGGAAGAGGGAGGAGGAGGATGGAGGAGGGAGAGGGAGGAAGAGGGAGGAGGAGGAAGAGGGAGGAGGAGGCTGGAGGAGTGAGAGGGAGGAGGGGAAGAGGAAGAGGGTAGGATGAGGAGGAGGGGAGAGGAGGAGAAGAAGGGAGAAGGAGGGAGGAGGAGAAGGAGGAGGAGGGGAGAGGAGGAGGAGGGAGGAGGCAGAGGGAGAAGAAGGAAGGAGGAGGAGGAAGGAGGGAGAGGAAGGAGGGAGAATGAGGAGGGGAGGAATGAAAGGGAGGTGGAAGAGGAGGAGGAGGGAGGAAGAATGAGGTAGGGGGAGGAGGAGATAGAGGGAGGAGGAGGAGGAAGGAAAAGGGAGGAGGAAGAGGAGGAGAAGGGAGGAGGAGGGTGGAGGGAGGAGGAGGAGGTAGAGGGAGGAGGAGGTAGGAGGAGGAGGAAGAGGGAAGAGGGAGAAGAAGGGAGAAGGAGGAGGGAGGATGATGAGGGAGAGGGAGGCAGGAGGAGGAGGAGGGAGGCAGGAGGAGGAGGAGGGATGAGGAGGAAGAGGGAGGAGGAGGATGGAGGAGGGAGAGGGAGGAGGGGAAGAGGAAGAGGGTAGGATGAGGAGGAGGGGAGAGGAGGAGAAGGAGGGAGGAGGAGAAGGAGGAGAAGGAGGAGGAGGGGAGAGGAGGAGGAGGGAGTAGGCAGAGGGAGAAGAAGGAAGGAGGAGGAGGAAGGAGGGAGAGGAAGGAGGGAGAATGAGGAGGGGAGGAATGAAAGGGAGGTGGAAGAGGAGGAGGAGGGAGGAGGAAAGAGGTAGGGGGAGGAGGAGATAGAGGGAGGAGGAAGAGGAAGGAAAGGGAGGAGGAAGAGGAGGAGAAGGGAGGAGGAGGGTGGAGGGAGGAGAAGGAGGTAGAGGGAGGAGGAGGTAGGAGGAGGAGGAAGAGGGAGAAGAAGGGAGAAGGAGGAGGGAGGATGATGAGGGAGAAGGAGGCAGGAGGAGGAGGAGGGAGGCAGGAGGAGGAGGAGGGATGAGGAGGGAGAGGGAGGAGGAGGGAAGATGAGGGAGGAGGCGGAGGAGGCGGAGGGAGGAGGATGGAGGAGGATGGAGGAGGAAGGGAGAAGGAAGAGGGAGAAGGAGGAGGGAGGAGGGAGAGGGATGAGAGGGAGGAGGAAGAGGAGGAGGGTGGAGGGAGGAGATAGAGGGAGGAGGAGGGAGGAGAAGAGAGGAGGAGAGAGTTCGCCATTCCGAATTCATACTCGTCTAGTTATTCCCTTCTACACGACTTCCTTACACATAAAAAGATGAATTGTTATTGATATTGCCGTGGCATGGAGGAATATCAGCAGCAGAGTTAATCCAAAAAACCAAAGACTGAGATCTACGGAGAGCCATGAACGCCTACGCCAGCCGGCATGGCACTTGATGATGATGATTGCCGTGTGACGATTCTGTGTAGTCACGTCATTTTCTTCCCTTTCCCTAGCGTTTTGGTTCGGGGATTCTTTCATCATCATCATCATATATTTACGTACGTATTTTGGGAGGGGGAGGAGGGAGGAGGAGGAAGAAGAAAAAAAAACTATGACAGTTGGCAGCTCTGGAATGAAAGGAAGGCGTGTAGAAAATTTCATCTCAATCGGATGGGCCGTTCGCGAGCGTATAAAGGACATACGGACATACGGACATACATACATACATACAGACAGACAGACAGACGGAGATCCTAATTTATATATAAGATATGTAAACTTCAATACTCATTTTGTTTTTCTGGTTCCAATTGACATAATTCAATTGGTCTGTGTTTTACATCTTGCAAAAGGCTACCTTCGCTACAGCTTTTCTATTTCTAATCTCTTCAAGGCACCTACCATCAGATGCTACTAATGTTCTGAGACAGTTGTACCGATTGACCTGTTTAAGAATATTCCAATTTATCTATATATTATATTGGGGTATTTCTTTCTTACTAGTGACCATAATCTATGTCTTCTTACAATTTAATTCTAATCCTAGTTGTTCGCTATGTGCAAAAACAGCATTTACTAACTGTTGCAGATCCTGTTCATTGTCTGCAATCAATACTGTATCATCCGCGTATCTAATGTTATTGATGTTATGAACCCCAATTGTGATTCCTCTCATATCGTCTACATTAAAAAAAAAAAATTTCTTGCTTTATAGACTACTCAAAAGCATTTGAATGGGTATAACATGAGGAATTATAGAAAATAATGAAAGACATAAGCTTCACATTATACTGAGGTGTGTTGCGCCAAGAACCGACATCATTGCACTCGGGGGCATTCCCATGAGCGCTTAGTCCTCATCTTCAATAGCCACGGTAGAGTTCTAATACCAATGTATTGGTCTCCTAGTGACGATTGTCTACCAGATCCTCTGACCACCTGTGGGATGTGGATTTTATATATGAGAATTATTTTCTTAAAAGTGTCTAGGGGATCCCTTGGGGATTTAGGTTTGATTCTCTTTTCACTTCTAGAATGCAAGGTGATCATGGAATTCTATCACAAACACAAGAAGGAAAATACTTCACTCCTTTTTGTAACTGTGCCTGTGCGTACTTTTCCATTCCCAATAAACAACCCTATACATTTAATATAGTGTTAGAGGACATTGATTGTTTACAACACATATAAAAACCACTGTTGAACAAATATCAACACGTAATTGACGTAAACATCAACATTTTTGGACAAACAGTTCAGGCATGAAATCAAGATCTGCAGTAACATATATATAATTGTAATGACCACACTGAATTTCCAGAGCAGGCATGGGAATGATTTTCAATATCAACAACACATTTACCCCATTGTACCAAGGAAAACAATGTATTACAAACAACACAACAACCAATAATTGGTTCTCCTATCTTTGACCCACTTTACATAGATAAAGCAAACAAATGGTCTAAGTTAAGAAAAACGAAACATATAAAACAAGGGTATCTCACACCAGTTACAGTTCTCATATTTACAAAAAATTAATGTGATGGTGTCAGAATATTCAACCAAAACAACAACCACTAGTTGGTTATACCCTCATTGAAAAAAAGCTACTGACCTCATAAAACCATGGCATGAAATAACCACATAGAAAGCATAATTGGTACTAATAATTAAACTAAATATTTAATTATAGTCTTTTTCCTTAGGTGTTGATGTCGGTTATTCTTCTCCAGTGCGACGCAGATAATGTCCATATTTATCAGGGGCAAAAATAAATGTACTCATAGTCATGTTCTCCTTACATTATTTTCACTGAAGTTGGCTGGTGAATCTTTATAATCCATAATCCAAGAATAGAATTATACACAAGCACATATCCCCTCCATGGGGCTGAATTCAAGAATGCTCTGTTGCAAGTGGGCTCTGTGTCCAATTGAAATTGGTGCCTAAGTTTGTCAAGCTTTCAGGAATTCAACGTAAGCTCCTGCAGAAGGTTCTTCTCTATATCATCTTATCGATGGAAAAGATGGCGACTGTCCAACAGCTCGATTTATGTTATCCGTTTCCTAATTTAGTTCAAGTGGCTTTGTCACACACCCGGTTCATGTTGATAGGCCATCAAAAACACTTGGTGATGGGGCAATCAGGCCGACATGGAACCAGCAAAGAGTTTTGATTTAGTATTTCCCTTTTCAGTGGAGGGCATACAATGCTGAGAGTAATTCATTTGTTTCATCTTGAACTATGTCCAGGATTGGTCTGCTGGAGGCATGGAACTGAAGAATATTAATTCCAACACACAGGCTGGGAGTCGCAAAACAATCAGATGATTTGTGTTGTTGCATGCATAGATGTATTTACTCCGCTAGCTTCTTTCGTACGGCCTTTCTGATGGTGGTTCGGTTCTGAGATCTTGAGTGGGTCTGGCTTCTTTCAGGGTGTTGCAGATTTGAACGTTGAGGTAATCTGATTTCTTAGTTGTTATTCAGTTGATATTAAGTTGGTATTCAGTTGGTACCTTGGTTGTACTTGCTTATGTTGTTTCAGTGTCTCTTCCCATTTGGTGTTCTAGTGTCTTGAACCTTATGTTGACTTTTGCTGCTGTGTGACTTTTCCTTTCGAAGGAGAATACTATGAGTATTCTTTGAACTTGGGAGTCCAACAGACAGATGGAGGGTTCTTACTGCTGTTAGTTTTATTAAACTTGTAGGACTGTCCCATAGTTTCACTGGCTTCACGGACTGATGATGCTTCACGCGTTACTTCTCAGAAGTACAGCAGACGATACACTGTTGTCAGTTACTCTGTAGATCTTTATCTCTATAGATTTTTATATACTGAAGTCCGTCCTGGATATTCCTACTGAAGTAGGACTTCATCACTAACGTTGTCAGTCGTCTTCGAAATTGTCTTTTGCTGGCTCTGGTAGCTAATGAGTGCAGCAGTAAACATTGGTGTATTGGTCCAGACTATATGTGTAGGACATTTAGTCCTGACTCACTTTCATCAGGCTTTTGACCCAGGGTCCTGATTGGTGATACATCCAAATCCACCACCTGCTACTCTTCTAGAACAATTGCTCCAGATAATGATATATTTTTAGCATACTTTTCCTTCCCCCGCAGGGGAAAGGCTGACGTCTGTTCACTTTGTTCTCTTGAACCAAAATGGCTTACTAATCCCTTTGTTTTCAAATCAAGCCGGTCTGGCCAGATACGTGAATCATTACCAGGCCCAGATTTTAAACTAAGGCCAAATAAATTTGGCTGCCCTGCGGGTTAGTTTAGCTCTGTTTTCTTCCCCAAAAAGTAAGGTGCTTAAACAGTAACTATTAGGGTGGTGCATTTTTAAAGCGTCAATCATAGGAAGTTGGTAGAGACGTTTTAGTATATCACACCACCCCTTGCTGATGTATTCTCTCTAGACCATGATAGTCTATGTGTTCATCTGCATTGATCACATGCTCCAGAGGGCCTTCATCACATCCGCCTTATCATGCATCAAATCGCCCCTTAAAAATGCGGCACGATAGTACTTATTTATTTTTAAACACAAAACATGTCCTATCCAGTACCAGGAGCCTGCCATGGATTTGTATTATGACAGGGCCATCACTTTCTGTAGACCTGGATGCACGGAGATAATGTGACCGGGCCATCACATTCTGTAGACCTGGATGCACGGAGATAATGTGACCGGGCCATCACATTCTGTAGACCTGGATGCACGGAGATAATGTGACCGGGCCATCACTTTCTGTAGACCTGGATGCACGGAGATAATGTGACCGGGCCATCACTTTCTGTAGACCTGGATGCACGGAGATAATGTGACCGGGCCATCACTTTCTGTAGACCTGGATGCACGGAGATAATGTGACCGGGCCATCACATTCTGTAGGCCTAGACGCTTGCTTGCCTGCTTGTGTTCGTTGGCTTGAGCTCCAACGCAAAGTCCTGTATGTCGGGTGAAGACATCCTGTTGTCCAACATCAGTGTGATGTCATACAGGACCTGAGGTTTGCGTGAGTATCCGTTGTCCTATGTCTGGCTTATTGGTGTGCAGACGGTGGTTCCTCGCCGTGCAGGCAGACACTCTCCGACTTCGGAGGATGTAGGCATTGATGATCCGATGTAATCTGACAGGGCCATCACATTCTGTAGGAATGGATGCACGGTGATAAAGTGACAGGGCCATCACATTCTGTAGGCCTGGATGGACGGAGATAATGTGACATAGTCATCACATTCTGTAGGCCTAAATGAACCGATATAATGTGACAGGGCCATCACATTCTGTAGCCTTTGATGAACCGAAGCAATGTGACAGGGCCATCACATTCTATAGGCCTGGATGAACCGAAGTAATGTGACAGGGCCATCACATTCTGTAGGCCTGGTTGAACCGAAGTAATGTGACAGAGCCATTACATTCTGTAGACCTGGATGCACGGAGATAATGTGACAAGGCCATCACATTTTGTAGGCCTGGATGAACCGAAGTAATGTTACAGGGCCATCACATTCTGTAGGCCTGGATGCACGGAGATAATGTGACCGGGCCATCACATTCTGTAGCCTTTGATGAACCGAAGCAATGTGACAGGGCCATCACATTCTATAGGCCTGGATGAACCGAAGTAATGTGACAGGGCTATCACATTCTGTAGCCTTTGATGAACCGAAGTAATGTGACAGGGCTATCACATTCTGTAGGTCTGGATGAACCGAAGTAATGTGACAGGGCCATTACATTCTGTAGGCCTGGATGCACGGAGATAATGTGACAAGGCCATCACATTTTGTAGGCCTGGATGAACCGAAGTAATGTTACAGGGCCATCACATTCTGTAGGCCTGGATGCACAGAGATAATGTGACCGTGCCGTCACATTCTGTAGGCCTGGATGAACCGATGTATTGTGACAGGGCCATTACATTCTGTAGGCCTGGATGCACGGAGATAATGTGACAAGGCCGTCACATTATGTAGGCCTGGATTAACCGATGTAATGTGACAGGGCCATCACATTCTGTAGGCCTGGATGCACGGAGATAATGTGACAGAGCCGTCACATTCTGTAGGCCTGGATGAACCGAGGTAATGTGACAGAGCCGTCACATTCTGTAGGCCTGCATGAACGGAAGGTAATGGACGTCGACCGCTGGCGTCGTATCCTGTCCGAACAGCGCTCATGACATTATCAGCGCGGCTCCCTATCAACCACACTAACGTGGCCGTCTTTTACACTTAATACAAACATAACAATTGCTCTACTGCGAACAACAGGCAGCCGTGAGATTATGTAGTGATAAAACGGATCGGTTTAATATAGATCAGGGAACCGGACATATTTCGTTGTGTCCCCTTGTCCGTTTAATATATATGCCGAAAACATCAAGACCAATGTCAGTGAAAATATTATTATTAATAAGAAAATTTAATAAATGTGTTTTTGGAATAATGGAAATATATGAAATGCAATCAGCTGACGACGGGGAATTAATATCAACAACACAAACTGGACTTGAAAAACTTATAAAATCGATGTAAGAACAATGTGAAAAACAAAATGTATCCCCCAATGCAGCAAAAACAAAACTAATCACACCGGATAAAACAAATATGTCAGCAAGTATATTTATCAATGGAGAGATATTACAGAACGTGCACGGCTTTAAATATCTAGCTTGTTTGTTGATGGCTTATGAAACTCTTATGACAGATATAAAAAAGAACAAATATTTCTCTGCAAAAACTAATCATAAAAACCTCTCACTGTTGTCGTCAAGCGTCGTGGGGAGGAATAGTTAACGTACCAGCGTCCTATGGGTGGTACTGGGTGGTGCATTCCGTGGGATTGTACAATGTCTTTGATGTCGTCAATCTATTTTTTCCTCGGGCGCTTTCTTGCTCTGGTATCAGATCTTCTTTGGTGTATCGCCAGAGTTGGTAACTGATGGTGTTGCATTCTAACAAGATAGCCGAACCATTTGATCTTCTGCCTTTCATTATTTGTGGCACAAGGTGATGATCCCCCTCCCCTGTCTGTCTATTAACAACATTTCTTACTCGGTCTCCGATAGTTCAGTTGGCAGTCTTTCCCAGACATCTCATCTCACAGGTGATGATATAGCTTATGTGATTTGGGTAATATCCAAGTTTAACATTGATTGCATAGGAGTGGTTTGAATATGCTATGTATTATCTGTTGTTTTGCGGACACACACACACACACAAACACACTCACTCACACACACACTCACACATACACACACGCACGCGCGCACACACACACACACACACACACACACACACACATATATATATATATATATATATATATATATATATATATATATATATATATATATATATATATTGTCGAGGCACCCAGAAGTAGTAAATAAATTTACATCAATTTGTAAATAGAGACTAGACGTAACTTGCAAGAAGAGAATAGATGTACCACCCTAATGAGAACAAGACGTAATGGCAAGAAGAGAATAGATGTACCCTACAAATAGTGATTAGACGTAACTTGTAAGAAGAGAATAGATGTAGCCTGCAAATAGGGACTAGACGTAACTTGCAAAAAGAGAATAGGTATAACGCAAGTAGGGAGGAAGTCAGCGTCATTGGGGGGGGGGGGGGGGGCTTAATGCGTTTCCGTTTGATTGTCTGGTGCCCTGATAGCGGGGCTGAAATGCTTATTGGCATGACACATGATGATGATGTCGGTGATAATGATGATGATGATGATGTCCCCCAAGACTTCATCATTGACTGTCCGTTCAGAAAGCAATGGCAAACTACTGACCGTAAACTTGCCTAGAAAATCGGTTTGGAATTGATTGCAACATCATGCAAAAAGGACATGCAACATTTTACATATAAAGACCTTCAAATATGGAGTAGACGTTATGTGCAACCAGGGAATAGACGTAACCTGCAAATATGGAGTAGACGTTGCTTGTATATAGGGAATAGATGTAACCTGCAAATATGGATTAGACGTTGCTTGAATGTAGGGAATAGACGTAACCTGCAAAGATGGAGCAGACGTTACTTGCAAACAGGGAATAGATGCCATCTGCACATAGGAAAAATACACAATTAGCAATTAGAGAATAGACGAAAGCTTCAAATAAGGAAATAACGTTTCATTGGCAGAATCATTATCCTGAAACAATTTCCGTTGAAAGCTGCGTCCCTTCTGATGTATAAATGGGTACTTGGTTGTCAGTCAAGCCTGAAAGAATGTCTTTGATGCCTCCGATGTGTCGTCATGGATCCAAAGCTCAGAATAAAAACTTCAGCTTTCCTTTGATAAAAAGAGTCATTTCATCTCAAAGTGAAACGGTTGGTGAAGATGAATCATAGATACGATATCCTGTTTACATGTACTCTTAATGGTTAGATTCTGTCTATATTTCGGAGTGGCGAGTTCAGGTACATAATCATATCATGAAGAAGCAGGTCCTTTGCCGAACGTCGCTCCCATCACCGTCCCTCGAAAAGACTTTCGTTCTCTGACAGTTCACCTGCCTCGGGCACCCTCGTGCCAAAGTTGTCTGCAATTTCATGTGTATCTTCGGGCTGGTGGTCCCCTGTCTCTTCAACCGGTAAGAGTGCCTTTTTTTCATCACCGCTCTTTCCTAGCCACTGTGTCATTTAATATCATCATCATCAAGTGCCCTGTCAGCTGGCATAGGCGTTCATGGCTCTCCACAGATCTCAGTCTTTGGTGTTCTGGATCAACTCTGCTGGTGATATTCCTCCATGCCACCGTCTAATCCATCCAGCATCATATCTCTTGGTCTGGCTCTGCGCCTCTTCCCCTCGATCTTTCCAGTTGTCACGATGTTCTCCAATGTCTCTCTTCTCATTACATGACCAAAGAAAGATGTTTGTCTCTTCCTTATTGTTTTATATAATGTTCTAGTTTCATTAGCTTATTTCAGGCAGTCGTTGTTAGTTACTCTGGCAGTCCAAGGAATTCGCAACATTCGTCTCAGGAACCACATCTCTGTTGCTTCTAATTTCTTCTTAATTTGTTCATTTACATTCCAAGATTCGCTGCCATACAGCAAATTTGGTTCTACATAGCATTTCAGCACTCTCTTTCTTACATTCAGTGATAGTGACTTATTGCATAAGATACTCTTCATTTTCTGAAATGCGGCCTTTGCTTGCTCTATCCTGCTCTTAATCTCAATTGTACATCTTCCATCTGATGCTTTAAATGTGCCTAGGTATTTAAAATTATTCACTTGGTTAAGAATGTTCCCTTCTATTTCTATGTCATTTAATATGGCCAACATATTTCAGTTTCCGAAATATGACACTGTTCATGCGCTAGTTTTGTACAAGGTTCAGATTCGGTAGAATTTCGATATTTGTCCTCTTGTTCCGCGGTATTCTAAGAGCTTTCCCTTGGCCCGTGAGCTCAACAGGTCCAAATATCTTCTATTGTGGTTGTGAACTGATCCATGTCTCACACCCACATTTTGCCATATGAAATGTGCGTGTCATTACAATCTTTATTTTAACTTGCTGTGATGTGCTGTAGGTTCTTAATAGCATAAGGGGCGTTCATTTGAAATCCGTTCGTGCCGCACCGCGCGTAATTGCGTACGTTGAACGTGATCATGTCATAGTCTTGTGATAAGTACTGACCAATGAATAAAAGAGCAAGTGCTTATAGTCCCATGATGTATATGTTCTGTTTCTGACCGTTGAGAAAATGGCCGGGTTGATCCAAAATCCGTCCAAAGAAGCTCAAAGAGCGGTGATTCAGTTTCTGTCATTTGAAGGATGTCGACCAGTGGACATTCATCGAAGAATGCAAGCAGCTTACGGTATCAAATGTGTGTCGAAGACAACAGTGACAGACTGGGCACGAATGTTTCGGAAAGGACGTCAGTTCACGACAGATCTTCGACGGCCGGGTCAAGCGCATATTGTTGCAATACATAACATAAAAAAAAAAAAAACCATCGCCAAAATTGATGCCGCAGTACAGATGAACCGTTGTCGAAGCATACTTTCGCTAGTGAAAGAATTTGGTGTGTCAATTGGGAGGTCGTTCGTAAGAAACTGCAATATCAGATGATGTGTTCACAGTTTGTACCAAGGATGTTGAGCGACCACCAAAAAGAGGATCGCATGGATTGGTGTCTGAACCACTTGCTGAGTTACAGAGTGGAGGGTGATGCATTTCTCTTCCGCATAGTAGCAGGCGATGAATCATGGTGTCACCACTTTGAGCCGAGCAGCAAAAGAGAGAGCAATGGAAACATGCTGGGTCACCAAAAGCCAAAAAAATTCAAGTTACAGGTTTCCGCAGGTAAGGTTATGCTGAGCGCATTTTTTAAAAAATCATGAAGGGTTATTGTTGGCCGACTTTAAATAACCTGGTGTTAGCATCAACTCTACACACTACTTGGAAAACTAGGCAAGCTGGAAAAAGCCATCAAGAATAAACGACACAGCATGCTTTCTCGCTGTGTGATTTTGTTGCACGATCGTGCTCGTCCGCATGTCGCAAAGATTGTGCAGGAAGCATTAGCAAGGAAGAAGTGGGAAATTCTGCAACATTCAGCCTATAACCCTGATTTGTCACCATGCGATGTTTATTTGTTCGGACCTCTACAAAAAAGCTCTCAATGCGCAATGATTTCATACAGATGCAGACGTAATAAACGCGGTAAACACTTGGTTCACTGAGCAAACACAATCCTGTTTTGCGGAAGGCATTCGCTGCCTACCTAAGGAATGGGATGCTTGCCTGAATGCCTAAGGCGAATTCTTCTGACCAACCCATGGTGCATAATTCATTCAAAGTGAATGCTTTTTTAATTCTACCACAACTGTTAATGTTTCTTTCATACTTTTGTAATAAAGCCATTGGAACAGGTCTCAAATGAACGTCCCTAATATTTAATTTGTCAATTACTATGGCCAGCCTGTGTATTATTTCTTCTGAAGTCTCGATTGCAATTTACTACCGACCCAAGACATTCAAAATTTGTGACATGTTCGGTGTCTTCATTATTAATTGTGATGTTTGGTTGGAATGTTGTTTTGTCTGAGGGTATTATTTTTGTTTTGCCCAGGTTCAGAAACAGATTTTGATTTTCGCTGTCTCTTCACCAGATGTTTTAAACATCTGATGGTTGCAAAAATGTGGTTTCTGAGGAAAATGCAAAGAATATCATAGACAGACAGAAAAACCAATGACCAAGTACTACAGGAGACAAATGAAAATCGTAAATTGATTAGAGAAATTAGACGTAGACAATCAACATTTTTGGGACATGTTATGAGAGGAAATGGATTGGAGAACTTAGTGACAACTGGCAAGATCGAAGGGAACAGACCAAGAGGAAGACCGAAAGGAAAATACCTGGATGGCTTAGCCACATGGCATGGACGAGACAGGAACACTGAGCTGATCCACGACTCTGGTGATCGAGTGAAATGGCGAGTCATGTCCGCCCACGCTTTCCGGCATGGCACATGATTGATTGTCTCTTCACACACAGAACCTCATCTAATCCTTTAGCACTATTTGATAGACCTGACTACAGAAGACTTCTGTCTAGGAGTGCATATCTGGTCGTTTGGTTTTTTCTTATCGAAGTGCACGTGCTCTTTCAGCGAGGCGCTAACTTCTTTGGAGAAGACAGGGTTGACTATAGATTAAAACTTTTATAGTGTCCAAATGCAAATCTCTACTTCTGTCTTCTAATGCCGTGAGTCAGATCGCCATCATCATCATCAAGTGCCGTGCCGGCTGGCGTAGGCGTTCATGGCTCTCCACAGATCTCGGTCTTTGGTTTTCTGGATCAACTCTGCTGCTGATATTCCCCCATGCCACCGTCTCAATCCATCCAGCATCATTTCTCTTAGTCTGCCTCTGCCTCTCTTCCCCTCGATCTTTCCAGTTGTTACGATGTTCTCCAATGCCTCTCTTCTCATCACGTGACCGAAGAAAGATGTTTGTCTATGTCTTATTGTTGTATATAATGTTCTAGTTTCATTAGCCTGTTTCAGGCAGTCGTCGTTAGTTACTCTGGCAGTCCAAGGAATTCGCAACATTCGTCTCAGGAACCACATCTCTGTTAGGCTTAATTATCGCATATGGGCGGAGTCACTTTCAACTTCGTTTCGGGACATGTGGGCTTTGTGGGAAATGAACTTACTGGCTCTGCATCCCCTGCAGATGGCAAGTCTATGGATCGTGTCGATATTATTTGTGCCCTTGGAGAGATGTCGAGAGAGTGGGACTATGGCGCCAGTGAATCCATATCGTCGTCCAGAATAAGAGACTCGGGAATAAGAAATGACACGGCCAGACACGAGAGACATACCGGGGAGAATGAAGAGTCTTGTCAACCAACACAGAACTGACAATATTATCCACCAAAAGCTGCTGCATATGTCGGGGGCGGGGAGGAGAAAAGCACATATGGTCATGTCCGGAGTGCAAGGAAGATACCTTAACAGATAACTAACTAACTAACTAACTAACTAACTAACTAACTAACTAACTAACTAACTAACTAACTAACTAACTAACTAACTAACTAACTAACTAACTAACTAACTAACTAACTAACTAACTAACTAACTAACTAACTAACTAACTAACTAACTAACTAACTAACTAACTAACTAACTAACTAACTAACTAACTAACTAACTAACTAACTAACTAACTAACTAACTAACTAACTAACTAACTAACTAACTAACTAACTAACTAACTAACTAACTAACTAACTAACTAACTAACTAACTAACTAACTAACTAACTAACTAACTAACTAACTAACTAACTAACTAACTAACTAACTAACTAACTAACTAACTAACTAACTAACTAACTAACTAACTAACTAACTAACTAACTAACTAACTAACTAACTAACTAACTAACTAACTAACTAACTAACTAACTAACTAACTAACTACCTAACTAACTATATAACTAACTAACTAACTAACTAACTAACTATATAACTAACTAACTAACTAACTATATAACTAACTATATAACTAACTAACTATATAACTAACTAACTATATAACTAACTAACTAACTAACTATATAACTAACTAACTAACTAACTATATAACTAACTAACTAACTAACTAACTAACTATATAACTAACTAACTAACTAACTATATAACTAACTAACTAACTAACTAACTAACTAACTATATAACTAACTAACTAACTAACTAAGTAACTAACTAACTAACTAACTAACTAACTAACTAACGAACTAACTATATAACTAACTAACTAACTATATAACTAACTAACTAACTAACTATATAACTAACTAACTAACTAACTAACTAACTAACTAACTAACTAATGCTGTGAATGCTTATCAATACCTACCAATTATTTGGTTCTTGCTTTCAGTAGACGTGTCTTTAGTGGGTGGTTTCGTCTTCCTTTGATCAGGTCCATCCATCCATCATATGCCATGCCGGTAAGCGTGGGCGGTCATGTTCTGCCATCTCACTCGATCACCAGAATCGTGAATCAGCTCTTGATTTTCTTGGCATCTGTAAAGAAGGTAGTTTGCAATTGCTTTCCTTCCTAGCAGTGACCATACTGGTCAGTGACCGTAGCCATTGTCTCCTCAAAAAAAAAGAGATCCTCTGCCTACCGTCGTGAAGGTGGAGACCATAACCTACAACTATCTGTCGGCTGCTCTTCATCTTCATCCACCAGGTCACGTGCCATGAATTAACGGAAAGACTATCATAGTTTACATGTCCAGACACATTTTCACTTGAAACGTTGTTTTCCGAATCGTCGAAACGTTTATAGCTCTATGCTACATCTATTCTTAAAACCTGGGAATTTGAGTACGTTTGAAATGAAGGGTTCAAAACAAACGAACGAACGAACTTTATTTTGAGAGGGTTAAGAATTGGGCACGCAGGCCCGTCTGACATTTTCATCTTATCTCTCTCTTTCATACATTATTACATCCATACATCTCCCTCTTTCCTCATCTCTCCCTCTCTCTCTTTCAGATAGAAACAGAGAGAGAGAGAGAGAGAGAGAGAGAGAGAGAGAGAGAGAGAGAGAGACAGTTATCAGAGAGATACATGTTCATGCTAGCCATTGAGCTTTCGTATCTGCCGCTTTACTTAAGAGCCTTAACGTTTTACCACGTTCTTTAGATTGTATGTGATCATGAAATGTCCACCAATAGACTTAATCTATACACTATACTCCTTTATATATACTAATAAAAAGCCACTTGTAGATAGTGCCTGTTACCTTGGCTGGAACCTGTCTAGAGAAAGCAAGCCGTATACAAATGCACTTGAGTATAATTATGTGATTTGACGCACTTCCCTCGAAAGACGAACGCAGAAGAAGAAACTATGAAAGGACATGTTTGCTTGTCTTATGCCGTTTTTCTCCTTGTAATCTCTATTGTGGAGAAGAAAGCATACACATATATCATGCATGATGTACAAAGATTTGGAAATATGGTATATCGCCAAAAGATTGGAAGAGAACTATCTTCATTCCAATACCAAAAAAGGGCAACCTGAAATTATGCACCAACTATAGAACTGTTGCCCTGATCAGTCATGCAAGTAAAATTCTTCTAAAAGTCATAATGCGAAGACTTAGTAAGAAAATGGAATAAGAGATTAACGTAGTTCAAGCTGGACTTAGACAAGGAAGAGGAACAAGAGATCACATATTCAACATGCGTTTAATAATAGAGAAGTGCAGAGAATTTAATGTAAACCTATTCTCATGTTTTCTGGATTATTCAAAGGCATTTGACTGTGTACAACATCAGAAACTTTGGGAAATCATGAGGAATATGGGCTTTACATCACACGTAGTACATCTCATAAAAAGGCTATATCTAGACCAACAAGCAGCAGTTAGAATAGATGGCAAGACATCAGATTGGTTTGACATCAAGCAAGGAGTCCGTCAGGGCTGCGTGCTGTCACCCTATTTGTTTAACCTGTACGCCGAAAATATAATGAGAAATGTAAGAGATGATATAAACATATGATGCCCTAAATATCGGCGGTCATGACATACCAGAGATTCGATATGCTGATGATACAGTATTACTATCCACAACACAGAATGGCATAGAAAACCTAATAGCCTCAACCCAATTGAATAGTAAAAATCACAACTTATATCTTAACATAGCAAAAACAAAGATAATGCATACAGATACAACTACTATGGAGAAAGAAATATACATTAATGGGGGAAAATTGGAGGTGTTGGAAAATTTTGAATATCTTGGATCATTGATTACCAATAACGGTGACACAATGAAAGAAATTAAACGGCGACTATCCATTGCTCTTCAAAGACTAAAACAGATGAATACATTATGTAGTGGGACAGACAGAACTACAAAAATTAGATTTTTAAGAGCATGCATCTTTCCCATTGCAACATACGCATGTGAGACATGGACACTTACTAAACAAGCTGAACAGCGCATAAACGCCTTTGAATATAAATGTTATAGACGAGTTCTAAGAATATCTTGGGTAAAGAAAAGAACAAATGCATCCATACTTCAAGAGTTGAATATTGAGGAGGGGTGGCTATTAAAGACGAGAAAACAAAGAAAATTGAAGTATTGTGATCACTTGAAACGTCACGAAAGTTTGGAGAGAACAATAATGGAAGGGTATATGCCTGGGAAGAGAGGAAGAGGAAGGCCAAAGAGAAGATGGGTGCAGGATATGGCGGATGATCTGCAAAGGACATACTACTGAATGAATGAATCTCTGTTGTACATGATCACAGTGACTCTTGTTCGTGTCCTAGTGAAGCTTAACGTATACTTCTCGTCTTTTTTTTTTTTGGGGGGGGGGGGGGGTGGTGATTCATTCATTGTATTTTTAAAGCGTTACAACATCTTATCTACTCTAATCTTATCTCATCTCATCTAATATTATCTCATCTCATACAATATTATACCATGTCATCTCATCTCATCTCATTGAGGACAGGCGAAAAGGTGGGATACTTACCCTTGTAAAAAATAACATCACTGCTTCCCAAATCAAAGTCCATATGGAAGGGGCTGAGTATCAGACACTTAAACTTAAAACAGGCTATACAGACCTACATCTGATCAATTACTACTGTCCAAGTGACCGTCGACAGGCACTGGACACACTACCATTAACAGAAAAAATGATTGTGTGCGGCGATTTCAACAGCCACTCGCAGAGTTGGGGCTATGATCACATGGACCAGAGAGGAGAGAGACTGGAAGACTGGCAGGATAAGAATAGATTCATCTTGGTTAACAAGCCGTCCGACCCACATACTTTCTACTCGAGATCATGGCACTACAACTACACCTGACCTGGCTTTTCATTCACCAGACCTGGAGTGGAACATTACACGAATTGTTGGGAAACAACTAGGTGGCAGTGACCATCGACCAGTCTTTCTAACTGTACAAAATGAGCTTGTAAGTGAAAGGAGCACCCTCTCGAGGTGGAACTACAAGAAAGCAGACTGGGCAGTGTACAAGCATCGCACCAGCATACTGGTTAGAAACCTGAACACTGAGAAAGACATAAATAAAGTAGTTGAAGAGTTTGGGAAATGCATACTACAGGCAGCGCGAGAAACAGTACCAAGAGGAGCCCGTAAACAATATAAACCCTACTGGAGTAATGAACTGGAACAGTTGCATAATGATGTGGAAGTATGTAGAAAGCAAGCAGAGGCCACACCCAGCCAAGAGCACCACAATAAATTCCAGCATGCAAAAGCCAAATTTCAAAGGGCCAAGCTGCAGGCTAGACGGAAAAGCTGGCAGGAAAAAACAGAGTCTCTGAACTTTGAAAGAGACACAAGGAAATTGTGGAAGCTAATAAAACAACTTAACTATGAGGGCACAGGGAGAAACTCAAAAATTGCACTACATAAAGATGGAAACATCTTAACAAGAAAGCAAGCAGCTGACCATTTTGCGGACTCATTCGCACAAGATAGCAATATCAAAATCAGTCCAGAGAAACAACAAGAGATTCAAGAGAAACGGCAACATACAGGACAGAAGGAAATAGTACATGAGGTTCTGGAGGCACCCATCACAATCAGCGAACTGGAGCTAGCCATATCAAAACTTAAAATGAGAAAGTCACCAGGAGCTGATGGTATCTCCAATGAAATGATCAGGAACCTAGGAACAGAGGCCAAAGCAAAGCTGTTGCAGATCTTCAATAACAGTTGGACCTTAGGCAGTGTTCCACAAGCCTGGAGAGAAGCAATCATGATACCCCTCCTAAAATCAGGGAAAGATAGTTCCATTGCCTCTAGCTACAGACCAATTAGCCTCACCAGCTGTCTCTGCAAAACACTGGAGCGCATCATCAATCACAGACTGCAGTGGTACATTGAAAGTAAAAACATCCTTGTGCCACAGCAGGCTGGCTTTAGGCAGTGCTACTCTACGGAAGATCAGACAACCTACCTCTCTCAAGAAATTGAGGATGCATTCCAAGAGAAGAAGCTGGTGCTTGCGGCATGGATAGATTTGAAGAAAGCCTTTGACAAAGTCTGGAAAGAAGGTCTGATGAATAAACTGAGAAACTGCAAAGTCAATGGAAGAATATACAAATGGGTGAAAGCATACTTGCACAACAGAAGAGCCCGAGTACAGATAGACGGACAAAAGAGCAAGAAAGTACTACTGCGTCACGGAGTTCCCCAGGGCGGAGTATTGTCCCCCACACTCTTTCTAATCTTCATCAATGATCTCGTTGCTAATCTACCGCATGGAATTAAAGCCGCAATGTATGCCGATGACCTGGTTCTATGGAGCACAAATGAACATGCATCAGTGGCCACCAGACTACTACAAAGAGCTGTAGATACATTTGTTGCATGGGCAAATAGATGGTGTGTCAGCATAAACACTGACAAGTGCAGCACCACCCTATTTACCCTCTCTCCAAAACAAAAGGCAGGGACCATCCAGATAAATGGAACACCCCTACGAGAAGATAAAGAACCAACATACCTTGGAGTAACATTTGATGGCAGGCTGACATGGAGAAAGCACATCAACAAAGCAGCAGCAAAAGCCAGAAGGAAAATAGCCATCCTGAGAAAGCTAAGTGGAACCACATGGGGAGCCAGTGGGAAAATACTTAGCAAAGTTTATCAACAGAGCATACGACCACACCTGGAATACGGGTCAACTGCATGGTGTTCGGCAGCAAAAACCACACCTGATGGAAAATGGCCTTTGGTCAGACACTGATTATATACATAAGTTAGTGATATACAGATCACTGGCGGAGCACAACGGAGACTCCGGTTGCTGATTCCATCTAACGCAGATGAGGTTGTGTTTTTTAGGTTACTGAGGTAAGTGAATACTTCAGTGATTGTCATTAGCGGTATGTCGGAAAGAATATCGCGGGAGCATCTATTCCCGCAAAACGATGACAGTAAAGATAAGTTGCAAGGAGAATTGGGCATTGAAGCCTTCAACTGGTCTATGTCAGTTTGAAAAAAAATTACTGAATTGGTCCCATGAAATATGATTTGATGGTAAAGAATTTCGGAAGTTATACTTATTTGTCAAGGTGTTAATTGCCTTCAATATATCCTTACTATTTGTTTTATCGATTACTAAGGTCTTAAAGTAATTTTTCTTTTCCTGTCGTATGGTATATTGAACTTTGTTTCTAAGAGTACGGTATGCGCTGAGATGCCGCTTTTTATGTGCTTTATCTCTGTCTCACATAATTTCAAGTATTTCCTGGGTGATCCAAGGTGGCTTGACGTGGTGTTTTACTCGAACTTCCTTGATTGGCACATGTCTATCAAAAACATCAATAAAGGTTTTCATCCAGAATTCCAGAGCATCATCCGGTTCAGGAAGCTGATAAACATTGTCTAGATGTGAACTGAGCAATTCCTGTAAAAATGCGTTTTAGTTGAAATTTTTGTAATTCTATATTTTACACTTATGTGTTTATGTTTAGGAGTTTTAATTCCTTTTTAGACCACGTGCAGCATATTGGGCAGTGATCGCACATTGCATGATTGGGTAAGGTGCATTCTATGATGTTGTCTGAGCAAGTTACATAAATAGTTAGTTAGTTAGTTAGTCGACAGATCATCCTCATTGCACATCGAACCATTCAGTCCATAAGTGCTCGGATCCCCTCCTCAGCAAATCCCGCAACGTGTAGCGGCTAACGACGCCAGTTCTGTGTTGGTTTATAAATCTTCTTTGGCTTCCTGCGTAGTGTTCTTGTTTGGCCACCCCTCTTTTAATTTGCTGCTCTCGCAGTCTGGCCATTGTTGTAGATTCACAGTCATCACTTGGTTCTCGCAAAAGTCTTACTTCTCGTAGAGCATTCAGAATGTCGGCCTGGTCCATGGCGCGTCCGCCCTTCACAGTAGCCTCACCTGCGAGTTTGTCAGCCCGCTCATTTCCTTGTACTCCCGCATGCCCTGGCACGAAGATGAAACTAATCTTTGCCAGTCGAGACCGCTCCAGAGGCAGCAACCATTCTCTTCGGATCGACCCCTCCTCTATCCTCCTGATCATGTTCATTGAGTCGCTAAGGAAACAAGCCCTAGTGAATGTCTGTGTCTCGAGCCATGTTATTGCTTTACTTACTGCCATGACTTCCATGGTCAGACTACTTGTGGTTTCAGTGAAAGCACCAGAGTCCTCCTTCACAATTCTCCCTCCGGCCCGAGCTGTAAAGGCCCATGAGCTTCTCACATGTCGGACGACCGACCCATCTGTGTAGATGACCACATCACCGTCTAGCGAATTCTCGAAAATCAACGCTTGTACTTCAGCCTCAACAGTAGCCGGATTTTCTTGTCTGCATTTTCTATCTAGTTGGATGCAAACTGAAAAGGATGTGCAGAAGTCTGTTGGCACTTGCACCCACTCCTCGCCAGGTTCTAAGTCCTCAAGTGAACACACCTGTTGAAGAATGTCTTCGGCTTGACCCATCCACGACCGTCCTCTTTTTAACCTGCTGCCCTTCACCTTCCTAATTTCACTATGCAGTGGATGTTGTGTGTTTGCGTTAATTCTGAGGTAGGCGCGTGCCCTGCAACCTTGTATTCTCTCTTCAATGGTTGGAAAACCAAGAAGGTAGCGCATCGCCCTGCATGCTGTATCTCTTGTACATCCAAGAATAATGCGCATAGCTTCATTCTGTATCCTTTCCATCCTTTCTATCTGCTTATGGCTGAGAGTCAGGATTGCCATTGCATACTCCAAAACAGACATGACCAGCCCCTCGAACAGAAGACATAGATGGCGCTGCTCACAGTTTGCTGCCGCCATCACCCGTATCGCTGCCAGACCCCGCTTGGCCTTTGTTATCACCTGGTCTATGTGCACATTATAAGCAAGGCTTCGATCAAACCGTATCCCCAGGTAATTCATTGCCTGCGTTCTTTCCACCGTCTCTGAACACAGCATTGCAGTTGGTGTTGGAGTGTTGACAATATGATTATTCAACGAGAACCAAGTCACTGTTGCCTTTGTTGGGTTGACCATTGCCCCAGCTTCATCGCACCAAGTACTTATGCGATTGAGTTAGGTTTGTAGTTCCACAGTAACCTCCTCTCTATCCGTACCCTGACGATACACTAAAACATCATCGGCATATGACAATGTCCTGCCAGGTCCAGTGATCTGCTCACTGGTGATTCTCACTGTGTAGGCGTTGAACAGTACCGGAGATAATGGTGATCCCTGTGGTAGGCCAGGATATATTGTTGTTGGTTCCGAAGTCCAACTGCCACATCTAAAAACTACTTTCCGTTGGAAGAGGGCTGCAGCGATCCAACTAAGGAGGAATGGACTTACGTTTAGTTCGAGAAGCTGAAACATTAAAAAATCCAGTGGTACTCTGTTGTATGCGTCCTCAAGATCAATCGCTGCAGCAACGGTTTCAGTGCCTGAGTGGAAACCTTCATAGACATCCTGGGCAAAGACTGCTGCATTGGTCCAGGTTTCTCTTTTTGGACGGTACCCACCCAGGGTGGGTGGGAAAACACCTTGCCTCTCTAGTTGGCTTGATATTTTCCTGGCAATTACCTTCTCCAGCAGCTTGCCTATTGTATTCTGCATGGTTATAATTCGATATCCCTGAATTTTTTGTGTGGTCTTTGTCAGGCTTCGGCAAGGGAATCAGATAGCTGTGTAACCATTCCTCCTTGATGCTAGCACTCCCTATACTGTTGTTGTACATGTCTGCTAGTTTCTCTAGCTCATTGTCGGTACACCTATTTATGTCGTCGTATCTTATGCCATCAGGACCTGGAGCACTGTTTTTTGATCGTCGAAGCACAGCCTTGATTTCTTTCACTGTCACTGTGTCTTCATCCGAAGTGTTCTGGGCCTTGCATCTGTCTGAGGTGACCTCCTTGGCCAGATTTCGGCCTCCCATGTCTGTCTGGTTGCTCTGCTCAAGGTAGCGTTCAAAGAGGGCTTTGCCCTTGTCCTCGTCAGTCCTCTGCCAGACGAGGTCAGCACCTTGGAAGTCAGAAATGCTCTTATTCTTGACTACACCACTCATGCTTTTATGTAGTCGCCAGAACAATTTCAGTGACTTGTCTGTGCTTACTCTTTGACACACCTCTGCCTATTTTTCGCTTTTAACAACCTTGATCAGTTTTTTGAAGTAGCTTACTTTTGTGTGCATCTCTCTTTCTAAGTGCAAGCAGGGACTAGGATGACCAGCTCTGTTCTTCTTGGCATTTTGCCATCTCTATCCTCTTGCGCATGTTCATTGAGTCACTAAAGAAACATGCCCTAGTGAATGTCTGTGTCTCGAGCCATGTTATTGCTTTGACTTCCATACAAGGTTGCAGGGCACGCGCCTACCTCAGAATTAACGCAAACACACAACATCCACTGCATAGTGAAATTAGGAAGGTGAAGGGCAGCAGGTTAAAAAGAGGACGGTCGTGGATGGGTCAAGCCGAAGACATTCTTCAACAGGTGTGTTCACTTGAGGACTTAGAACCTGGCGAGGAGTGGGTGCAAGTGCCAACAGACAGTTTGCATCCAACTAGATAGAAAATGCAGACATGAAAATCCGGCTGCTGTTGAGGCTGAAGTACAAGCGTTGATTTTCGAGAATTCGCTAGACGGTGACGCGGTCATCTACACAGATGGGTCGGTCGTCCGACATGTGAGAAGCTCATGGGCCTTTACAGCTCGGGCCGGAGGGAGAATTGTGAAGGAGGACTCTGGTGCTTTCACTGAAACCACAAGTAGCCTGACCATGGAAGTCATGGCAGTAAGTAAAGCAATAACATGGCTCGAGACACAAACATTCACTAGGGCTTGTTTCCTTAGCGACTCAATGAACATGTTCAAGAGGATAGAAGAGGGGTCGATCCGAAGAGAATGGTTGCTGCCTTTGGAGCGGTCTCGACTGGCAAAGATTAGTTTCATCTTCGTGCCAGGGCATGCGGGAGTACAAGGAAATGAGCGGGCTGACAAGCTCGCAGGTGAGGCTACTGTGGAAGGCGGACGCGCCAAGGACCAAGCTGACATTCTGAATGCTCTACGAGAAGTAAGACTTTTGCGAGAACCAAGTGATGACTGTGAATCTACAACAATGGCCAGACTGCGAGAGCAGCAAATTAAAAGAGGGGTGGCCAAACAAGAACACTACGCAGGAAGCCAAAGAAGATTTATAAACCAACACAGAACTGGCGTCGTTAGCCGCTACACGTTGCGGGATTTGCTGAGGAGGGGATCCGAGCACTTATGGACTGAATGGTTCGATGTGCAATGAGGATGATCTGTCGACTAACTAACTAACTAACTAACTAACAGTTGTATCAGAGGAAAAAAATTGAGAAATTATAATTAATAACACTGACATAATACAAAGATGGACAGAGTACACAGAAGATTTATTCTGGGACAACAGGGTCAATAGATTAACATTATATAATACTCAAGATGGACCAAAAATATTAACGGCTGAAGTAGAAAAGGCTATTAAAAAGATGAAAGAAGGAAAGGCTGCAGGTCCTGACAAGATAACAACAGAGATGATAAAATCCTTATCCAGTTTTGGCATTGAAACTATCACAGAATTATGTAATGATATTTATAATAGTGGGTACATCCCCAAGGACTTGAAAACATCCATTTTCATCACACTACCGAAAAAGCCAAGAGCTGTTGATTGTAAGGATTACAGAACTATTAGTTTAATGAGCTACATAACTAAGATACTACTCAAGGTCATACAAGAAAAAATTCAACATAAAATAGATGAGGAAGTAGCTGAAGAACAATTTGGGTTCCGCAAAATCAGCGGCACAGAGAAGCAATAATCTGTTTGAGGATATTAATTGAAAAATATATAGAAGTTCAAAAAAGTATATATGTTTGTTTTATAGACTACAAGAAAGCTTTTGATAGAGTACAACATGAACGACTAATTACATGCCTTCAAGATATAGGAGTAGACGGAAAGGACATCAGACTTATTAGTAACTTGTCCTGGGAACAAGTGGCGTCTATAAGTTGCGGTAATAACTATTCGGCACCTATAGAGATAAAAAAAAAGAGGAGTATGGCAGGGATGTGTACTGTCTCCAAGCCTCTTCAACCTATACACAGAAAGAATTTTTAAACGAGCTGAAATGCCTGGACTCAGCATCAGTGGAAGAATCATAAACAATCTTAGATATGCTGACGACACCGTGTTACTAGCAGAAAGTGAGCAAGAGTTGCAAGACCTAGTGGAAGAAGTAAACATACACAGTGCAGAGTGTGGCTTAGATATTAACATCCAAAAAACAAAAACTATGATAATTAGCATTGAAAAGTAAAGGTCATCAATGTACATCACAGTAAACGAGCAGATACTAGAACAAGTAACAAGTTTCTCTTATCTTGGACATGTAATAACAGATGATGGCAGAAGTGAAATGGAAATCAAAAAGAGAATAGGAATGGCCAAAAATGCTTTCAACGGCATGAAATCAGTATTAACATCCAGAGAGATTAATAACGCATTAAACATGAGAATTGTCAAATGTTACGTATATTCAACACTACTGTATGGCTCGGAAGCCTGGACATTGAACAAGCAACCAGAAAGTCGCATAGAAGCCCTGGAGATGTGGATATACAGACGAATAGGTCGTATTTCATGGAAATAAAAACAATCAAATGCAGAGGTCCTAGAAAAACTGGGAATGAAGAGACAGTTAATAAAAGAAATAAAGAGGAGACAAGTGAAATATTTTGGCCATGTTAAAAGACATGATACTCTTATAAAAACCATACTGGAATGCAAGGTTTAGGGCAAGCGAGCAAGAGGTAGACAACGACACAAGTGGGAAGATAACATCAAGAGATGGAAGCGCATCAGCCTGACAGAATGTACAGTCAAGGCAAGAGACAGACAATGTTGGAGATCTATTGCAGACAACCTTCATTGCGGAGACGGCATCCGATTGATTGATTGATCATGACTGTGGAATGGCATGACAGCACACACTTGGTGTAGAGGTAGGTATTTGATGACAATGTTGCAGACCTGATGACTATGATAATGGTGATAATGATATGATGATGATGGAGATGATGATAATGGTGGTGGTGATGATGGTGTTGAAGACGATGATGATGTTGATGATGATGATGATGATGACAGTGAGGAAGACCACGCTGGCGATGATAATAACAATGGTAATGACAATGATGGTGACGATGATGTTGCTGTTGATGCTTTTTATGACGATGATGATGACTATGATGATGGCGATGGTGATGATGATGATGGGAATGATGGTGACAATGATGATGGCGATGAAGATGATGACAATGATGATTGCGATAATGATGATGACGATGGTTATGATCATGATTTCTATGATGAAGACCACTGCGGGAATGATGATGATACATTGGTGATGATGATGATGATGATGATGATGACGATGATGATGATACATTGGTGATGATGATGATGGCGATGATGATGATGATGGCAATGATGTTGACATTGATGCAGGTGTGAACATTTGTAAGAACGTACAGACATTAGACTTCTGCATGCTCTCTGTCTTTTAACTTATCACATGTCCACAATATTTGCTAAGGAAAATTATTTCGTGTCATGTTCACATGGTGGAAAATCTGTTTCTTCAAAATATTTTGTTCATTTTAAGAACAATTTCTATTTTTACACTTTTCTTTCGCCACATAATCGGCTGATTGAGATCTTCATTGCCCGTGGCAACAGACACAAAAAAATCGATCTGTTGATAAAGTCACCAAAACAATTTGTGTCTCTAGTGAAGTTTCTTAATTAACTTGCCGTTGTGTAAATTCTAAGTTCGCAGATTTCCTCGCGATAATTCTCTTTATGGATGCTTGAAGCAGATTAAGCGGTTGCACAATACATAATGATGGATAACTTGTCATTTTATACCTATTCTTTCACAATTTCTTCTATAAGTACTCATCAATTTGCTTTTGGTGTAAAGATTACTAAAATATAAGATTTATACAACACAAAGTAATACAGCTTTACAGAACAGAATTACGAAAAAATACAGGATGTTGCGGCGACTAGACTTCATCAGCAAACAAATACTTACACAAAACACAACCTATAATCACGGAGAAGACACTACAGTGACTACAATAAGGCATAAGCACGGAATGAGAAGAGTTAAAAGATGAAAAAAATGAGAACAATGAAGAGAAAATGAATATTTGAAGAAAAAACAACTTTTGCTAGTTATCTCAGAATCCCTGTGATACAAACATGGAATTAACCTTGATGCTCTTGTACAGACAGTCGTTGGAGTGTGTGTGTCATGGGGACCGTGGTAAGGGATGGTAACGGTTCAGTGAAGATCCCAGGTACATGAGTGTAAGTGGTACGTGAAAAAAGTGAAGGTAGGAAAGGCGGGAAACTGGAAGCAATGGAGACGTGATGATGGTCCCAGAGCGAAAACTAAGAAAGAGTGCCTGGGTGGATGTCTGTACAATACATGAGTGGTTGCCAGTGAAAGGTTGGCCATAGTTGACGAATGTTACAAAGCAATGATATGTGCACCGAAGTATGTGGGTGAGAATAACGAAACTCATTTTCTGTGCTTCTTTATGTGTGTACGATGTATATTTAGATCTGCAAGAAGATTGTATGGAAGTGTTTCCTGGTTCATTAGTTGCACTTAAATACTTTTGTTGTAGAGACCAACATTTTGCAAAGTTTGCAAGTCCATCTGTCACCTCGTTGCCTAGACTGTTGGAATTTGTAAACAACAACAAGAGATTGATATATTTACCTCCATAAGTGTACCACTCTTCCTATTGGCTATACACAAGTGATTTATCACTGTGCACAAACTATGTTGCAGCAACGAGGATACAAATGTGTACGCACCATAACCACACACGTGTACGCACCATAACCACACACGTGTACGCACCATAACCACACATATGTGAGCACCATAACCACATATGCTATAACAATTCATGTGTGTGGGTAGATTTTATTATTTTGACATTTACCTGGTCAGGAGCCTCTAAGCCTGCTCTATTCCACTTTCAGCTGTTAATGAATTTGTAATCTGCCATTAGCGCGTAATAGACATCCTGGTTATTCGCCCTCGTCCGAAAAGCATAGAAGTCAGATCCACTACCCCCTGAATAGAAAGTGGGAGAGGGAAGCAGAACTATATCCTCTGGTTCCTTATTATGCAAAAATCCTCAGTATTTTGGATGTAGGATAGGACGTGGAACTTAAGCCACTCCTCCCAGCGTGTATATTTAAAACCTCTTTCGCAAGTGACTGGCGCTATTAGCCGTAAATAGCGCTGTAAGACGCTGTCAGGTTTGTGGAGAAAACCCATGATAGCTTCTGTATCAATTATTCATGTCCATTAGCGCACCAGGGAGCCACCCAAGGTGAGCTCTGTAGTCTGCCGGCATCGTGTGTGTTCGAATCGTCATCCAAGCGAGAATTTAAAGAACGACTGTATCAGGTCTCCCTGGTAGTTCTTCCTTCTGGGAATTATAGGTCGCAATGGGGCTTAGCCGATCTCCCCGGCGAAGGTGTTAAGGACGCTGTTCGGAATCTCGTAAACCCACGTACGAAACACAGCTGCGCGAGATTCAGCAGTGGATCGCGTCGCGATGTTTTGTCACGGAAAAGTATGTGAGCAGGTCGTTCAGAAAGCAATGGCAACTTACTGAACGTAAAGAGAGAGTTGAGAGTTCAATTCAGTATACCATTCGTGTTGGTTAATGTTTATGCCCGCAACGCGAGTATGGATTCCCAGAAGTGGCAGTGCTTAAGTGACATATTAGTCACGAGAGAAATGTTATTTTCTGTTGCGATTTCAACGCAGATCATGGGGAAACAATTCCTCCAACACACAGGGGGAGGAGCTCGAGACTGCACTAGAAACCATTGACCTGGTTTGTATCAACAGTGGATGTGTCACCAGGACAGCAAGCCGTCCAGGGGAAGAGGACAGTGCTATTGATCTGGCACTGGTTTCACCTTCACTCACTACAGTGTGTAGATGGGGTGTCCTAGGACACCACGGCAGCGACCACCACCCTTGCAGCATATTGGTAGAGAAAGGCAACCAGGCAGCACAAGCTAAAGGTAAAGACTTTCCAGTATGACAGTACAGGGCAAGATGTGGTGAGTAAAATAAGACGTGACAAGCGCAGAGAGCTTCAGGGCAGGAAAAAAAGCTGGGATCAGCCACCTTGGTGGAATTTCGAGGTGGAGAAGGCTTGGGTTGATTAGCGTAGTGCTGTAAGGAGATGGCAAAATGCCAAGAAGAATGGAGCTGGTCATCCTAGTCCCTGCATGCACTTAGAAAGAGAGATGCACACAAAAGTAAGCTATTTCAAAAAACTGGTCAAGGTGGTTAAAAGCGAAAAATGGACAGAGGTGTGTCAAAGAGTAAGCACAGACAAGTCACTGAAATTGTTCTGGCGACTACATAAAAGCGTAAGTGGTGTAGTCAAGAATAAGAGCATTTCTGACTTCCAAGGTGCTGACCTCATCTGGCATAGGACTGACGAGGACAAGGGCAAAGCCCTCTTTGAACACTATCTAGAGCAGACCAAACAGACAGACATGGGAGGCCGAAATCTGGCCAAGGAGGTCACCTCAGACAGGTGCAAGGTCCAGAACACCTCGGATGAAGACACAGTGACAGTGAAAGAAATCAAGGCTGTGCTTCGACGATCAAAAAACAGCGCTCCAGGGCCTGATGGCATAAGATACGACGACATCAACAGGTGTACCGACAACGAGCTAGAGAAACTAGCAGACATGTACAACAACAGTATAGGGAGTGCTAGCATCAAGGGGGAGTGGTTACACAGCTATCTGATTCCCTTGCCGAAGCCTGACAAAGACCACAAAAAAATTCAGGGATATCGAATTATAACCATGCAGAATACAATAGGCAAGCTGCTGGAGAAGGTAATTGCCAGGAAAATATCAAACCAGCTGGAGAGGCAAGGTGTTTTCCAGCCTACCCTGGGTGGGTACCGTCCAAAAAGAGAAACCTGGACCAATGCAGCAGTTTTTGCCCATGATGTCTATGAAGGTTTCCACTCAGGCATTGAAACCTTTGCTGCAGCGATTGATCTTGAGGACGCGTACAACAGAGTACCATTGGATGTTTTAATGCTTCAGCTTCTTGAACTCAAAGTAAGTCCATTCCTCCTTAGTTGGATCGCTGCAGCCCTCTTCCAAAGGAAAGTAGTTTTTAGATGTGGCAGTTGGACTTCGGAACCAACAACAATATATCCTGGCCTACCACAGGGATCGCCATTATCTCCGGTACTGTTCAACGCCTACACAGTGAGAATCACCAGTGAGCAGATCACTGGACCTGGCAGGACACTGTCATATGCCAATGATATTTTAGTGTATCGTCAGGGTAAGGATAGAGAGCAAGTTGCTGTGGAACTACAAACCGAACTCAATCGCATAAGTACTTGGTGTGATGAATCTGGGGCAATGGTCAACCCAACAAAGGCAACAGTGACTTGGTTCACGTTGAATAATCATATTGTCAACATTCCAACACCAACTGTAAAGCTGTGTTCAGAGACGGTAGAAAGAACGCAGGCAATGAATTACCTGGGGATACGGTTTGATCGAAGCCTTGCTTATACTGAGCACATAGACCAGTTGATAACAAAGGCCAAGCGGGGTTTGGCTGCGATGCGGGTGATGGCGGCAGCAAACTGTGAGCAGCGCCATCTATGTCTTCTGTACGAGGGGCTGGTCATGTCTGTTTTTGAGTATGCAAAGGCAATCCTGACTCTCAGCTGTAAGCAGATAGAAAGGATGGAAAGGATACAGAATGAAGCTATGGGCATTATTCTGGGATGTACAAGAGATACAGCATGCAGGGCGATGCGCTACCTTCTTGATTTTCCAACCATTGAAGAGAGAATACAAGTTTGCAGAGCACGCGCCTACCTCAGAGTTAACGCAAACACACAACATCCACTGCATAGTGAAATTATGAAGGTGAAGGCCCGCAGGTTAAAAAGAGGACGGTTGTGGATGGGTCAAGTCGAAGACATTCTTCAACAGGTGTGTTCACTTTAGGACTTAGAACCTGGCGAGGAGTGGGTACAAGTGCCAGCAGATTTCTGCACATCCTTTTCAGTTTGCATCCAACTAGATAGAAAATGCAGACAAGAAAATCCGGCTGCTGTGGAGGCTGAAGTACAAGCGTTGATTTTCGAGAATTCGCTAGACTGTCATCTACACAGATGGGTCGGTCGTCCGACATGTGAGAAGCTCATGGGCCTTTACAGCTCGGGCCGGAGGGAGAATTGTGAAGGAGGACTCTGGTGCTTTCACTGAAACCACAAGTAGCCTGACTATGGAAGTCATGGCAGTAAGTAAAGCAATAACATGGCTCGAGACACAGACATTCACTAGGGCATGTTTCCTTAGCGACTCAATGATCAAGAGGATATAGGAGGGGTCGATCCGAAGAGAATGGTTGTTGCCTCTGGAGCGGTCTTGGCTGGCAAAGATTAGTTTCATTTTTGTGCCAGGGCATGCGGGAGTACAAGGAAATGAGCGGGCTGACAAGCTCGCAGGTGAGGCTACGGTGAAGGGCGGTCGCGCCATGGACCAGGCTGACATTCTGAATGCTCTACGAGAAGTAAGACTTTTGCGTGAACCAAGTGATGACTGTGAATCCACAACCTTGGCCAGACTTCGAGAACAGAAAATTAAAAGAGGGGTGGCCAAACAAGAAAATAACGCAGGCAGCCAAAGAAAATTGATAAACCAACACAGAACTGGTGTCGTTAGCCGCTACACGCTGCGGGATTTGCTGAGGAGGGGATCCGAGCACTTATGGACTGAATGGTTCGATGTGCAATGAGGATGATCTTTCGACTAACTAACTAACTAACTACTGAACGTAAAACTTGCCAAGACATCAACAGCAGCTGAAAAAATGCTGATGTTGACTGCAATGTCCTGTAAATAAGATATGCCAAAAAAAAAAATGGGGCTTAGGATTTCAGCCAACTCTCCTTCTCCACATGAAGTAGTAAGTCTCACGTCAAACCCCCTTTAGTCGCATCTTACGACATGCATGGCAAGGTACAGTGTTACTGGTATTTGCTTCCCTTGTGGGTCGGGGCTCCATGGATTTAGTTTAGTTTAGTTTAGTTTAGTTTAGTTTAGTCGACGGATCAACATCACGTCACAAGGGTGTAACCCATAAGTGCTCCGTTCTACTCATAACTAAAGCCTGATATGAATCTCAGTTCAGTGCACGACCTCCATAGCACCGGCGATGATCCTGAAATACTCTGGGTAGATTTTTAACTGGAAATTTTGCCCGGGCAGGACCGTTAGGCTACTCTTGATTAATCTTCAACTGCCAAGGGATTTTTTACGTGCGCAACAATACACACGGGCATCCGATCTCACTACCCAGAGATCAGGGGAAATTTTGTTACTAGAAGTCCACGTGAAAAAATCCCGGCCCTCACCGGGGCTTGAACCCGAGACCTCCAGCCCTCGTGGCGGACAGCATACCTCGAGACCACACTCCATGGGTGGTGAGGTCAGTACCTCGCCGGACACTTTCATTTTCCAGAACATTTCCTGGCATCTATTTAAGGCTGTATCGAGCTGGAAGTCCAGGTAAAGTTTAAAAATCGCCTTATCAAATGGGATCCGAACACCAGACCACCAGCCCGACAGGCAAGCCCTGCTCTCGTTGACATTGTGGATAACGCGGATAAAACCACCGTCTGTTTTTGTTTTTAAACCTCCATTTGTTTGATGCTTATGAAATGGATTTTATTCTAAAGTACAATGTTTATTCACCCCGAAGTAAAGATGAATGTTTAAATGTCAAGCTTAAAATAGCTCTAAAATTAAACACACTTTATTGGATGCTTGTGGAAACTAGACCATACTTGGTAAATGTTTGTCTGAAAATACAATCGTTAGCACACGTGCACGGTTAATGTTATATTGTTAGTTATATTGTTAATGCGCCCATAAAGTGCCCATAAGCGGGCACTCTCCCGCTGTTTATACTTCACCTCGACATCGCAAGGTACAAGAGGAACATGATGAGATGAGATGAGATTGCTAATGTGATTTTAACTCTTATACACCAGACAAACGTGGTATTAACTCACAATATCTTAGTTATTCCGTCAGTGTTGCAGTCCTGCTAATAAAAATCTTCTTCTTATAGTCCATGCCTTGTAACGTTGGTGATCATGTATGTCCACAGTCTTCTGTCTCGTGTAATTCCAGTCTTATAATCCATGTCTTGTGGCGATGGTGATCATGTCTGTCCACAACCTTCGGTCTCATGCACTGCTATTCATTTCTAATACAGATGTTCCACTGCTATGCTGTCAAACTGTAATGCATCTTGTCTCATGGTCTACTCCTGCTCTCCTCGACTTAAACTGTCCCGTTCTGACTGCATACTCCAGGTTTCCCCTTCCCATGGCATGCCCACAGAATGTGGACCATCTGCTACTGATACGAATAACCATTTCTATTTGTGAGCAAGCGTATTTCAAGGTCTATTCATTGCTTTTTTCTAGCCGTCCAGGGAATTTTCATCATTCACCTATGAAAACACATCTCAGCAGATAAGTAAATGGAAACTTTTAATTAATTACAGCGATTTTCATTTACACAATGTAGGCTTTTTTGGTATGCTGTGTAGAGAAATAAAATCGCTAATTTAGTAAAAACTAGAAAGCTTAATGGAAAATGAGTAAAGGAACGTACACACGAATGTACATTATTTTCAAAGGGTTAAAATTGGACCTGTCTGATAATCTGCCGCTCTTATCATTGTGCACTCTTACACTATTTCATTCAGAATTCACTTATGGAGCTTATGTTAGACAACAATGAGACATCAACAGAAACAATGTGTTTTAAGATCACTTGGAAAATGCACAATAATCAATAATAATGACTCACTAAAACTAATTTTTGACATGGCAATTATATAAGTGGTGTTCATTTGAAATCCGTTCGTGCCGCACCGCGCGTAATTGCGTACGTTGAACATGGTCATGTCATAGTCATGTGATAAGTACTGACCAATGAATACACGAGCTCGTGTTTATCGTCCCATGATGCGTAGGTTCTGTTTCTGACCGTTAAGAAAATGACCGGGTTGATCCAAAATCTGTCCAACGAAGCTCAGATAGCGGTGATTCAGTTTCTTTCATTTGAAGGATGTCGACCAGTGGACATTCATCGAAGAATGCAGGCAGCGTACGGTAACAAATGTGTGTTGAAGACAACAGTGACAGACTGGGCACGAATGTTTCGGAAAGGACGTCAGTTCACGACAGATCTTAGACAGCCGGGTCAAGCGCATATTGTTGCAACAGAAAAAACCATCGACAAAATTGATGTAGCAATACAGATGAACCGTTGTCGAAGCATGTTCCCTAGCGAAAGAATTTGATGTGTCAATTGGTACAGTTCAAAAGGTCGTTCGTAAGAAACTGCAATATCGGAAGGTGTGTTCACAGTGGGTACTACGGATGTTGACCGACCACCAAATAGAGGAACGCATGGGGTAGTGTTTGAACCAGTTGCTGCGTTACAGAGTGGAGGGTGATGCATTTCTCATCCGCATAGTAGCAGACTTCACCACTTTGAGCCAAACAGCAAAAGAGAGAGCATGCAATGGAAGCATGCTGGATCACCAAAAAGCCAAAAATTTCAAGTTACAGGTTTCCGCTGGTAAGGTTATGCTATGCGCATTTGTTGACCATGAAGTGATATTGTTGGCCGACTTTAAAGAACCTGGTGTCAACATCAACCCTACCCACTACTTGCAAACACTAGACAAGCTGCAGAAAGCCATCAAGAATAAACGACCCGGCATGCCTTCTCGCGGTGTGATTTTGTTGCACGATAATGCTCGTCCGCATGTCGCAAAGATTGTGCAGAAAGCATTAGCAAGGAAGAAGTGGAAAATTCCGCAACATCCAGACTATAGTCCTGATTTGTAACCATATGATTTACATGTGTTCGGACCTCTAAAATGGCTTTCATGGGGAAATGATTTCACACAGATGCAGATGTAATGATCGCGGTAAACACTTGGTTCACTGAGCAGCCACAATCCTGTTTTGCGGACGGCATTCACCGCCTACCTAAGCAATGGGATGCTTTCCTGAATGCCATCGGCGACTTCTTCTGACCACCTCATTTTGCATATTTCATTCATAATTAATGCTTTGTTTAATTCTACCACACCTGTTAATGTTTCTTTCATGCTTTTGTAATAAAGTCATCGAAACGGGTTTCAAATGAACGCCCCTAATAATTAGCAACGGTAGATGTATCGTACTATAGCTAAAGAATATTTATTACACTAGTTGTCTATTGAGATAATTAATATCATATTATGTGTAATTTTTAAAGGGGGCATACAGTCTGTACTGAGATGGTGTTCACATATGTTGCAATTGTATGTATAGGGATTGGCGGTGTCTTTGATTTGTGAAGATTATTCCACAGCTGAGCTGCTTTGTTTTTAATTAAGTCTATCCTAGGTTTAGGGACACGTAGTATGTTTAGTGTTTCGCTACGAGACATAGAGATATATACCACATTGGCTTGGTAATATATCATAGATGATACAACAATACAAACAGGGTCCAAGACTTATTGATCGTTTGCTATGACGAGCCTTGGTAGTTTACGATTATAGTCATGTGAAATTAAATTAGTGAAACTGCTGTAAAGCTGTAAAAATGCAATGAATAAATCAAAGAAACGAGACTGGTAAGCTTGACAAGAATACAGTCACAAGTGGCAAAATGGGTATTGCAAATAGAGCCTTCATTAGCACACAAACAACAGACACTGATATAGCCCCCCCCCCCCCACACACACACACACACACACACACACACACACACACACCCACACACACCCACACACACACACCCACCCACCCACCCACCCACCCACACACACACACACACACACACACACACACACACACACACACACACACAGAGAGAGAGAGAGAGAGAGAGAGAGAGAGAGAGAGAGAGAGAGAGAGAGAGAGAGAGTTAGTACACTTGCTTAGCTGATGTTTAGCAGTTATAGGAGTAGTTCAAAAGATGAAACAATGGGCAAGCCCGAAGAGTGTTTCCTCGCTAAAACTTCTCCGATAGCGACCAAACAGCAGATATTTAAGTTCAGTAAATGTTTGATGTAAGTGTATCTGTGTCTGTTTGGTGTTTGTGTACTGACGAAGGTTCTAACCGCAACGTCCGTTTTGCCACTTGTGATTGCATTCATGTAAAGTTGATCAGGTCCACTTCTCGTTTTTGTCTATTTTCTCACAGCTTATAGACATAACACATGATGGTGCTAATTTTCAGTACCAAACATTTGTAATGCAACCCACGCCTGACCCCATAGGTCGTATATTTTAACCCATTTTAGGGCAGATATTACTGGTCAAAGATATCAACAACATGGAATGGAAAGAGTTAAGATTATAGTGCGATAGAACGGCAGTAGATATAGGAGAGTTGTTTACTGTAGAGCGAGACCACCAGCGTGGCCGAATGGATAAGAACGCACGCTCTTAAGCTTCCGGTGTGCTCATGCAGAGGTAGCAGTTTCAGCCCCTACTACTCCGGTCAGTTTGATGACTAAAATGTTTATTTCTCGTCCTTGACTTGGGTACGTCAATTACAAGTATCTCTGAAGTCGGAGTGGATTCACCTGATTGCGAGAGACATTGGTAACAGGAAAAGCTAATCCACACCCGAAATTCAGTCCAGTGCACTAGAACGAGTAACACGGGTATGGACTACGCTTGAGTTCAAATCGAGCTAACGCCAAAAAAAAAAAAAAAAAATTACCAGGCGAGACGTTCTATGTCTGATAACATCAGGAGCTTTAATCGACGTTACTCTACAAAACTGGAGAATTTGGGAAATGTCATACGGCCTCAGCTCTACAAAAGGAAACTCCCAAATACATCTTCTGGTCGTGGATCATGGACCCATGGACACGTGTACCGTAAACTAGGTTCATGGGGACCAATTATTCGCGGAATAAGAGGCCAGCTGTGCGCTTTGGGCAGTGCAGGGCACTCACTTGTCCTGGACTAATAAAATTGCTGTCAAGGAAGGAGGTCATAATCCACTCGTCTGTACGTGCGAGGCAAGGGGAAACTATCACATTAGCTGTTCAATACCATTGTCATCGTGACGTAGTAGGTCCATTGCAGGGCTTCACGACCCGGCGAAAATATTCCCCATCACTTGCTAGCTCCCCTACCTCATGTGTACACATGGCCAAGGTGACGTCACTGTCCTGTGTCCATCTTCGTGCTGGTTGACCCCGGCCGCTCTCTTCAGTAGCCATGCCTTACATCACCGATCTTTCCCAACCCCCGACTCATTTAGCCAAAGTATTTCTGGTTTTGAGACATGATGATGTTTATCAGTCAGTTATCTTCGATATTTCAATCTTTAAGAATGCCAGAATTTTTCTTCTTTTTGCTCCGGAGTATTCTAAAAATAAGTCTGTATCATTAAAGTTCAAGAGCACCCATTTTCTTCTTTGTTTTATGTTTATTTTTGTTTTAATTTTTTTTGCATTATCATATTTACAGGACATCGATGTCAACACCAGCATTTTACTGCTGTTGCTGATGTCTTGGCAAGTTTACGTTCAGTAATTTCCCATTGCTTACTGAACGACCGGCTCCCATACCAACTCGTTAAAACTCATCACAACACGGTCTGCTGCCAAATCGGTCGCAGCTATGTTTCGAACACAGGTAAGCAGACTTACGAATAGCGTCCGTAAGGCCTTCGTCACAGAGCGCAGCCATTGTCTTCTTAGTGATTGCAAAATGGCTCATGGCTCACATTAAAAAGTGTGAATACAATTAGTGGAGCCGCGGTATAGCTGTGGAAATGTAAACAATATAAAATAACACAAAGTAATGCAGAATTAAGGAACACAATTACGGAAAACACAGGAAGTTGCGGTGACTAGCCTTTATCCGCAAACAAATACATACATATAAACATGAGAAAGACAGTGACTGCATTAAGGCATAAGATCAGTATGAGAAGAATGGAAAGACGAAAAAATGAGAACAATGAAAAGACAATAGAAGGAAAAAGAAAAATAATGTGCTACTTATCTCAGAATCCCAGGCATAAGCAACATATTTATTCTTTCTTTTCTTTTCATTGTTATAATTTTTTTTTTTAAATCTGTCTATCTTCTCACCCCCTTCGTATGCCTTAATGTAGTCACTGTTATGGCTTCCCCGTGTTTATATATATTGTGTTTTGTGTATGTATGTGTTTCCTGATGAAGGTTAGTCGCTGTAACATCCTGTGTTTCCCGTGGTTGTGTTTCTGTAAAACTTCATTGCTTTGTATTATTGTATCTTGTTTACATGACTCACACCTGTATGTGCCGCAGGCAAGATTCATGTTCTCAAAAAGTGTATTTATTTTCTGGCGTCGAGCCATTGGCTGCTAATACTGTTTAACTTCTCCATTACAATGTCATTCCACGTCTCAGGTCTTTTGAAGTCTCCAGTGCTGTAGATTATGAAACCAAGATATTACAAGTTTGAGCCGTGTTCAATTTGTTTACTGTCTATTGTGATATTTGTTTGATATCTGCGGACATTGTTAGCTTCCTAAGAATTCATTTATCGTGTGAATGCCGATAAGCGTAGGAGGTCATGTCTCGTCATCTCACACGATCACCAGAGTTGTGGATCAGCGCCGTGTTTTTGTCTTCACCATTCCACGTAGCCATGCCATCCAGATATTTACTTATCTGCATTCCATTTGTTCTTTTCCCCTCAATCTTATCAGTTGTCGATAAGTTCTTTAATTCATTACGTCTTATAACGTGTCCAAAATGTTTTGACTTTCTACTTCTAATTTCTCTAATCAGTTTGCGGTTTTCATCTGCCTTTTGTAAGACTTACTCATTGGCTTTTCTGTATGACCGTGGTATTCATTCCATTGTTCCCAGAAGCCACATTTCCACTGCCATTAGATGTTTTTCCAGCTTGTCTGTGTATTGTCCACATTTCACAACCATACAAATGTACAGTTTCTATGTAGCACTTCAACACTCTTTATCTCGTTGCATTTTACATCTTTTTATTGGTCATTATGTTTTCCATCTTGTTCTAATCTCTTCAAGCAACTACCATCAGAGATAGTTGTATCGATACACTTGCTTAATAACATTACCATTTACCCGTATATTGTTTTTCTTTATTGCATATTCTATTTACAGGACGTAGCTGTCAACATCAGCACCGCTGTTGTTGATGTCTTGGCAAGTTTACGTTCAGTAGTTTGTCATTGGATTCTGAACGACCGGCCCCCATACCGTCACGCTAAACTCCAGTGCGACACGGTCTGCTTCCAAATCGGTCGCAGCTGTGTTTCGAACGCAGGTAAGCGGAATCATGAATCACGTGTGTGTGTAGGGGGGGGGGGGGCTGAGTGGTCTCGCATGGTGTCCGCCTCGATTGCTTGAGGTCCCAGGTTCAAGTCCCGATGATGGGCGGGATTTTTTAACGAGGACTTCTAGTAACACAATTTCCCCTGGTCTCTCGGTAGTGAGATCGGATGTCCGTGTGTATTGTTGCGCACGTCAAAAAGAATAGCCTAACGGCGCTGCCCTGGCAACATTTCCAGTTAATATTCTACCCAAAGTATTTCAGGATCCCCGCCGGTGTTACTTAGTTCGTGCACTTAGCAGAGATTCCCCGGACTCAGGCTTGAGTAGAACGCAGCACTTATGAGTTACACCCGTGTGCCGTGATGTTTATCCATCGACTAAACTAAACTATGAATCACGTCCGTAACGAATTTACCACGGAGGCCGGCACCCGTATACATAGTTGTGGTATTTCTTTCTTCCTAGTGACGACCATAATTTGTTTTCTAACAATTTAATTCTAAGTATAGTGTTTATTGTGTGCAATATCCGCATCTACTAATTTTTGCATATCCTGTTCGTTATCTGCAATCAATACTGTATCATCCGCATATCTAATGTCATTGATGTTATGTCCCCCAATTGTGATGCTCCTCAAATCTTATACATTTCTGAAACTATTTTCACGGTATAAAGAAAAATGATCTGGAGACAGTATACATCCCTGTTTCCAAAGAATAGACCTATGATTAGGATTGTGATAATACCCGAATACAATTGGTTCTTCTAGCAGAAAAAAAAGTCGTCATCATTATCATCATCGTTCAATACCTACCCTGGCCGAATGGATAAGAGCGCTCGCTCTGAATCTTCCGGTGTGCTGATGTCGAGGTCGCGGACTGATTTTTGCGTGTGGGTTAGCTTTCCCTATTACCAGTGTTCCTCGCCATGAGGAGAATCCACTCCGAATTTTGAGATATTTGTAATTAGGTGAATGATTCAAGATAACTGGCAATCTTGATAGGTAAAGAGGAAAGGGCAGTCAAAGAGATATTTATCTGAGTCGTTTGGCCATATGGTACAATCGGACATAGAAGACAGGCCTGATTCAAGACTGGTAATCGTATGAGATGGCGAATCATGACCGCAAACACTTATCTGCATGGCGCATGATGATGATAACCTGTCTTTGTGAATTTGATTACCTTGTTTTTACGTGGACAGATATTTCTCTGTTTTGAATTTACTTACTTTGTCCTTATATCGACACTTATCTGTATCTTGAGTATTTGATTATTACCTTGTCCTTATATGGATACCTTGTCCTTATATGGATACCTTGTCCTTATATGGATACCTTGTCCTTATGTGGATATCTTGTCCTTATATGGACACTTATGTGTATCTTGAGTATTTGATTACCTTGTCCTTGTGTGGATACCTTGTCCTTATATGGATACCGTGTCCTTATATGGATACCTTGTCTTTAAATGGATACTTGTCCTTATACGGACACTAATCTGTTTGTTGTTAATTTGATTACCTTGTCCTTATATGGACACTTGTGTCTGTCTTTTGTAAATATGTCACGTGCGGTACTTGGATTTGACCTTTTAATGTGATTTTAATATTGACATATTATGAAGACATATGTGAACTTTAACAATGAGAACTACCCGTAGGTTTGCAAAATAGTTATCTATTCGTCTTTAGGTTTGTATAACAACTAGCTTCCTGAAATGTTGCCTGGTCGTCATTAGGATTGTAAAACTAGTTCAAGGAAAATTGGCTAGTCCCAATTTAAAAAAAAAAATAAATAGTTCATTTAAATATTGAGCACAACCCACTACTGGCAACGCTGATCGTATTCTGGTATGAACCTAAGGCCTATCCACGTCAATATGGAAGAACTATACTCGAGTTTCGCTCTCGTTTGAGCTCGTCAGTAGTGCATATCCCTGACCGGATCCGGAAACAAGCCCCGGATCACTGGCGTGTGAAGCGGGTGTGTAACCACGCGGCACACGCTGGACACGCCAAATTATCATAACAGAATATTACAACGTCACCCATCGTAGGCTATGCTCAAGATTGCCCAATCGCCGCGACTGACGTCCGTCAATCGATGTGGACCCGAACGACCAGGACTTCTCACTAACAAGGAACACCAGGCCTCCTAAAAGGCCGCTTCACACGCCAGTGATCCGGGGCTTGTTTCCGGATCCGGTCAGGGATATGCACTACTGACGAGCTCAAACGAGAGCGAAACTCGAGTATAGTGCTTCCATATTGACGTGGATAGGCCTTAGGTTCATACCAGAATACGATCAGCGTTGCCAGTAGTGGGTTGTGCTCAATATTTAAATTTCAAATCCCGAAACAACCAAATAATTAAATAGTTCATTGAAAAGTTGTCGGGTCGTTAGATTCGTATAACTAGTTCTGTGAAATGTTATCTGGTTATTATTAGGTTTGAAAACTAGTTCCTCCAAAGTGTGTCTCTCGTTCTTAGGTTTCTGTTAAATTTTCCTCGAAAAGTTGCCTCGTTGTTTTTAAGTTTGCATTACTAGTTCCGCGAAAAATGGTCTCGTTATTATTAGGTTTGTTTAGTTTGTTCCTCTAAAAGTTGTCTGGACTTTATTAACTCCCAAAATCCCTTTTCTAGCTCCCTTGCTGTGGGTTAATAGAGCCAGTTTTAGGAAGAACCGCTTCTGTTGTCGATGTTCATCATTTATTTACTGCGTCATTCTGGAAGTGTTAATTTCGGAATGATAAGACATTTTCCCAAACAGCTTTCTCATGTACTTCATTAGCTACAGCACCACTGGTGTACATAATATGGGTGTCTATGTCGCTCTTGTAGTAAAGAGCAACACCCATGGCAATTAGACATGATTTGCTTTTACGTAGTGAGGAACACAGAGCCATTGTGGGAATTTGAAGCGCGGTAGAGCGTAGAGATACATCTAGTGGACTGAGTACTTTAAAAGAACGAGCCAAGTAGATGATACAGATAATGGGAGGAGTGATAAATTGTTATTCTGTTCCCCTTTTGGCAGTTCTATCCACGGACACGTCAATGAAGGAATACACAGAATGTCAGGGATAGATACAAATAGTAAAGTGGAGAGATACGCGATAAAGCAAACATACAAACACGCAGAAAGAAAGAGTGACATATAGGAAGAGACAAGAATACAGATAGACGTAAAGGCATAGGCAGATAGATAGCTAGATAGACAGAAAGACGGTCCGAAATACCGTACCGACAATAGACAGATAGACACACAGACAGACTAACGGACGGATCAATCGACAAACGGACAGACAGATAAATAGATATATAAATACATAGACAGATAGATAGACAAATAAGGCGGATGGACGGAGGGAGTCACCGACCCACCGAGCAACAGACAAACCGATAAAGAGATCACTACTGACAGACAAATAGATCACTACTAACAGACAGACAGACAGGTAGATCACCACTGACAGACAGACACACAAATCGATCACCACTGGCAGACAGACATACAACATATAACTACTAAAAGACAGACTAACACATAGATCACAGCTGAGAGACAGAACGAACGAACGAAAATCTTTATTTTCAAAGAGTTAAGAATTGGGCACGCAGGCCCGGATTAAAACGCATGAAAAATAATCAATAACAAATGACTCACTGAGGCAATGTTTAACATGGGCATTATAAATACCTAATAGTGAGGGCCTGTCTGGTTCGCAAGATCAGTTCCGCGTCTAGCGTTCGTTGTCTCGGATGGCTGTGTGAGGTGCACCAAAATGGGATCTTCCCAGCCAATGCAAGTTAGCGAGGCAGGCGTTTCAAGAATGTAACCGCATCGTGCAGCCAGGGTCGTGGTTTGAGCGGGCAAAAGAGCAAATTTGTACGACCGTTGGACATAGTCTCGATAAGCGCCCACTCTCTCTCGATGAGTAGTGGGCCTGCAGTCAGTAAGCTGGTATAGCTTTTCGGTCAGTCCTGCCGGCGTAGCTTGAAAGCTCGTCGGCAGGCGTCCAGTGGTTTTGCATGTATCACCTTGTACAGGGAGGGCGCGCTTTAGCGATGCTACTCTTGGCCTGCGTGTGCATGAACGTCTGTCCTGTCAGTGGCCATATGCATTGCGAGCTGATGAGGCTCAGCCGTAAACAGGGAGATTTGTTCGCAACTTAGACGAGCAATATCTTCCGTGGGCAGTTTCCTGCTAGTCGCATGTGTATGTGGTCTGTTCTGGGGGTCAGTCCGTTCTAGGCGATGGATATCTGGTTGATCCTATCAGTAATCATACGCTCATTCGCTTGTCGCTAGGTTTGTCTTAAAACTGAAAATCAAAGGAATGACGGAATGGCCGTTGAGTCGCTATATACAGGGTAACTGACCGTGGCAGCCTAACGTCCACTGCATCTGTGTTCGTCTCCAGTCGTCTTGCCATGCTCGCCACTGGAACCAGATGGACGCAGACGAGAGAGTGAGGTCGATGGATTTGCGCGACCACTACCTCACTATAATCCAAACTAAAGCGCAAGTCATTCGTTCTTCATCAAATAAAAAGATGCAATGAATGAATGGTCCTCATCATTCGTGATGGACGAACATCCAAATACCCAATTAAGGTGTAGCGTCCCATACATATGGGAATGTTAATTGGCTAGTTGTCGTTTGAGATAATTTACCATTATTATTGTCTTTTTTTTTTTGGTTTTTGTTTATGGGGGAATGTAGTCTGTACTGAGGTAGTATTCAAACAGGTTGCGACTGTATGTATAATGATTGGTGGTGTCTTTGATTTCTTGTGGAAGATTTTTCCACAACTGAGCCGCAGAGTATGCTAAACTTGTTTTATATAAGTCTATCGTAGGTTTAGGGACATGAAGTATATTTAGTCGTTCGCTATGTCTTGCGTTGTATTTAAACAATGGCCAAATGTAGCTTGGAGCATTTTGAAATATGATTTTGTGAATTAGTTTAGCCTTATTAAAAAGTAGGCGTTTGTGGAGTGGCAGTAACCGAAGACATTTATGTAGGTTAGAAATGTCGATAAGCTTTTCACCATTAATTAAACGCACTGCCCTTTTCTGGAGTGAATAAAGGTGTTTTGTTATTGATTTGGAGCATCCATCCCAGATTGTGGAGCAATAATCAATATGTGTTTGTATATGATAAGTATAAAATATCTTTCTTGTATTTTCGTCAAGAAAATTTTTAATTTTGGTAAGTTGGTATACTCTTTTTTGGCTATTTGTTTAACGAGAGCATGAACATGGGAGTTAAAGGTTAGATTTGATCTACGATAAGACCCAGTGCCTTGTGCTCGATTACACTTTCTATAGGCATGCTACCAATGTGCAGCTGTAGATGTCTCTGTGAGTTTAGCGTGTGAAGTCTTTGCCTGGTTCCTATTAACATAGGTTTTGTTTTAGAAATGTTAATTTGCATGCGGTTTGCATGACTCCAGTTAACTATACTATTTATTTCCTGTTGCAAGGAAAATTCTAGCACATTACGATCAATAGCGCGTGTATATACTCTGCAGTCGTCTGCAAATAGATCGCAGGACGACGACAGATATAAGGGAGGATCATTTATATAAATGGCAAATAACAGAGGGCCAAGAATAGACTCCTGAGGTAATCCAATGTTATTGGTACAGCTAGAGATAAAGATTTATTGTGTGATACTACTTGTTTTCTGTTTAATAAAAATGATTTTAAAAAAAATAATTAATGTCACTATATTAAATCTTACTTTCATTGTTTCTAGTTTTGTAATTAGAATAGTATGATCTATAATAATGAATGCTTTTCTAAAGTCTATAAACACCGCTCCACATAGAGTATTGTTGTTAATATTTTGATGACAATTTTCAGTCATGTTTGTTAGCGCCGTATGACAAGAGTATTTTGACCGAAATCCTGACTGACTGTCAACTATTAGTTTGTAGCGAACTAAGTGCTCTAGTGATGTTTTGTGGATGTGCTTTTCTAGCGGTTTGGATAGTGAGGATAATATGGAAATTGGCCTATAATTACTCATGAGACGATCGTCTAGAGACCCAGCTTTTAAATTAGGATACACTTTAGCGATTTTGAATGCTGATAGGAAGTGACCTTTGGTGAGACATTGATTATATATAAAAGTTAGTGACTCGAAGATCGCCGGTGCAGCATAGCGAAGGATTCGATTACTGATTCCATCTAATCCTGATGAGTTATTGTTCTTTTGATGTTACTGATATGAGCAAATACTTCAGTGGTCGTCATTAGCGGTATGTTGGAGGGAATGTCTCCATAGCATTTGTTCTCACAGAATGATAATAATAAAGATATGTCATGAGGCGCACCTGGCATTGTAGCTTTCAGTTGGTTTATGTTGGACTGAAATAATCTACTGAATTGATCACATGTAACCTGATTTGATGGTAATGATTGTGATGATTTGTGTTTGTTTGTCAAGGTATTAATTGCTTTCCATATATCTTTAGTGTTGGTTTTATCTATTATTAAGTTCTTAAAATAGATTTTCTTTTCCCTTCCAATAACATATTGAACTTTGTTGCTCAGACTACGGTACATAGTTATATCTCTATTTTTATGTGCCTTGTCTCGGTCTCTCATCAGTTCAACTACCTCCTGTGTGATCCACATTGGCTTAGTGTGATGTTTAACATGAACTTCCTTAAATGGAACATGCTTATTCAAATATACTTAGAAAGGTCTTCAGCCAGTGGTCCAGAGCATCGTCTGGGTCAGGAGGTTGATGAACATAGTCCAGAGAAAAGTTGAGCAAGTCATGTAAAAAGTCATCTCGGTTGAAATTTCTATAATTTCTATAATTTATACTTATATGTTTATGTTTTGGAGTTTTGGTACCTCTTTTCGACCACGTGCAACATGCAGGGTAGTGATCGCTCATTGCATTAATAAGTAGAGTACATTCTGTGATGTTGTCAGCACACGTAGTATAAATATGATCTATAAGAGATTAGACGTAGACAGTCAAAATTTTTTGGACATGTTATGAGAAGAAATGGATTGGAGAACTTGGTGACAACTGGCAAGATCGAAGGGAACAGACCAAGAGGAAGACCGAGCTGAAAATACCTGGATGGCTTCGCCACATGGCATGGACGGGACAGGAACACTGAGCTGATCCACGACACTGGTGATCGAGTGAAATGGCGAGTCATGACCGCCCACGCTTTCCGGCATGGCACATGATTTATTGATTGATTGATAAGTGTTGCAGATGATTTTGTTACTCTAGTGGCTTGTTTGACTAATTGCTGGAAGTTATATGACTCTATTATGTTTTCCCATGTTTTGTTTGATTTGTTAGTGTCTATGTTGAAGTTATTGTATATTGTACCATAGTTGTTGTCTATGTTGAACCTGACAAGTTTTGTGTCAGGTCTTAGTCAGATATGACTGAGCTACCGTATAACAGTAGACTGTACTACCTGCTTTCTGTTAGCGCCGAACGTTGGGCGGCGCTTACCAAACCCGACACCCCACATTGTGCCAACGGCTTCGGGCGGAAGAGCGCAGTTGGGAGGGTACAAACCTTACCCTGGTGCGAGGAAATGCAACCTAAAGACAAAGTGTCAAGGCAGGGCAGACCTGGCCCTAAGCCTTGGTTGGCGGCTGGTCTAGGATCGATGCTCCGACAGGTGGGCAATTAGAGCATTGATTTGCTGATCCGGCAGTTTCTGCAGCTTGTCTTGTTCCAGATGTAGATGTGTTACCTTTCCTCTGGAGAGAACTAGGCAGACTGAGAGAGGGATCATGTTGCATGGGCAACACATGATCTCTATATTTTAGCCCAGGCTTTGTGCTATGGAGAGGCAATAACTCCATCGCTTACAAACTATCGTCTGTCAAGACGGCAAGGTGCCAATGATGTTGAAGTTACCTAGCAGTATTATTTCTCTCGCATTAAAGACTACATCCATCATAGTGGTGAATTTTTCATACAAGATATTTCATGCACTGGGGTTTCGATAAAGATAGCCAACTACTAGGGGTATGCGATTTTGGAGTTTAACCTCAAGCCATACAAATTCAATCTCACAGGTTTCAAACTCTAGCCTGCGGTGGACGTTAAGCGAGTTAGAAATATAAACTGCAATACCCGTCTCTTGTTTCTAATAGGGATCTCTTATAATGATTTTAAAACCTCTGATAGCGATGTCATCATATGAGATGTTACCATTTAATCGACTTTCGCTAACACCGATCATGTGGAAATTTTGATTAAGTATAAGTGATATTTCAGGCAGCATCCCTAATAAATGGCAAATGTTTAAATGCCCGATTCTGAACCCATTATTACTGAGCCAGTGTTCGCACTTATTAGACATTTTAACAATGCGTAATCATAGATGTTTTTAAAAACACAAAATGAATACAATTTACGTCCCTTATAACAATAAACACTCTAAAGTCCGGTTTCAAGATGGCGACGGACGGTCGTGTTGTTTTGTGTTCGTTAACTTTTTCGCGTAGGGGATGGATTTATTCATCTCTTGCGTGTAATTGGTGTGCCAGGATGTAAAACCAGGAGTTTATACTCAAGATCTGCGCGGGTGCTACGGAGTTCGTGCATCGAGCGAAGCCTTCCTTGAGTGAATTTTCAGCAGCGTGTGTGGTTCTCAGCAGTCTGTGTTTACGTTTTTTCAACATGGCGGAACAACGTGTGTTTTCCGAGGGTTCAGCAGTCAACATAACGAAGCGGCGTGGTAGCCGCGCAGGGAGGAAGAAACAAGGTAAGCGCGGTGGTTTGAGGCGTTTTAGACTCAAGTGTCACCGTCTAGGACTCAGGAACATCCGTATTCTATATTGGAACTGTGCCAGTGTAAAACAACGGGGCTCTATTTTAGAAACCCTAGTTTACAGGAACGACATTGTAGCACTCCAGGAGACGAGACTGGGCGATCAGCCACTCCGAATTGCCGGCTTCAAATGTTTCTACAACAGACGACATCTGGGAACGGCGATTCTCGTTCGCGACAGCATGGTGGCGTCAGAGCTAGACATGTCCAGTTGGGACAGTGACGATATACAAATACAGGCGTTGAGAGTTCATTCCAGTGTACCATTCGTGTTGGTGAATGTTTATGCCCGCAATGGGAGTATGGACGCCCAGAAGTGGCAGTGCTTAAGTGGCATATTAGGCCACGAGAGGAATGTTATTTTCTGTGGTGACTTCAACGCTAAAGGCAGATCATGGGGAAACACTTCCTCCAATACACAAGGGGAGGAGCTCGAGACTGCACTGGAAACCATCGACCTGGTTTGTATCAACAGTGGCTGTGTCACCAGGACAGCAAGCCGTCCAGGCGATGAGGACAGTGCTATTGATCTGGCGCTAGTTTCACCTTTATTCACTACAGTGTGTAGATGGGGTGTCCTAGGACACCATGGCAGCGACCACCACCCTTGCAGCATATTGGTGGAGAAAGGCAGAACCAGGCAGCACAAGCTAAAGGTAAAGACGTTCCAGTATGACAGTACAGGGCAAGATGTGGTGAGTAAAATAAGACGTGACAAGCGCAGAACGTTTCAGGGCAGGAAAAAAAGCTGGGAGCAGCCACCGTGGTGGAGTTTCGAGGTGGATAAGGCGTGGGTGGATAAGCGTAGTGCTGTAAGGAGATGGCAAAATGCCAAGAAGAACAGAGCTGGTCATCCTAGTCCCTGCTTGCACTTAGAAAGAGAGATGCACACAAAAGTAAGCTATTTCAAAAAACTGGTCACGGTGGTTAAAAGGGAAAAATGGGCAGAGGTGTGTCAAAGGGTAAGCACAGACAAGTCACTGAAATTGTTCTGGCGACTACATAAAAGCATGAGTGGTGTAGTCAAGAATAAGAGCATTTCTGACTTCCAAGGTGCTGACCTCATCTGGCAGAGGACTGACGAAGACAAGGGCAAAGCCCTCTTTGAACGCTACCTTGAGCAGGGCAACCAGACAGACATGGGAGGTCGAAATCTGGCCAAGGAGGTCACCTCAGACAGATGCAAGGCCCAGAACACTCCGGATGAAGACACAGTGACAGTGAAAGAAATCAAGGCTGTGCTTCGACGATCAAAAAACAGTGCTCCAGGTCCTGATGGCATAAGATACGACGACATAAATAGGTGTACCGACAATGGGCTAGAGAAACTAGCAGACATGTACAACAACAGTATAGGGAGTGCTAGCATCAAGGAGGAATGGTTACACAGCTATCTGATTCCCTTGCCGAAGCCTGACAAAGACCACAAAAAAATTCAGGGATATCGAATTATAACCATGCAGAATACAATAGGCAAGCTGCTGGAGAAGGTAATTGCCAGGAAAATATCAAGCCAACTAGAGAGGCAAGGTGTTTTCCCACCTACCCTGGGTGGGTACCGTCCAAAAAGAGAAACCTGGACCAATGCAGCAGTCTTTGCCCAGGATGTCTATGAAGGTTTCCACTCAGGCACTGAAACCGTTGCTGCAGCGATTGATCTTGAGGACGCATACAACAGAGTACCACTGGATTTTTTAATGTTTCAGCTTCTTGAACTAAACGTAAGTCCATTCCTCCTTAGTTGGATCGCTGCAGCCCTCTTCCAACGGAAAGTAGTTTTTAGATGTGGCAGTTGGACTTCGGAACCAACAACAATATATCCTGGCCTACCACAGGGATCACCATTATCTCCGGTACTGTTCAACGCCTACACAGTGAGAATCACCAGTGAGCAGATCACTGGACCTGGCAGGACATTGTCATATGCCGATGATGTTTTAGTGTATCGTCAGGGTAAGGATAGAGAGGAGGTTGCTGGGGAACTACAAACCGAACTCAATCGCATAAGTACTTGGTGTGATGAAGCTGGGGCAATGGTTAACCCAACAAAGGCAACAGTGACTTGGTTCTCGTTGAATAATCATATTGTCAACAATCCAACACCAACTGTAATGCTGTGTTCAGAGACGGTGGAAAGAACGCAGGCAATGAATTACCTGGGGATACGGTTTGATCGAAGCCTTGCTTATAATGTGCACATAGACCAGGTGATAACAAAGGCCAAGCGGGGTTTGGCAGCGATGCGGGTGATGGCGGCAGCAAACTGTGAGCAGCGCCATCTATGTCTTCTGTACGAGGGGCTGGTCATGTCTGTTTTGGAGTATGCAATGGCAATCTTGACTCTCAGCCATAAGCAGATAGAAAGGATGGAAAGGATACAGAATGAAGCTATGCGCATTATTCTTGGATGTACAAGAGATACAGCATGCAGGGCGATGCGCTACCTTCTTGATTTTCCAACCATTGAAGAGAGAATACAAGTTTGCAGGGCACGCGCCTACCTCAGAATTAACGCAAACACACAACATCCACTGCATAGTGAAATTAGGAAGGTGAAGGGCAGCAGGTTAAAAAGAGGACGGTCGTGGATGGGTCAAGCCGAAGACATTCTTCAACAGGTGTGTTCACTTGAGGACTTAGAACCTGGCGAGGAGTGGGTGCAAGTGCCAACAGACTTCTGCACATCCTTTTCAGTTTGCATCCAATTAGATAGAAAATGCAGACAAGAAAATCCGGCTGCTGTTGAGGCTGAAGTACAAGCGTTGATTTTCGAGAATTCGCTAGACGGTGACGCGGTCATCTACACAGATGGGTCGGTCGTCCGACATGTGAGAAGCTCATGGGCCTTTACAGCTCGGGCCGGAGGGAGAATTGTGAAGGAGGACTCTGGTGCTTTCACTGAAACCACAAGTAGCCTGACCATGGAAGTCATGGCAGTAAGTAAAGCAATAACATGGCTCGAGACACAGACATTCACCAGGGCTTGTTTCCTTAGCGACTCAATGAACATGATCAAGAGGATAGAGGAGGGGTCGATCCGAAGAGAATGGTTGCTGCCTCTGAAGCGGTCTCGGCTGGCAAAGATTAGTTTCATCTTCGTGCCAGGGCATGCGGGAGTACAAGGAAATGAGCGGGCTGACAAGCTCGCAAGTGAGGCTACTGTGGAGGGCGGACGCGCCATGGACCAGGCTGACATTCTGAATGCTCTACGTGATGTGAGACTTTTGCGAGAACCAAGTGATGACTGTGAATCTACAACAATGGCCAGACTGCTAGAGCATCAAATTAAAAGAGGTGTGGCCAAACAAGAACACTACGCAGGAAGCCAAAGAAGATTGATAAACCAACACAGAACTGGCGTCGTTAGCCGCTACACGCTGCGGGATTTGCTGAGGAGGGGATCCGAGCACTTATGGACTGAATGGTTCGATGTGCAGCGAGGATGATCTGTCGACTAACTAACTAACTAACTCTAAAGTACATAGAAACAGTAATATATCTGTCAACATAAAAAATAAACATAATACGTATACAGATCAGTAAGGATGAGCGGTGAAGACCTCCTCACTCACAGTATAAACACAATAAAAAGTATGATAAAAGACATACAACTAAGTATCAATTTATGTGACGTCAATACGAGTCAATGTTTATAGTCACGTACAATCTAATACGTTACTATATAAAACAATAACCAAATATGAGGAATAATTACAATGTCTACTATCTGCATTCTCCAATGCTTGTTCTTAATTTGGTTTAATAATTAGCAAAAAGAAGACACAGATTATGTCACTAGGTGCACATTGTCAGGGTCTTAAACCTGGCTCGTTAACCTAACACATGTGAGACAGTACAAATACAACGTGATTTGACTTGAGACTCAACGACACGAAGTTTCGATGGATTTATTTACAGATCACGATCTAGAGATGATCATCACAATACATAAGTTATAACCATACACTTACAAGCAACCCACAGCTTACAATCAGTCTCACAAGATGTACAAGCACTCGACTTTCGGGCCACAGAACTACACAAGCCTTTCTCCCATCATACGTCCAGTCGAGTCCGAGTCCCAGAGCTGTCTGGCTATTTCTCGCAACGCGCCTGCCCACCTGAAGTGGCTTCACGAGGCCTGCGTGCGTCCTGCTTTGTCCTTGCCTGACCGCTGGCTGTCTCGTCAGCCGGCAACCTCGCAGGCAGGTAACTAATACTCGCCTGGCGGGCGTAACGATGTTACAGCATCCCTTCTAGGGACTATTCGCCTGGCGGGCGTAACGATGTCCCTGCATCTCTGCTGGCAATACTTTAGACTCTGACATGCTCCCCCCCCCCGGGGCTTCTTCATGAAAGATGTTATCTTTCATGTACACTCTATATACAATACTGGGTTAATATTTTTAACCTGTCAGAGTCAACCTTTCTGTTATATACAATTATTTTGGTGTAGAAATACCAAAAACACATATCTTGGCATAGAAACACATAAGAAATGGATATTGTATCTAAAGACATGTGGTGTTCAACCTTTAACACTCGTCAAGCTTCATCCTCTCGATGGCTGATTACCTTAATTGCATTATTGACCCAGTCAGATCGGTAGTAACAGCTTCCCAAGCAACTACCTCACAGCCTTTCAAAAAAAAAGTAATAATATGCTTTTTGAGACAAAAAACATCTGGCAAGACCGTAATACGGCTTTATATAAGTCGCATTCAACGCTCAAACTCTGACCTCATTTGGCCAGCAGTTCTTGTGTCGGTCTGCAATGTCGGTAACACTCTACCATGCCCAGTAGATGGCTTCTTGGCGTGTTAACAATTTGGCAACAACATGACTATTTATATACAACACATAATCGTATACATTTCACTTAACGCCCTTGGTGTAATAATGTAACAACAATTAAATGAAAGGGACATAACTTCAAAAATTAAGAAATATAATATCTTACAATAATTCTTCTATTTCTCAGCGTCATAGCTTGATGTTTCTCCATACTAGCGAAAAAATGTCGGTAGTATGAATAAATTAATCAAGATATGATTCTAAGATTACACTAAATGAAAAATCTTAATACACAATTTGTGTATTCGAAATTATTGAATCGTAAATAGTTTAGAAGTGTTATAACTATTTAAGCTTTTGTTTGTCGTCTGCTGCTTTTAAACTAAATTTCTAAATCATCCGGAAGTACACACGAAACAGCTGATTTTGAAAATTTGTAGAACACACTTGTTCCGGTCTGATGTAGTAAAACGGAATGTGCAAAGTTCTGATCGTTCATGTGTTGGTTGTTTCACTGGAAAAACTTCTGGATTTCGATTGACTGAAGTGGTGTAGATGTCAATGTTCAGGTCACACTTTCACACACGGAGTTAAAATTTCACTGGATATGCTCCAAATGCAGATACCACGGATAAATTGGATAGTTCGCTTGCGGTAAGTTCAGAGCGAATGTGGCACTGTTCTTGTTTCATAATATATACAATTAATAGAGTTCTCTTTCTACCACACACTACACAATTATTCACGACAATCACTACATTAATAATAAAATAAGAAAAACTATATATATTGGGAATACACCATATCACATCATATAGACATACACAGCTTTCGTGACAACAACTTCACTGATGCATGGCTGTGTTGGTCTGAGTGTATTTTACACACTGCACTCAGCCATTGGTGCTTACTGGGTCGGTCGGACAACGGGACAAAAGATCGGCAATCGTGTTGGTTCTGCCCGCGATGTGTCGAACTTCAAAGCTGTAATCTTGAAGTTTAAGAGACCAGCGAGCTATCATTTGGTTGGAAGGTACACCTGAATTGATAAATCTCAATGGACTACTGTCGGACTCCACAATAAACTGACGTCCCAGGAGGAATCTGGAAAATTTAGTTATACCCTCAACTAGAGCAAGGGCTTCCAACTGCGGTGTCGACCAAGAGCGTTCTCTAGGTTTTAATTTTCTTGAGAAGTAATATACAGGATGTAGGATGTTATCATGTTCCTGTAACAGAACTGCTCCAATCGCTACGGAGCTCGCGTCTGTGCGTAATCTGAAAGAAATAAGAGAATTTGGCAATTTGAGAATGGGATTCTTTAAACTATTCTCAGAGAAATAAGATAATACTTTATGGAATGCAAATTTTAGGCATTCATTGCTTACAATTTTCTCGGGTTGATCTTTTGTTAGTAAGTTAGTAAATACTTCGGTCAGTTCAGCAAAATCTGGTATGAACTGCCTATAATAATTTATAAGTCCCAACAAACTTCTGACTTGCTTTTTCGTAGTCGGAAGTGAGAGTTTTAGTATCTTGGACACAATGTTATCGTCTGTCGTGACAAAGCCATTAGATATTTTGTACCCCAAGAAGGATATTTCCTGATAGGCTATGTCTACTTTTGCAGGCTTTACCGTCAGTCCGTGCTGTCTAATGCGTTCAAATGTCTGTTCTAATGTCTTTATGTGGTCTGTCATTGTCATGGTGTGAACACAAATGTCGTCTATGTAACAAATAATATTAGGTATGTCTACTAGTAGAAGTCGTGTCATACATACGAATGTTGCTGGGGCATTGACAAGCCCAAATGGAAGTTTGCACCATTCGTACAGTCCCCAAGGTGTGGCAAAAGCTGTCAGATGTCTGCTCTGTTCGTCTACTGCTATTTGCCAGTAACCTTTCGTCATGTCTACCTTCGTAAAGAACCTAGCGTCTGTCAGTTCTGTCAATAGATCTTCAGAATTTGCCATTGGCTCTAAATCTAAAAGAGTTATCTTATTTAATTTCCTATAGTCGACACAGAGTCTTATTGTGTTGTCCTTTTTGCGTACTATGACCATTGGAGATGAGAAATTTGATTGGGGTCGTCTAATGATGTTGTTTTTTTCTAAGCTGATGATCTCCTGATGTAAGTGTTCTTTGTAATGCAATGGAATGGTGTATGGTCTGCATTTTATGGGTGTATTTGACGTGAGTGTGATGTGATGTTGTACTAATTCTGTTTGTCCTGGGTTGTTTGAGAAAATGGTGTTGTACTGTTGTATGAGATGTTTGCAACTGTCTGTTTCTGCTTGAGTTAACTTTGGGTTGATCTTAATTTCCTTCAAGCAGTTTGTCGTGTCTAATGCAGGTGTTGGAATTTCGTCACTAGCCTCGTCATCTTCATGGTCTATTATCACTGTACATGCTATTGTATCGTCTTGTTCGTTGTCTCTATTGTAATATGGTCTTAGCATATTGACGTGAAATATTTTGTGTTTGTCTTTTATTTGGATCTCGTAGTCTACAGGTGAAATCTGTCTCGTCACTTTAAATGGTCCTTGCCAAGAATCAGTCAATAAGTGTCTGTCACTAGGTAGGAGAAGAAGAACGTCCTGTCCAGGTGTCAGCGTTATTGTCCTGTTACCTTTGTCAGCATATTGTCTATATGTAGCACCAGATAATTTTAGTGCATTCTTTGCAATTATACAAGATTTGATGATTCTTTCACGCAATGATGTAACGTATACGTATGATGATATGGGTTTTAGTAAAGGAGTGGTTTCAGTTAACCTTTGGTGATAGATGCTTAATGGGCCACGTGGTTTGGCACCATAGATAAGTTCAAAAGGAGAGAAACCTGTACTAGCATGTGGCACCTCGCGATAAGCAAAGAGAATAGCAGGTAAATATGCGTCCCAGTTATTGGGGTGCTCTTGTGTGACTTTAGCAAGCATATGCTTTAAATCACCGTTAAATTTTTCTATAATTCCACTCGAGTGAGGATGGTACGGGGAATTGAAACATTGCTTCACTCCTAACATTTTGGTGAAAGCTTGAGTAGATGCGGCAATGAACTGACTTCCCCTATCTGATTGGATAGTGTCTGGAAATCCTATCCGTGAAAATATATGGAAGAAAACTTCCATTATGTCATTGGCAGTTATGTTCTTTAGCGGAATCGCTTCAGGCCAGCGGCTACATTGATCAATAATAGTTAATTTATATCTATTCCCTCTTGTTGTAATCTGATTAAGAGGGCCCACTATGTCGACAGATATTTTCTCAAAAGGTCGACTGGCTAAGTCAGTAATTTGTAACTTTGCCTGTGGTTTTTTTTCCTTTCTTTACAAGTTTTTGGCAGATGTCACAACTCCTGCAATATTGCTTAATATCATTGCAGAATTTGGGCCAATAAAACTGTAATAATAATCTTGATCTGGTCTTAGCGTATGCCATATGCCCTGCAAGAGGTATATCATGGGCAAGATGTAAGGCTTGCTTACGATACTCAATTGGCAAAACAGTTTGCTCTGTTGTGGTGTCACCTCTGGTATAATACCTGGTGAGGATACAATTTTTCAAAGCAAAATGCCATCTTGCATTTTTGGTTAACTTTGGCTTTTGCCCGATCAGATTAAAATATTTTGATAATGAAGGATCAGCCTTTTGGGCTGTTACAAAAGTCTCCTTCATGGTTTTAGGAGGTAGTAATACTGGGCTAAGCATTTCTATAGCCTCAGTTTGATTAATTTCATCTTGCATTCTAGCAGTAGATCTGGTTACTGCATTCACACATTCAATGATATCAGATGGTGATGAAACAGTGTTATCAATGATGGCATGAGATCCTAGTGCTACATTAGCTACCATACATTCATTAGGTGGTACAACATTATCAATGATGACATTTGATGGTGATGTTGTGATCTCATTAATGCAAAGAGATGTTATGTCATGAGGCATATCATTTACCTCTGGTAAATTTCCAATTATAATATCACACACCGGGTTTGTTAATGCTGCGCATTTTACTTTCCCAGTGAGGAAAGGTGTTTGAATATATGCCCATGCTAGTGGGTACTTTTCAATATTGCCAGAGAATGTTCTGCATGTTACGTGCCTGCCTGTATAGTCTGTAGGCATTATGAACGTTCTCTTCAGTCCAATCAATGAACTTCCCGTGTCCCGAAGGACTGTAGCAGGCTTGCCATTCACATATCCTTGATGGATGTTTATTCTGCCTTTGGAGTCTACTACCAAATTAACTTCTTCATTGGCAATAGGGATGGAGTGGCCGCATGTTAAAATACCATCTTCATAAAAGGTATTACAAACAGTACATTTGTTTGCGTTAAACATATCAAAAGCCTGTGCTGAGTTCACAGGGGGTTTCTCTGACTCTTCTTCATCTGATGATGAACTATCAAATAAGGCGGCATTTGCTTTCTTGGTCATTTGCCTACCTTTACAATCATGGCGATAATGTCCATACGCCTTACAGAGAAAACATTTACGCAAATTTCTAAAGGATTTACGCTCCTTATCTTGTCTGTTTACAATGTTCTGTAAATATGTAAGATATGCGGGGTTCTTGTCGCACATCTCACCTTGATGATGTGAAATTTTACAATAGTTACAATGGTTGTACTTCTCAGATGTAGGCTTATAAGGTTTTTGCCTACTATAGGGTTTGTCATAGTTAGCCGCTGCTACAAAATTGGTTTCAGTAGCTTCACTGGCAAAACAATGTTTGTTGGCTGTGTAATAAGCCGAACCACGCCTCTCAATCTGCTCTACACTCGTACATTCATTCTCTTGCAAAAATTTCGAAAATGCTGATGGAATGGATGAAATGACTTTATCTCTGATGATAAGATCTTCTAACTTTTGATAGTTCTTATCAATTTTAGCTGCTGACGTCCATTTGGTAAATATATCTCGGACTAAGCAGAGGTAGTCAGAGAACGTTTGAGTCGGTTTGGGGCTCAACTTGCTGAATTGTTCTCTGTAACCTGCCTCATCTAACATAAAATGTGCCATAATCTTTGATTTTAGATAATGGTAATCTTTTCTGAGGTCTTTGGGGATAGTCTCTATGACTTTCAGAGGCTCCCCTGATAAGCTTCTCATATAAATTATATTCCATTCAGACAATGGGACCTGGTAATGGTCCATTAAAGTCTCAAAATTTTGGGTGAAGGCTGCAATGCAGTCACCCGAGGTATAATTTCTTACGATACCTTGATATTTCTTGTACTGGTTTTCTTTCTCCAGTCTCTCAGATTTCTTGGACTCTTTGTTTATGGCAGTCTCAGTATCAAGTTGTTTGATTTTTAATTGCACTTCCAGCTCTTCCCGCTTACTTTGAGCTGCTATTTCTGCCTTCTTTAATTCTATATCTAACTCTGCTTGTTTTGTCTTTGCAGACAGTTCTAGTTCTGTCTGTTTTACTGCGGTTGCTGCCTCTGCTTGCTTTAAGGCTGTTTCTGCCTCTACTTGCTTTAAGGCTGTTTCTGCCTCTACTTGCTTGGCAGCTCTTTCAGTCTCTGCCTGCTTTAATGCTCTTTCAGCTGCTCTTTCTTCACGCTCGTGGTATTCAGAGTATTTCTTCTCACTCCACTTCGTTAACTCATCACCTGTCAACTTTAACTTTAATCCCATATCGATGAAATCATTTAATGACGACATGATGGAAAATGCAAATGAAATATCAGACACACAATTTGTTACAAGTTGTTAGTAAAGTGAACAATTTACAATTGTGTTTTAATTACAATACGTGCCCAAATTTGCATCCGAAAGTATATAGAAAGAAAAATATACTCAAGTGTCCTGGATGCGGTGAAGAACGGTTGAAATTCGGACTAGGAACTGTAGGGTCGTTACTTCAAAACACAAATGACCTCTACGGGCAAGGGTTTCAGATGGCACAGAAAACCTGCTTTGTTTTTGGAGGAAATAAATTAATGTTTGTTTGCTGTGTTGTGTATGCTTGTCACTAAGTTTTGATTAGGTTTGTATGGCGTTGAGTGTAATTGTAGGTCGTAATGTTGTCAGTCAACAATTTTTTTTTCAAAACCACAAGTCACTTTCTTTCCGAAACTTTCTGCTTTACACAACTCACTTTTCAAAGACAATCTAACTATATCTCAACACTCTACAACATTGATGACACATCACTTACATTAAGATGACATTTAGTAAGGACATAGACATCAAGTTTACAAGATGGCGACAAGGTCACAATGGCGACAACTTCACAATGTCGACAAGGTCAAAACAGTGACAAGTTCCACAATCACAAATGTTTTACACGTTTACAAGATCAAACAATATGTATGTACTTTACGTTCACATTTAGTCTCCATGTTTAAACAATGTAATAATATATATCAAAATGAGCCTTCACAATCACATTTAAATGTACTCTAAAGTTGGACAAAAAATTTCTAAGTTCACCACTCTAGGTTTTAAATGTTAATTACTTAAACTACGTTCATTTTAAAACCGGACGAGCGCCCACATCCACACATGTCAGGGTCTTAAACCTGGCTCGTTAACCTAACACATGTGAGACAGTACAAATACAACGTGATTTGACTTGAGACTCAACGACACGAAGTTTCGATGGATTTATTTACAGATCACGATCTAGAGATGATCATCACAATACATAAGTTATAACTATACACTTACAAGCAACCCACAGCTTACAATCAGTCTCACAAGATGTACAAGCACTCGACTTTCGGGCCACAGAACTACACAAGCCTTTCTCCCATCATACGTCCAGTCGAGTCCGAGTCCCAGAGCTGTCTGGCTATTTCTCGCAACGCGCCTGCCCACCTGAAGTGGCTTCACGAGGCCTGCGTGCGTCCTGCTTTGTCCTTGCCTGACCGCTGGCTGTCTCGTCAGCCGGCAACCTCGCAAGCAGGTAACTAATACTCGCCTGGCGGGCGTAACGATGTTACAGCATCCCCGCTAGGGACTATTCGCCTGGCGGGCGTAACGATGTCCCTGCATCTCTGCTGGCAATACTTTAGACTCTGACACACATGGGGTACCATCGATCTTTATTGACTACGCAGAACTAGAGATGGTAGACCATTTTACATATCTAGGATCAGTGGTAAATATCAGATTATCCCTAGATCAGGAAATCAACATCCGGATTGGTAAGGCAGCAACAACAACGAACAGGTTAAGAAAAAGAGTCTGGGAGAACAGGAAGCTTACTGCCAAAACAAAAGTCCTTGTCTATCAAGCCTGTGTCCTTAGTACTCTTCTTTATGGCAGTGAAACCTGGACAACTTACTCACACCAAGAGAAACGTTTAAACAGCTTTCATATGCGGTGTCTGCGAAGAATTCTTGGTATTAAGTGGCATGACAAAATCACAAATACTGAAGTATTGGAAAGATCAGGTTGTGTGACGGTTTATTGGTTTATATAGGCATATGCTCAGTCTTCGTAGACTTAGATGGATAGGACATGTTAGGAGGATGGATGATGGTAGAATACAAAAGGACATCTTTTTTTGGTGAATTACAGGTGGGTAAGAGATCTCAGGATTGGCCTCTACTACGATACAAAGATGTGTGTAAGCAGGACATGATTGATACCGGCATTGATAATGCACACTGGGAGCAAGTCGCCGCTGAACGTGTTGCATGGAGGGCAAACATCAGAAATGGAATAAAGACAATGGAGAAAATTATTGCAGATAAGTCACACACCGAGCGTGTGAGACGTAAGATTGTGCATGATGGTGGAAATGACCACGTCTTCACATGCACCCACTGTGAACGGACATTTACAGCGCGAATTGGCCTTATCACTCACACTCGCTACCGCCATAGGTAAAAGTTATTATGCCTTTTTAAAGCACAAGCTATCGTCTGTCAAGACGGCAAGGTGCCAATGTATGTATGTGTATGTATGTATGTAACCAAATATGCAGATAAACGTTCTAGGAGAGGCTCTTTCTTGTACCGAGATCCGGTGTAGCTTTGTGCTAAGTTGCTAGTAAATACCAGGTTGTGTTGGTTGTTGGTATAGCGACATTATAAGTGCTTGACGAAGTGTAGCTGGGCTATACCGTGTGAGGTGCAACCAGTCTGGTTTACAATGAAATGGGTTGTGTTGATGTCTCATAGATATGTAATGGCGGCCAACTATATCCTCTGGTTGGTGGCTAACAGGAGGTTGTAGTGGCACGTTGTTGTTACTGAAAGGTAGATCCTTTCTGGGGAGAATATGAACAAATCTTCATAATTATCGCCCTCCTGTGTGAATTACGACGTATTGAACGGACTTGGTGTGATGGAAGTAGCCCGTCTGGCTTGGATTTCAGGTGCAGTAGTTATGAGTGGTCTGCGCACTTTTGGCCTATTGATACTTGATGTGACTGGAGCATGTCGTCTGGCTTGAGTTTCAGGTGGAGTAGCTAAAAGTTTCCGTTACGATCTTGTATTGGATGTATGGTGTGTCCGTTCTGGATATTTGAAATTTTTGGCGAGCAAGCTGGTGCCCAATGTAAGCAAATGTAATTGATCTTTATAAAGACTCTTTTTTTTTGGGGGGTACACCAGCCTGTGAAGTGAATGACGGTGTGTTGTTGATGAACTGTATCTTGTTTTGAAAACAGAACTTCTGCAAAATGGTGGTATTTATGTCAGCTAGACGGCGCTGGAGTCCATAACTCATTGATATGATGGAGGAGAAGAAAATGGACGAGTTAGGAAAAGTGTGACGTAATCCGTTCAAGAGTGCCAGCAGTTTAGACCCTGTGATTTGTTGGTTGTTCATGGTGTAGTTAATACCAATGTGTACGCTTGCCTTTCTAACGTTGTGATTTACAGCCATTATCTTGATTATCTTGTCTGTTAGTCGGTTAACACCAGCCCCAGGCAGTGGGATTATGGAAACAATGTCTTTGTCTGAAGTGGCCATCCGGTCGCTGTATAAACCTTTCATTAAAGAATCGCCTAGTATATTGTGTGTACAGTCGGATCGTGTTGTCTGTACATGTTGGTTGTCAGCACGTTTCGCCCGTTGTTTCGTCCATCTCCGATTATCAGCAGTCTTTATGTCTCCATATGGTTCTCCCGATGTATCTTGTAGGCGTGTATTGCCCGTTGGCAGCATGTTAAAACACTGTACGTTTTCGAGTAATTTTTCTTGAAGCACTTCGAACCTATTGCTTATTTTGACGTCGATGGGTAGACTGCTTGTTGTTGTTTATCTTCCTCTGCGCATTGAGGTGTTTGTTTTTGTTTATCCTCTTCAGCGCGTTGATGTGTTTTCATAGTAGTTATCTGTTCTCGGTGGGACTGAGCTTCCCCAAGATTTCCCAAGGATGAAGCAGTTGCTTGGGAATTGTATGCTTCTTCGGTTTAGTCGGTAGAGGACACATTATGTAAGGTTTGAACTGTTTTTCTCAGTAGCAAATTTTCATCTCGCATGAGCGCGACGTCTGTCTTGAGAGCATTGTATTCACTGCTTATCTTGCTGTTTGCTTCAATGTTAGTTGAAACAGTGACAGTGAGAGCCTTTAAGGATTGTTCTAGTTCCTCAATGCGCTGTTTACAGTCGCACGAATGTCCATTGATAGTTAAGATGCTATTGTTATCTGAGGCAGGTACTTCTTCAACAATGTCCACGGTGGGTTCTATGTTGTTTTGGATGCATTCCATTGGGTAATCAATGGCCAAGAGCGCAATTGGGTTGGCAGGCCTCGTGTTGATGTTGTAATGTACACTCGTCGTATGAGTTAATTGACAATCATTGTTAGCAGGTTTGCTGTCTACAGCTGTAGTTTGCGGGCTGTGTAAATTCGGTGAATGTCTGTATCGAGATTTCAAGCTCAACAAAATCTACTTTTAGCCAAGAATTAATATTTTCAATACTTCCCTGTGTCATTAGTTTATTTTTCGTGTGGTACAAATGTATCATAATCACTGGCGTGGTAATCAGGTCTTCAACATGGCCCCCTCGCTTATCTTTTATGGGTTCAATTAATTCAAGCCTGTAATAGTCGAATAGACAAGTTCGGAATGCCTCATAATGGAGTGTGTTGTTGAAGGAAACCGTAACACACATTCCTGAGTTGGTGTTTTTGACGACTAGGCCGGTGGGATTTGTACACTTGGATAGCTTGTTCTTCACGGCCCTCTCTTTGTTTATTGTGTAAGTTTTATTGACAGCCGATCGTAAACCGGAGCGAGTCCTTTCGGAATTCACTTCCAATACGGAGCCCTCACCTTCCCCTGATATTATTGCATAATGTTACGAATAACTAAACTTGAAGAATGCAGCAATCGCATTGTTATCTAGCCACGCCGAGGGCAATTTGAGGTCCCGTGTAGTGATTGGTTGTTTCTGACACGCCTCGTGCACTTAATTGTTTAAAATTTAATAGTGTTCAACTATCACGTGGAATGAATATTATATATAAACACCCATTTTTGCTATACTCAATACTTGTATTAATCAAAAAACTATTTAACCACATTTAAAAAAAAACATGATAGGTGAATTCAACTGGCAATTATAATAATCCGAGAAGTAGAGATACGAAAACACGTCCTCACTCTGCGGTGTCCGACTTCGGACTTTTTGATGACAGACAACTAGATCACCACTGACAGACAGATAGATAGTCAGTAAAACAGACTGACCGACCGACCGAATAACTGACACACAGACAGACAGACAATTAGATAGCGACAGACATACAGAAGTAAAGAAAGACAGACTGACGGATGGACGGACGGACGTGCAGACCAACCGACCGACCATCCTACCGACAGATAGACAAATCGACTGATCAACTGACTCACACACAGACAGATAGATACCGATAGACCGACAGGCAGACAGACAAACAGACAGACAGACAGGCGTGATAAAACAATAAAATAAAAACACAAGGTTCTGTGAAACCAGAACAATTTATTACTTGGTTGTTGTTTTTCCTTACACTATTCTCTCCAGGATCGTTACTGGCGTGACACACTAACCTAATTTGAATTAAGCTGCCGACGGGTAAAAGACAGAGCAAAATAACTCACAGGGGGAAGGATGCATGTCTGAACTGATAATGGCAAGTAACAGGAGACAATGAAATGTGCCACAAAAAATAGGAAGGTTTGGGAACTTCAATCGATGGCGCCTAGCAAAAGACATGGACATGGGAAATTGTACACTTTTTATCATCATCATGTGTCACAAAAGTAGGAAGCCTATGGAACTTCAATCGATGGGTCTAGCGAAAGACATAAACACGAAAAAGTGTACAATCATCATCATCATCATCATCATCATCATCATCATCATCATCATCATCATCATCATCATCATCATCATCATCATCATCATCCATCACCATCCATCATCATCATCATCATCATCATCATCATCATCATCATCATCATCATCATCATCATCATCATCATCATCATCATCATCATATTCATCGTCATCATCATCATCATCATCATCATCATCATCATCATCATCATCATCATCATCATCATCATCAACATCATCATCATCATATTCATCGTCATCATCATCATCATCATCATCATCATCATCATCATCATCATCATCATGTGCCATGCCGATAAGCATGGGCGGTTATGTTTAACCATCTCACACGATCACCAATCGTGGATCAGCTCCGTGTTCTTGGTTCGACCATGCCACGTCTCAAAGTCATCCAGGTATTTTCTTCTCTGCCTTCCCCTTGTACTTTACCGCTCAATTTGCCTATTTTCAAGTT
>OY992877.1:19714379-19756879 GCA_963921405.1 Cepaea hortensis | reverse complement strand
CTGTGTCTGTCTGTGTGTCTGCGTGCTTATTTTTCTGTCCAGAAATATCATGTCTTACTTAATGTTTTAGTATGTTACAATATACTTCAACAAGTGAATCGGTACAATTATCTCAGAACAGTCATAACATCTGATGGGAGATGCCTTGAAGGGATTAGAACAAGAATCGCCATGGCTAAAGGCTACCTTTAGCAAGATGAAAAACATGCTGACCAATAAAAAGATGTCAATTGAAACGAGAAAAAGAGTGTTGAGGTGCTACATAGAGCCTGTACTTTTGTATGGATGTGAAACTTGGACAATGAGCAGTCAAGCTGAAAAACATCTGATGGCTGTAGAAATGTGGTTTCTGAGGATAATGCAAAGAATACCATGGACAGACAGAAAAACCAATGACCAAATACGACAGGAAACATATTAAAATCGTAAATTGATTAGAGAAATTAGACGTAGACAGTCACAATTTTTTGAACATGTTATGAGAAGAAATAAATTGGCGAACTTGGTGACAACTAAGAAGAGAACAGACCAAGGGGAAAACCGAGAATTAAATACCTGGATGGCTTGGCCACATGGCATGGTCGAGACAGGAACACTTTCCTTATCTATGACGCTGGTGATTGAGTGAAATTGTGAGTCATGACCGGCCACGCTTTCCGACATGGCACATGATGGATTGATGTTATAATTACAGTGTGAGACACCGCGCAGTGATCAATGAGTTCCACAACGTGTAACCATAACCACATGATGATGACAATCATATCAAGGATGACAATTTCTCACACATGACACACGATAATACTCACAGGAAACTATGTCGCCGAATCTGCACCCTATACCTCGGCGGAGGAGACCAATAACTAATACATTATAACAGAAAGACATATGAATTAGGAAGTCATATCAATTATTTTCAGAAATAGTGACAAGATTTACGGATGTAACATGCCCAGAGGACTAGATAAATATAGAGAGACAAGGCAATGACTCATGGGCATGCAGTGCTCTCAGCTGGAGATTGGGGAAAACTCCACAAATACATGGGGTATGGGAGGGGGAGGAAAGAGGAAGGAGAAAGGAGGTGGTTGGTTAATTAATGATCGCATAATCATCGACCAATAAAAAGATGTCAATTGCAACGAAAAAAATTGTGTTGAAGTGCCACATAGAACTCGTACTTTTTGTATGGATGTGAAACGTGGACAATGAGCAGTCAAGCTGAAAAAAATAGGCATCTAATGGTTTCTTCAGGAAAATACAAAGAAAACCATGGACAGACAGAAAAAAAAAACCAATGAGGAAGTCCTACATGTAGCAAATGAAAACCGTAAACTGATTAGAGAAAGTAGATACAGACAGTCGAAAACATTTTGGACACGTTATACGAAGAAAACAAATTAGAGAACTTGGTGACAACTGGCAAGATAGTGGGTTAAAGAACAAGGGAAGGCAGAGAGGTAAATATTTAGATAGCTTAGCCACGTGGCTTGGTCGATACAAGAACATGGAGCTGATCCACGACTCTGATTTTTGTACGAGGTTCCGAAACATGACAACCCACGCTTGTCGACATGACACATGATGATAATGAATCATGGGCAGATTCAGGTTTTCAAAATTGACCTGGGCTCCCCAAGCCGACCCAGGTGAAATGGGTACCAGGAAATGTCTTGGGAAGTAAAAACGGTATCAGTGATATAGGGTTATTTTTAATGACTGTTCATTGTTTGAAAATATTGCCGGTCCAAGTTTTGTATTTACCCTCTGTAAAGTTCATGCAACATAATAGGTAAATACAAAACTTGGACCGGCAATATTCTCAATTCCAATTTTCAAAACATAAATTCCAAATTCGGCCTCGTTCAACCTGCCTCTTCAGCTGTGGTTATTGTTAAGGTCCGTGATTTTTATGGGTTCATTCACCCTAATTCTTGTCTTGTGCGTTCTTACGAATGAGTCATATCTCGGACTGGTTATGTTGGTTTGTATCTGTGACGTCACCTGGGGAATCGGTTGGCGCCTGTCCTTTGTTCCCGTCTCTGGTGGTTTCTTTTGTTATTGTAGGATCCTGGCTCGTCTGGCTTGACTGGTTGCAGTCCTTAAAATGACTTTTTATTTGGTATTTTTGCCTCCTTTTTCGTGTATTTTCTTTAGGAGCTTTTCGATGTTTTCATTTTCCTCCTTGCACCCTTTTTTTCACTTTCGATTTTGAGCTTCTGTTGCCTTTCGATTTCTTCCTCTGCGGTCACCCATGGGATCCTCTCTCCATCTTCTATATAATACGTGTAGCCGGTCCATCCTCCCAGTCAGTAATTTTATTTGGGTATTCTACCGGTCTCCTGAGTTTCTTAGGCTTCTTCTTTTCTCTTTCATCCCAGCGCCTTTTGAATTCCCGGTGAATTAGTTCCTCAATCCTTGCCGAATCTCGTAGCTCCTCCAAGGTAGACCTCCGTGGCCTCTCCGTGTCGTCATCAGGGGGCTCGTCTCTGTTTTCTTCGGAAGTCTGGCAAGATATTGGTTTCCCCTTGTCGGCCTCGGGCGTCGCGGTCGGGCTGCTGGCTTTAGCTTGCAGTTCAGGCTCGGTCTCTTGGTTTTCATCTTGCGGTTTCTCTGTGGTTTCTTGTATGGCTTCTGTTGGTTTGTACTGGAAAAGCTGCATTTCATCTTTCAGCAGATTTCTCTCCGGTTTGATGGTGCGTAGTATTTCTTCGTTTTCCTTTTTCGTCTCGGCGATATGTTCCACTTCTTGCTTAATGTTTTGATGGATCTCCTTTATTTCAGCCAGCAGTTTCTCATTGTCGCTGGTCGGAGTCGGCGTCAGCAGTGCCTCGACTTGTTTCTTCAGTGCCTTGACTTGTTTCTCCAGTTCGTCTATCTGCTTTTGCAATTGATCTCTTTCAGCTTATGCTATACCCGTGGCTGTCTCGCCCCTCCGCATTGCATCCTTGAATGGTGTCTTTGCGATCTTTAAGGCGTCTCTGTGTCGCTGTAGGTACAGACAGCTCAAGTATCTTGCTCCATGCTTGCCCAGGCAGTTGGCGCACTTTCATTTGTTGTTATGTGCTCGGAAGTCCGTGTCCAGCTTGGCCAGCGGACACTCCTTGAAGGCGTGGTGATCGGAGCAGTACCGGCAGATTTCTGTCTTTCTGCGACATGCTGCTCTGCTGTGGCCGGCCGTCCGACATCTCGAACATTGGGTGATCCTTGAGATGAATCTCTCTGGCTGCTGCATTCTCTTGTTGATTGATACTGTGCTCGGCATCTCGCCGCCCTCTGTCGTCACCACCGCCAATGTTGTGGGAATCTTGGAGTAGGTGAGGAGCCGCTCCACCTTCAAGAATCGGGTGTGGAGATTCTCTTCTCGTAGCTGCTTTAGGATTTCTTCGTCAGATAGCTCCACTTGGATACGTTTGATAACCCACTTGATTGTCGGTCAGTCAGTGTTTCCGATTCTGGTGTCTTTCTCCTCTCTCTGCTTCTCAGTGGGTTTGGCTCCTGTCTGTGGTGGGCTGTCGATCTTCTCCCTCGTGGTAGCTTCAGTAATAGCTGTAGTTTCAAGTTCTTTGATGCAGCTAGCAGGCAGGCTCTCCACTTTTGTCTTCTTGACGGTCTTTTCGGCTCCCACGCTGCGCACCTTGGTTGCCACGTGTCTTTTGGTGTTCTTGCCACGTGCCATTTTTCTCCACCGTATCCGGCTTCTTGACTTGTTCAGGTGACTTGTTTGATAGCGCTCGCGACGCACCTAGATATTTTCAAACACTGCACAGTCATTACAAATACACTCTGTACTAACCAGATCACACACTGAGTGTCGATTACTCTACAAATATAGAGTAGTAACACCATATATCCCATACTGCTGAAGGCTTGTGAGAAGATCCTTGACTTTGTGCATATTGTTATTCATTATTCAGAGGTCTAAGGTTATATAGACTTAATTGACATTCTTTGGCTTTGGGAACTGTTATAGGCTAATAGCACCCGGTAGGTGATGAGGTCAGTACCACACCGACCGACATTTCTTGCCGAGGCAATGCCTGGTTCTATTGTAAGCTGGATTGATATGGCAGCCAATGTCAATTTTAAAAATTCGCTCGTATTGAGATTCAAACCCATTACCATCGGGTCGCCAGGTGAGGCTCTAGTGCTACACTACCGCGCTTCCCAGAGTAAATGGCGCTAGACACATTTGTTGACCAATCCTTACTAAAAGGGCGATGTGGTGAATTTGTTGACTAATCCTTACTATATGGGTGATGTGGTGAATTTGTTCACCAATCCATACTAAAAGGGCGATGTGGTGAATTTGTTGACCAATCCATACTATACGGGTGATGTGGTGAATTTGTTGACAAGTCCGTACTATACGGGTGATGTGGTGAATTTGTTGACCAATCCGTACTATACGGGTGATGTGGTCAATTTGTTGACCAATCCGTACTATACTGGTGATGTGAATTTGTTGACCAATCCGTACTATACGGGTGATGTGGTGAATTTGTTGACCAATCCGTACTATACGGGTGATGTGGTGAATTAGTTGACCAATCCGTACTATACGGGGGATGTGGTGAGTTTGTTGATCAGTCCGTACTATACTGGTGATGTGGTGAATGTGTTGACCAATCCGTACTATACTGATGATGTGGTGAATTTGTTGACCAATCCGTACTATGCGGGTGATGTGGTGAGTTTGTTGACCAATCCGTACTATACGGGGGATGTGGTGAGTTTGTTGACCAATCCGTACTATACTGATGATGTGGTGAATTTGTTGACCATTCCGAACTAAACGGGTGATGTGGTGAATTTGTTGACCAATCCATACTATACGGGTGATGTGGTGAATTATTTGACCAGTCCGTACTATACTGATGATGTGGTGAATTTGTTGACCAATCCGTACTATGCGGGTGATGTGGTGAATTTGTTGACCATTCCGTACTAAACGGGTGATGTGGTGAATTTGTTGACCAATCCATACTATACGGGTGATGTGGTGAATTTTTTTACCAGTCCGTACTATACTGATGATGTGGTGAATTTGTTGACCAATCCGTACTATACGGGTGATGTGGTGAATTTGTTGACCAATCCGTACTATACGGGTGATGTGGTGAATTAGTTGACCAATCCGTACTATACGGGGGATGTGGTGAGTTTGTTGACCAGTCCGTACTATACTGGTGATGTGGTGAATGTGTTGACCAATCCGTACTATACTGATGATGTGGTGAATTTGTTGACCAATCCGTACTATGCGGGTGATGTGGTGAATTTGTTGACCATTCCGAACTAAACGGGTGATGTGGTGAATTTGTTGACCAATCCGTACTGAACGGGTGATGTGGTGAATTTGTTGACCAATCCGTACTAAACGGGTTATGTGGTTAATTTGTTGACCAATCCGTACTAAACGGGTGATGTGGTGAATTTGTTGACCAATCCGTCCTGTACGGGTGATGTGGTCAATATCACGTCGGCCACCTTTGCTTCCCGGGACACTTCCTGGTACCCAAAGGTCGAGTTAGGATCCCCGTCCAATAACAAACATTATAAATATCGATTGGGATTCGAACACATTATTACCGCTCCAGTTGGCAAGCAAGCAAATGAGAATATTCCTAAACAAGTAAATCGGTACAATTATCTCGGAACAGTCATAACATCTGATGGGAGATGAATTGAAGAGATTAGAACAAGAATCACCATGGCGAAGGCAGCCTTTTGCAAGATACAAAACATACTTACCAATAAAATTATGTCATTTGCAACGAGAAAAATAGTGCTGAGGTGCTACATAGAACCTATGCTTTTGTATGGATGTGAAGCGTGGACAATGAGCAGACATACTGAAAAACATCTGATGGCTGTGGAAATGTGGTTTCTGAGTAAAATGCGAAGAATACGATGGACAGACACAAAACCAATGAGCAAGTCCTACAAGAAACAAATGAAGACCGTAAACTGATTAGAGTCATTAGACGTAAACAGTCACAATATTTTTGGTCATGTATGAGAAGAAATTAATTGGAGAACTTGGTGACAACTGGCAAGATCGAGGGGATGAGAACAAATGAGGGTCAGAGAAGTAAATACCTGGATGGCTTGGCCATGTTGTATGGTCGAGACAAGAACACTGAGCTGATCCACGATTCTGGGGATCTAGTGAGATGGCAAAACACCCCCCTCCCACTAACCAGCATGGGACATGATGATGATGATTATGAGGCAAGCGTGCCACCCAGGCATAGCGCCCCCGCAGCTCACCCTTAACGATGTGCTGTGCCTTCTGTAACCACCAGGAGCTCGGTTTGACCCAGTCAGGTCAATTTTGCGACGGGTCATTTGACTAATTTATGGAAATTGTCTGGGAATTAAAGGTCGCAGTATTGTTAACTAGTGATTATGATCAAGTGACATGCCGAGCCGCGCAGGTATTCACGCCATCGACCCTCTGGGGACTTTGATAAATTCGCCAGCTGCTCGTCTTCGGCCTTGCTATGTGGACCTATCCGGCATGTGGACCTCCGTTGATCCACTGTCTTCTCCAGACACTCTAGGCCCCCCCCCCCCCCCCCCCCCCCATGATGAGCCCAAACACAGGACGACGATTGTTGAAGACGTTCGTTGAGGACTTATGTCCCAATGGGGACAGTGGATCACAGAAGACCAGATGGAGAGAGCACCACAGTTATTGAACGACGACACGGGATTACCTGGCTCTCTTAGCACATTTAACAAGAATGAAAGAAAGTTAGTTATATATACTTTACAGGACCTCGCAGTCGACCCCAGCATTTTTGGCTGTTTGTGGTTTATTGGTAAGTTTACATTCAGTCATGTGCCATTACTTTCTGAACGATCGGAACTCATACCTTTGAAAACCAACGCAAGGTGGTCTGCTGCTAAATCGCCCGCAGCTGTGTTTCGAACGCGGTATACGGGATTACGAATAGTGTCCGTAACTCCTTCGACACGGAGCAGTTAACAAGAAAGAGACAATTGTCCCATAACACTCAACGGCAAAGCCCAGAATATAATGTACAGTGTTCTCCAGTTTGCCTATCAATAGACTAGACAAACCAACACAAGACAAGCGTGTCTATAGCTAAAACATTTCTTTGTGTGTCGTCTAAGATCGTTATATGTTAATGATGAAACTGTAACATTTTTAAAGGTATTTTACTAGCCTGTGAGTACAAATTGACATGCTTTTTAACAACTTCAATTGTATTGTTCACCCGTTTCACTTTTGGATTTCTTGTCATAGCATTAACTGTTGTGTGTTGTATTTGGATACTATATGCGTAGTGCCACATTAGTATTTCATGTTCTCGAAGTTGTGTCTCTGTTCCGTTGTGCTCATTGGCAAAGATTTTGGGCGTACGGCTCGTTTATGTATGTATCTGTTGTTTATCGACTTTAGTTAGTCATAATGTGCATTAATTTGCATTTCGAGTTCACTGTGCGGCAGCAGTCCCCAACTGTTGGTATCGGTCTGTGAGTTGATTGTAAAACTGCAACAGAAGTAACAACATCTTTCTTCAGGTTTCTGCAGTATGGCTATAAAGGAATAACATTTTAATATTTAGAACTATAGGCCAGTATTCCGTGATGAGAAGAGAGGTATTAGAGAACATCATGACAGCTGGAAAGATCGAGGGGAAGAGAGGCAGAGGCAGACTAAGGGAAATGATGCTGGATGGATTGAGACGGTGGCATGGAGGAATATAATCAGCAGTGCTATTCTAGAAATCCAAAGACCGAGATCTGTGCAGAGCCATGAACGCCTACGCCTGCTGACAGGGCACTTGATGATCATGAAGAGGCCAGTATTCGTCGTAATGGCTAGACACTTGCCTTCCGGCTCCGTGCTCATGAGTTTGATCCGCACTGAGACGGATTAGAATATTTATAACTTCCCTGGGCTGCTAAGTTTAAACGGGTACAATTAAATATTTTGGAAAGTAAAGGCAGCCAGAGTGACACTGGACACATCACCCCTGCAGTGCAGATTAGTCTATACAAATATGGGTCTAGCGTCACAAGCCCACTGCGCCTCATGTGTAATAGGCTCCTGTAATTGATGACTATACTATGCGACCCTTGAAATGCCAAAAGGCCTTAAGTAATTGAAGCTCTACGCGTTCAGTTTAAGTACAATATGTGATTCGTATTATATAGTGCCGTTCTCCGTAGCGAAGGCCTTACGAATGCGGTTCGTAATCCCGTATACCCGCATTCGAAACACAGCTGCGCGTTATTTAGCAGCAGCCCGCATTGCGCTGGCGTTTACGAAGTAGCATGGTTGCCGTTGGTTCAGAAAGCAATGGCAAACTACTGAACGTAAACTTGCCAAGATATCATCAACAGCAAAAAATACTGGTGTTGACTGCAAACGTCCTGTAAAGAATATGCAACTAACTTGTTTTAAAAATTCTATTCCAGTATTTCTACTCGCCCTTCTGGTAATCTGTGTGTTGACATGTTGTGGAATGTTCAGTTATAATTTAATCAAAGAGCACCTAAACCAGAAAGTAAATCTACGAGGGGCGTCCAGAATGTAATGCACCACATCGTTTTTCTCAGTGGCTGTTTATTCAAACACGCAAGAAATGTATACACAATATACATGGATATGTCTTGTCAACATCGGTATTATTCAATATAATTCCCGTCGACTTGTACGGCTTTAAGCCAGCTCTAAACAAGGGCATGTATTTCTTGCCCTTACCAGATTTTGTCTTTATCATGTAGCTATTTCTTTGCTGCAGGAATAACCCTTCATCATCTTCAAACGTTATCCCACGGAATGCATATTTAAGTGGACCAAATATATGAAAATCAGAGGTGCCACATAGGGACTATAGGGTGGCTGGGGTAGTACTGTCCATCCCAATTTAATGACTGCTTCCCGTGTGTCCAGACTTGTGTGAGGGAGCGCATTGTCGTGAAGGAGAAGCAGGCCTGCTTGTATTCCTGTGGGGCCGAACTCTGCGAAAACGTTGAATGAGATTTTCCAACGCCTTAATGTAAGCTTGCCAACTGAATGTCTCTCCTCTTGGCATAATATCCATAATAATCACACCTTCAATGTTCCAAAAGACAGTGATTATGACCTTTCCAGCTGAAGGAGTTGTCTTGAATGTCTTGTTTTCGTAGTGACTTCGGATGATGCCACTCCATTGACTATATTTTTGTCTCAGGTTCAAAATGGTATGCCCAGGTTTCGTCACCTGTAACGACCTTAGCCAAAAAGTTACCTCCATCAGCATTGAAAAGCTCCAAAAATTCAGAAGAAATTGCTTTCCTTTGCAATCGGTGGTCATTAGAGCTTTTATAACTGCATTTGCACTACCACTGCTAAAGACCAGTTGGGTCAATTGTGGAGTAGCGATTCGCCTATGAATAAGAATAATGCCCTAAGCGCATTTCAAGATTTCTGCGTTGGTGGTTGTGGCAGGGCGTCTACAGCCCGACAGGTCAAGCAGATCCGTATCTCCACTTTCTTTCTTTGATTCTGTACTGCTGCCGACTGCAATTCTTCCAGACACATCATATAGACGTTTGAGAATATACACAACAGTTCCATTCTCTGCAACGAGAAATTCTATCACAATTAGCTGCAAAAACGCAAGTTGCTAACACGCTCCATTTCAACGGTTTAGGGCAGCCATATTATTTTGCCGGTTGAGTTGCAATCTGATGCACGCAATAGGCACACGCCATATTTGAATTGTGCAAATTTTCATGCTTCTATCTTCAATATTAGCTGAAAATAACGGGGATGTGGGCGTGCGCCTACGTGACCAGGTGGAGAAGGTGGCGGAACAGATTGAGAACCCAAATGTGGAAAGGATGAGATTGCGGGGGAGTAGCAGGAGTTCTGGTAGGATCTTAAAACTGAGAGGGAATGAGGTGAACTTTCAATCAAATAGCGGTGGGAACGATTAGTTATGTGACTCTTCGCTGGCTGTAGAATGAGGGGACGAAGTGAGTATGGGAATGTCCTGAGTGCAGTGATATCAGTTCTTAGCTCAACTCAACTCAAAATTAGCTGAGAAAAAAAAATATGTGCATAACTTTCTGAACAACCCTCGTACATTAATTATACACACAGGAAGTGAAAATAAAGCCACAACGCACGGATAGTGTTTTCTTGGGTTTGATATCGTAGCTGCCTATTTTGTTGTTGTTGTTGTTCATTTATATATCCCTTGCTTCTGCATTATTTAGCTTTAAGAAACAATGCATTCAACATTCTTGCATTATTAATTCGACGACAGTTGTATACGTCTTCATTAACTACATGTCTATTTTAGAGAAGTTTCACGTGCGTCATTTCCGCTCTCATCTTAGTCGGTCATCATGTGATAATATCACGTGATAGCCACATGCATCAGGTGGAATTGAAGCTATGCATTTGGTGCCACTCAATTATTCATTCGGTTGCACCCAGCAATAAGTTGCACATCAACAAGATGCTACCCACAGATGCAACTGAGAACGGTCTAATACAGACAGCGAGCTGTAATGTGAATGTACAGTGATGTTATTGGTTGAAATCTTCAGGGGACGTCTGCTCTTCTTGTCGCCACACAGAAGACGGGAGATTGAGAGAACTGGTGAAAGGGATCTATCTATCTATCTATCTATCTATCTATCTATCTATCTATCTATCTATCTATCTATCTATCTATCTATCTATCTATCTATCTATCTATCTATCTATCTATCTATCTATCTATCTATCTATCTATCTATCTATCTATCTATCTATCTATCTATCTATCTATCTATCTATCTATCTATCTATCTATCTATCTATCTATCTATCTATCTATCTATCTATCTATCTATCTATCTATCTATCTATCTATCTATCTATCTATCTATCTATCTATCTATCTATCTATCTATCTATCTATCTATCTATCTATCTATCTATCTATCTATCTATCTATCTATCTATCTATCTATCTATCTATCTATCTATCTATCTATCTATCTATCTATCTATCTATCTATCTATCTATCTATCTATCTATCTATCTATCTATCTATCTATCTATCTATCTATCTATCTACCTACCTACCTACCTACCTACCTACCTACCTACCTACCTACCTACCTACCTACCTACCTACCTACCTACCTACCTACCTACCTACCTATCTATCTATCTATCTATCTATCTATCTATTTATCTGTCTGTCTGTCTGTCTGTCTGTCTGTCAATCTGTCAATCTGTCTGTCAATCTGTCAGTCAATCTGTCAATCTGTTTGTCAAATTATCAGTCAATCTGTCAATCTGTCAATCTGTCTGTCAATCTGTCAATCGGTCAGTCTGTCTGTCAATCTGTCAATGTGTCTGTCATTCTGTCTGTCAATCTATCTGTCAGTCTGTCAGTCAGTCTGTCTGTCTGTCTGTCTGTCTGTCTGTCTGTCTGTCTGTCTGTCTGTCTGTCTCTATGTCTGTTTAACTAACTATTTGTCTGTCTGATTATCTAGATTGCTCACGTTATGGTTGTCTGCCTGTCTGCTTGTCTGTCAGTCTGTATTTATGTCTGTCTGTCTCTCTGCCTATGCCCATGAGACACTAGAAAAATTAAAAGTTACGAGAAAATGTCATTATGGTGCTAATTCTGTGAGAAAATATTCCAGTGTGACTACTGTATAAGTGCTTGTTCGAGTCTTGACATGACGTGAGGAAACACCTGTTGAGAAGTCAGTGACAGCCTGTTTCCGGGACGTTGTATGCATATCTGGGAAATAGCTTGGTCATGAAATATGGACAAGAAATACACATCATGGACAAATGTGATGTTAGGGAAAGATTAATAATGTATAGAGGTATTCGATATGCGGTGTTATGGACAGATGAAAAATGTATAGAGGTATTCAATGTGTGATGTTAAGGAAAGATGACAACAATCAGCTGGAACTAAACAGTGATAAATGGAAGATTTATCGACAACATAACAGATCAAAGGAGACTTCAGAAAAGGATTAAACAAAGAACAGAATCGCATGACCTGATCACACTTTATGACATAAAGAAACTCAAAAAGTGAGTACTAGTAGTCATAATTCTGGGGGAAAGACAAAACGGTAAACCAGGGATGACATTTGTAAAATATGCATGCACAGACCTCTGAACACAGACATTCATGGCATTAAGAAGTGCGGCGCAGCTAATTATATCATCGAAGCTACACTACTAAGGGCTGAAGTACTTGATAAAGATGATGATGGTAATGATGGTAGCGATGACGATCATGATTCAAGTACCACAGCTTGAAGATGAAGAATGCAAAGAAGTGTTGTGGTTACATCTGATTTCCCTGACCGTTTCGTTATGATGTAAATACCTACATCCATTCATCTTTTGTGTTGTGTTTTTGATCCCACACATTCATCTCTTGTGTTGTGTTTTTAATCCCACACATTAATCTCTTGTGCTGTTTTTTTATTTATTAATTCCACACATTCCTATGCTAACATGCATTAGTTGGGATCCACATAATGTAATAAAAAAAAAACAAGTCGATTCTAGACGACACACTTGACAACAGAAACATTAAAAACTAACGCACGAATTAGTGGGACGAGATACAATTGCTGCATCATCGAGAAACAGGCGTAATTTGAAAATGAAATGTTCAAATTCGGCGTGCCTATAAAAGAGATGACAGAACCACAGTGACGTAGTGGCTAGACGCCAGCCTGTCGGATGTCAGAAGTTCGCATCCTCAGCGGGAGGAATTTTCTATTGGACTAGGCCCCCTGGCTGGTCCATCCTAAAAAGATACCAGAAAATGTCTGGGGAAGTATGTCACGCCTCCGTGATATGGGGTTATACACATATGTGTCTAGCACCATATACCCATTGTGCGTTCGGGTGTTAATGGGGTCATTCACCTACTTACTTATTTACTTACTCACTCACTTATTCACTCACTCACTCCCTCACTCACTCACTCACTCACTCACTTCCTTTCTTACTTAAGTGCTTACTTACTTACTTCATACTTACTTACCCAACTACTCACTCACTCACTCACTCACTCACTCACTCTCACTCACTCACTCACTCACTCACTCACTCACTCACTCTCACTCACTCACTAACTCACTCACGTACTAAGATGAGAGCGGAAAAGACGCACGTGAAACTTCTCTAAAATAAACATGTAGTTAATGAAGACGTATACAACTGCCGTCGAATTAATAATGCAAGAATGTTGAATGCATTGTTTCTTAAAGCTAAATAATGCAGAAGCAAGGGATGTATAAATGAACAACAACAACAACAAAATAGGCAGCTATAAGATCAAACCTGAGAAAACACTATCCGTGCGTTGTGGCTTTCTTTTACTTCCTCTGTGTATAATTAATGTACGAGGGTTGTTCAGAAAGTTATGCACATATATTTTTTTCTCACTCACTCCCTCACTCACTCGTTGGGAATGTGTTCAGTAGGACCCCGGCCGCCTTGTCTTCCCAAGACATTTCCTTGAACCCATTTAAACTGGGTCGAGCTGGGAACGTCAGTCAATTGTAAAGATTCGAATCCACCCCAGTAGGGATTGAACCCTTGACCACTGGGACGGCAATCCAGTATAAAGACAGTTTGTAATACCCATGGTGTAGCACCCATGTTGCAGCACCCATATTGTAGCACCTATGTTGTAGCACCCATATTGTAGCACCCATGTTGTAGCACCCATATTGTAGCACCCATATTGTAGCACCCATGTTGTAGCACCCATATAGTAGCATCCATATAGTAGCATCCATATTGTGGCACTCATGTTGTAGCACCCATATTGTAGCACCCATGTTGTAGCACCCATATTGTAGCACCCATGTTGTAGCACCCATATAGTAGCATCCATATAGTAGCATCCATATTGTGTCACCCATGTTGCAGCTCCCATATTGTAGCACCCATGTTGTAGCACCCATATTGTAGCAACCATGTTGTAGCACCCATATAGTAGCATCCATATAGTAGCATCCATATAGTAGCATCCATATTGTGGCACTCATGTTGAAGCAGGCATGTTGATACATCCATGTTGTAGCACCCATGTTGACACATCCATGATGTAGCACCCATATTGTAGCACCCCTATTATAGCACCCATATTGTAGCACCCATATTGTAGCACCCATGTTGACACATCCATGTTGTAGCACCCATATTGTAGCACCGATGTTGTAGCACTCATTTTGTAGCACCCATGTTGTAACACCCATATTGTAGCACCCATATTGTAGCACTCATGTTGTAGCACCCATGTTGTAGAACCCATATTGTAGCACTTCTGTTGACACATCTATGTTGTAGCACCTATACTGTAGCACTCATGTTGACACATCCAAATTGTAGCACCCATAATGTACCACTCATGTTGACAAATCCATATTGTAGCACTCATGTTGACACATCCAGTATGTAGCACCCATATTGTAACACCCATAATGTAGCCAACATATTGTAGCACCTATATTGTAGCACTCATGTTGTAGCACCCATGTTGTAGCACCCATAATGTAGCACCCATGTTGTAGCACCCATATTGTAGTACACATATTGTAGCACCTATATTGTAGCACTCATGTTGTAGCACCCATGTTGTAGCACCCATAATGTAGCACCCATGTTGTAGCACCCATATTGTTGCACCCATGTTGTAGCACCCATTTAGTAGCATCCATATTGTGGCACCCATATTGTTGCACCCATATAGTAGCACCCATATTGCAGCACCCATACTGTAGCACCCTTGTTGTGGCACCCATTTTGTAGCACCCATATTGTAACACCCATATTGTAGCACCCATATTGAAGCACCCATGATGAAGCACCCATGTTGTAGCACCCATTTTGTAGCACCCATTTTGTGGCACCCATGTTGTAGCACCCATATAGTAGCATCCATATTGTGGCAATCATGTTGAAGCAGGCATGTTGATACATCCATGTTGTAGCACCCATGTTGTAGAACCCATGATGTAGCACCCATATTGTAGCACCCCTATTATAGCACCCATATTGTAGCACCCATATTGTAGCACCCATATTATAGCACTCATGTTGACACATCCAAGTTGTAGCACCCATATTGTAGCACCCATGTTGTAGAACCCATGATGTAGCACCCATATTGTAGCACCCCTATTATAGCACCAATATTGTAGCACCCATGTTGACACATCCATGTTATAGCACCCATATTGTAGCACCGATGTTGTAGCAGTCATTTTGTAGCACCCATGTTGTAATATCCATACTGTAGCACCCATATTGTAGAACTCATGTTGTAGCACCCATATTGTAGCACTTCTGAAAAGTGGGTGTCAACATGTGTGCTACATTATGGGTGCTACAAATTGGATATGTCAACATGAGTGCTACAGTATGGGCGCTCATGTGACACATCCATATTGTAGGACCCTTATTGTAGCACTCATGTTGACACATCCATGTTGTAGCACCCATATTGTAGCACCCATATTGTAGCACTCATATTGTAGCACCCATGTTGTAGCATCCATGTTGTAGCACCCATAATGTAGCAACCATGTTGTAGTACCCATATTGTAGCACCCAAATTGTATCACTCATGTTGGAGCACCCATATTGTAGCACCCATGGTGTAGCACCCATGTTGTAGCACCCATGTAGTAGCACCCATGTTGGAGCACCCATGGTGGAGCACCCATGGTGTAGCACCCATGTTGAAGCACCCATGTAGTAGCACCCATGTTGTGGCGCCTATGTTGAAGCACCCATGTAGTAGCACCCATGTTGTAGCACCCATGTTGAAGCACCCATGTAGTAGCACCCATGGTGTAGCACCCATGTTGAAGCACCCATGTAGTAGCACCCATGTTGTAGCGCCCATATTATAGCACCCATATTGTAGCACCTATGTTGACACATCCATGCTGTAGTATCCATATTGTAGCACCCATATTGTAGCACCTATATTGTAGCACCTATATTGTAGCACCCATATTGTAGCACTCATGTTGAAGCACTCATGTTGAGGTCTCATATTTTTTTTTTCAGTTGCATTCAGGTACATAGTTTCTTACATTTTAATTGCCATGAACATAGCTTCATATATTTTATTTGCAAGGAGCACAGTTTCATACATTTTAATTGCCAAAACCATATTTTCATACATGTTAATTGCGAGAAACATAGTTTCATACATGTTAATTGCAGGGAATATTGAATAGTGTATCACCTGATATATTCTTGTTCAGGAATTCAACGGGCTGTATGCACGTCTTCCTTTCCAAATATTACTAATCTCAATGTATTTAGTTAAGTTGTGTTGAGTCAAGAACATACATCACACAATTTGGGATATTCTTATATGTACTCGACCTAATCTTCTACAACAAGCGAACTGCCCCAATACTAATGATACCAGCTACATTCTGATTATATGTACTTCTGACCTTTCCTCGCACTACTGATTGTCTGCTAGATCGCATGGTCACTCCCTTCTGCTCTATTATCTCTAAAATATGATTTATCTGTTCATCCATGCTATTACACGATCCCAAATGGACCTGGCCACGTCTGCCTTATGCACCAGTAGACCACGCAACAGTGCATTCCCAGCCAATCTGTCCGGTTGCTCGTTTCCCAACACATAAGCGTGTCCTGGGGATATGATCCAACTGATGCTTCCTATCTTTGATATTTTTACCCGTGTGTTGCCGTGGTCCATACGGGGGAGCAAAGAATAGTTACACTGTTGCCCACCATGCATGTCGTAAAAGGCGACTAAGGAGGATATGGTTCCGTCGCCCTGCTACTGAGTGAGTGCGTGGCGCGACATTGTGAGCTGTGAGTTTCGCGTGGAATGCTTTTACATCTGTCCGCGGTTGTTTGTAGCGTGAACTGCATGTTCGGACCGACGGCGGCCAGCTGTTTCTGGATTGACTGGTTTGCCTTTTCGGCTCACGAGTGCATTTTTCAGGAGACTCATAGGAGTCGCCGCTGGTGCTACGGAGTTCGTTCTTTGTGCGGCGCTTTCGGCGGGTCGTCCTGCGGAAAGACACCGAGCCATATCGGATAAAACCCGGGTCAATGAAGTCTTTCTGGTGACTGCCGTTTCCATCGACGATGAACTGTATTTTGCGTGGAGGACTTTTGTGTTGGCATTCTGGCGGCGGCATTATGCACAGTGTACCTGTGCGGGCTGTTGGCTTGCCGATACTCCTGTCTATTCCATTTTTCACACTGGGCAGTGAGGAGCATCTTGTGTGATATTCACTGGCACAGGAAGGGAGCAATATGGGGACGACCCGTTGCCGTGAAGTTGGAACCACGACTAACTAACTAACTAACTAACTAACTATCTTTGATATTTGAACTGAATCATACACTCTGCACGAAGCATGTGTGACATCACCAAATAACAGTCTTGTAACAATAAGATTAAGACCAACCCATATAATATTCCCACCAATGAAACATCTGCATGTAAACTTAAAATTAACTTAATGACTGACTCTCAACTATGACTCGATGTATAACACCCTCAGGAAACGTCTGAATGTAAAGTTAAGATTAATTTAATGATTTTCAACTACGTCTTGTAAATCACATACAGCCAAAACATGTTGGTGTTGATTGCGATATCCTGTAAAGGATGTGAAGATAGATTTATTTAACTACGACTCTCAATATATGACATCAGCAAAGAAAAGTCTGTATGTAAAATTACAATTAAATCAATGACATTTAACTGTGGCTCTCAATACTTGTATAGGACATAAGCAAAGAAAAGTCTGTATGTAAAATTACAATTAAATCAATGACACTTAACTATGGCTCTCAATATATGACATAAGCAAAGAAAAGTTTGTATGTAACATTACAATTACATCAAAGATATTTAATTATGGCTCTCAATAAATGACATCGGCAAAGAAACGTCTGTATGTAAATTTACAAATAAATCAATGGCACCTAACTATGACTCTCATTATATGGCATCACCTAAGAAAAAGCCTGTATGTGAAATTAAAATTAGCTCGCACCACACACTATGACCCTTCATATAATGCCACGACCAAGTAAAAGTCCCTGCTTTGCTGTTCCTAAATGCCAAAATGGTAAACTATAGTGTTGACAAATATTATCAACACCGCCCGCATCTGCTTGAGAGTAAATTAGTCAATTCTGTTCATATGACGCGGTCTGCCCCTGGGGAGGGAGTTCCTCGTAGCCAATGCTCCTCATTTGATACACATTTTTCACACAAGAGAACGTGACTCTTCCCGCGTGGACTCAGGGTTGAATGTCAATATTGATGCTAGAACGTGTAAGTGATTCAGGCACCCGCGAGACAGATTTTGGGGAAATTGAGGTAGCGGCCGTGGGGCAGGAGATGATTTATTTTCAATTGCAAAGAGTTCTTCAACTTTAAAATGGCGGTGAAGATGGTGATCATGATGATTCTCTTCATCATCGTCACCACCATCATCATCATCAAGTACACATTTTGACATTTGACTATCGCTGGTGTGTGTTCTCTATAAAGCAGCTGATGCCACAGATTTTTGACATCATGTCTACAGTATAGATTGCTGTGATGTTCTTCAAGTTTGAGCATTTGTTGAATAGATGTATGCATTTGTATGCAGGCGTGTATTATGTGTATGTATCTCTGTGTGTGTGTGGGTGAATGGGTGTATGTGTGTGAGTGTGGATGAGAGATTGATAGCACAAATATAGAGACAGATGATGATCGATAATATATTGACAGATGTAGAGACAGATGATGAGAGATAATATATTGACAGGAGGAATGTAAGAGTTAATGTACAGATAGTACACCGCATGTAAACACAAAGAAAGCTGTCATTAGCGAATACGGCTTGCTACTTTATCCACAGACGGCATACGTCCCTGAAGACATACACCATCAGTCGGCACGATGAAGCGTGAAAGAGCCGGTAATTACCGTGTGTCTGTTCCGTGCTATCTTCACCATCAACAGCTTCTGTCATGTATCTATGTTCTCCGAGCCACGAGTGCTGTGATCATGAAATCATGTAATCTTACTTAAGCTACACTAACACATCACAACACCCCCAAACATGTGACTGGTGACAAACGTATTGGTTGCCAGGAGACAAAACCAGTAAAAGGACGTGAACATTTTAAACATATTGTTTGATGTTTAAGGAGGTCCAATTAATCATGGACTCCGTCGAGAAGGCCGACACCTTGGCCGGTCCGCCTCTGCTATTGACTATGAAATACATAAAACACCTGGAAGAAATATGACTAACCTTGGCCTAATTCCAAGCAGTCACCAGTTTGCTGTATTGAATAATGGCCTGATTACAGCCTAATATTCCTCTATGCATATGTGATGTTTCAGTACCATTAGTTTCTGAGTTTGGAGGGAAGATAGAGAGCTCTGCTACAAAATCCCTGGAATACGCTATTTTGTCGGAAGAAAAGTCACTACATAGACTTCCCTCAGTGGCATGATTCAGTTCAGAAAACAAAGATAGAAAATTTCCATTGGATCTTTTCCTCCAGAACATTCTAGCATGGTGAAAAACAAGCAGATGAACAGATTGACTGGGTGCGGTTTCGGTGCACACTAAGGTAGATGTGGTCAAGGCTCTTTAGGATCATGTGAATAGAGTGGAAGAACAGATAAATCGTCGTGGTCTGGAGAGAATGGTGCGACAAGGAGGGACTTGAGGATCTGGAGGGTACTCAGTACTCCGGGGAAGGGCAGACGGACATATAATCAGACTGCAACTAGTAATGTTAGTATGGGGCCTCTTTGCTGGTTCTTGAAGATGACAATGGAGTTCATAGGGGAAGCCGGAACTGCGGAGTGCATGCATTATGCTTTATGTCAACTTCAACAACTAACGAAGAGGGAGTGAAGAGAAGTAGACGAGGGAATGGAGAGAAAAGGAGGTATAGATATAGAAGGCAACTGGTACCATTAGTATTGAGACTGTTGAAGACGAGGGAAACTTCCAGATCGTTATGGTAACCTGTTCTAGACTCAACGCAAACGCCCCATTCGCTGTCTGTTGAACGTTGGGACGGAGTCTATATATTAACGTCATGCTTGCTGTGAAGTCGGTTCTTAACTCAGCTCAAATCATCTTACTCTGATAGAAACAATCCGTTGCCAGGGCTCAGACAAGTTGAAGCCGATACATGGAACTTAGATTTGGCACTGAGAGTCTTACAAAGGATTCACAAACAACAATCGGTGACAACAGCAACAACAGCAGCAGCAGCAGCAGCAGCAGCAACAACAACAACAACAACAACAACAACAACAACAACAACAACAACAACAACAACAGCGAAACTAGCAAGAGTATATTTCCAGACATATGATATATAATGCTATAATTTGACATGTTTATGAACTTTATATGAAAAGATAATCCCGACCAGTTGCCTTGTTACCCTAAATGCTATCATTACACGATATTCTAGATCGGCGGCTGCCGTAAAATGATAACTTAATCTCCATTATTAATCACGAATGAAGCTAGTTTCAGCTGTCGTATTCAGAGCGACGTAGTTCTAGTCTGTCTTGTTTGCGTTCAGTCAATATTCCCATAAAACTGTGACAGCAGAAATAAATTCCTAGGCACAGATATTTTGTTTTTGTTTCGCATATCCTATTTACAGGGCATGGCTGTCAACACCAGATTGTTCTATTGGCAGGTTGTTTTGGCAAAATTACGTTCAGTAGTTTGCCATTTATTTCTGAACGACCGGCTACCATGGTAACACGTTAAAACCCAGCACAACGGGAACTGCTGCCAATTCGGTCGCAACTGTGTTTCAAACACAGGTAAGTGGGCGTACGAATCGCATCCGTAAGCCCTTAGCACAGAAGGGCGAGGCACTGATTTAGTATGACAAAAAACAAGTGAAGAAATATGAAAATGACATCAAAAGCCAGCATTATTGTACTCATGACATTCCTACTCGCGCTTAGTCCCATGGAGAAGAAGAATAAATCAGATAAGTATATATAGTGTTGTTGACTTGAGTGCATGAGAATTGGAGAGGTTCGAGTCGCACTAGTGACTTATGAGAGTATGGAGCCGGTCGCTCAGAAAGTCGTGGCGTGCTGAGCTTAATCTGGCCTAGGAATCAACATACAGCTGAAAGATGCTGATGTTGACCGCAATATCCTGAAACAGGATGGAAACGCGGAAAAAAAATATAGTGTTAGACATCAGAACAATGTATAAAAGTTAGTTGAATATCTTTTACAGGACGTCACAGTCAACACCTGCATTTTTTGCTGTTGTGATCTCTTGGCAAGGTTAAGTTCAAGTGTTTGCCATTGCTTTCTAAACATCCGGCACACATACCATTTCATAAAAACCAACAGAAGGCGATCTGCTGCCAAATCGCCCACAGCTGTGTTTCGAACGCGGATACTCAGATTACGAACTGCGTCTGCAACACCTTCGCCACGGAGCCGACATAACAATGTATAGTAATCAGTAATTAGTATAGGACCGTTTTACACGTCTGGGGGTGGGGGAGGGGGGGGGGGTGTATCAGGCATAACATGCTAAACTCATTTTTGATAGACCAAATGATTCTTAGTTGATGCTGTGATCAGTATCACCCCGGCCGCCTTTACTTCTTAAGATATTATAGGTACCCATTTTAGGTTGGGTAGACATTGTAGCCCAGGTAAATTTTTTTAAAATCCATATCCTCCCAGCTGGGGATTGATCCCCCGACCATCGGGCCGGCAGACGAGTGTCTACCACTACATTACTGAGGCATAAGTATTCATTCATTCATTGTGTGCCATGCCGACAAGCATAATCATCAACATAATCGTGGTTCAGCTCAGTGTTCTTGTCTTGACGATATCACGTTGCCAAGCCATCCAGGTATTTACTTCTCTGATTTCGCTTTGGTATCTTCCCCAAAATCCTGCCAGTTGTCACCAATTCTCCATTTTATTTCTTCTCATTACGTGACCAAAATATTTATTTTCACTGTCTACGTCTAATTTCTCTAATGCAGTTCTCTAATCAGAGTACGATTTTCATTTCTTTCTTTTAGGATTTGGCCATTGGTTTTTATGTCTGTCCATGGTATTCTTTGCATTTTCCTCAGAAACCACATTTTAACAGCCATCAGCTGTTTTTCGAGTTGTCTGCTCATTGTCCCCGCTTGACATCCATGTAAAAGTGCAGTTTCTATGTAGCTGTGGTGAGTAGAACAGGAATGGGAGAGGGATACCCCAATTCTAAAAGACCTCCTGATATAAGCAAACCTGAAACGGGTCATAAGACTCCCCTGAGGGTGGAGAAAAATTAGATATGTGTTCTCACAGAAGGCCAAATGGAGCACTAGAAAGCTACCCAACTTCAGATAGAACACTCATTCTGGATACGTTGAAAGTTCTGGTGACTGTTTTGCCACATATAGCTCCATATTGATGATGTCCATTTTAACTTATTACAAATGAAAAACACATATATGAATGTAAAACATCCAGTAACCATCAAAGAAACAACTCTGGGTTAAAAAATTATAACACTCTATTGGGAAAACTATAAAGGGGAGGGTTCCCGTGTGTATGTTCGAGTGACATATGGCAATACACAACTAAAACAAATATTACACACAAGAAAAACATTTTAAACCCATAAAATATATCTAATTATAATGAGCCCGTTGTAACCATTTCTTTAAACATGTCTCTTATCTCAACACAGCAGCTTAATTACCAACAGTCCTTAATAGCGCACTGACCACTAAAAATAAACAGTTAATTAATCACTCGGGTTACTAAAAGTATACAGTCCATCAGAACACACGGGTTACTAAAGATAAACAGTTCATTAAATCCCATAGAGTACCAAAGGTGCAAGGTTCATCACATAAATATCAATGGTAAATATCTAGGATATCTTAACAAAATTATCTGGAGAATGTCCATAGGGTATGTACCTTAAACATGTGAACTCTGATGTAATAAATATTTCCTTGGTTGGCCCAGCACTCAATTAAAAAAATAAAAGATAACAGCATGGTGGTTAGCTAGTATCATATGTTGAGGAGGCTGTGAAAAACTGAGATGTCAATGAGGCTGAAGGGGAATTCACTCTTGAAGCAATGACAAGGCAACTCCCAGTCATCTCTCATAAATGACCTGATTCTCTTGTAGATAATATACAGCATTCTGGAATAGACTCCAGCATCAGTCAAATAATGACTTTTTTTCAGCCCAATGAAGAAACCACCGTTCCCTGTAGACAATATGTGCCAAACACTATAATCATACCCACAGAAATAATTGAATAAAAGACAACAATTACCAAACAACAACAACAAAGGAGAGAGAGAGAGAGAGAGAGAGAGAGAGAGAGAGAGAGAGAGAGAGAGAGAGAGAGAGAGAGAGAGAGAGAGAGAGGAAGGTGAAAGGATGATTACACAAGGGCAGGTCAGTCCTACCTGGCCCTCTGGGGCCTCATCCCTCCAAGATCTGATGCAGTCCTTCCTCTTTTATCTTGACATGATATTCTCTCTTACCACTCCTGCATTGTGGATGTGAATCGTTCTCATTCTTTCAAGGCTATAGTGTCGAAAATATCTGGTGGACATCAGCAAGAGTGATGGTATTTCTCCGTCTTGGCAGTGCTCCTCTTTCTCTTATACCGGTATAGATAACTCCATATTCATGTACAGTGTACATGTTTACACTGTACAGTGTATTCAAACACTGACAACTGTATTTTGCTGGAGTCGTCTTTGCAACAAGAAGAAAATAATGTAGTTAGGTGGAGCTATGCTAATCGTATGCAAATTAACATCACTAAAACAAAATCAATGTTATTAACAACCAGACAACGACTTCAAACTCTAAACTCACATACATCACTTCAACTTTACATCGATAACATGCCAATAGAAAGTGTAATTGAGCACAAAACATTAGGCCTTATCATTGATAGAAACCTAACCTTTCATTCCCACGTTCAAGCGCTCACTAAACAAATAGCGAAAAAAGTCTACCAACTCCCCAAAATCAAAAATTTCTTTGATGAGGCCACAAGGAAAATATTCTATACTTCTCATATACAGACACATTTTGACTACTGCTCTACAATCTAGGACGGTTGTTCTAATTCAAGCACCAAGCGACTTTACTCACTCCAGAAACGGGCCATGAGTCTAATTTATAGCAAACATTTATCTGACAATCCTAGTCTGCATAAACGCCTTCAGTTACTACCACTCCGCAAACGTCTGCTTTTCAATAAAGCTAACCTAATTCACAAAATCCTACATCGGAATGCCCCAAATTACCTTTGGCCATTGTTTAAATATAATGCTAGACACAGTAAACGATTAAATATATTACACATTCCAAAGCCTAGGATTGACTTATATAAAACAAGCTTAACGTACTCTGCAGCTCAGCTGTGGAACAATCTTCCACTAGAAATCAAAGACATCACCAATCCCTATACATATAATCGCAAATTATTCGAACACTATCTCAGTACGGATTATCTTCCCCCTGAATAATACAAATAATAATAATAACAAAACCCTAGTATAACAGCCAGTCCCATTTTGATAGGCCAGTATATTCCACATGGCTAATAACAAGTGTCACACCATTAGATAATATTACTACTCGTATTGTATTGATGTTCGAATTTTGCCCATGCCTTTATAATGCATATCTTTTATATTGTTGCTGTTCTCTGATAGCCTTGAATGATGTGTGAATGAAATAATGTAGTAAAGAGAGTGACAGAAGGGCAGAATGTTAGACGGGCCTGCGTGCCCAATTCTTAACCCTTTGAAAATAAAGTTTGTTCGTTCGTTCATTCTTTCGTTTGTATACATTTATGAATAAATTCACTATTAATTCTCCATACATGAATACCCATATAAAGAAACATAGTCTCCTCTGAATATGGAGACAAAGAAATTATAAGAGATTCTCCATGAAAGTGTCATCTATAAAAACTACAGGTGATAGTATAGAACAGTCTCAGGATAGTTCCTGTGGAAACATAACCACACATGAACACTCTGAATGACTAGAGGAAGAGTAGTTCATCACTCATTTATCGTATAAACAGAACAAGAACAATATTCAGTCACTATCTCCCTAAGCGAAGAAATAATCACCTATTCTCTTACTAAGATTACTCAAAAACTTCACAAAGAAACTCACTATAAATTTAGATGTACCAGTTCTTAAGTTAACTAGGGTGTCCAACTTACCACAAGCCATTATTAATTTAAATAAAAATACAACATAACAACAACAACAACAACAACAACAACAACAACAACAACAACAACAACCGGATTGGCCACACATCCTGTTCCGTCAGTTCATCGCTGGTGACTGCGCCACGACATACACTTTCTGCCGGCAATTGTTGCTCCCTCATTAACATATATTATGATAATAAGTAGTACTCTTGCCGCTTCCAATGGTAACGCTAGATTGCCCCAAGAACATGACGTCACTCTGATTGAAGGTAGGGGGTGTTATGTTCTGGAAATTGGGCGTAGAGGGGGTAAGGTTATCTACCCTTCCAATCCTTGGTTTAGGCGTAAAATTCTCCGTGACACTGTGTGCGGAAACAATCTACGATGGGATTGTCTCTAACTCGCCCTCTCCCCAGCCTGCTTGTATAACTCTGCAGATGTTCACTGGGCGATGGTGGGGGGGGGGGGGGGGGGGAAGAGAGAGAGGTGTCCCTTTCAAGCCGCCATCAATCTCCCATTGTCTAGACGGTTTATTTTTAGCTTCTGTCATCGCCAAATTTCCAAGATCTTGCAAAATTGTTACTTTTGGAAAATAGGCGTGGTCCTGGTTTTCCATTGTGAACAATGCATGTGGTGTTCATTATAGAGTCTAAATTTTTTTAAGGCGCAAACATTAAAATATGTCACAGTAGCATCTCAACACTATTTTTCTCTTTGCAGTCGACATTTTTTATTGGTTAGTATGTTTTTTATCTTGCAAAAGCTACCTTTGCCCTGGCGATTCTTGTTCTAATCTCTCCAAACATCTCCCATCTGATGTTATGACTGCTCTGAGATAATTGTACCGATTCACTTGTTTAAGAACATTCCCAGTTTCTTGTATATTACATTGTGGTATTTCCGTCTTCCAAGTTTATCGTTTCTTTACTTATTCAGTTATCTGGAGATTCGGTCCTAACAGAAGAACAATATCTCCGGCGTTCCTATTCTCGCTGGTCGCGGGATCCGCACAGTGTCAGGCGAGGAGATTTGTTCGCAATAGACGAGCAAACATCTCTGGTGGGCCTATTCTCGCTGGTCGCGGGATCCGCAGAGTCAGGCAAGGAGTCTGACGGTAGTACACGCTTACATTGGTCAGGACACTTACGATTGAGAGGTGTACACGCTCATACAGGCCCAGACACTTGCTTTAAGTCCCTTATCTGTGGGATGCGGCTGAACGATTTTAAGTCAAGTCCCACGGATACGAGGGTCTGGCCACCACTCAGCTCCTGCTCTTGGAAGTGAGACTCACCTACCACTCTTGAAGGTTTGATGATGAGCCACCAGCGTCTGCAGCCTGCATTGTTCCAGACGTACTGGTTATCTCTTCCTCTGGAGTAAACAAGGCAGGGCCGAGAGAGGGAACATGCTGCATGGGCAACACATGTTCTCTGAATCCATGCCAAGGCATCGTGCGATGGAAGTTTGGCTAAATTTCATTCTTCATACTTTCGTCTGTCAAGACGGCAAGATGCCAATCACAGTGACGACACTAATCTGTGTCTTCTTACAATTTAATCCTACCAAACTATGGTTGTTCACTGTGTGCAACAAACACATCTACTAAATGTTGTAGATCCTGCTCATTGTCTGCAGTCAATACAATATATAAAAAAAACTGTCATTTACTGCCAATATAGTACCTGCGGTGTATGGCAGGGGGTCTTTGAGTCTGAGGAATTAAGGCCGCCTGGCTAGTGCAGTCACCGCGAACTGTGCAGGTTAGGATTTTTTGGTGCTCCCGACAGAAAAAAATCTTACGCCTTACCGAGGATTTGAACCCGGGTCTCCGGAAGGAGAATCCGGCGTTCTAGCCACTCAGCCAGCCGTTCCTCAGTCAATACTATATCATCCGCATATCCTATGTTATTGATGTTACTTCATTAACAATCCTTATGGCAGCTTGTTGCTTACAATACATGCTTTTTACAAGTCTAATGTCTTTCCCATCAATTTGTAGATTTGCAAGCATCTTTATAATGTTGACATGTCTTACTTTATCGAAATCCTTTGTGTAGTCAATAAAGCAAAGATGTAGATCTTTGTTTACATCTATAGAACATTCAATTAACGTTCTCAGCATATACACAGCCTATACTGTACCTTTGCCTTCTACGAACCCACATTGTTCCTCTCCTATTTCAGGTTGTAATTTTTTTTCTAAGCCGGTCTCCCTGGCTAAGGAGTTAATGACTTTCTCCGTAATCCCGTATATTCACGTAGGGTAACGCAGCTGCGCGAGATTCGGTAGTTTATCGCGTCGTGTTGGTTACTTACGTGGGTTTGTGAGCCGGTCGCTAGAGAGCAATGGCAAACTAATGAGCGTTATCTTGCCAAGAAATCGACAACAGCGGTAAAATGCTGGTGGTGACAGTGATGTCCTGTAAACAGGATATGCGAAAAAAAAAAAATCATTTTCTTCCTAACCCTTGGTCTGATAATTCTTAGCAAAATCTTCGTGATGTGGCTCATTATACTAATTGCTCGATTTTGATCACGTTCCAAGGCTCCTGATTTCCTTGAGATTGCAACAAACATTGAATTACTTAATTCAGGAGGTATATCTCCAGTATCATATATTGTGTTCAGCAGCCCGGTGACTTGGTCTGTTCGATATTCTTCTAAAGCATTGATCAGTTCTGTTGTCATGTTGTCTGAAACGGGGGTCTTGCCAATTTTCATATGGTTAAGAGCATTCCGAACCTCCATCTTCAAAATTGATGGTCCTTCCTTATTATTTCGAATATCATACTGTTCTTCTCTGGTATTATCATAAAGGTGCCTCACATAATCTGACCATACATGTAATATCTGATCTTTTTCTATTAGGACTTTTCCATCTTTTGTTTTTATCTAGCCTGTTGATGTACGTGCTATTTTATTAGTAAGGTCTTAAATTCTGTTGTGCATTAATTTTGTATTTTTACTGTTGTGTTGTTTATTCATTTCTATGAAATTTTTCTCGAGCCATGCTTCTTTTGCTTGTCTATGAATCTCTTCATATTTGTCAGGATTATTTTTGTTGTGTCTTCTTGTTTGGTTGTACAATTTCTTCAGTCATCCATTTCAACGACTGGCAAGAGAAGGTCCACCAGAGAGACGAATGGAGACGGCTTGTATCTGCAGCAAAGAACCTCAATGGCTCGGAATGCTGAAGAAGAAGAAGAAGAAGAAGAAGAAGAAGAAGAAGAAGAAGAAGAAGAAGAAGAAGAAGAAGAAGAAGAAGAAGAAGAAGAAGAAGAAGAAGAAGAAGAAGAATCCATTTCTGACGACCCCTGTTCTTTAATTTTGGAATAGTTGTTTCTGCAGCCAAACAGTTTGAATTATTTTTAATTTCCCATTTATCATCTACATCTTGAAAAAGGATATCTAGATCAGACAATATATCAGATCTCTTCTTTAGTTCTATGTTAAAATGTTCTTGTATTTCCGTGTCATTTTTCAATGTAATGCATAAGTATACATAAGTAATAACAAAAATCAAGGACAATTCACTTTTAAATGTTGAGAGGATTTTGTTCTGGAACTGGTTATCTGAATTTTAATCGGCTGTTATAAATTAAGGGCCTCTCTGAGTTTACATCTGCTACTGTACTGTACTGTAATGGCAATATGCGGTCTTGACATACGAAAGTTTTTTTTTAACCTTGGTTTAAAAACAAAACAAAAGAAGACATAATAACCTCTCCGCAACACAGAGCCTGGGCTAAATTCTAGAGACCATGTGTTGCCCATGCAGCATGGAACCTCTCTCGGCCTGCCTTGTTTACTCCAGAGGAAAGCTAATAGCAGTGGATCTGGAACAAGACAAGATGCAAAAGCTGCCGGATCAGCAAAGCAATTCTCTAACTGTCCACCTGTCAGAGTTTCGATCCTAGACCAGTTGCTGATCAAAGCTTAGAGCCTGGTTTGCCCAGCCATGAAATTTAACCTTTAGGTTTCCTTTCCTCAAACCAGGATAAGGTTTGTCCCAAGAGCGCTCATCCCCCCGAAGCGGTTGGCACAATGTGGGGTTTCGGGTTTGGTGAGTGACGCCCAGTATTCGACGCTAACGGAAATCAGGCAGTATGGTCTACAGTCATATGGTAGCTCAATTGTATCGGACTAAAACTTGACTTACAAGTTGTAATCTACTGTCAGACTCTGTGACAATGAATCTTGGAATGTCGACGAACAGATCAGGAAGACAACGAAGGCGTCGGTGTGTGGTTTATGTAACGAATGTTTCCATCTGACGGTTTGTTGCACGGAGACAACGGTTCTTTCACAAATGGAGGAGATATCGTAGTGATTTTATATCTGATCATTGGGCCAGCTGCAAAGAATGTTTGGCTTCTGCTGTGTTAAGAGCATTTGTTAATCGATTCGATGTTTCAAAGATAAGCTTCTGATGTGACATCCAGAGACTCTAATCTATAAAAAGAGATAAGGGAGTTTAAGAGATGCGGTTTAAGTTGAAGTGCTCTTTAAGATAAAACATGCTCCAGATGGTTCGTCTTATTGTTATGATCAATAATTGTGTCGTTTAATTTCGTTTTCAAGTATACGTGAATTCCTGCTTCGGTTATTTTCATCTGCGGTCTGGAGTGTAATTTGTCTCAAGTGGATATCCGTTGAATGCTGGTTGGTCTTTACACACGTGGGGCTAGAACCACATGTCCACAGGTTCACTGTTTGTGTTTTACAGTTTTAAAATTTTTACATTTCCGCCTTTACTAGTGCCTGTTAACTGTTGCTGAATGAACTGGCGTAAACAAAACACACATACACCCTCATTAACACACACATACATATAAAGACAAATGAAGTACGAGACATACACAGACACACATAGAGATATACACATACATATACAGGTACAGGGAGTAAGAGAGAGAGAGAGAGAGAGAGAGAGAGAGAGAGAGACTCAGGGAGGTCGACACACAACAGAGATAGGCAGAAAGAAACACGGAGAGATAGAGTGAAACAGCGAGAGAGATATGCACAGAAAGAGAGAGAGAGAGAGAGAGAGAGAGAGAGAGAGAGAGAGAGAGAGAGAGAGAGAGAGAGAAGAGAGAGCAAGAGAAAAAAGGGGGTGGGAGAGACAAAGAGAATGTATATGTGCATATGGAAAACATAAGGAAATTAATCAAATTTAAGTTCTCGTCATTAAGAAAACCTCATTTTACGTTGGCGTATACGAATGCGGTTCGTCCACAATTTCACAACCACTAAAAATCAATCTTGTTGAACATAAATACATTTAAAATGAAAATACAAAATGTTCACAATACAATGCGTCAATAAGAAGAAAAAAATACGAATTCTAGAATATCTGAAGAAAACATGCTCACAATCATCGAACTTCAGTGAAGTGGTTCAGAAAGTTCAGTAATGGACGTGAAGCGTGATTCCTGAAACACGAAGTAGGAGTCGACTCACATTTTCAATATTTATATATAGGAGTCAGCGTGACAACGAAGGTGAATGCGCTGGATAGTGGGGTCGTTCTTTGCACCAGTAGGGAGTCTCTGTGGCGAAGTGGTCAAGCCGTTTGACTCGTGCTCCGAAGGTTGTGGGTTCGATTCCGGGCCGCGTCCTTCGGTTTACGAGTTAAATTTGAATAACGAAGACACAAACAATAGATTGCACGATTTATTGCCTGGCATATTTCGCTGCATCTCGTCAGGTACATACTGCAGAAATCACACAACTTACGTGAAATTAACTAGATAAATCCTTCAAGTTGAAATATACACATATTCGCACAGTAATGTCAATTATCTACCACGGTAATTTTAAGCTGACTAACATGTCTTTCTGTTTACACAATTCTGGCTTGCGTTGATAGATCATAATTGCTTCTGCAAATTTTAACAAGCGAGTATTTTGTGTTCTAAACAACACGCGAAATGCAGTGTCTCTGGACACAACGTGACCACTGGCGACAATGTGTCTGCCGATTGAAGACGCCGGGAGCTTCCGGTGTGTCGGCTCCTCGCGGCTAGCCACTCCTGTGTGTTGTATCTTGTTGACCCATTGAGGTATGTGTTCTGACACCCGTTTGTTAAGCTGTCTCTCCGTTCGACCAATGTAAACGGCCTGGCATCTACATGTGAATTGGTAAATACAATTGTTTGTGGCGTACAGAGGAACAGGCTCTTTGACTGTTGGTGTAGGAATGGGTACGGTTTTACATCTAATGACTGGAGTTGCCGCACAGAATGTTCGACCTACTGCTGTAGTAAGCCGGTCTTGTAGACGTTGCATTACGTCATCCCCTCGAAAGGTTAGCTGGATGAATACCTTGAGTTTAGGGACTGTAGTTACGTCTGCTTTGGGTTTGGGCTGTAGGCAATGGCGCTTTATAAATCCTGTGGAGTACCCATTCAGGTTTAAGACATTCTTCAGAGTTTCAAATTCCTCTGTCAGTGTGTCCTGGGTGCATATCTTTCTAGCACGGTCAAACAAGGTCCGTACTAAGCCCAGTTTGTACTGGACAGGTGTGAAGCTCTGAAAATTTAGATATTGGCCAGTCCATGTTTCTTTGCGATACACCGATCTTTGAATTGTGCCGTCTGCTCTACGTCTCATTAGAATATCTAGGAACGGTAACGCTTCGTTGTGTTCGTGTTCCATAGATAGAGAGATGTTTTTATGCGTCTTGTTCATTGTGGCCTGAAACGATGTTGCTTGTAGCTCGTCTGTGGTGATAATTAGTATATCGTCCACATAACGCCGGTAAAAGGCCAAGTTGTTGATGTCTGAGGATCTCTTTTCTTCTAAGTGTGCCATGAAGATGTCCGCTAGAATAGGACCAAGAGGACTCCCCATGGCCACTCCGTCAATTTGGCGGTATGACTTAGTTAGAAAATTGAATTGGATGTTGGCGGTACATAGTAGTAGTACGAGTAGTACGAGTAGTAGTACGAGTTAAATGTTTCGGAGACTCCTGTGGGTCGTCGCTAAAAGCTACGGAGTTCATGCTTTGTGCGACGCTTTCTGTGCTGCTTTTTTTTTTTGCACCAGTTATTTGAAATGGCCTAATAAATCAACCCGGGATTGGGGTTGATCGCAACGTCCTACAAGGGACATGTACAATTATATATATATATATATATATATATATATATATATATATATATATATATATATATATATATATATATATATATATATATATATATATATCTTATATATAAAAAAGGATGTGCGTATCTCCGTATGTCCTTTATACGCTCGCGAACGGCCCATCCGATTGAGATGAAATTTTCTACACGCCTTCCTTTCATCCCAGAGATGCCAACTGTCGTAGTTTTTTTTTCTTCTTCCTCCTCCTCCCTCCTCCCTCCTCCCCCTCCCAAAATACGTACGTCCAGGAAATGGTCTTCTACATAGACACTTCTCTCTGAGGTCCGCGATAACATATTAACCTGGTGGGATGGCAATCAATCATCCTACTACCTCCTCCCTCCTTCTCCCTTCTCCCTCTTCCTCCTCCCTCTTCCTCCCTCCGCCTCCTCCCTCCTCCCACTCTCTACTCCTCCTTCCTCCTCCCTCCTCCTTCTCCTCCCTCCTTCTCCCTCTTCCTCCTCCCTCTTCCTCCCTCTTCCTGCTCCCTCCGCCTCCTCCCTCCGCCTACTCTCTCCTCCTCCTCCCTCCTCCTCCCTCTCCCTCCTCCTACTCCCTTCTCCTCCTCCTCCTCCTCCTCTCTCCTTCTCCCTCTTCCTCCTCCCTCCTCCTCCCCCTCCTCCTCCACCCTACTCCTCCCTCCTCTTCCTAATCCCTCCTCCTCCCTCCTATTCCTCCTGTCTCCTCCTCCCTCCTTCTCCCTCCTCCTTCTACCTCTTCCTCCCTCCTCCTTCTCCCTCCACCTCCTCCCTCCTCCTCTCTCCTCCTCCTCCCTCCTCCTCCCTCTCCCTCCTCCCTTCTCATCCTCCCCCACCTACGTTCTCCTCCTCCCTCCTCCCTCCTCCTCCCTCCTCCTCCCCCTCCTCCTCCTTCACCCTCCTCCCCATCTCCTCCTCCTCCTTCACCATCCTCCCTCTCCTCCTCCCTCCTCCTCATCCTCCCTCCTCCCTCTCCTCCCTCCTCATCTCTCTCTCCTCTCCTCCCTCCTCCCTCCTCCTTCTCCCCTTTCCCCCCTCTTTCTCTTAATCCCTCCTCCTCCCTTCTCCTCCCTCCTATTCATCCCTACTCCTCCTCCTCCCTCCTCCTCCTCTCTCCGCCTATCTCTTTCCTCCCTCCTCCTCCCTCCTCTCTCTTCTCCTCCCTCCTCTCTCTTCCTCCTCCCTCCTCCTCCCTCTTCCTCCTCCTCCTCCCTCCTCCTTCCTCCTGCTCCCTCCTCCTCCTCCCTTCTCCTCCCTTCTCCTCCTCCCCCCTCCTACCCCTCCCTCCTCCCCCTCATCCGTCTTCCTCCCTCCTCCTTCTTCCTCCCTCCTCCTCCCCCTCCTCCCCCTCCTCCTCCCTCTCCTCCTCATCCCTCCTCCTCCATTCTCCTCCTCCCTCCTCCTCCTCTCTCTACCTTCCTCCCTCCTCCTCCCTTCACATTCCTCCTCCTCCCTCTTCCTCCTCATCCCTCCTTATCCTCCTCCCTCCTCCTCCTCCTCCCTCTACCTCCTCCCTCCTCCTCCCTTCACATTCCTCCTCCTCCCTCTTCCTCCTCCTCCCTCTCATCCTCTTCCCTCCTTCTCCTCCCTCCTCCTTCTCCCTCTTCCTCCTCCCTCTTCCTCCCTCCGCCTCCTCCCTCCTCCCACTCTCTACTCCTCCCTCCTCCTTCTCTCCTCCCTCCTCCTCCTCCCTCTTCCTCCCTCTTCCTGCTCCCTCCGCCTCCTCCCTCCGCCTACTCTCTCCTCCTCCTCCCTCCTCCTCCCTCTCCCTCCTCCTCCTCCCTCTCCTCCTCCTCCTCCTCCTGCGATCTCCTCCTCCCTTCCTTCTCCCTCTTCCTCCTCCCTCCTCCTCCCCCTCCTCCTCCACCCTACTCCTCCCTCCTCTTCCTAATCCCTCCTCCTCCCTCCTATTCCTCCTGTCTCCTCCTCCCTCCTCCTCCCTCCTCTTCCCTCCTCCACCTCCCTCTTCCTCCTCCCTCCTCCATTTACCCAAGACAGACAGACATACAGATAGTCGGGAACGGGATCTTATATGACTACTTATATGATTTAAATGAGATGCTCTCCACCATGGGCTGGGCCGGGTCAGACAGACAGACAGACAGACAGACAGATAGATAGACAGACAGACAGACAGACAGACAGTCGGGAACGGGAGCTTATATGACTACTTATATGAATTAAATGAGATGCTCCCCACCAGAGTCTGGGCGAAGCCGGGCCGTGTCAGCTAGTATATATATATATATATATATATATATATTATATATATATATATATATATATATATATATATATATATATGGTAGGGGAGTCTTGTCTTGTCCATTCTGAGTACATGGCCGATGTAGTTCCAACAGCGTTTTCTTATAAAATTGGATACAATATCTTGCTTAGTCTCTTGTCTTATTTGCGCATTGGTTTTGAAATCTGTCCACTGGAGGTTTAGAATTCTTCTAAGACATTTGTTGTCAAAATTGTCTAATTTTTGTATCTAAAGCTACCGTTGATTTCCAACTCTCACATCCATAGGTTAGCACTGGAATCACACAAGAATTGAAGATTTTAAGTTTCGTGTGTTGGCTGAGTGACTTTGACTTCCAGATGTTTAACAGTTTATTGAAGGCACCAGATGCCAGTGAGATTCTAGATAATATTTCTGGTGTTGAGTCCCCTCAACTTATGGAATATAGTCACCATATATAGTCACTTATATATAGTCACATATATAGTAACTTATAGAATATGGTCACCAGTAGGGACAAGAAGACGGGGAAGACCAAGAGAGACCCTGCGTAGAACTATCATCAGAGAAGGATCATTCAACGGCCAAGTGAACATCCAGGATCTACAACAGATAGCAGCAAACCGCCAGACATGGAGAGCCATGACTTCTGCCCTATGCGCCGACTTAGGCTCAAGAGGAAAGACTAACTAACTAACTATATGTATACCGGTTGTTTGTAAAGTCTCACTACACTTTGCATGTAGAACAAATTTGAAAAAAAAAATAAGTACATGATGTCATCAAAAATGTTCTCCACGGTCCATCGTGAAGCAATATGCAGCGAATGGCTGTCGTCTGCTGAAGTAATTTTTGCACACCAAACAGAATAGTGTTATCAACGGAAGAAAGAACATTTTTCAAATTTGTTCCACATATAAAGTGTAGTGAGACTTTCCAAACACCTAATATATATATATATATATATATATATATATATATATATATATATATATATTTATATATATATATATATATATATATATATATATAAAAATCATCTTTGCAGCTACTAGCGGTACAGGAATTAATGAATATATGACCCCTAGTGCCATGTCGGGGGCAGCGTAGCTCATGGCACTTTCTCCGAAGTCAGTATTATTTCTCCGAAGTCAGTATTATTTCTCCGAAGTCAGTATTATCGATCTTAAAGGGGTAAAAATCTTGGGGTCTTGGGGTCAAGCTGTTGACAGGTTAAATTAAGGAAGTCCTACCCCAGGTAAATTACTAAAGACGTCAGACGTGGTAAGAAACTGAGCTGACGTAATGTTAAAGCGAAGGATAAGTTTCAACACCTTGAGGCGTGTTAAGTATAACGTTCAAGCACTCCACTTGTATAAATCAATTTGAACTCGATAGATGATGTAATCGATATTTCATGGTACCAATTTTAGTTTAATTCAACCTAGGAACCCAGTTCAACGAGGAAAGAAAAAAAAAACCTGCCTGGATGAGGATTGGAACAGATGACTATCGAGCTGGCAGGCAAGCGTGTCAGACGCTGTGCTACTGCAGCTGCCAAGCTTGTGTAATAAACACGGTCAGTAAAGGCGCCTTTTACACCCATAGAGTGCATTTAGCAATTAGAGTCTAGACCCACATTTGTATAGACCACACGACTCTAAGTGGCTGATGTGGTCGCTTCTCGCCGGCCAACTTTACTTCCCAAGATATTTCCTGAGACCCATTTTATACTGGGTCGACCTGTGAACCCAGGTTACTTGTAACAATATTCGAAACCGCCCTGATGTGTCGAAGAAGAAAATCGAATCCAAGACCACCGTACGGGACCATAGAGTCTAGCCCAGTGGTTCTCAACCGGTGGGGAATTCCCCCTCCCCCACCCCCAGGGGGGAATTTTAGGGTTTCCGGGGGGGGGGGGGGGAATGAAGATCATTTCAAGATCGCGTTAATACAAGAACCGATTACTTGATATTGCTTGTCCCTTCATACTTTACAGTTATGCACGTCTCAATCTTCTAAAATTCATTTTATAAAGTAAGTAGACCCACATATCACGTTTTATGTGGTTCTCTAGACTTGTTTTAACATATTTACCTTCCATTTTTACGTATCCTGTGTAGGGGTGGGGGATTGTTAGGTAGGAAATATGAAAGAGGGGGGGGGGGGGGGAATGACGTTCTGAAAATATGGTGAAGGGGGGCACGGGCCAAATTTTTGATAGGAAGGGGGGGGGGGAATGACGTTCTAAAAATATGGTCAAGGGGCGCACGGGCCAAAAAAGGTTGAGAACCACTGGTCTAGCCAGTACGCTAGATCAGTTCTCTTGCGTAATACGGCAGCGTAATTCACACACGCGCGCATTCACACACGCATTCACACACACTCTGGTGTATATAAACCAGCCCTCCAATACTAAGACATGTTGTTGGAAGTTTCTCTTCCAAGTAACTGTGGTCAATGTGGTATTTCCCATAGCCTCCAGCATGTTAGAGAAGAAGCTAAAATCTCATAAACCATCTAGAAACGGCCGTTGTATAAAAAAAACGCATCCCTGTAGAAATACACATTTCTAATATCAAGAAACATGCCAGTTAACATGGTTTTCGTTGCTGTGTAAAGGCTCACGAGAATCCCTTTTGTAACATACAGAAATATCACATTAATTTTGTAACAAAGAGAACTATCACTTCAATTTTGCAGCATACATAAAATATAACTTTAATTGTGTAAGAAACAGGAATATAACGTTAAGTTTCTAGCATGCAAAATATAACTATTATTTGATAACAAATTTGGTAACATACACAAATATCACTTACATTTTGTAAAAGAAATGCCACTGTAATTTTTTACATACAGAAATATAAAGTCAAATGTGTAAACTCTAACAATATAATGTTAATTTGTTAACAAATTTGGTAACATTCAGACATATCACTTTAATTGTATAAAATAAACTATTATTACTTTAATTTTGTAACATACAGAAATGTAGCTTTGCTGCGAAGCCCTTTGAGGGTATTGAAATAGCATTTAGAAAAAATTGTATCTCCCAAGAACAAGAACAAGAAGAATTCGTAGATGTGTAACACACATAAATATAACTGTACTTTTGTAACATACATGCATGCCCTCTACTTTTTGTAATGCAAATAAATATCACTTTACTTTCGCTACACAAACATATTACGAGATTTTACTTTTGTAACACACATACATATAACTGTACGTTTGTTACAAACATACGCGTTACTTTAAATGTGTATTAAACATAAATATTACTTTAAGTTTGCAACACACATACATATCACTTTACTTTTGTTACACACATGAATACCCTTTATTTTTCTAATATATAAAAAATATCACTTTATTTTTGCTACACAAAACAAAATTATATATATATATATATATATATATATATATATATATATATATATATATATATATATATATATATATATATATATATATATATATAATTATCTTTTGTAAAACACAAACTGTACGTTAGTTATACACATACTTTAAATTTGCATTACACATAAATATCACTTTACTTTTGTATCACACATAAATATCACTTTGCTTTTGCATCACACATATCAATTGTAGGAAAACCCATAATAGTATTAAAACAGCATGAACAATGAATTTACAGGTATTGACTTGTCCTCTTGATATGAGTGCCAATCAATACACCTATAGTTGGATGCCCGTAGTAATATTTGTGACATACCACAAGTTAGTGATGCCCTCTATTGCTGCGCCGGCGGTCTGGCGAGGGGTTTACGAATGCAATTCGTAATCCTGCATACTGCGTTCAAAACACAGCTGCGGGATATTTGGAAGCAGACCGCACTGCGTTGGTTTCCATACAAGGGTATTAGTGCCTGTCGTTCGGAAATCAATGGCAAAACTACTGAACGTAAACTTGCCAGGAAATCACAAACAGCCAGAAATGCTGGGGTTGACTGCGAAGTCCTGTATATGATATGCAACAAACTTTTAACTCTGTTGCTGTGAGACCTTTGTCGAAACATTTACAATGACTAATGATGTGGCGCCGGTCTATCTGGCCTAGGGGTACACGACTTTCTCCGTAATCCCGTTTATCCACGCAGGATAGCACAGCGCGCGAGAATTGGAAACGGTTCACGCCGCGTTGGTAACTTACGGGATAAGTGAGCCGGCAACTCAGAAAGCAATTCCAAACTACCGAGCTTAATGTTGCCAAGAAATCAACGACAGCGGTAAAATGCTGGTGTTCACAGCGAAGTCCTGTAAAGGATATGCGGGAAAAAAAAAAGTATGTGGCGTATCCTTTGGGAAAGAAAAATATCTGCTGGCATACGTCAATAAAAGATAAGTTAGTTGCATATCCTTTACAGGACGTTGCAGTCAACCCCATCATTTGCTGTTCGCGATCTATTGGCAAGTTTACGTTCAGTAGGTTGCCATGGCTATCCGTCACCCATACCATTTCGTTAAAAAAACCAACGCAAAGAGGTCTGTGGCTAAATCCCCGCAGCTATGTTTCGAACACGGTTTGCGGGATTTCGAACTGCGTCCGTAACTCCTTAGCCACGGAGCCGGCTTACAAAAGATAAATTACTAAATAAGAAGTGTTTACGCATTGACCAAAATATTTCATTTATATATATATATATATATATATATATATATATATATATATATATATATATATATATATATATATATAATATATATATATATACATACATTGGCACCTTGCCGTCTTGACAGACGATAGTGTATATATATATATATATATATATATATATATATATATATATACGGAACAACAACCGATTGACAAACATGACATGTTTACATGAAATCAATACTTAAAATACGTTATGGGATCTGGAAGGTAAGGTTGAAAGCAAGCGAGCAAAAGGTAGATAATAATACAAGTGGAAATATAGCATCAAGAGATGGACGAACAGCAGTTTGACAGAATGTACAATCAAGGCATGAGACAGTGTCAGAGATCCATTGCAGCCAACCTTCATTGTGGAGACAGCACCTGATTGATGATATGGAATCAGTAGCAGACAGGATCTAAAATATTGGTTATATATTCACAGAACTGGCACTGGTAGCCGCCGGTCGCTGATGCATATATTGGGGAAGGATCTGAGTAACAATGGACTTGTCTGGAGTGCAAGGATGATACCACCACAGAACAAGATAACATAGTGTCTAATGCTTACAGGGGTCCATTTTATTAGAGACCCACATATCCCATTTGCCATCGGGCAACCTGATACCCGGACCAGTCCGCCACTGTATGCAATACACCCGATTGTCTGAAAATATAAACAAGATTAAATCTTAAATGACAGATAGAGCCAATGTAATCAAGCAAGGAAATGTTACTTGACAGCAGAGACATGTGATTTCACAGACAAATGATTAAACATTCATGGAAGTTCAATGCCAGCACAGGCGATGTTTTAGAAGATTCCAGAACAGGCATGGAAAACGAAAACGTAATTATGCGGGTAGATGAACATGTTGTGATTTGTATAACGTCATGAGAGAAATGATAAAAATACATTGTATCAATAGATATAGTTAGGGAGAGCCACATTTTGAAATACGCACGGACAAAGAAAGCGAGATGTTCAGACGCTGCTGTGTGCAAATATATCAGAATGTACGTTAATATACAAGGATAGAGAGTAAGGTTGGAGGAAGATAGCGAATGGAAGGTGTGGAAGAGAAGTAGAAGGAGAGTAAGGGGGAGGACGACACGAATGAGAAGAAGTTGAAGTAGTAGAAATAAAAGTAGTAGTAGTAGTAGTAGCAGTAGTAGTAGTAGTAGTAGTAGTAGTAGTAGTAGTAGTAGTAGTAGTAGTAGTAGTAGTAGTAGTAGTAGTAGTAGTAGTAGTAGTAGTAGTAGAAGCAGCAGCTGCAGCAGCAGTGGAAGAAGAAAAAGGTGGAGGACGTGTCTTACGTGGAGGGAAATTAATATGACGAACGTAAATAGAACTTTTAGCAACGTCATTTACACATTATACTGATTTGATGAACGTTGTAAACAGAAAGTGAAAAGTAGTCCCATGGCAGGAAAGTGCCGTTGTAATGTAAAGTGCGCGAAGTCTTCAGATAATTTATGTCGTGACATATGAGATGAGAGGCTAGTCGTCTTTTCTTCAGTGTAGGAAGTACGTGGTATAATTTCAGTACTACTTTTTGACCATAGTGCATTTTTAGTCTTAACAGTAGCATTAATTATTCCGCCGATTCTTCTTCTTCTTCTTCTTCTTCTTCTTCTTCTTCTTCTTCTTCTTCTTCTTCTTCTTCTTCTTCTTCTTCTTCTTCTTCTTCTTCTTCTTCTTCTTCTTCCTCGTACGTGCGCAGGTAGGCAGGCAGGCAGGCAGGCAGGCAGGTAGGCAGGCAGGCAGGCAGGCAGACAGATAGACAGATATACATACATCCGCCCTCCGTCCGTCCGTCCGTCCATACAGACAGACAGACAGACAGACAGACAGACACACACACACACACACGTGTGTGTATGTATGCATGCAGGCAGGCAGGCAGGCAGGTTGGTTGGTAGGTACGTATATATGTACGAACTTATTTCTTTTATTTTGTCAATGTAATTGTAACATTAATGACAGATACCTGATGTGCGAAAGATGAGTGTTTGGAAGGGGTAAACGTAAGACGGGAACTGTGTGCTCAATCTGTGACCCTTGAAAATAAAGTTCTTTCGTTCGTTATTCTTCTTTGAAGAAGAAGAATTATGAATAACTCACCCACCTCCTCCTCCTCCTCTTCTTCTGTTTCTTCTTCTTGCCTCTTAATTCATTGGAATGTGTTTAGTTTTCTCAGTGAGTCAGTTGCCGAATACATTTTCTACAGCTGTCTTTTTTTAAAATTCTGTCCTATGTGTAATCCTATTCTATAATTTATTGATATTATCCGGTTCTTGTCAGACTTCGGTTTTTCTGTTTACACATATTTACTTTCATTCCCTCGGGGATATTTTTGTACTTCAGGTTCTAATAAACAAATATACTCACTTAGCTTTTCTTGGATACATTATTGTGTTTCAAGTTTAAAGAGACAAATATTCTCACTTTGCATTTCTTGCCCATGTTTTCGTACCACAGGTTCCAGCGACAAATAAACTAATTGTGCTTTCCTTTGTCGTATCTTTGTGCTTCAGCTTCTGTATACAGATATTTAATTTTAGTATTATGGCTATTGTATTGTTTTAATTCGGTTTCCTTGGATTTTGTTAGTGGAATGCTTATTTTGGGAGATTTTGATATCTCCAGAACGATTCATTTTTGAACACTACCTCAATATAGACTACATTCCCCCATAAATAAAAGACAATAATAAGGATAAATTATCTCAAACGACAACTAGCCAAAAAACATTCCCATATGTATGGCACGTTACACCTTCCTTGGGTATTTATAATGTCCATGTTAAACATTGCCTCAGTGAGTCATGTATTTTTGATTAATTTTTATGCGTTTTAATGCTTATTGTTCTTTGTTGTCAAAGATTTGCTTCATAAGTGATGTTGAATGAAAGAATGTATGAGAGGAAAGAAAGAAGAAGAGCAGAATGTCAAACGGGCCTGCGTGCCCAATTTTTAACCCTTTGAAAATAAAGATTGTTCGCTCGTTCGTTCGTTCGTTCGTTTTATAAGTACTACCCCTCGCATCGTTTTTTCTCCACCATAATTTATTATTTTATATTCCTCGGATGTTATCAGTGGCCATTCCTTTCCATATGGTCTCACATATACCTACAATGTTAATATTC
>OY992877.1:19644379-19709379 GCA_963921405.1 Cepaea hortensis | reverse complement strand
AACAGTGACCTAGTTTTAACAATAACGTTACCTTTTATCTGCACCTGTTAACCGGCTCTGTGGCGAAGGTAAAAGTGACCTAGTTTTAACAATAACGTTACCTTTTATCTGCATCTGTTAACCGGCTCTGTGGCGAAGGTAACAGTGACCAAGTTTTAACAATAACGTTACCTTTTATCTGCACCTGTTAACCGGCTCTGTGGCGAAGGTAACAGTCACCAAGTTTTAACAATAACGTTACCTTTTATCTGCACCTGTTAACCGGCTCTGTGGCGAAGAAGTTACGGATGCAATTCGTAATCCGCATGCGCCGTTTGAAACACAGTTGCGAGCGATTTGGAAGCCGATCGCCTTGCATTGGTATTCATACATTGGTATGATTGCCGGTCGTTCAGAAAGCATTAGCAAACTATTGAACGTAAGCGTGCCAAGAAATCACAAAAGGATATGTAGATTACCTTGGTAGACAAATGAAATTACTGTGTGAATATGTGTATATTTCAGCTTGACTGATTTATCTAATTAAAATATGTTGTGTGGTTTCTACAGTATGTAGTGGACGAGATGCAGCGAAATACGAAGGTAAGTTAATAAGTATGCCACAAATGGCTGTAGAAAAATAACTAAATATGATAACAACTTGAAACCAGTTTATTTTTATACATACATTGTTCCTTTATTTCTCAACATTATTTCCACCAACATTGATGCACTTATCCCATCGTTTTATCAGTCCTCCCAAACCGGTTATATGTGCCACCTCTTCTACCTTAGAGTGTACAGAACAATACCAGCTTTAATCTTCTTCTATTTAATACAAACAGAATCCACGACATTTTATCAACCAAAAAATAAAAAAAAAACAAAAAAAACAATCCCCAACGTCTTACAAGTCCACACCTACGCAGACAAGACGGCCATGGACACTGGTGCTCTATCTGTCCTCCCTGAAACATTCGAGCAGCAGCTGGCAATAAAAGCAAACAAATTTGTGGCTTCCCTTGTTCACAGATCACCGATAAAGACAGAGATATCGATCCATCTCGACATACAGCTTTACTCTGAAACAAAATGTCACTCCATTCCTTGGCCAGAAATGCAAACAAGGGACATAATGAGATTGCTAAAAGATCATTCAGACACACCTTTGTCGAAAATGTCGTGAAGACCACGTCCAGGGAGACATCATGATATACAATGACCTTTACTTAAGGCCACGCGCCAGACTACAAAAAGACAAAACAGAAACAGACCCTGGAGATATCGCTGGTAATACTTCCGTTTTCAAGAACCAACACAATTAATTCCACTTAGTAGCTATCAAGCCGGATACAAGTAGGTCGCATGTCCTTCACAGGATGAAACAGTCAATCCCTGCATGTTTTGACCGTTTTCGATTTATTGGGCATTAAAAAATATGTTCAGTAGTTTACCATTTGTGTTTTCATAAACAGGAGTCTCCTTTGTTACGCCGCATATCTCGTGCTCCAAAGGCTGTGGGTTCGATTCCAGCTTAAGGCGTTCGGTTCCCGAGACTCTTGGGGGTCGCCGTTGGGGTTACGAAGTTCGTGCTTTGTGGGCGCTTTCGGCAGGCTGCCCTGTGGAAAGACACCAAGCCATATGGGATAAAACTCGTTGCAATTAAGTCGATCCTCTGGTCATTTAAACCAAAGCTTTTAAACCCATTTGTTTTCATATTTGTATCATGTCTTGGAACCTGAAATACTTTAGTCATAACCATAGCAAACGCCGCGGCGGTGTGGAGAGAACAGTGATGGAAGGGGTGGTATCTGGTAGAAGTTAGCGGTCGAACATCACTACCATGGATACACAACATCGGAGACAACCTTGGCATGAGGGTGCGTGAGACAGGAGGAGTGGTAGGAGATGAAAGTACATTTGGCATGAGAGTGCGTGAGACAGGAGGAATGGCAGGAGATGAAAGTACATTTGGCATGAGGGTGTGTGAGACAGGAGGAATGGCAGGAGATGAAAGTACATTTGACATGAGGGTGCGTGAGACAGGAGGAATAGCAGGAGGTGAAAGTACATTTGGCATGAGGGTGCGTGAGACAGGAGGAAAGGCAGGAGATGAAAGTACATTTGGCATGAGGGTGCGTGAGATAGGAGGAGTGGGAGGAGATGAAAGTACATTTGGCATGAGGGTGTGTGAGACAGGAGGAATGGCAAGAGATGAAAGTACATTTGGCATGAGGGTGCGTGAGACAGGAGGAATGGCAGGAGATGAAAGTACATTTGGCATGAGGGTGCGTGAGACAGGAGGAATGGCAGGAGATGAAAGTACATTTGGCATCAGGGTGCGTGATACAGGAGGAATGGTAGGAGATGAAAGTACATTTGGCATGATGGTGTGTGAGACAGGAGGAATGGCAGGAGATGAAAGTACATTTGGCATGAGGGTGTATGAGACAGGAGGAATGGCAGGAGATGAAAGTACATTTGGCATGAGGGTGCGTGAGACAGGAGGAATGGCAGGAGATGAAAGTACATTTGGCATGAGGGTGCGTGAGACAGGAGGATTGGCAGGACATGAAAGTACATTTGGCATGTGGGTGCGTGAGACAGGAGGAATGGCAGGAGATGAAAGTACATTTGCCATGAGGATGCGTGAGACAGGAGGAATGGCAAGAGATGAAAGTACATTTGGCATGAGTGTTCGTGAGACAGGGGGAATGGCAAGAGATGAAAGTACATTTGGCATGAGGGTGTGTGAGACACGAGGAATGGCAGGAGATGAAAGTACATTTGGCATGAGGGTGCGTGAGACAGGAGGAATGGCAGGAGATGAAAGTACATTTGGCATGAGGGTTCGTGAGACAGGAGGAAAGGCCAGCGATGAAAGTATATTTGGCATGAGGGTGCGTGAGACAGGAAGAATGGCAAGAGATGAAAGTACATTTGGTGTTTCCACCTTGGCGTGGTGGGGGAGCTTGAGTTTCTCAATGACCCTGAGAGCTATGCCGGCGGTAGCGTAGCTACCAGCAGGGCCTCCCAAGCCGGACAGGTCAAAGGGTAGAGAAGAGACAAAGAGAAACACCCTGGTCCTCCAGGTTGGGTGTTGAAGCGTGTGGTTAACATCCTCACCTTTGTAAAAACTATTTTGTTACGAAACAGATAAATAAGCCTCTAAGAGGAATAAATGACCGTAGACCCCGAGGTAGAACAAGAAGACGGTGGAGAGATAATATGCATACAGACCTACAAGCACTTGGAATCGGCGACTGGCAAGAGAAGGTCAACCAGAGAGACGAATGGAGACGGCTTGTATCTGCAGCAAAGAAACTCAATGGCTCGGAATGAAGAAGAAGAAGAAGAAGAAGAAGAAGAAGAAGAAGAAGAAGAAGAAGAAGAAGAAGAAGAAGAAGAAGAAGAAGAAGAAGAAGAAGAAGAAGAAGGTTTAATAACAGATAACAAAATATACGTCAGACTGCTTCAAATGGGATTCCGAGAGGAGGGACGCATGGGAGGATGTATGCCCCCTTGTTTCCAGTCAATGTACAACTGGAACAATCAGAATCTGCACCGTACATTGACTACAGGAAACTGTGCGCTCATGGATTCGTTCTGCATGCTGAGGTGTCGATTGTTAAAATAACTGAAAACAAATCACGTTGAAACAGAGTTTTATGTCATGATGATCCCAGTGCAATGTTTATTTGCTTGCCTAATTACTCGGATAATCGGACACAATGCCTGGAAGTTTTTCTCCTCTCGTGACACTAGCAACAGTTGTTGATTGTTTTCTGTGAAGTCTGTGACAGGACATTTTTGAGCCTGGATATCGTTTTGTCCCCAGAAGTTTCTTTACTAATATTAGTTGCCAGAAGTACTACCTCATCATCTCATCTCATATGGTTCCTCTTTTACCTTGTGGTGTCGAAGTGAGGCACAAACAGCAGGAAAATACCTATTTATGGACTTCGTGTATCGATATTCCCATGACCTCTGTTATTCCCTCTGTCCATCGTTTACATGGCCGGCCTCTTTTTCTGGTTCCATTTGGTCTGTACATCATTGCTTGTTGTGGTATACTATCAGTTGGTAGCCTAGTTATGTGGCCGAACCATTTCACTTGCTGTTTTCTAATAACATCTAGCGCTGCTTTTATCACAACCTTTGTTCTGATTTCATTGTCTCTGATGTTCTATCTTAATGATAAGTTGAGTATTCACGTCAGGAATCTCATTTCCGTTGTTATTGTTTTTATTTTCTCTTTTTCTGTCATTGTCCTGGTCTGGTGTTGGTAGCGTAGAGGTGGTAGAAATATTTATGGCATTTATAAATATAACGTCTATCTATTTTCTTATGACTTCTTATTTCGTAACTGAGTGTAGCGGAATTATAGTTGCCCGGTACCTGTTCGTTTGTGTGTTAATCAATAGAGGTCTACGTGGCAGCTAGGCTGCATGTGTTTGTGCTTAAACTTCCGGTATTCCAATGGCGGAAAAATCGGTTAACCCCTACACCAACCAGTTGGCATCTGGTTCAGAAAGCAATGGCAAACCACTGAACGTAGAATTGCTGAGAACATGAACCTGATTTTCGAGTTGATCGCAACATCCGGCAGAGGACATGGAACGAACGAACGAATGAACGAACGAACAAACTTTATTTTAAAAGGGTTAAGAAGTGGAACCCGGTAGCTGGTTGAATATAAAATCGATATAACAGCAATTCAAGAAATAAGGTGGCCAGGAGAGGGTACTTTAGAGCAAAATGGAATGATTGTAATATGTGGAGGAAACACCCAAAATAAACATTAATTAGGAACAGGATTTGTTATCAAAAAAAGAGTCATGGGGGAACGTTCTAAACTTTAAAGCTGTTAATGACAGGATTAGTAAATTACGAATAAAAGGTAAATGAAAAAATATAACGATGATTAATGTACATGCACCTACTGAAGAGAAAGAAGATGATATTAAAGATGACATTTATAATGATCTGGAAGATGCCATAGAAGAAACCCCCAAACAGGACATCCTGATTGTGCTGGGAGACTTCAATGCAAAAATAGGTAGAGAGCAAACTCATAAAAAAGTGGCCGGTATGGAAAGCCTACATACGACTTCAAATGATAATGGATGGAGAGTCATCAACCTAGCAGAAGCCAAAGGACTGCAGATAAGCAGTACCAGACTGCAAAGAAAAGATATACATAAACAAACTTGGAAATCATGTGACAAGAGAACCTATTATCAAATAGATCACATTTTAATTAACAACAAAAATGCATCAAATATACAACAAGTTAGAAGCTATAGAGGAGCTGAGTGTCACAGCGACCACTTCCTGGTTGGGGCAAAATTTAAAATAAAACTTAAGAGAGCTTTCTATGCTAAACTACAAAGGTTATACCCAACATATAACAGATAAAAACTACAAGAAATTACAATCAAAGAGAAATTTGCAGATCAAACAAAATGTAAACTTGAAATTCTACAAAACCCGTTGAAGGAAAGCGTTGACCAAACTTGGTTGAACATCAAGAATACAATTCAAACTACCGCAGAAGAATGTCTCGGTGTGTTAACCACGCATAGAAAGAACAGATGATTCAATCAAAAATGTGAAGAAGCAGGCATTAGGAAAAAGAATGCCAGACAGTTGTGGTTAAATGACATCAACAACATCCAAAAGGAATAGCAATATAGAAATGAATGTAATGAGGCTACAAAAATAGTTCGGCAGCAGAAGCGAGAATATATAAGCAATATAATCAAAGATATGGAAACTAATCACCAGAAAAACGAATCCAGAAAGTTTTTTAAAGAACTGAAGTCAATGAAACGAGGGCACCAACACAATACATATGGTTTAAAAGACAAAAATGGGAATATGCTAAATACAAATGAGGAAATGTGTAACACATGGAAAGAATACTTTGTTGAATTACTGAATTGTAAAGCTCCAAGTAACACTTTCCCACAGGAAGAGGTTCTAACGTGTGAACCACAAATTGAAGAACCTGTTTTTGAAGAAATCCTATATGTAATAACACGACTTAAAAAACAATAAGGCAACTGCGGCTGATGGAATTGCTGCTGAATTTATAAAGGCATGTGGCCATCATTACATCTAAAGCTATACGAACTAATAATAAAAATCTGGAGGAAAGAAGAACTACCCCATGACTGGAAAGAGTCATTATTGATACTTATCTTTAATAAAGGAGACAAGTTCAAATGTGAAATTTATAGAGGGATACCACTACTGTCCACAAGCTATAAGATACTATCTGCGGTATTACTAAATATATTAAAACCATATTGAGAAGACATATTAGATTACTACCAGGCGGGTTTTAGACAAAACAGATCAACAATAGATCAAATATTTATCTTACGTCAAATCATCATCATCATCATCAAGCGCCTTGCCGACTGGCGTAGGCGTTCATGGCTCTCCACAGATCTCGGTCTTTGGTGTTCTGGATCAACTCTGCTGATGATATTCCTCCATGCCACCGTCTCAGTCCGTCCAGCATCATTTCTCTTGGTCTGCCTCTCTTCCCCTCGATCTTTCCAGTTGTCACGATGTTCTCTAATGCCTCTCTTCTCATCACATGACCAAAGAAAGATGTTTGTCTCTTTCTTATTGTTGTATATAGTGTTCTAGTTTCATTAGCCTCTTTCAGGCAATCGTTGTTAGTTACTCTGGCAGTCCAAGGAATTCGCAACATTCGTCTTAAAAACCACATCTCTGTTGCTTCTAAGTTCTTCCTAATTTGTTCATTTACATTCCAAGATTCGCTGCCATACAGCAAAACTGGTTCTATATAGCATTTTAGTACTCTCTTTCTTATATTCATTGATAGCGACTTATTGCATAAGATACTCTTCATTTTCTGAAATGCTGTCTTTGCCTGCCCTATTCTGCTCTTAATCTCTTTTGTACATCTTCCATCTGATGTTATAAGTGCCCCTAGGTACTTAAAATTATCCACTTGGTTGAGAATGTCCCCTTCTATTTCTATGTCACATTTTGGTGTCCCCATTTCTTTTTTATACACCATTGTTACTGTTTTCTTGATATTCAAGGACAGTCCTTTCTGTGCACTCTCTGTTACTACACTGTCCAACAATTGTTGTAGGTCTGTTGCATTATCCGCTACCAATACTGTGTCATCTGCATAGCGTATATTGTTTATATTATATCCTCCGATTAGTATTCCTGGCTTCTCTTTGATCTCTCTCATTATTACTTCGCTATACAGGGAGAAGAGATCGTTACGTCAAATAGCCGAGAAAAATTGGGAACATAAAAGAGATCTCCATAAAATTTTTGTCGATTTTAAAAAGGCTTATGATAGTGTCCATAAGAATAGTCTATGGAATGCTATACAGGAATTTGGAATACCAAAGAAGTTAATTAACATGACCAGACTATGCATGGAAGATACTTATAAGCAACATATAAAGGCAGGAAATCAGACCCTTTCCAAATAACGTATTCCTTGAGGTATTCCAGTGTTGAAGGTAATGGCTTGAGACAGAGATGTATTGTGTGTTGCTTTCTGTTTGACAGAAAATATTGTATTAGAGTTAATGTGTGACATTAGGGCCAATTTTCATTGTATCTAGTTTAAAAAAAAAAAAAAAAAACTAAAATACCAATGTCTATTATATGAAATGCTTTTCTGAAATTGATACACACAGCTCCACATAGACTGTTGTTGTTTATATTCTTGGGCCAACTTTCTATCATGTTTTTGTTAGGGCCGTATGGCAAGAATAGTTTGGTCGAAATCCCGATTGACTGTAAACTATCTATCTAATCTAACTATCTGTAAACTAGCTTTTTGCAAACTTAATATTGTAATGATACTATATGAATGTGCTTTCCTAGTGGTTTAAATAGTGATGATAGTAAGGAAATGGGTCTATAATTGTTCAGGTCTCCATCGTCCAATGAGCTGATTTAAGAAGGTGATACACTTTAGCGATTTTGAGAACTGATGGAAAGTGGCCTTTGGTGGGACACTGAATTATATAATAGGTTAATGACACAGATATCACTGGCGCAACCCAGTGGAATATCCGATTGCTGATTCCATCTAACCCAGATAGGTTTCTATTTTTTAGATTGCTGAGGTAAGTGAATACTTCAGTTATTGTCATTAGCGGTAAGTCGGAGAGAATATATCGTAGCATCTATGGAACATTTAGGAAGTGGAAAAGATCGTTTCCCGTCAAATGAGAAGTGTCATTAGAGGACATGGGATAAACATGGTATGACTGAAACTTCAGGAGGTTCAAACACAGATGGAAGCCACATTTATTAGGCTATTGATTTAGACTGGAAATAGATATATATAGATGATAATAGAAGGAATTAATTTCCAATACAATATTAAATCGTGAATGGCATCACAGCTGCAAGGCGTTGATTGTGTGTATCCCATTGTAATGTATATAACATAATGCGTGTGTTTATCTTACTGGACACTAAACTAGTTAAATGTGTTTGTGCATAGACGCAGAATGTCTTGGCGAGAAAATGCCAATTTTCTTTTCCCAATTTTAACTGCAAATACGGTAGTAGTAAAATGCCACAATAGAGAAAACACACGATGAGACGTCTGATCGTTGTGAGAGGTCGCGCGTGCACGAATGTTTCCGCTTCTTTATCTTCTTTACACTCTCAAGGTTGGGCCCACTCGGGTTAAGACTCCCAGACGTCTTTCTCCTTTTGTGATTCCGAACCCTACACGTCAGCCTCAAGTCGTGTGATCACCGCCGATTGCAATTGTCCCACAAATACTCGGCTTTGTTTGCCAAACCTACAGCCACCCTACCCTCAGGAAGGCCAACGTCATACACCTGGTTGTATCGGGTTGCATATTAATTCATCTCTTTCTCGTGAGAACGTTTTTTTTTAAATTGCGCTCGCTCTCATTGAACTCAAACGTAGTCCGTACACACTGCTTCTAGTAGTGCTGGACTGTATTTTGCGTGTGGATTAGCTTTCCCTGATAACAGTGCCTCGCCATCAGGCGAATCCACTCTGACTACAGAGGTTAAGGACAGCTTTGATCTGGCGAGAGATTGCTGGCTTCTTTTTTTCCAGGATCTGCAGTATCTATCGCTGCCTTTGCATTCGCGGTTCGCTAAACCACTATGAATGACCTTGCTGCTATTAGTTACCGATCTTGACCATTCCTGTCTCTAAACACAGATGGAATTTGTTGATATCATCATCACACCACGGAAGGAATGTGATTAGAATTTGAAACCAAGGCCTTCTTTTTTGGGGGGAAACATGTGAAGGGGCGGGTGGAGGGGTTTATAAAAGCCGTTAAGTAACGTCACTCATATATAAGGACAGTAGATTCCAACATTCCAACACTAGACTTCTGTTCAGTGTTCCAAAAGACATCTATATGTCCAGTGTTACAAAAATATAGACATAAGACATCTGTCCAGTGTTACAAAAATATAGACATAAGACATCTGCCCAGTGTTACAAAACTATATTGATATATTATCATATTTCCAGCTAGTATCATGACTACACGTCTCTCTCTCTCTCTCTCTCTCTCTCTCTCTCTCTGTCTCTCTCTCTCTCTCTGTGTGTGTCTGTGTCTGTGTCTGTATCTGTGTGTCTTCCTGCTTGGTTGGAAATACCATATAACGCACGCCCAGAAGTAAACCACGTTCTGCATGAAAGATTTCCTGATTGTGCACTCTGTGGTGCTTGCTGACAAGGAGCGACGGAGTGCACGAGAAGCCGATTGAGACCAGCCCATTAGAATACATGAGATGTGTGCCCAGTACCAATACACTTCGATCAGCTGTACCGATCGATTTAAAACACTTACCAAGAATTGAATTGAATTGACCTTGTAATACATATATTTTAAAATACATGGCGGCTCTCTGTAGCATTATTGTCATTTATGCTTGTCAACATCGTGCATAAATTAATAATTTGTTTATTGAAAGTATATAGTAAACATTATTGATTTGTAAACAATGTCATGCAAGAGTGAAATCGTCTTCGGGGCCTGGGCCTAAATTAGGTGATCTCCATCGGGGCCTGGGCCTAAATTTGGTGATCTACCTCGGGGCCTGGGCCTAAATTAGATGTTCTACATCGAGGCTTGGCCTAAATTAGATGATCTACATCGAGGCCTGGGCCTAAATTAGATGATCTACATCGATGCCTGGGCCTAAATTAGATGATCTACATCGAGGCCTGGACCTAAATTAGATGATCTACATCGGGGCCTGGGCCTAAATTAGATGATCTACATCGAGGCCTGTGCCTAAATTAGATGATCTACATCGGGGCCTGGGCCTAAATTAGATGATCTACATCGAGGCCTGGGCCTAAATTAGATGATCTACATCGGGGCCTGGGCCTAAATTAGATGATCTACATCGAGGCCTGGGCCTAAATTTGGTGATCTTCATCGAGGCCTGGGCCTAAATTATGTATCAGGAGATTTCTTGGAAAGTAAAAGTGGCCGGCGTGGTAGTGAACTCATCACCGCCCAGTTTCGCTAGGTTTATACAAGTATGAATGTAGCACCATGTGCTTTCGGCGTCTTCAGTTGCGTAAAAGGGTTTTTAACTTGGTGACATTAGCAAGCGACCTGTGTGAAACTCTGCTGTCAATAGGGTAGTGAGAGAGAGAGAGAGAGAGAGAGAGAGAGAGAGAGAGAGAGGGAGAGAGAGAGGGAGAGAGAGAGAGATGGTGGAGAATCGGAGAGAGAGAGTCGGAACATGAGGGAGAGGGCAGAATGTGGGAGGGAGGGAAAGAGATAGGGCGAGGACAGGAGAGAAGGAAAAGAGGGATAGCGACAAAGAGGGAGATGAAAGGAGAAAGAGGGAAAGAAAGTGGGCGAGAGAGAGGAAGATAAACGGTGGTGAGACAGCGAGAGAGGGAGAGAGAGAGAGAGAGAGAGAGAGAGAGAGAGAGAGAGAGAGAGAGAGAGAGAGAGACAGAGAGAGAGGATTTATGAAGCGTGTGTGACAGTCTAATCTAGCCCTAGTGTGCAGAGACTCTTTAATATTTTTTTCATCCCTGTAAACGAAGTTCCCACAGGCAGTTGGACGCCACTGTCGCTTCATCCATCGATTGTGTAGTGTCTGACTCTAGGACATCTGCCCTAATCGTTTTGCTATTCTCCTCAAAGGTCTCTTTTCATCTCTGTACTGGAACGCCAGAACCGGGTCTTGATTATCATGCCATCTTCTGTCCCATTAAATCACAATTTATTAACGCTTGTTATATTTTTTGTCTTTTTATTCTTCTTCCTTTTATCCCCCACTAGGACATAAACCTTTACCCAACCCACGCTTAGCCGTCCTGTCTTTCGCTATCTCCTGCAGCTCCCGTCATTTCCTTCCAATATTATTCATCTATGTTTGTAATTCTTTTCTCCGTGTGTATTTATGTCTGCCGCTATTGTGTTCACCTTGTGGGTCCCAAACAAGAGCGTGTCTAGTTATATCGTCTTCAGGTTTCCACAGTGTTTGTCTAGTCGTGGTTATTCGACCAAGTGTAAGCTCGTCTAGTCTGTTAAAGTGGTATCGGTGAACGTGTATATATACTGAGTGGCGACTTTGCCGTCTTGACATACGACAATTTGTAAAATGGAGATATACCTCTCATGTGTTGCTCATGCAGCGTGATCCCTCTCTCGACCTGCCTAGTTTACTCCAGAGAAAAGGTAACACCATTACGTCTGGAACAAGACAAGCTGCAGAAGCTGTCGGATCTGCAAAGCAATACTCTAACTATCCGCCTGTCGGAGCTTACATCTTAGACCTGTTGACGACCAAGGGTTAAGGCCTGATCTGCCCTGCCACGATATTTAGTCTGTAGATTGCATTTCCTCGAACTAGGATATGGCTTGTACCCTCCCAATTGCACTCCTCCACCAAAAGCAGTTGGTACAAAGTGGGGTGTTGGGTTTGGTGAGCGCCGCCCAACATTCATAGCTAACAGAAAGCAGGTAGCACCATCTACTGCCATACGGTAGCTCAGTCATATCTGACTCAAAGTCAGACACCATATATATATAATTACATAGAGAGATTAATATGCATGTATAAAATATATCATCTCACACCACACAAAGATCGGGAATCCGCGGTAGCGTAGTCGCTGGACATTCGCCAGCCGACCCGGTTGTCATGAGTTCGATTCGCATCGAATCGGATTCGAATTTTTGCAGTTTTGAGCCTCAAATGAGTAACAGGAAATGACTTGGGAAGCAAACGTTGCCGTCCACATAAGCCACCGGGTGAAGGTCGGTCTATATGTATATGGACTTAGCGCCAGATGCCCAATGTGTCTGTGAACGAAAATCTACTCACAAAGAGACCGATGAGTGTGTAACATAGATTATCATATATCACAGAGAGATAGATGTATGTGTAAGGTAGGTTATCATACATCACAAAGAGATCGATGAGTGTGTAACATAGTTTATCATACATCTCAAAGAGGCCGATGAGTGTGTAACATAGGTTATCATACATCACAAAGAGACCGATGAGTGTGTAACATAGGTTATTATACATCACAAAGAGACCGATGAGTATGTAACATATGTTATCTTACATCACAAAGAGATCGATGAGTGTGTAACATAGGTTATCATACATCACAATGAGATCGATGAGTGTGTAACATAGGTTATCATACATCACAAAGAGATAGATGATTGTGTAACATAGGTTATCATACATGAAAATGAGATCGATGTATGTGTAATATAGGTTATCATACATAACAAAGAGATCGGTGTCTGTGAAACATAGGTTATCATACATCACAAAGAGATCGATGAGTGTGCAACATAGGTTATCTTACATCACAAAGAGATCGGTGTATGTGTAACATAGGTTATCTTACATCACAAAAAGATCGGTGTATGTATTACATAGGTTATATTACATCACAAAGAGATCGATGCATGTGTAACATAGGTTATCACACATCACAAAGAGATCGATGTATGTGTAACATAGGTTATCATACATCACAAAGGGATCGATGTATGCGTAACATGAGTTATCATACATCACAAAGATATATACAGTGTTAGATATTCATTACAGCCAACCTTCATTGTGGAGGTGGGCACGTAATTGATTGATTGATTTATTGACTACCAACCTTCTCTCCTTGATAATTGTAGCTATAAAGTTAATCAATCATGGGCAAGTCTGCCAAGAGCTTGACATAAAAATTTTGACCGTCTGCGCTAAATTGGGAGAGGAGAGAAGATCACACGAAAGGGAAGATGAAGAATTGTGGAACATGATATAACTGCGATCCATACAAAACGTATAAAGAAAACATTTTTTCTACCGAAAAAAACATAATCCATTAATAAAATGTTCACATGATGCAGAACCTATTACATATCTGCTATTATCAACATATAGACAAGACAGTTTTAATCTCGTAGTAGTGTCATGGCTTTTAATCTTACGATTCAGCCATTTCAAGATGACGTCTGGAACATCAAAGAGACTTTTGAATATATATATATATATATATATATATATATATATATATATATATATATATATATATATATATATATATATATATATATATATATATATATATATATTATCGCCGCTACTCTTCAATCTATCTCTAGAGAAAGTTGTAAGGAATGAACGAACGAACAAACGAACAGACTTTATTTTCAAAGGGTAACAAATTGGGCACGCAGGCCCGTCTTACATTCGGCCCTTCCAATCACTCATCTTTCTTTTATCAACAGTGCATAGGAAAAAACATTGTCACATGAATTTTGTAAACATAAACCATGCATATTACTATGTTATGAGACACATCCACCACCCACCCACACACCCCCATTCACTCCAACTCCCCCACCCAACCACACACATAACACACACACACACACACACATACATTTCCCCACCCATCCACCACATCCCTACACCTACACATCTCCCCACCCACACACACATCTCACCCACCACACATCCCATCCACCCACACCCCAAGCACACATTCATTCCCCAACCCACACATCCTCCACCCACACACATTCACCCACCTAAACACATCCCCCCACCCACTCACATATCCTCTACCCGTCCCATTACCCACCAACAATCACTCACCCACATATCCTCCTCCACCCATACACCTCCAACCACCCAGCCAAACACACATTCCTCAGCCACACATCCCTCCACGCACGCACACACATCTCCCCGTCAACTCACATATTCCGCCTCTACCCACACACAAATTCCGCACCCACCCACGTAATCTCCCAGTTCCCACAGCCCACTCACAGATCCCGAGCCCACCCCTACAAACATCCCCCCGCCATCTTCTAACCTACACACACTCACCCACCCACATATCCTCTACCCACCCACACATCCTCTACCCACCCATCCCCCAACCAAACATCCCTTAACCACACACCCTTACTCATATACAATCACCCACCCACACATCCTCTACCCAACCGCACATCCTCCACCCATCCCCCAGCCACACGTCCCTTAACCACACACCCCTACCCATATACACACACATCCCCACCCACGCACAATCTCCCCACCCAAACACACATCCCTCACACACATCCCCACCCACCAACACATCCCCCATATTGGAGGAACATCCAAGCTGCCTGGTTATGCAGATGATATAGATATTATAGAGGGAAATGAACAAAAGACATTGGAAATATTGACTCACTTAAAGGTAAAAGCCCAACATATGGGGCTGGTTATCAACCAAGATAAGACAGAATATATGGTAATTTCAAGAGAAGGAATTGCTAAAAACTCTGGCCACACACAAATAGATAATATGACCATTAAAAGAACGGAAACATACAAATACCTGGCTACAATCTTCATAAGGGAAGAAATACAAACTAGAATCAATTCTGGAAATAAGATATACTATGCACTACTTTTATAATGATCTGGAAGATGTCATAGAAGAAACCCCCAAACAGGACATCCTGATTGTGTTGGGAGACTTCAATGCAAAAATAGGTAGAGAGCAAACTAATAGAAAAGTGGCTGGTATGGAAAGCCTACATACAACTTCAAATGATAATGGATGGAGAGTCATCAACCTGGCAGAAGCCAAAGGACTGCAGATTAGCAGTACCAGACTAAAAAGAAAGGATATACACAAACAAACTTGGAAATCATGTGACAAGAGAACCTATAATCAAATAGATCACATTTTAATTAACAACAGAAATGCATCAAACATACAGCAAGTCAGAAGTTATAGAGGAGCTGAGTGCCACAGTGACCACTTCCTCGTTGGAGCAAAATTTAAAATAAAACTTAAGAGAGCTTTCTATACTAAATTACAAAGATTACACCCAACATATAACAGAGAAAAACTACAAGACATTACAGTCAAAGAGAAATTTACAGATGAAATAAAATGTAAACTTGAAACTCTGCAAAACCCTTCGGAGGAAAGCGTTGACCAAACTTGGTTGAACATCAAGAATACAATTCAATCTACCGCAGAAGAATGTCTCGGTGTGTTAACCACGCATAGAAAGAACAGATGATTCAATCAAAAATGTGAAGAAGCAGTCATTAGGAAGAAGAATGCCAGACATGTATGGTTAAATGACATCAATAACATCCAAAAGGAAAAGCATTATAGAAATGAATGTAAAGAGGCTACAAAAATAGTCAGACAGCAGAAGCGAGAATATATGAGTAATATAATCAAAGATATGGAAACTAATCACCAGAAAAATGAATCCAGAAAATTTTTTAAAGAACTGAAGTCAATGAAACGAGGGCACCAACAAAACACATATGGTTTAAAAGACAAAAATGGGAATATGATAAATACCAATGAGGAAATGTGCAACACATGGAAAGAATATTTTATTGAATTACTAAATTGTGAAGCTCCAAGTAACATTTTCCCACAGGAAGAGGTTCTAACATGCGAACCACAAATTGAAGAACCTACATTTGAAGAAATCCTATATGTAATCACACGACTTAAAAACAATAAGGCAACTGGGACTGATGGAATTGCTGCTGAATTTATAAAGGCAGGTGGCCATGCATTACATCTAAAGCTATACGAACTAATAATAAAAATCTGGAGGACAGAAGAATTACCCCATGACTGGAAAGAGTCATTATTGATACCTATCTTTAAGAAAGGAGACAAGTTCCAATGTGGAAATTATAGAGGAATATCACTACTGTCCACAAGCTATAAGATACTATCCGCAGTATTACTAAATAGACTAAAACCATATTCAGAAGACATATTAGGTGACTACCAGGCAGGTTTTAGACAAAACAGATCAACAATAGATCAGATATTTATCTTACGACAAATAGCCGAGAAACATTGGGAATATAAAAGAGATCTCCATAACATTTTTGTGGATTTTAAAAAGGCTTATGATAGTGTCCATAGGAATAGTCTATGGAATGCTATGCAGGAATTTGGAATACCAAGGAAGTTAATCAACATGACCAGACTATGCATGGAAGATACTTATAATATAGTAACATATAAAGGCAGGAAATCAGACCCTTTCCAAATAACATCTGGCTTGAAACAGGGTGATGCACTATCGCCGCTACTCTTCAATCTGGCTCTAGAGAAAGTTGTAAGGAAGATAAAGGAGGAATGTGATATTGGAGGAACATCCAAGCTGCTTGGTTATGCAGATGATATAGATATTATAGGGCAAAGTGAACAAAAGTCATTGGAAATATTGACTCACTTAAAGGAAAAAGCCCAACAGATGGGGCTGGTTATCAACCAAGATAAGACAGAATGTATGGTAATTTCAAGAGACGGAATGGCTAAAAACTCTGGCCACATACAAATAGATAATATGACCATTAAAAGAACGGAAACATACACATACCTGGGTACAATCTTCAACTGCTCCAACATCATAAGGGAAGAAATACAAACTAGAATCAACTCTGGAAATAAGATATACTATGCACTACAACATCTACTAAAATCAAAGGCGCTATCTCGTAACACCAAAATCACAATATACAAAACACTGATCAGACCAGTTGTGCTGTATGGCCCTGAAACCTGGAGTACAACGAAAGGAGACGAAGCCTTGTTACAAACCTTTGAGAACAAAATTTTAAGACGCATCTTTGGACCCATTAGGGATACACAAAGTGGAGAGTGGAAAAGAAGAAGTAACAAAGACATTTATGATCTGTTTAAGTCCCCGCTAATCACTGGTATCATGAAGGCTAATAGACTACAATGGCTGGGGCATATAGAAAGAATGAAAGATAATAGGGAAACAAAACTCGATTACACTCAGGAAATAAATGACCGTAGACCCCGAGGTAGACCAAGAAGACGGTGGAGAGATAATACATGTACAGACCTACAAGCACTTGGAATCAACGACTGGCAAGAGAAGGTCCACCAGAGAGACGAATGGAGACGGATTGTATTTGCAGCAAAGAACCTCAATGGCTCGGAAAGCTGAAGAAGAAGAAGAATGCACTACAATATCTACTTAATTAAAATGCGCTATCTCGTAACACCAAAATCACAATATACAAAACACTGATCAGACCAGTTGTGCTGTGTGGCTCTGAAACCTGGAGTACAACGAAAAGAGACTAAGCCGTGTTACAAACCTTTGAGAACAAAGTTTTAAGACGCATCTTTGGACCCATTAGGGATACACAAAGTGGAGAGTGGAAAAGAAGAAGCAACAAAGACATTTATGATCTGTTTAAGTCCCCGCTAATCACTGGTATCATGAAGGCTAATAGACTACAATGGCTGGGGCATATAGAAAGAATGGAAGACAATAGGGAAATAAAACTTGCTTACACTCAGGAAATAAATGACCGTAGACCCCGAGGTAGACCAAGAAGACGGTGGAGATATAATATATATACATACCTACAAGCACTTGGAATCAACGACTGGCAAGAGAAGGTCAACCAGAGAGACGAATGGAGACGGATTGTATCTGCAGCAAAGACCCTCAATGGCTCGGAACGCTAAAGAAGATTATATATATATATATATATATATATATATATATATATATATATATATATATATATATATATATATATATATATATATATATATATATATATGAAACAGCAAGCTGCCATAACAATTGATAATGAAGTAGGTCAACATCAGTCTATTAAGAGATGCTTGCGACAGGAATGTGTAATCTCTCCAGATCTTTTTCTCTATACGGTGAAAATTTAGAAGATATGAGAGGAATCACCATTGAGGGACACAGTATCAATAACATTATGTATGCAGATGATACAGTATTGATTGCAGACAATGAACAGGATCTGCAACATCTAGTAGATTATTAGGTTATTGCATACAGTGAACAACTAGGGATAAAATTGAATTACATGAAGATATAGATTATGGTCGTCACTAACAAGAAAGAAATGTCACAATGCAATATATGAGTACATTGGAATATTCTTAAACAAGTGAATCGGCACAACTGTCTCAAAACAGTCATAACATCTGATGGTAGGTGCCTTGTAAGGTTTGGAACAAGAATTGCTATGGCGAAGGTAGCCTTTTACAAGATGCTAAACATACTAACCAAGAAAAAATATTTCAATTGCAACGAGGACAAGAATGTTGAGGTGCTACATAGAACATGTAATTGATTGCGGACATTAGACATAGACTCACAAGTTTTGGGGCTCGTTATGAAAAGAAATAAATTAGAGAACTTGGTAACAACTAGCAAGATAGATTGAAGGGAAAAGAACAAGGGGAAGGCAGACAAGCAAATATCTTGGTGGGTTAGCCATGTGACATGGTCAAAACAAAAACACAGAGATGATCTACAGCTCTGGTGATCGTGTAAATTGGTGAAACATGACCGCCCACGTTTATCGGCATTGCTCATAATGAACGAATGATGATGCCCCGTTGCTGTATTATTCTGTTACGTTTAATAATGAGGTTTTAAATAAATGAAGGATAAAACAATTATGGTTAACATTAAATATAATAAATATAACATCTTAGAATATGCAGTGAATATACATCAACGATTAAAAATTAAAAAATTAAAAATTAAAAAACAAAACATCAGAACAGAAATAATTAATGCTTTATTTAGATGAATACGGAATAGATAAAGTTACCAGACTGCTGAAGACAATATATGATATTGGAGATATACCCGCGAATTATGTAATTCTTATTTATTGCAATCCCAAAGAAATCAGGAGCCTTGGAATGTGATCAACAGCGAATAATTAGTATAATGAGTCACATCACGAAGACTTTGCTAAGAATTCTTTTGCAAAGAGATAGGAAGAAAATAAAACCTGAACCTGGAGAAGAACAATGTTGGTTTGTACTTTGTAGAAGGCAAGGCTACAGTAAATGTTGTACATATACTGAGAACAGTAATTGGACGTTTTATAGACGTAAACAAACATCTACAGCGTTGCTTTATTGACTACACAAAGGCTTTCGATAAAGTGACCCGTGTCGACATGATAAGGATGCTTGAAGATCTACAAATTCATGGAAAAGATCTTTGACTTGTAAAAAAATCATATATTGGAAACAAGCCGCCATAAGAATTAATAATGAAGTAGGCAGAAAGCAATGTCAAACTACTGAGCGTAATCTTGCCTAGAACATCAACAGCAGCTGAAAAATGATGATGTTGACTGCAACGTCCTGTAAGGGATATGCAAAAAAAAAAAAAAAAAGACATGTGTGAGGCAGGCATATGAATTGTCTCCACATCTGCTATCCTTGTACAGTGAAAATATTTTCAGAAATATAGAAGATATGGAAGAAATCAACATTGGTGGACGATATATCAATAACATGAGATATGCAGATGATACAGTCTTGATTGTAGACAATGAACAGGACCTGCAGCATTAGTAGATGCGGTTATTGTACACAGTGAACAGCTGGGGTTAGAATTAAATTGTAAAAAGATACAGGTTATGGTCGTCACCGGGAAGAAAGAAATACCACAATGTAATCCAACATTTTTACCGCCAAAATCGAACCCTAAGTGCAAAACCCTACCGGTCTCTGTGGCTAAGGGCTTGCGAACGCGGTTTGTGAGCCCGTATACCCGGCTTCGAAACACGGCGGTGCTGGTTTTTTCGAAAAAGGTATAGGGGCCGGTCGTTCAGAAAGCAATGACAAACTACTGAACGTAACACTTGCCTAGTACATCAACAGCAGCTGAAAATGCTGGTGTTGACTGCAACGTCCCGTAAGGGATACGCAACAAAAATTTTTTTAATATACGAGTTGTCATCAACCGATGTCACAGGCATTCCGGGATAACTTCTCTCGCACCACACAAAAAGACTTGTTAGTCGTACGAGAGGAATTGATTACACATTTTATTGCCACTGGCTCTTTGCATCACATCAATGTACAACAAACAGTCGCTAACAAATCACACAAGAATAAATGCACAGAATTGCCTATCACTAGTCGTTTCCTAACCCTATTGCTAATCTATCTACTCGGCTAACGAAATAAGCATCGACGCTAAGCGATGCGCTCACTACGAAGTCTGTCTCCCGTCTGAGGAATTCTCCGCGTGCTGATTACACGGTACGCGGAGTGACCTTGTGCGTACTTCGGCTTCTGCGTGCTGCATCATTCAGCACGCTTGGAGTAGTGGTCTCTCTTGAGTCTAGTTCTCTGTATCTGTCACGCTGGCGTGATTACGCCGTGACCAGAGTGCTTACTCTCTGGTTGACACCTCCGTGTCTCATGAGAGAACTGTTTGATATTTCCCCTTTCTATTTACCACCTACACCTACCCTGCCCTCATGTAGGGGCACTGGGTTACCTCTCATCTACTTGAGGTAGACCACTCATTCAGGGTGGTCTTCATTCCTATATAACTGAGTCTTTGACACACACCCTCCCCTCCTGTGTTGCGTTACAAACTTTGACTCATGGTTGTGACGCAAGAGGTTTCTAAAAAATTAGTGTATCTAATTTTTGTCAAAGACTAACTTGGTTCTGGGTAACTCAATAGACTTCTATTGACTATTGTCACAATGTAGTCTCACCTTACTTGGCTACTGGTGATCGCCACAAACTTGGCGTGAGCCCTCTTCTCAATCGCAATATTATATTAATTAGAGGTTTGTCTGAACCGGACCGTTGTCTTATAAGACCTGCCCTCAAATAGCAAATTAACTCACTACCCATACAAAGTTGACTTTCTTAGGGTCAACACATGAATTGCTTCATGTCCCCCAAATAATATTAAACAACCCTTGCACAAGTTGTGTGCGACAGGCTTTACCTATCTCGCTTCCACGTGTAAAGTTATCTTCCACTATTAAGTTAGTGTTTCGTTGTCTATTGTGTCCCCTGACCCGGAGTTATCTCCTTTTGTTCCAAAAAGTGTATGTGCTTTACCTGTGTGTTTTCCTGGTTGTTTGCGTGTTTGGATCTACCTAATAATATACTTTACCTTCTAACATGTGTGTCTGTCTATAATATGTAAGTAAGATAGTTTTCAAGTGCCATAATTCACTTAAATGCGGCCACAAACAAGTGTGTAACACTAATTAGTGACCACGTTTCCGTCTTATGAGACTTAAAATACTTCCTCTAAGGTTTACTCTAAACTAATACATTTGAGACAGCACATTTCAACATTGACAGCAAACGCTTGACGCAGACAAATAATAAAAAGTCGCGCTGAGCCGCAAAAAAAATCCGCTGGCTGCCTTCACTCTCCCTTGTATATTTACCATTTTCTCGCACTTTCACACTTCTGTTACACATCTTTTATTCTCACAATTATTTAAAAACCTTGAAGTGACACTGTACAAGTTTGGCTCAGTTTGGAAAGAGTTGAGCTTCATGTCTGTGCGTAACTTACTGCACGAGTCATGTATTTACAAAATATTTACATGGATGAAATAGGGTTGATATTTTGTACCCTGATGATATTAAACACTATATTCTCCTGAAATACTACTACTACTTCTATAAATATCTATATCCTAATTTGTTGTACACAATCAATCTAATTTAAGGGAAGTAATCTACCTATCTAAAAAAAATGAAAATGATGTGAGATGAGTTATGTACCTTTCTGAAATGGGAAATGTGAAATGTAACAAAATTATAATGTTTTAATGTTTAAATGCGAAAAAAAAAATATGATGGATATTTTTATTCTACATGGTATAAATGATGTATGTTCATGTGTATAATCCTTTTATCCTATAAAATATAACCTAATTTTTGTCCTAAATGATGAGGTTGTTAAAGTGTTCATCAAGATGGAATGAAATCAAGTGAAATGAAATGAGCTAAATGGTACTGTTCCTATGTAAACTAAATGGTGCTGTTGCTATCTAAATTAAATGGTGCTGTTGCTATCTAAACTAAATGGTGCTGTTGCTATCTAAATTAAATGGTGCTGTTCCTATCTAAACTAAATGGTGCTATTGCTATCTAAACTTTTTATCCTAGACTTTAATTAGCTGTTAATAAATTTATAGTCCTATCCTAATCTACTTTTATGCTACGTAAGTGGGTAAATTAATGATTTATCTAAACTAAAAAAAAATCTATTATATTCCCTAAATCTAATTTAACTCTTTATTAAAGTAACTAACCTAACTATAATTTACAACTATCTTAAAACCGTTATATTACATATCACAATAAATATATATATATACATGATGTCTATTTACCTCAGGTTAGTGGTTGCCATAACGTACAGAACTTGCTTTTGTTGGCATAGTTTATATATACACAATTATCCTGGGTATACTAACTACAGTACACAGTCATACTTGTGTCCTATGGGTATTCTTCCACTCGTCGAGTCCGCTGGTGTCGTATCCAAGTATCTTCGTGTCTGTTATTTTACAATGTTCTGACACTGTTCTCATGTGATTAACACAGGTGATTCACCGGAGCACAAATGGAGCATAGTAAGTAACGAGCTGTCTATGCACACACGGTGATCAACTTGTCCTTGGAGCACAGTTCTTATTCTGCTGTCTACGGACACATGGTAGTTCACTGTTCTTAGCACACAGTTCTGATCCTGATGTCTATGTATTCAATAGTATATTCTATACAGGATATTTTAAGTGTACTAACTTAACATTTATTACACTACCTATTCATGTGGAATATCAGGTATTTCTACCTCAGATGGTCGACTAAGGGTATCAGCAAGAATGTTATCCCTACCCTTAATATGCTCTATACTAAAAGTATAATTCTGTAATATCAATGACCACCTGTAGATGCGGTCGTTGCGATGCACCCCACTTTGTATGACCGTGATAGGGGAGTTATCGGTCTGGACCACGAAGTGATTACCCGCTAGAAATCGATGCAACTTCCTCACCGAATAGATGACGCTTAGGGCTTCCAACTCTGATATGGAATATCTGGACTCAGCCGGTGTGATCTTGCGGCTCACGTAGCAAATTGGATGGAAGATGCCATCATAAAACTGGCCTAGTACTGCAGCGATGGAAATCCTGCTGGCATCTATCCTAAGATAATAAACGAGCCTAGGATTAGGCAAACGGAGGATTGGTACATTACTAAATAGGATTTTCAATTTTGACAATGCAGAAATTAATAATGCATCTTTGACATCTAATTTTACTGATGCTTTTAAAACATTTGAAAATACACTTGTCATTTCAGCTAAGTTCGGTATGAACTTGCTATAATAATTTACTAAACCCAAAAGGCTCCTGACCTGCTTTTTTGTAGTAGGCATGGTCAGGTTCATAATTTTAGTAATAATTCTATTGTCAGTTTTCAGTTGTCCTTGTGAAATGACATGACCCAAAAAATCAATTTCTTGTAGGCCCAATTCGACTTTGCTCGGTTTGACAGTGAGACCGAAGAGTCGCAACCTATCGAAGACATGTCTGAGTTTCAGTAAGTGTGTTGTCCAGTCGTCTGTATGGACACAAATATCAACTATATATGTCACTGTATTCGTCACTCCATGTAGTAAATCTCTAGTTAAGCGTACGAAAGTGGCAGGAGCATTACGAAGTCCGAAAGGAAGAAATCGCCACTCATAAAGACATAGAGGTGTTGAGAATGCAGTAAGATGGATAGATTGAGTCTGCATAGGGACCTGCCAATATCCCTTAGTAAGGTCTAATTTAGAGAAGATTTTGGAGGTGGACATATCCAGAATAAGATCTTCGCAGGAAGGAATTGGTTCTGCGTCGATCTTAGTGACATTGTTGAGTTTTCTATAGTCCACACAAAGACAAATTGTGGAGTCTTTTTTCTTGACCAAGACGATTGGAAAGGAGTACTCAGATGTAGATTTTTGAATAATTCCACTAGCTTCTAAATTAAGGATTTCCTTATTTAGACTTTCTCTATAGCTGAGTGGGATAGAGTACGGCCTGCATTTGATAGGCTTCGAGTCCGAAAGAAGGATGGAGTGCTCGATCCTGTCCGTCCTACCTGGAATGTCGGAAAATATGTCCTATATTCAGTCACTAATTCTATTATCTGTCGTCGTTGTTCTTCTGTCAGTCTCGTTTCTAATCGTATACAATCTAATGTAGCAGTCTTGTCTACAATTGGAACAGGTAGTTCCATTCCGTCGTCGTCTACCTGATTCAGTACGGTTGTGGTGCTAAGTGCGTTTTCTGTAAACTCACTAAGTGTATGCATCTCGTCGGATTTGCCAGTCTCGCTAACTAGTGTAGTTGCGTTGTGTATGTCCGTCGTCTCATCCATATGTGTGGGTGCATTGTGTTCGTCTGTCTCTAAATCTGTCTCTTGTCGTGAAAAGTAGGGTTTCAACATGTTGATATGAAATATCTTTAAGTGTCCGTTTATTGATATTTCATAATCGACATCTGAAATTTTTCGTACCACTTTGAATGGCCCTTGCCATGAGGTCAATAATAGATTCCGTTTGTCTAGAAGTAGAAGCAGTATGTCTTGATCTGGTTCAAGATTAATAGGTCTCGCACCTTTGTTTGCGTATTGGCGGTAGATTTGACCCTTCCTCTCCAAAGCTGCCTTAGCTATGATACACGATTTCATGATTTTATCTCGTGTTTCTGTTACCATTTCATAAGGTGTTTTTTGGGTTGGAATTTCCATTGAATTAGTTACTACCTGATGATAAATTGTTAGGGGTCCACGTGGGTTAGCCCCGTATACTAATTCAAACGGTGAGAAACCCGTGCTTGAATGGGGAATCTCCCGATAGGCGAACAGCACTGTTGGTAACAGTGTATCCCAATCAGCTGGGTTTTCTGCTGTCACCTTAGCCAGCATATGCTTAAGGTCTCCGTTAATTTTCTCTACTATTCCATTGCTGGCTGGATGATAAGCTGTTGTAAAATGCTGTTTAATACCTAACATTTTCGTAAGGGCTTGCGTTGCAGCCGATATGAATTGAGTTTCACGGTCGGATAAGATGGTACGTGGGAATCCGAATCGTGAGAACAAGTGTAGAAATACATTGGCAACGTCTTTGGATGTGATGTATTTCAAAGCTACTGCCTCAACCCACCTTGAACATAGGTCTACCATCGTTAAGATGAAGCGATTTCCTTTGCTGGACACCTGGTTCAGGGGTCCAACAATATCTACCGCCACACTCTCAAATGGCCTAGAGGCCAGTGTTGAAGGTTGCACTTCAGCTGTAGGATGTTTACCCTTACGTACTAGTTGTTGACAGACATTACATGAACGACAAAATTGTTTTATATCATTACAAAAACCTGGCCAATAAAAATGAGCCTGAATTCTGGCCCTGGTTTTGTCGTATGCAAGGTGACCAGCAGTTTGGCGGTGTTGTACAGGTAACACCGTTTGCTGAATCTCATGGTTACCAGTTGTATAATAACGAGTAAGAATACCATTATTAAGTCTAAAGAACCATGATGCGTTTTTCGTCAATTTGGCTTTTTCTTTCAATAGCTTTAGATATGGAGACACACTAGGATCAGCTTTTTGCTGGTCTATGAACTTTTGTCTGGTGGTATCATCCGTGCTAGTTGGTGATAGCAACAGTAGTCTCTCATCTTGTAGTGTGTCTTGGTGTTTCATGGTATCTGCTCTGGTTGTTGCATTAGCTGCATTTAAATTTTCCCATGCAGCTATTTCTTCGTTAGTGCAATGTTTCAATTGGGGTAAGCATCCCAAAATTAAATCAGTACAAGGGTTATCTAAAATCGCACATGTAAAGGTACCAGAAAGGAAAGGAGTGTTAATACAGGCTTTAGCCAAAGGGTAAATTTCAATGTTACCCGAAAAGGTTCGGCATTTGACTGAGTCACCTGTATAATCATTTGGATTCACCAGTTTCTTTCTAAGACCAATAAGGGTGCTGCCGCTGTCCAGCAAACATTGGCATGGTCTGTCATTGACCATTGCATTGTGGAACACCAAATTGCCTCTGGATGCTAATGCTGCATTTACACTCTCAGTTGAGAATGGTACTGTATGTCCACATTCTAATTTTCCGTCTGCATGAAATTGGTGACATCGTTCACAACTGTCAAAGCTTAATATATCGTTTACACAACACACATCTTCAGATTGGTTAACAGGTAATTCATTATCAACCTCACACTCAGTCTCACTACCACTATCAGAGGATGTATCAATCAAAATTGCATTGTTGGCCTTCATTCTTTGGCGGCCCAGGCACTTATTAGAATAATGCCCGTAGCTTGAACAGAAGAAGCATTTGACTGCACGCCTGTATGCAGTTCTTTTGTTTTGTTGTTTCTTAATTACCATCTCAAGATGTGTTGGATAGTTTGGTGATTTATCACACATGGAATAAGTATCATGAAAAAGTTGGCAATAGACACATTTCGACACTTTTTTATCTTTCTTGTCGACTCTATGAAATGGTTTTTTATTGCTCTGATAGGTTTTAGGTTGGTCCCTAACAAAAGAGACTATTTCAGAGTCATTATTTGATGTCTTAAAAATATCTCTATTTGAGGAAAAATATGCAGAGCCTTTCTTTTCAAATTGTTCTATAGTCTCGATGTCTGACTGCTGCAGGAATTTAGCGAAAGGAGATGGTATTGTGGATATGACTTTATCCATGGCTATTAAATTTTTAAGTCTTTCAAAGTCCTTTCCTATTTTTGCTGCACTAAGCCATCTATTTAGTACGCTTTGGACATTTGAGACATAATCGATAAAGGTCTCGCTTGGCTTAGGTTTTAAATTGGAAAACTGTACTTGATACCCAGGGGCATCAAGTAAGAAATGTTGCATTATCCTATCGTGGATGTACTGATAGTTAGATCTAAGATCAGTTGGTATCGATTCTATCACTTTAAGGGGCTCCCCACTGAGGTTCTTCATGTAGATCATAGCCCACATATCGATTGGTACTTGGTGGTATTTCAGTTGGTATTCGACATTTTCTGTCCAGGCTGATATGGAATCTTCTTTACAGAATGGCTTAATAATGTTTTTGTACTTATTAAATTTATTTTCTTCTTGCTGACTTTTTAGTTTTGTAATGGGAATATCTAAGTGTGAGTCTACTTCCATACCTTTCATCTTTAACTGTGTCTCTGATTCAGTCTGTATTTGTTTTTCTTTCACTCTTGCCATTTCATCTATCTCTCTTTGCTTTAACTCTAGGTCTTTCTGTTTTAATTCTTTCTCCTGATCTAATTGCTTTTGCTTTAATTCTCTTTCCTGATCTAATTGTTGTTGTTTCATTTCTAATTCTTTTTGTTTAATCTCCTTATCATGTTCTAATTGTTTTTGCTTAATCTCCTTATCTTGTTCTAATTGTTTTTGCTTAACCTCCTTATCTTGTTCTAACTGCTTCTGTTTAGTTTCTTCAGCTAATTGTGCCTCTTTGTGTTTTATTTCTAATTCCTTTTGCTTTGTTATCTCAGCTAGTTCTACAATCTCCTTCTGATGTTGTCTTTCTCGTGCACGTTAATCTCTCTCAGCATCTTTTGCTTCCCTAAATTTTTGATCAGCATATTGCTCTAATTCCTTTCCTGTGTATTGCAATTCCTTGCCTGCTTTTATGAAATCAGCTAAAGTTGCCATGTTGTTGGGTAATTAGATAGAGTTGATAGGCACTCAAATATTTATTCACTTATTTATATTAGATATGTTAGGTTTTTAAATCCCTGAGTACAAAAAATATACTTTTAGATTATAACCTGAAAAACAGATCACAAACAATATGCTAATACATCACATGCTGAAAAAGAGATGCATTATTAATCATATTGCATGCAAAATCAGTTGGGTATACTCATCTTAACATTCCAGATCAATCATGTACACTCGCTTGGCACCTCAAGTCCAATAATCTGGCAATACCACACACAGCTTGCGTTATGCTTATGACCAGCTGTTGTTCTGCCTGGTTATCAAGAGCATCAACAATTAACCACTTGTAAACGATATATACTTTTAGACAATTTTGTACAATCACATGCCCCAGGACAATACAATGTGTTTTAATTAATAATAAATGTCACTGTCCTGTCTTCGTTCTAACGTCTTCTGCCTTCCCTAAGTCTAGCTGTTTAATCTATGGAAGTGTTGTGCAGACTGCGTCTTATTTGTATAGCAAAAGTAGTGCCATCGCGACGGTAAGAAATAGAAAACGTATGTAAATAATTAAATAAATGCTTTGAAATAAATATAAAGGTAATAATAATGTTCAAATAAATAAATATATTCAATACCTAACTAATATAAACAAATAATATTCGATATAAGTCAATGATTCAGGCGAGCAGCCGCTTTGCGATTTGTCAACAATCAGTCGCTGATTGCAAATGGCGTAACGCAGCTGTTTGTCAGTCGCGATACGTCACCCGCGCAGCGCTATTTTTAGATTGGAAAAATCAATATTGTTCTCGGCTCATTTTTGTGTATCGCTCCGCCATGAATCATATTTGACAAATAGTAGTAAATAAATAAGTAATTGTGGAAATAAATGATACAAAACTATAATAATAATACTTACAAATCAGAAGAAAACATATTCATAAGCACAAAATAATTCAATAAGCATAAATAGACATAACTTGGTCACGATGGGCACAGCTCGCACTTTGTTCTGTCTGCACACGCCGTTGTCACTAACTTAAATTAAACCCTGTGATTATCTAGCCGTAATACTATTTTAGAGCCGTGGGTGAGTGTTTTAGCTTGAACAATTGTCCAAGCTACACTTCTGACACCACTTTATCCTAGCCTGTCATCAACCGATGTCACAGGCATTCCGGGATAACTTCTCTCGCACCACACAAAAAGACTTGTTAGTCGTACGAGAGGAATTGATTACACATTTTATTGCCACTGGCTCTTTGCATCACATCAATGTACAACAAACAGTCGCTAACAAATCACACAAGAATAAATGCACAGAATTGCCTATCACTAGTCGTTTCCTAACCCTATTGCTAATCTATCTACTCGGCTAACGAAATAAGCATCGACGCTAAGCGATGCGCTCACTACGAAGTCTGTCTCCCGTCTGAGGAATTCTCCGCGTGCTGATTACACGGTACGCGGAGTGACCTTGTGCGTACTTCGGCTTCTGCGTGCTGCATCATTCAGCACGCTTGGAGTAGTGGTCTCTCCTGAGTCTAGTTCTCGGTATCTGTCACGCTGGCGTGATTACGCCGTGACCAGAGTGCTTACTCTCTGGTTGACACCTCCGTGTCTCATGAGAGAACTGTTTGATAGTTCCCCTTTCTATTTACCACCTACACCTACCCTGCCCTCATGTAGGGGCACTGGGTTACCTCTCATCTACTTGAGGTAGACCACTCATTCAGGGTGGTCTTCATTCCTATATAACTGAGTCTTTGACACGAGTAAATGGGCATATTCTTAAGCAAGTTAATCGGTACAGTTATCTCGGAACAGACATAACATCTGATGAGAGACGCCTTGAAGGGATTAAAGCAAGAATTGCCATTGCGAAGGTAGCCTTTTGCAAGATGAAAAACACACTGACCAGTAAAAAGATATCAATTGAAACAAGAAAATTTGTTTACGTGCTACATAGAACCTGTACGTGTGTATAGATGTGAAGCGTGGACAATGAGCAGACAAGCTGAAAAACATCTGATGGCTGTGGAAATGTGGTTTCTGAGGTACTGGCAAAGAATACCATTGACAGAAAAAAAACAAATGAACAAATCCTTCAAGAAACAAATGAAGATCGTAAACTGATTAGAGACATTAGACGTAGACAGCCAAAATTGTTTGGGCATGTCATGAGAAGAAATTAGTTGGAGATCTTGGTGACAACTGGCAAGATCGAATCTAAGAGACCAAGGGGAAGACCGAGAAGTAAATACCTGGATGGCTTGGCCACGTGGTATGGTCGAGACAGAAACACGGAGCTGATCTACGACTCTAGTGATCGAGTGAGATGACAAAACATGACCGCCCACGCTAATCAGCATAACACATAATGGATGGATGGATGGATTCAAAAGAATATATCGAATATCAAAACAATGGTGAAACTATTGACTTATATCTTAACATAGCAAAAATAAAGATAATGCATACATATAAAACAAATACGGAGAAAGAAATATAAGTTAATGAGGAAAAATTGGACGTGGTGGAAAATTTCGAATATCTTGGGTCATTAATTACCAACAATGATGACACATTGAAAGAAATTAAACGACGAATATCTATTGCTCTTCAAGAACTAGAACAACTGAATAAATTGTGGTGTGGGAACTACAAAAATTAGATTTTCTTCTGCTTCTTCTTCTGCGTTCATCCGGAGTGTTTTTTCAGATGTAATTGCGGTGTGTCTGTTAGGCACCCTTGGGACGAAACCCTTAGGGCAACACATCCGACTTTAGCGTGACTTTGTTGACAGATTAGCATTCCTGGAGAACTCTCACTTTTGTGGTGCCTTCCACATCCCAGATGGTCAAGTTAGAACGGTCGAAGAATTCACAATCATCTCTCAAGGAAAGGCAGGGACAGTCCATGGCATTTTCCGCCATCCAGAGCGGCTTCCATAGTTGCAGAGCCGACACATAGCGCTCTGGTGCTGGGCTCGCCGAGGGAATCGTCACGTCCTGCTCATGGCTGCTTTAATTCCTCACTTCAATATATTGGGCATTTCGTTCGCTACGTGCCGTTCCCCGCACAAACCAGGGTCGGTCGGATTGCAGATGGTATCCACTCAGCGAGCTTTCGTTTTGAATATGTGCTTAGTCGCTGTGCCCGGAAAACAAAATAATTAGAGCTGTTCCTGGCACGACGGACATTCGGAAAAAACTAACTAGTCAGAGCTGTTCCGGACACGATGGTCATTCGGAAGACTAGATAGTCAGAGCTGTTCCAAGCGCGACGGAAATCGGAAAACTAGCTAGTCAGAGCTGTTCCGTTACATTCGGAAGACTAGTTAGTCAGAGCTGTTCCGGGCACGATCGACATTTCACTCGGACGTAAGTGCGTAGTGCCAATTTTTATTTGCCACCCTTAGGCCGGTAAATCTGATTTCGGTGGTCATTTCTTTTATTGAGGTTAGCCTTTCTTGGGTTTCGGGGGACGTTAGACTCTTTCTGTTATGGTGTCGCCCACATCTCAGCTGGTAAAGGTAGAACGGTCAGAGAAATCTCGGTCAGCCCTCAAGGGAAGGCAGGGGCAGACCATGGGCATTTCCCGCTATCCCAGGAGGCTTCCATAATTGCAGAGCCCGCACATATTGCTCTGATACTGGGCTCACCCGAGGAATTGCCACGTCCTGCTCATGGCTGCTTTAATCACTCACTTCCATGTATTGGGCATTTCTTTTGCCACTGGTCGCTCAAGCACTAACCAGGGACGGACAGACTGCGGGCGACATCCATTCAGGAAGCTTTCACTTCGGACTTTCACGTAATGGATTCACTAGCCAAGCGTTCCATTTCGTGTAAACGTGACATCTTCCACCTTTGTCTACGCTCACTCTATGAGTATATATATATAGACTTTCATCTTAACCATTTCGTGGGACTAGGTGCATTTTCCACCTTTAGTAACCGCTCACGAAGTAGGCTACACGTGCTGCTGGCTCAGCACCTTACCTCTTTGCATCAGTGAGCGAGTAAAAAGGGTTTGCTACTAAAGACGATGAAACAAAGAAAATTTAAATATTTTGGTCACTTGAAACGTCAAGAAAGTTTGGAGAGAACAATCATAGACGGTTATATGCCTGGGAAGAGAGGAACAGGATGGCCAAAGAGAAGATGGGTGCAGAATGTGGCAGATGATCTTTAGATGGGTGTATCGGACGCGGGACATCTTGCTTATGACCGAGAAGTTTTCTGGAAGGTTGTTATGGGAACGAGGTTCTGCAATAAACATGCTACTGAATGAATTAAATCAACAACTGTGTGAATGGAATAAACATGAACATGCGGCAAATACAAAACAGAGAAATACCTCGACTTTTGAGAACGAAACATTTAAACATCAGAAAACTAAGCTCAATATAATATTGATAATATGCTTGGAAAGGACGTGGACAGATGGATGCTTTCCTCTGTCAAATAATATGATGGCTAGCCTGAATGCTGAAAGGAATATCATTATCATGCTACTATTTCGACCCACGATCGTGTTAGGAATGTATTTGTTTTTGCTTGAAACACACTGGAAAACAAAATAGCAAGTCAACGAAGCCGAGGGACATGATAATGTGTCCTTAAAATCCTTGTCAATCATTAACTGTCCCTAAGCGATCAGAAAAAGAAAGCATTTGGCAGCTTCTCAACAGGAACTAATAGAAGCTGTTTAGTGTTTCAGCTAAGACCAGTAGTGTCTAAACACAGATCCCTGGTCTAGGCAAGAAAGTAGGAGTCCGTCGAAGGTCTCATGGGAAGAAATCTTAAGTCATTCAGCATTATATCTGCTGAAACAACTCCATTCAATCCCACTTCTTCTTCCTCTCCCTCCTCTTTCTCTTCCACCTCCTCTTCTTCTTCTGAAATTGGTGATCTGAATCAGACATCAACTATAATGCATGTGTTTGTGTGCGTGTGCGTGTGTGTGTGTGTTAGTGTGTATATGTATGTGTGTGTTAGTGTGTATATGTATGTGTGTATGTATATATGTGTGTATGTGTGAGTGTGTATGTGTAGTGTGTCCATCACGTGTAATGATGACCATTCATTTCAACCAGTGGGGTTAAAAGTATGGAGCCGTGAGTTCTAAGATGGCTGATTAGGCCTATTTTGGCTCAAATTGTTCTTTGACAATGTGGGCAAAGATTGATGGACGTTCCAGGAGGGAGATCTCCTAAGGTGGTTTTTCTATTCAGCCTTTTCTTCTCAGCTCTTGCAGTCCTGGTTGCTTCACAAATGGTTGCATCCTTGCGTAATGATATACGCCACGAATTTCGGTCTTTGGCAGCAGCCTCTCAGGTGTCATGATGAATTCCAAAAGCTTTCAGTGAGATTCTCAGAGTGTCTTTAAAGCGTTTCCTCTGGCCGCCTTGTGAGCGTTTGCCACAACGCAGCTCACCGTAAAAGTTTCGTGTAGGGAGCCTGTGATCTGGCATGCGACGTAAGTGACCAGCCCAGCGAATCTGATTCTTCATTAGTAGAGTATGGATACTGGGCATGGACGCTCTTTCTAGGACTTCAGTGTATGGGATCTTGTCTTGCCATTTAATCTTCAATAGCTGGCTAAGGCAGACTGTGTGGAAGTGGTTTAATTTCCTAGCGTGTCGCTGATAAACAGTTCAGGTTTCACAAGCATATAGCAGTGTGGATAAAGCAACTGCTTTGTAGATTGTCAGCTTTGTTTGCAGGCTTATTCAAGTTCTGTCCCATACATTCTTGTACAGTCTGCCAAAGGCTGCGCTGGCCTTGGTGATTCTTGCATTTATTTCGTCATCAATTGTGGCAGCTTGTAACACAGTGCTGCCAAGATTAGTGAATTTGTCCACAAAATTTAGTCTATGACCATTCACTGTGATATTCGGCACGGTGTGATTATTCCCTGACGCTGGCTGGTATATCAATCAATCAATCATGTGCCATGCCGGAAAGCGTGGGCGGTCATGATTCGCCATTTCACTCGATCACCAGAGTCGTGGATCAGCTCAGTGTCCCTGTCTCGTCCATGCCATGTGGCCAAGCCATCCAGGTATTTTCCTCTCGGTCTTCCTCTTGGTCTGTTCCCCTCGATCTTGCCAGCTGTCACCAAGTTCTCCAGTCCATTTCTTCTCATAACATGTCCAAAAAATTTTGACTGTCTACGTCTAATTTCTCTAATCAATCTACGATTTTCATTTGTCTCTTGTAGTACTTGGTCATTGGTTTTTCTATCTGTCCATGGTATTCTTTGCATTTTCCTCAGAAACCACATTTCTGCAGCCATCAGATGTTTTTCAGCTTGACTGCACATTGTCCAAGTTTCACATCCATACAAAAGAACAGGCTCTATGTATCCCCTCAACACTCTTTTTCTCGTTTCAATTGACATCATTTTATTGGTCAGAATGTTTTTCATCTTGCTAAAGGCTACTTTCGCAATGGCGATTCTTGTTCTAATCTCTTCAAGGCATCTGCCATCAGATGTTATGACTGTTCCGAGATAATTGAACCGATTCACTTGTTGAAGAATATTCCCATTTACTTGTATATTACATTGTGGTACTTATATATAACTACAGTCTTCTCCAAGTTGATATTGAGCCCAAGGTTGGCACAGGCATATGAGAAAGCTGAAACATTGTGTTGCATGTCTGCCTCTGAGTTGGCACATATAACGCAATCATCAGCGAACAGAAGCTCTCTAACGGTGTCGCTGGTTGTTTTGGTTTTAGTTTTCAGCCTTCTGAGATTGAACAACTTTCCATCCATGCGGTAGTTGATGTCTATTCCAATGTCGTTGTTCTCGAAGGCATTCTTCAGCATAGCTGAAAATATGAGGCTGAACAATGTTGGTGCCAGGACACATCCTTGCTTCACTCCATAGGTGACAGGAAAGGGCTCAGACAAATCACCATTTTCCTGTACTCTTGCCTACGTACCATCAAGAAATATCCGCACTATTTGGAGAAACTTTCATGGGCAGCCATATTTCGCCATAATCTTCCACAGTCCTTCTTTGCATACTGTATCAAAAGCCTTGGTAACGTCAATGAAAGTGAAGAACATTTCGGACTTCTGTTCCTGACATTTCTCTTGGAGCTGCCTTGCAGCGAAAATCATGTCAACAATTCCTCGTTGTTTTCTGAGACCACATTGACTCTCAGGAAGAAGACCTTGATCGAGATGGGACGTGATGCGATTGAGAAGAATTCTGACGAGCATCTTCCCTGCAATTGAGAGCAAAGAGATGCCTCGGTGGTTGTCACAGAATTGGCGGTTTCCTTTACGTTTGTAAAGGTGGACTTTTGACGCGTACATGAAATCATGTGGCATGGTCTCGTTCATCCATATGTTTGTAAAGACATGATGAAGCTGCCCTGTTAGGACCGGCCCACCTGTCTTGTATATCTCTGCTGGGATGAATTCTGCTGGGCGCTGGGCCCAGGATTTTCATAGCAGTGTTGAGAATTATGTCCCTTAGGGCTCTCCACTCTGTTTCGCATCCTATTTAGCTGCAGCATTTGGCTGGGGCGGTCTTCCAGCATATTTTCAAACGAAAGCTGCATTTTTGTTATGTTTAGGCGGGTGACATTTAGTTGTTTTGTTTTCTCATTTTTACTGCTTGAGGAAGCCGTGGTGATGTGATGTGTGTGTTTATTTTCGAGATAATGAGACGATGGTCTGTCCAACATTCGGCACCACACATGGATTTTGTCACCAGAACGTCTATTCTGTCACTCCTGACGATGACATAATCAATGAGGTGCCAGTGTTTCAAGCGAGGGTACATCCACGATGTCCTATTTCTCATCGGAAGACAAAAACTTGTGTTGGTAATCAGGAGATCGTGTTCGGCACATGTCTGAAGGAGGAGGAGTTCATTGCTGTTACAATTTCCGACTCCGTGCTCGCCAATAATGCACTCCAAGAGGTGGCGTCCGTGCCTACTCTGCCATTGAAATCCCCAAGGTGTATAAGTTTGTCTCCTTTGGGAATAGATGTTAATATATTGTGCAGGTTCTCATAGAATTTGTTCTTGACGTTATCTTCATTGATCATGGTTGGTGCATAGACACTCGCGATGGTTGCTTGCGTCCTTCCATTCAGCATAGGCAATTTAATGGTCATAAGCTTGTCGTTTATAGCCTTCGGAAATCCAGCTAGTTTGCTAATCATGGCCGACTACATGGTAAATGCCACACCGGATAGGCGTCTTTCCTCGCTTTTCCTTCCACTCCAGAAGAATGTGTATCCGGCACCTACTTCACAGATTTGGCCTTCATCTGCAAATCATGTCTCGCTCAAGGCTGCAATGTCGATGTTTTACCTGCCTAGCTCTCTAAATCAGTGATGTTCGTCTCTCTGGGCCAGACGTTCCGTCTCTATCAAGTAGGGTGCGTACATTCCAAGTTCCGATTGTAAAGGGAATATGGTTTGCTCTGTTAGCTTTACACGTTTTTACTTTTTATGTATTTATTAAGCCATGCATGTCTAAGTTCACACTGTCTCAATGTGAAACCGCGAATGGCTCAATAAATCAGTCGAGGTTCCTTAGATGACACGATCCTACTTGGATTCATTCATTCAGTAGCATGTCCTTTGCAGAACCTCGCTCCCATAACAACCTTCCGGAAAACCTCTCGATCATAAGCAAGATGCCCCGCGTCCGAAACACCCATCTGGAGATCATCCGCCACATCCTGCACCCATCTTCTCTTTGGCCTTCCTCTTCCTCTCTTCCCAGGCATATACCCCTCCATTATTGTTCTCTCCAAACTTTCGGGGCGTTTCAAGTGACCAAAATATTTCAATTTTCTTTGTTTTAGCGTCTTTAATAGCCAACCTTCTTCAATATTCAGCTCTTGAAGAATGGATAACTGCGGCAATTCTAGAACTATTACATGCTTACCTATCTACTATCTAACGAAACCGCAGCCAAGGGAACGGGCTTGGTAGAATTAGCGGGGAAAGAAGACCTGTTGAGCTTGACTCTAGTCCGACTTTGTGAAGACACATGAAGGGTGTAGCATTGGTGGGAGCGTAAGCGCAATTGAAATACCACACTATTTTTATCGTTTCTTTACTTATTCAGTCGGAGAGATTTGGTCGCGACATACGAGAAATATCTTCGGCGGGCATATTCTCGCTGGTCTCGGGATCCGCACAGTGTCAGGCAGGGAGTCTGGCGGTAGTGCACGCTTACATTGTTCCGGAAACTTACGATTGAGAGGTGTACGCGCTAATACAGGTCCAGCCACTTGCTTTAAGGCCCTTTGCTGAGGGATATGACTTGAAGGTGATATATGAAGTTGGATGAAGAATGACTTTCGTGATCAATTGGATTAAAGTGGGGAAGAGTTGCGCCATTCGTCGACCTCGCTCTCTCGCCTGAGTCAATCTGAGTCCAGTGGCAAGACAAGTCAAGACGACTGGAGACGAATACAGGTGCAGGGGATGACCAGGGCGCTCTGCGTGCCTTGCCGTGCTCATTACGTGCTACAACGCTTTGCAGGTAAACGCCGTCTTGTCCGTTGAATCAACAATGATTTCTTCTGCGCAGTCTGCCGAATCCTGTCATCACATGCTGCGTATGCACACCCTAGTTCACCGATTGGTTAGACACGAAATCGGCTACCCACGCCTGGTTTAACCAGCCTGTCACAGCTGTAGCCCGTGGGGAAGAGGTGGGGGGGGGGGTAGCCGCTGTCGCATGATGACAGCTACTAGGAGCCACAGGCGTGATCTTGGACCAGTGAGGGATGGGCCCTGTAAAGATCGTCCTTACCAAAGGTGATACCAATGACTGACACCCCGTGTGTGTATGTATTACATAGGTAACGAATCAGTGGGTAGTGGTGGTAGCGAAGTGGCCAACAGGCAACCTAACCGCCCGCTTGTGATAGTTTCCAACAGCTTTCCAGCGGGAAATGCTTTTTAAATGACCCGGTCTCCCATATCTACAAGGTCTAAAATGTATACCAGGAAATGTGTGGATAGTAAAAGCGTCCAGATTCGTTTATGACAATGTGAGACTAGCATATATACCCATTACACCCAAGACGTGGAGAGGGGTTGTTTACAACATTGTATACTAACTGTTGAGCGACCCTGGAGGGCATTGGAACTCAGTGAAAAATAACTTAACAGGTATTGATTGGCACTCACAGAGGCCACGAAACAGACATAGAAATGTGATAACACACGATTTTACAACACAGTTAAGCGCTATATGTTTATAGATGAATATATAATTAAGAGGAGGTAGGTTCGAATCCCAGTGAGCTCAACCCTTGTCAGTGTGTGTTTTTTCGTGGTATGCTTTATAATTTCCATTCTTTTCTTCGTCTTCTCTGAGTGTGAGTCAATGCCTTTTAATTTATTTATTTCTGAGTTTTTGACAAGAGCGTCTGACATGTAGCTACCGCCTTTGATATGTGATATTCTAACTGGCACATTACTGTCTTGACAGATGATAGATTTTTACTGTTTGCTTAAAACAGGCAAAATAACTACAACCCAAGGCGGGTGCAAATGTGACTGAGCAGACCATTTGCGAGGTAAATGTTCGTCTACAGTGGATGCATGCGAATACATGGTCATTTCCACCACCACACACCATCTGACATACACTCGGTGACATACACTCGTATGCGATCTACAATCGTTTTCTCCTTTCTCTTTATTTCATTTCAGATCTTTGCCCTAAAAAAATAACCCCTACAAGAAATTAACTGAAATGGGATTACTGTCTTGGTAGGAAAATGTACTAATATGCCATCTCTGCTCACTATGACCAAAGCAAACACATGCACTGATAACAATGCACTAACTGTTACGCCATCTCTGTTCACTATGAACAAAGCAAACATTCACTGATAACAATACACTAACTTCTACGCCATCTCAGCTTACTATGAACAAAGCAAACATTCACTGATAACAATACACTAACTTCTACGCCATCTCAGCTTACTATGATCAAAGCAAACATTCACTGATAACAATACACTAACTTCTACGCCATCTCAACTTACTATGAACAAAGCAAACATTCACTGATAACAATACACTAACTTCTACGCCATCTCAACTTACTATGAACAAAGCAAACACATGCAATGATAACGATGCACTATCGTCTATGCCATCTCTGCTTACTATGAACAAAGCAGACACATGCACTGATCACAATGAATTTCCTGCGATGCCATCTCTGCTCACTATGAACAAAGCCAACATTCACTGATCACAATGCACTAACTTCTATGCCATATAGGCTCACTATGACTCAAGCAAACATACACGTATAACAATGCAATAACTTCTACGCCAACTCTGCTCACTATGAAACAAAGCAAACACGCGCACTGATAACAGTGCACTAACTTCTATACCATCTCTGCTCACTATGACTCAAGCAAACATTCACTGATCACAATGCACTAACTTCTATGCCATATATGCTCACTATGAACCAACGCAAACACATGCACTGATAACAATGCACTAACTATTACGCCATCTCTTCTCACTATGATCAAACGCATACACTCACCACAATGCACTAAATTCTACGCCATCTCTGCTCGTATGAATTATGAATAAATCTGTTGTTTCCACCATGACAAGATGATACTATTGATTATTCTATCACTTGTCGATGGAGCAAGTGACGTTACACAAAGATGTCACTTCACTTGAATGAGTTGTTCCACCGTTGTTATTTGGAGACCTTGTTACTATAATAGATCTTTAGTTGAACGTCGTCAATCGATCTGTTTGTTCATTCGTGTGTATTTATACTTGTAAGCGTTTATACTCCTGCTCAATTTCATTTACAATTGTTGTTTACTTTAGATCTTACTGTGCTGTTCCTGAAAAAGATAATTACAATCGAAATTTCGGATTCACTGTGTCGTAGTTTAGCATATGTATTATATATTTTGCTGAACTTTGTTTTTCTGTATTAACATCATTATTTTAATAAAATTATTATTGTCTATTTTACCTGTTCATTTCTCTTCTTCTTCTTCTTTTCGTTCATCCGGAGTGTTTTTTCAGATGTGATTGCGGTGTGTCTGTTATGCGCCCTTGGGCCGAAACCCGTAGGCCAACACATCGACTTTAGCGTGCTTTTTTGACCAGGTAGCATTCCTGGAAGACTCTCACTTTTGTGGTGCCATCTACAACCATGCTGGCCAAGTTAGAACGGTCGAAGACAACGGTCATCCCTCAAAGGAAGGCAGGGACAGTCCATAGCATTTTCGGCCATCCAAGGTTGCTTCCATAGTTGCAGGGCCGACACATAACGCCCTGGTTCTGGACTAGCCGAGGGAATCGTCACGTCCTGCTCAGGGCTGCTTTAAATCCTCACTTCAATATATTGGTCATTTCGTTTGCCCCGGGCCATTCCCGCACAAACCAGACAGGTTTGCAGACGGTATCCACTCAGCGAGTTTTCGGACATGTGCTTGTCGTTGCGCCCGTCAGAGCTGTTCCAGGCACGACAGACATTCGGAAAACTACCTAGTCAGAGCTGTTCCGAACAAGAGCGGCATTCGGAAACTAGGTCGTCAGAGCTGTTCCTAGCACGAGAGACATTCGGACGAGACATTTCACTCGGACGTAATTGCGTAGTGTCAATTTTTAGTTTGCCACCTGTAGGACGACACTTCCGGTTTCCGGCGGGCATTTTTTAATGAGGTTAGCCTTCCTCGGGTTTCGAGACTCTTGTTTCGGCTTCCACACAGCAAGCTTTTGCTTCAGGCTGCCGCGTAATGGATTCGCAAGACAGGCGTTCCATTTCGTGTCAACGAGACAATTTTCCACCTTTGTCTACACTCACTCGATGAGTGTGGTTACAGACTATCGGACGTCTGCGGGACGTGCGACCGAGGTGTTTTTCCACCTTTTGTACTCGCTCACGAGGTAGGCTACATATGCTGCCGGCTCAGCACCTTACCTCCGTGCGTCTGTGGGCGAGTAACGGTCAGGCCCTTTCATCCGGGGATACCTCATATCCCCCAGCTAAGAGCCATCGAACGAATCTGCGCCGAGCATGTAGCGTTCTCAGCACATCATCACAATTTTGATGTAGGTTTGTGTCGGCCAGGCTCTCACTTCCGAGAGTTTATGGCTTAGAGATATTCAGCCATACACCTCGGATGGGAGCCTTAGAGGTTATGCCCGGACTGAGATTTAGGGATCGTTTGCCTGATTTTGACTGCTATCCTCAGTCTTACCTGCAGGGCAGCAGGTTGTGTCTCTCTTAGTCTGGTCCCTATCCCACGAGCCGTCCGATATGTAGTTTTCACCCATCGGCAAGCACATGGGGTCGATGGGACACGCAAGCACCCCCACCACGGCAAGGTGGAGACACATCGGGGGAGATCTGTTCATTTAACAACTGTGATTTGTTTACCGGAATTGTGTTGGATGTAAGGTGTGTATGCTGTATCGATGTTGTTTATCTATTTCTATGTCTCTCCCTTTCTCTGTCTCTCTCTGTCTCTCTCTGTCTCTCTCTGTCTCTCTCTCTCTCTCTCTCTCTCTCTCTCTATCTCTCATATATATATATATATATATATATATATATATATATATATATATACACACACGCACGCGCACACACACACACACACACACACACACACACACACACATATGATAGCGAACGACTATACATACTTCATGTCCGTAATCCTAGGATAGACTTATACATACAAAACAGGCTTAGCGTATTTCGCATTTCAGCTGTGCAACAATCTTCCACAAGAAATCAAAGGCGCCATCAATACCTTTACACATACAATCCCAACATATTTGAACACGATCTCAGTGCAGACTACATGCCGCCTTTAAAATAATAATAATAATAATAATAATAATAATAATAATAATAATAATAATAATAATAATAATAATAATTATTATTATTATTATTATTATTATTATTATTATTATTATTTCCCTCTGTTTCCTTCTGGTCTATACATCATTGCTTGTTGTGGTATACTGTTAATTGGTAACCTACTTGCATGGCCAAACCATTTGACTTATTGCTTTCTAATAAAATCTAGTGCAGCTGTAACCCCCAGTTTAGTCCTGATTTCTTCATTTCTGATCTTATCTCTTCTTGATACATTGAGTATTCTTCTCAGGAATCTCATTTCTGTTAGTTGTGATTTTTCTTTTCTCTTTTTCTGTCATTGTCTAGGTTTGGCATTGGTAACATAGAGTTGGTAGGAAGATTGTATTGTAAAGTGCTTTCTTAGTAGTTATTGATACATGTTTGTTCTTTAGTATTGGTGCCATTTGTCCTATGAGCTGGTTTGCCTTGTTGCATCTATTTTCGATCTCGTCTTCAGGTCTGCCATTTGATATTATACTTCCTAGGTACTTGAAACTCTTTACTTGTTTCAAGGGATGTTCGTTTAGATAAATCGTTGTTGCTTTTTCTTCTTTAGTTATAGTCAGTACCTCTGTTTTACTTGTGCTAATTTTCATGTTATGTTCCCTACACATTTCGTTTAGACTATTCATGTGGTCTTGTAATTCAGCTTCTGATTTTGCTATTAGTGCTTGGTCGTCCACAAACAGGAGTTCTCTAATGGTTAGATTTGCAGATGCTTCTTCTTCTGTGTTCTCGTCATGCGGTGTTCTTGCGGTCTCTGTTTGACGGGTTTCTTTACATATGTTGTCTATATATGTTATAAACAAGAGAGGAGACAGGACACAACCTTGTCGTACTCCGGATCTTATGGTGAAGGGTTCTGAGTGTCCTCCAGTTGCTCTCACTATGCATTCACTATTGCTGTATAAGCTTCTACATAGGTTCATTAGATGTGTACTCACTCCATATTGTTTAAGGATTTCCCACAGCTTGTTTCTATCCTCTCTATCAAATGCCTTTTCTTGGTCGACAAAGGCTGAGTAGAGTGTTTCGTTGAATTCGATTGATTTTTCTATAAGTTGTCTAAGAGAAAAAATGACATATGTGCATCCTTTGTTTTTCCTAAATCCAAGTTGTGTTTCACTTAGCTGGGGTTCTATAATAGTTCTTAATCTTTTTTCAAGAATTTTGTAAAATATTTTCCCAGTATGACTTAACAGTGAAATGCCTCTGTATTGTGTGCAGTCTCTTTTGCTGCCTTTGTTTTTGCAAATTGGGATAATTATGGCGTTTTCCCAGTCTCGTGGTGTCTGTTGTTCTACCCAAACGTGGTTGAATAGTCTATGTAGCCATGCTGTTCCTACTTCTTTTGCTGCTTTAATTAGTTCATTTGGTATTTCATCTTGTCCTGGTGATTTGTTCAATGGGGCTAATCTGACGGCTTCTATAATTTCTTATTTCAGTATGTCTGGTTCTATTTCTTCGGTGATATCTGTGTCCGTTTCTTGAATTCCTGTGACATCTGATGGGATGTTGAGAAGTTGTACGAAGTACTTTTTCCATCTTATTAGGATTTGCTTTTGTTCACTTATTGGTTCTCCATTTTCGTTGTTAATTATTTCTATTGGGTCAAAGGGTTCTCCTCTGGTTCTCATTGCACTTATCTTTTTATAGAAGTTTCTAGTTGCCACCTTGTAGTTTTTATTTAGGGTTTCTCCATACTACTCCCAGTCTGTTTGTTTTTCTCTCTTTACTATTCTATTCACATGTCTTCTCGCTATTCTACATTCTATGTAATCGCATTCCTGTTTGCTCTTCGACCACTTTTTATATTTTTCCATTTTGGTCTTTTACAGCTTTCTTTACTTCTGCGTTCCACCAACTTGTTATTTTCTGTATCCGTGTTTTGCGTTTTTTTCGTGGTTGCACATGTTATCTTTGCAGTATTTAAAATGCTTGATTTGAACATCTCCCATTCTTCTTCCACTATCTTTCTTTCTATCGGTAATTTTACAAAGATTTTAGTTAGTCATGTATGATTGATTATTGCACATTTTCCATGCATATTAAGGCATGTCGTTTCAGTTGTTGTCGTTCTTGTCTAAGATTAGCTTCAAAAGTGATGTATGAAAGTTGTCTAAGATTAGCTTCATAAGTGATGTATTAATGTTGTCTAAGATTAGCTTCATAAGTGATGTATTAATGTTGTCTAAGATTAGCTTCATGAGTGAGTTATGAATGAAGTAATATATGAGAGCAGGGAGAGAAGAAAGGCGAAATGCAAGACAAGCCTGAGTGCCCAATTCTTAACCCTTTGAAAATAAAGTTTTGTCTATGGGTTTGTCTTTCGGTTACTCTCTCTCTCTCTCTCTCTCTCTCTCTCTCTCTCTCTCTCTCTCTCTCTCTCTCTCACACACACACACACACACACACACACACACACACACAAACACACGCCTGTTTCATTGTATATGATCTAGTTGTTCTTCTTGCCTGTTGTCTATTCTATTTTCAACTGGATGACCAAAGCTTACAAGGTATGCAGGTATGTAAGCATTCTTGTCAGATGACCAAACCAATTCATTGCGCCGATGTTATATATTCGAATCACTGATTTGTCCATATATTGTTGTAGTTATAATCTACATTTGCACGCTGCTTGCTGTCAACATTAGCCACTATCTCTCTCCCTAATAAGGAGTTGACTGGGAGCCGATGTATCGCTGTGGCTAGCTCGCTTGCCCGTCCATCTGGTGGTATGTGCACTAACCCCCTTCCAGGCGGGAAGTTTTAAAGAATGGATCTGGTCTTCCAGGCCGACCCAGAAATGGGTACCAGGAAATGTTATGGGAAATAAAGGAGGCTTCGTGATGTTAATCACACAATCCATTCAGTCCCCATTTGTATATTTAAATACGGGACTACATTATATATCCAATACGCATCAAGGCGTGAAAAAGTGTGATTTACTTTGAAACTAAAAACTATTCTGAAATCAGATAGTTCGCTCTTAATGGCCACAGTTGATATGACATTCTTGTGAAGTAAAGTTACTTTTATTAAAATTGGGGTCTCTGTAACATAACTTATTGTTAAGACACGTGCATAATGTATGTGAGAAGCTTCTTTGGATGAATATGTTAAGATGGTAGTGTCAAGGTCTCACATCCGAGGTTGCGACGCGTTGTCTGTACCAACGCCAGACAACATAACAACACGCAACCCTGAGTAATGTTAAACACGACAGAGAGAACGCGGCGTCGTTACCGACGCACGGATAGGTAGCCACGCACAGCAATTGAGTTCACCCCGTGAACCGTGCAGGGGACACCAGCTGACGTGTGCGTGTAAGCGTGTAGGACGCCAGAACGGGCAGACGGGCTTAGATCGTTGAACGGACAGGTCGCAAGGGAATGCGAGTTGAGTTTGAATCTGCCTTGAGAGCTAGCCTGTATGACAGTGGGAGACTGGTTCGAACGCTTGTATAGTTTGACTGTAAGTGAGATGTTTATTGCTTGCATGTATTATTATGTATTGTAGTGATATTGTTCATGCTATAATGATTGTTATGGATTGTCAGTGCGCGATGTTTGTGCGATGATAAATGCGGCGCGTCAATAAAACGTGTGAATAATACTTTCGGATATTCACTTCGTGTGATTTGATAGTTTGATATTACTTCACACTTGCCAGAAAACGAGCTACTTGTCTTGTGTTATGCAAGACTCTGACAAGTGCGAATGTGGAGGCTTTCGTCCGGGTTTTGAATCAAATGCGAACGTATAAATTTGTTTTTTCCGAGTTTGAAGCGAATGTGAACATGCCGATAGAAGTGCGCAAGTCATAGATTACGGTAAAGTAACGAATTAATAGAGTTGATTTAATTAAATTATAAGTGTGAAGATATTATTTGAAGCCAACCGAGGCGTCTTCAGAATTATCACTAAATTCAACAAATTTTGTACCTAAAATCCAAAATGGCGGCCGTGCCCTTGAATGTCATTGAGTAGGGTTAGTGTGAGCGTGAAAGTTGTTGATTGTGGTAACGACTAACAATAATACTTGACAGCATACAAACCTTTACAGACTTCAGTGACATTACACACACCATACATTTACAAACGTTCTAATTTCGGTTAGTTTAAAAAGTGCGGGTTTTTTGGGTCAACTTTACCTGAGTCTGGTGAACTTCAAAAATTTTTTGTGCGTCAACCCGAAAGACGTTCCAGTGTGATTTCGAGCACCACTGAACAGCACAGTACCCAAGGATTACTTGAGTATAAAATTTTTTTTCATCTCTCTTTATACTTTCGTTAGTCTGGCTTTAGACATTAACTGTGCTATAGATATTTGTAACTTACTAACATCATAAGTAATTTTGTTTATATTTATTCCATCATACCCATTGTTCATTATGTCTTCTTTGAACGATTTCATTGAAATGGGTTTAAAATTGAATATGGCTGGTGAGGAATTGAGAGCCTGGAGTGAGAATAAATATGCAGAATATCTTCTGGTTCAAGAAGAAGAGTGGGAACGTGAGGATAGAGCTGCCGAAGAGGCTTTCAAACAGAGTGAATTAGATTTGACTGTTAAGCAATCAGAAGCTGCTCTAAAAGAATCAGAAAGGGCATTAAAGCTTCAACAGGCACAAGCAGAAGCTGCTCTGAAAAATAAAGAGGCAGACTCAGAAGCTGCTTTAAAGCTTCAACAAGCACAATCAGAAGCTGCTTTAAAGCTTCAACAAGCACAATCAGAAGCTGCTCTAAAACAGTCAGAAGCTGCAGTGAGGCAAGCTGAGATCTTAGCCCAAAGTAAGCGAGAAGAGCAAGAAACACAACTAAAAATTGAACAGCTAAAAGCTGAATGTTCTAAAGATAAAGTGAATAGAGAAACAGACAAAGATCAACCTCATAAGAAGTATCAAGGTCTGATCAGAAGTTACAACACAGGTGATTGCATAGCAGCATTGACCCAAAATTTTGAATTTGTTATGGATCATTACAAAATCCCAAAACCTGAATGGGGGATATTATATGTAAGAAGTCTTTCTGGGGAACCTCTTAAAGTCATAGAGTCGATCCCAAATGACCTGAAAGAAGATTATCTTTACACTAAAGCAAAAATTATGTCACACTTTTTGCTACATGAATCAGGTTATAGAGAACAGTTTAGGAAGTTGTCTCCTAAGCCAACACACAAGTTCTCTGATTACATCTCAGAAATTCAAAATATTTTTTTCTAAATGGCTGTCAGCAGCCAAAGTAAATGGAAGTTATGACAAATTAGTTGATCTTATGTTGAGAGATAAGATTATCGCATCTCTCCCAGCTCCCTTTTCTAAATTTTTGTTGGAATGTCAGTGTGAAAGTGTTCAACAGATTGAAAGTCGTGGCTCTGGTTATTTTGCAGCCAATAAACAATGTTTCGCTAGTGGCTTGACTAGTACAGATTTCGTAGCATCAGCTACATATGGTAAATCAAAGTCAGTGCCCCACAATAAACAGAGACCATACAAGCAAAATACTGAGAAATACTATCAGTGTAAATATTGCCAGTTTTCACACAAGGAAAATGATATGTGTGACAAACACCCTGGGTACCTCACTTACTTGCAGAATTACTTAAGCAAGCAAGATAGGGTGAGAAAGAGCTACAAACGCCTCACAAAATGCTTCCTTTGTAAAGCTTATGGCCATTGGCGCCACTCTTGTAAAGGCAAGCAAATGATTGCAAAGACTAATTCAGCCATGAGTGATAGCTCTTCCTCAGACGAAGAAAGTGTGAAACATCATTTTGTAAATGCAGCACATGCCATTGAGGTGGTTCACCTTAATAGATGTACCATCTGTAATTCTTTTCATGAGGATGGCAGTTTAACATGCAGCCATTCCATACCAGATATCAATAAAGAGACCAATTTAAGAATTAACTCCCAAGGTAAATTGAATATCCACCATGGGTATGTTAATGGTAAAGCTGCTACCGTCTTAAGAGACAGCGGATGTACCCTCATTGGTCTAAAGAGAGACTATATTTTACCATCACAATATAGTGGTAAATATGTCACATGCAGGACATTCTCAGGGAACATAGAGAAATATCCACTTGCATGGGCATATATAACTACACCATTCCTTACAGGAAAGGTGAAATGCGCAGCATTAACCAATCCTTGCTGTGATATTATCATTGGAAACCTTCCTGAAGTGAATGACATACCACATGACATCAATACATCATATGTCAGTTGTAATATTGATACTACCACTTCACCTTCATCATCAATCACCATTCATGATGTATTACCACCTGTAAATGAATGTACAAATACCAACCTGGCTATGCCAGAACATACATGTAATTGTGTGAATGTAACATCAATGTGTGATGAGAATGATCGTTGCGATATTACAAATGCAGTAAGCAGATCTACTGCCCAAATGCAAGATCGAATCGATCAAACAGAGGCTTTACAACAAATATGTCCAGTTGTGACATCTCCTGAAACAACCAGGGAGAAGTTTATAACAGCCCAGAAAGCCGATCGATCTTTGCAGAAGTATTTTAAACTTATAGGCCAAAAGCCACGAGTAGCAAAGAATGCTAAATGGTATTTTGCTCTGAAAAACGGAATTCTGACACGGTACTATACCAAAGGTTCTAGCACTACAGAACAAACGGTGCTACCTGCAGAAAACCGCAATCAAGCATTAAAGCTAGCACATGACATACCCTTCGCAGGGCATATAGCTGATGCTAAAACAAGAGCAAGATTACTTACTCAATTCTATTGGCCTAAGTTTCGCAGTGATACCAAACGGTATTGCAGAAGTTGTGACATCTGCCATAAGCTTGTGAAACAGAAGAAACACTCGCAAGCTGAACTGCAATTAACAGAGTCAACAAGCAGACCTTTCAAAAATATCTCTGTCGACAGAATTGATCCTCTTGACCACATAATATCAAGAGGTACTAAATTTCGCCAGAAGCGAGTCCTTCTAAAACCATGACTTCCAAAGACATCAGGGAAGTCTGTTCCCATATTAGAACTAAGTTAGGGAGCCATAATACCAATTTCACTCACTCCTCATTAGTAATGTACCAATCTATGTTGACTGAAAGTGCAACTTTGTCTATACCCATTTCACCATATGAACATGGAACATCATTGCGTGATAGAATTATGAAATCATGTATATTAGCCAAAGGAGCTCTCCAAAAATCAGGAGCTATTTACCGACAATATGCTAACAGAGGAAATAGAACTATTACACTGACGCCAGGACAGGATGTTCTTCTTCTTTTGCCAAGTGATAGACATCTCTTAACTGACTCATGGCAAGGACCGTTCAAAGTGCTACGACAAATTTCGACGGTAGATTACGAGATTGCAGTTAGGGACAAACATAAAATTTTCCATATTAACATGCTCAAACCATATCACCACAGGCAAGACGAACAAGTAGAGACTGCAGCAAGCACCTCCATAGTGGACCAGACGGACGACAACGACACTGACGAGATACCGACACCAGTTCTTGACACGACGACCAGCTTAAGGACATTAAGGTAAACCCTAAACTGACGCAGACACAAACTGACAGTTGCAGACAACTGATACAAGACTACAGGACGATCTTTTCGGACAGCCCAGGACAGACAGATTTAGTGCAACACCAAATCATCTTAACATCTGACGTGCCTATTAAGTGTAGACCATATTCCATCCCTATACACTATAAAGAAAAACTTCATCAAGAAATCATTGATTTAGAAACAAATCATATCATTCGACGTTCACAATCTCATTTCTGTTCACCAATAGTTTTGGTACTCAAAAAGGACAACACTATTAGACTTTGTGTGGACTACCGTAAACTCAACAGCATTACACAGTTGGATTTAGAACCAATGAGCAACTGTGAAGACATCTTGACTGAACTATCTGACTCACGTTATTTTACTAAACTTGACATGACAAAAGGCTACTGGCAGATAGCTGTACATCCTGATAGTATACATCTGACTGCATTTGCCACACCTTGGGGTTTATACGAATGGTGTAAACTACCTTTCGGATTAGTCAATGCACCAGCTACCTTCGTCAGAATGACAAGAATTCTTTTGACAGACATTGCTAACATCATTTGGTACATGGACGACATTTGCATACACACAAAGGACATGACAGAGCACATAACAGCACTACAGCAGACATTTGACAGAATTAGACATCATGGACTGACTGTAAAACCTTCCAAAGTGGATATAGCCTTTCAAGAAATTTCATTTTTAGGCTATAAGATCTCAAATGTCTTTATATCAACTGACGATAACATCATGTCCAGAATTTTGAAATTGTCGCTTCCGACAACTAAGAAACAGTTGCGAAGTGTCTTAGGTCTTTTAAACTATTATAGACAGTTTATTCCTCATTTTGCTGAAGTGACCAAATGTTTCACTGATCTACTAACAAATAAACACCCCAATGTGATTGTAAACAGTGAATGTTTAAGGCCAGCATTTACGAAAATTCTTTCATATTTTTCTAAATCACCTATTCTGAAATTGCCAAATTTGAATATTACTTTTAGACTAAGATGTGATGCGAGCTCCGTAGCCATTGGAGGTGTGCTTCTCCAAGAACACGACCAAATCTTGTACCCAGTATACTACGTCTCTCGAAAACTGAACACCAGCGAACGAAATTACAGTACACCGGAACTCGAGGCTCTTGCCATGGTATTTTCGGTACGTAAACTTTCTAGATTTTTGTTAGGCAAACATTTCATTATTGAAACAGATAATACTCCGCTGACAATTGTTACCAGAGGAACGCCTAGTAACAGCAGGGTGGCAAGATGGTCCCTTCTTCTGCAGGACTATAGCTATGAGATTAACCATATAAAGGGTTCACAAAACTGTCTTGCAGACCTTTTGTCGAGATGTCCGTACAACGAACCTAATACCCAGTCGACACCAGAGCACAGTGCAGAGGGTGTATAAAACTGCAACGTAGATAGTGCTCAGTACCACAGCCAATTGTGACAATGTGTCAGTAACGCTGTGTACACCATTGTGATGGGGAAGATTGTATCTCCCAATGTATATAACTTATGTACATATTGTGATTCTTATTATTATCATGCGAATGAATGCGTGTATAATTGTGAGATATGTGAAAGAATGGAATCAGTATTATGTAAATGTGTTGTATGACTGTGAGATATGAGAAAGAATGTAATTATTATTGTAAATAAATATTATAACAACCAGACACTACAGAGAAGTGTCACGGGACAACACTACAGGATCCAAGAAGTTACCAAGCAACTAAAACGTGAGGTAATCCTAAAGTATCCAGACCGAGGTGCCCAAGACGTTTTAACAAGGTACGAAAGATGACTGCGACAGTACAATCCGAGCAGAAAGCGGAAGAGACGATCTAACAGCTGAAAGTAACAACTACTACTCCGTTTATAGAAGATCCATCCAGAACGGACCAGCTTTGTTTGAATGACATCACAACACATGTAATAGGAAAGTTGTATACTTCCGAGTTTTTGCATATTAATATTAAAAGTATATAAATCTATGACGTTGTATTAAAATGTGATTTAAAATATTTCCATATACGGAATTGTATATGTTGATTTGTATAGGATGTAATCTCAGCATCGTAACTTGATTGCTTCTTTACAAACGTGACTTTTTGTGCACATTTGTCAATAAGGATCAAATTATGACACTAAGAAGTGAGTTTGCAATTGTAATTTATGTCTTGTAAACGACGATAAATTATTGTTCCTAAATTTTCTGTATAATAACCAGGGGACATTATTCTAAATTGTTGGTGATATGTAAATATGTATTGTAACCATTAACATGTGTGCTTGATAAATGACATGTCAATGTAACATCGGTTAGATATGGACAGTATATTGCCAAAACTGTTGACCTTCATTAGAAACTCTAAATAGAGGTCTGATGGAGGAGTCATCTCAGAGGGAGATGCTCACGGCTTGACCTGATTATTTTAGTATTTTTGTTCTTGGTTGTGAGGTAGGGGCCAGTTTAGCCGATACCTACCGGACTAGCTGGGTCACAGCGAGGTAATGCCCATTAAATAGATTGTACTTGACTGTTGTACTTCATAGTGCAACATAAGTGGTGTATACATATTGTTGACTATTCACCTGTATATATTTATTATAATTGTTAATGTATAATGTTCGACTTTGACATGTTTAATAACACCTAGATATATATTGTACATGAAAGGAAATCCTTTCATGAAAAAGGGGTGTGGAGAGTGTCAAGGTCTCACATCCGAGGTTGCGACGCGTTGTCTGTACCAACGCCAGACAACATAACAACACGCAACCCTGAGTAATGTTAAACACGGCAGAGAGAACGCGGCGTCGTTACCGACGCCCGTATAGGTAGCCACGCACAGCAATTGAGTTCACCCCGTGAACCGTGCAGGGGACACCAGCTGACGTGTGCGTGTAAGCGTGTAGGACGCCAGAACGGGCAGACGGGCTTAGATCGTTGAACGGACAGGTCGCAAGGGAATGCGAGTTGTGTTTGAATCTGCCTTGAGAGCTAGCCTGTATGACAGTGGGAGACTGGTTCGAACGCTTGTATAGTTTGACTGTAAGTGAGATGTTTATTGCTTGCATGTATTATTATGTATTGTAGTGATATTGTTCATGCTATAATGATTGTTATGGATTGTCAGTGCGCGATGTTCGTGCGATGATAAATGCGGCGCGTCAATAAAACGTGTGAATAATACTTTCGGATATTCACTTCGTGTGATTTGATAGTTTGATATTACTTCACACTTGCCAGAAAACGAGCTACTTGTCTTGTGTTATGCAAGACTCTGACAGGTATCTCAGGTGTCAGTGTACAGAGTATCAAAAGAACATATTTTGTGACCAGACAATTACCTCCTAACAACTGTACAAATGCATATGTTACAGTATGCTACAGATTTATTCAGCATTGAAGGAAATGTCCTTCATGTATTGCTTACTCAATGCCGTAGACAGTTGTTTGAAGTACATGATGTTTGAATCACGTAAGAAGTAACTGCTGATGACACTTTGCCGTCTTAACCGAAGATAGTTTGTTATATTCTGCTTTTAAAAGAGCATAACAGCTATAACGCGAATATGACTGGAAATATTCAATTCGTGTAGTATCATCATCATTGGCACCTTTCCGTCTTGACAGACGATAGTTTGGTACATTGTGCTTCAAAAAGGTTTATTAACTACGATCCATGGCGGTGGCGAGTGTGGCTGGTAAGGCCAATTCTTGCTGCAAATGTTTGCCCACAGTAGGTGCATGTGAAAACATGGTCACTTCCACCATTTTGCACCATCTTACGTCTCTCACGCTCTGTGTGTGCTTTATCTGCAATCGTGTTCTCCTTTGTCTTTATTCCATTTCTGATAGTTGCCCTCCATGCATCACGTTCAGCGGCGACGTGCTCTCACGTGCTCGTGTAGTATATGCATGCCTAAAATGGGTGCTCATGATCGCATGGTAGTTTCTACAGTCATGCATCATCTGACATCTCATTGCTCGATGTGTGAACTATCTGCAGTAATGTTCTCCTTTGTCTTTATTCAATTCTTGATCTTTGCCCTCCATGCAACACTTTCAGCGACGACTTGCTCCAAATGTGCAATATAGTTCCTTATCATTTATACCCCGCTTACATACATCGTTGTACTGTAATAGAGATCGACCGCTAAAAATAAGTAATTTAATTGTTATAAACTAGTTTAGTTTAGTCGATGGATCAACATCACGGCACACGGGTGTAACCCATACGTTCTCCTCCTAACTCAAACATGAGTCTGGAGAAACTTAGCTCAGTGCATGAACTCCGTAGCACATGCGAGGATCCTGAAATACTTTGGGTAGATTTTAAAATCGAAATTTTGCCCGGGCAGCGCCGTTAGGCTACTCTTTTTCGATGTCCAACTGCCAAGGGATTTTTTACGTGCGCTAAAGTGCACACGGGCGTCCGATCTCACTACCCAGAGACCACGGGAAATGTTATTACTAGAGGTCCACGTGAAAGAATCCCCGGTCCTCACCGGGGCTTGAACCCGGGACCTCCAGCACTCGAGGCGGACACCATACCTCGAGACCACGCAGCCCCCCTGTTATAAACTGACTGCCAACTACTAATGAAATGCTGATTTTTAGCTGTGTTCTCATGTTTTAACTATTACACTTTGATGTCTTTACAGGTGCGCCCCTGGATCGAGTTCTGTGTCATGGAGCTGAAGGATGACACATGTCACTTTTGGAAATCAAAATTGGGTCAAGCTCACAAGATTGGAAATTTCAGTTGTACCACTGGCAACTTGGATTTAAATCTACGAAGTTGTGAAGCATGACAATTACGTTATTAAGAAATGTTTATATAAATGCAGATTATATATTTACTTCGCAAGTTTGAGATACTTTCATACTGCCAATCATTTTATGTGAAATGGCAGAAACAAAGAAGAGCGTAGATACAATGAAAGAACTTCGAGACTGGCTAGTGACAAAATGCCGCTTACCAGGCTTCGGAACTGACCATCGCAGTAAAACAGTAAACGGAAAAGGAAATGTGTCAAATGAAGCGAAAGACAGAACTGCAGCTCAATCTCAGCTATTTTCTGCTAACTTAGTCACCCCAAGAACCATTCCTCAGTTCGTTATTCCTGGTTCTTCTGACTCATCCAGACATCCGAGTATTGGTTCTAACGAGGAATTCCTCAGCCATTCCAGTGGAGAGCCTAGCATGACATCGTGGTCAGCCTCAACCAGCCCTGGTATCTCTCCAAGATCATCGTTCTCTGCCCTTACAGCTCCTGCTTACAATAGCGTCCGCATAAGATCCGCACCAGTTTCACCACGAAGAGATTCGCATGGCTTCTTAAGAGACTTTGGCATACGCTCTATGTGCCAGTTGCCACACGTGCACGGAGATCAATCCCCACTGGCAAATGGACACGCTTCAATGCCTGTCTGGAAGTTCTACAACAGTGGAAATACTCTCACAACCCTGGGGTATTGTCTCCAAGATCAAAGAGCATCGTCAAGGAAAGGCTCATTGACAATCCCAGCATCAGAGACAAGACATCGAACTCGCCGGATGCACAGATCCTTCCAGGACTTCTACTACCACCACGACGAACGTGCTGCATCCCCAAATACTCTTCAAGTCAATCATATATCGCCGGATTACAGAGGGATTTACACTGGAATGACAGATAAAAATGAATACCTACCAGTAAAAGAATCTTTCCAACGCTCCCAGCGATACTACAGGCGTCGCTCCTCGCTGGTTACCTCTGATGTCATGCGTCTGCTGTATCACCGTCAGAGCTTAGGATATGAAAATTGCTCAAATGGCAGTCCTAGACATTTAAGAAACAGAAGGCAACTTGCTCCCATAGACTCACTTCATGACAAACGACATTCCTCACCAGAAGTATCCAACATAGAATCTAGAAGAATAGAACATTTTGAGAAAATGAAATCCAACTCTCTGAACAGACTTTCTTCACACGATTCAACAGAACCTCCAAGAATGACACAGACAGAAACAGAACGCGGGGATGTCAAATTCTCTTTCCAGTACTTCCCAGCAACCAAGCGTCTCAAGGTGATCCTCATACGGGCCGAAGGACTTCGGTTTCCCTCAAAACCTGAGCTGGTCCTTAATCCATTTTTCAAAGTCTGTCTTATGCCTGGCAAATTGCAGAAACAGAGTTCCGAACCTAAACGGCATACGTCCGCTCCTATTTTAGATAAAGAGTTTTTCTTCACTGATTTGAGTCTGGAGGAAATGAAAAATTTGCGATTGAGGATCATGACGTTCCACAAAGCGCATCATCTGAAGCTGCCGGAGTATCTGGGAGAGGTGAACGTGCCTTTGTCAAACTACGACTTGCTCATTGAGAACAGGATGTGGAACGATTTGCATTTCAAGCCTTACAAGAAGGTAAGATGGTTCCGGCAGAAACAGAGAGAATGGAAGAAAGAGATAGGAGAGACTGATGGAGAAATACAGAGAGATATACTACGTGACTGGTCAACACATAGACAGACACATTGAAGCATCAGCCGATCAATGACAGACCCAGATAGATAAACAGAAGGGTTGACAGGCGGGACAGACATATAAGACAAACAACAGACAAACAAACAGACTCATAGACATCCATACAGTTAGACAGACAGTATGAACGAACAAACGAACTTTATTTTCGAAGATTTAAGACAGACAGACATAAAGACAGACAGACAGAGAGACAGACAGACAGACAGACAGACAGACAGACAGACAGACAGACAGACAGACAGACAGACAGACAGACAGACAGAAATGCCGCCTGTACACTTTGCGGACAGTATAAAAAGAAAATTAACAGGTATGTGTAAAAGAGTTTATTTAACTTGTGCATTTTCTAATCATATGCATATTTTAAAAATATAAATATAACTCATGCGGAAAGTGTAATTAACAAATGAAAGAGAATAAAAAAAAAAAATAAGATACACTCGATCTAAAATGCCCTGCTGAAGTCGAATGAGGGGAACAAGCCATACATAGAGTCCCGATGTGAACGAGTGCAGCCCCAGCGTCGAGATGAAACAAGCACAAAGAAGAATATTCTAGAAAATACAATGTAATGGACTTGACAAGATTTGTAAAGCCATTTTAATAAATATAGAACAGATGGGAAGATTATAGTTGTATAAAAATATATAATGTTTTTCTTTCATTAGCCTTTCAAGCAGTCACTGTTAGTTACTAGAGAAATCAAGGTATTCGCAACATTCGTCTCAGGAACCATATCCCCGTTGCTTCTAATGCCCTTCTAATCTGTTCATTGCCGTTCAGTGATTCACTGCGTTAAAGAAAAGCGTCTTCTACATAATTCGAAGTTTACAAATTGACCTGAGCTCTCAGGTCGATCCAGTCAGAAATGGATACAAGGAAATGTCTTGGGAAGTCAAGTCGGCCAGTGCGGTACTGACACATCACCCATCGAGTGCCGACTGTGTGTGTGTGCGCGCGCGTATGTGTGTGTGCGTGCGCGCGTGTGTGTATGTGTGTATGTGGGGAATGGACTCGAGGTTTCCCAGGGGCAAAGGCCACCTCGTGAAGTCTCAAGTCGCTGTGTGTCATTAGGATGACCACCTCTGGTTGATCTATGAAAATATTGTTCTAGCACACCACATGCTCGATGCTCCTCAGGGGTGTTAAAGAACCGTTAACGTTTCTATTGTAGATATAATGCTGAATGATTTAATTAATATTTCTCCCTGTGAGTCGCTCTAAGACGGACCCCTACTTACTTGCACAGACCAGAGATTGTGTTTAGCCAGATTCGTCTTAACTCAAACACTAATTTCTTTTTCGCATATCCTTTACATGACATTGCAGTCAACACCAGCATATTTCAGCTGCCGTTGATGTCTTCGCAAGTTTACGTTCAGTAATTTGCCATTGCTATCTGAACGACCAGCTCACATACCCCCGTAAGTAACCAACGCGACGTGATCTGCTGCCGAATCTCGCACAGCTGTAAACACTAAATACGTAGCTTCCATTATTTCTTATTGACAAAATATCAAATTCTTTTTCTTTTCTGATCGCTTAGGGATAATTACTGATTCAGACGGACTTTCAGAAGATATAATGTCCCTTGTTTTCAATGACTTGGTATTGTACTTCTCCGGTTTCTTTCATACGTTGTGGATTCCCCAATTTTGCCTTAATTTGTTCGGCAATGACTGCATTAATGTTGAGAAACGACTTTACAGCATTCGGGACATTTCCATATGTGCTCCGTCCTCATCTTCAACAAACCGCAAAAAGCCTCAATACAGATGGTACCATATGCAGTTATAATTTTTTTAAAATTAATATAACCATTTCTTGTCTGTACGCACCACGCATATGCTTGCACTCGTACACGTGTCTTACTCGTACCTACCACCCATGTAATAAACTGTGTTAATTCTCCTTTCTCGGTTTTATTTAATACAGCTACATTAATATGAAGATAGCGTGACCGCAGGAATTAATACGTGTCCACTTAAACTTCCGATGCGCTGATGTGCTGGTAGGGGGTTGGTTCCTTACATCGGTCAATTGGACTTCAACGTTAGCTTTTCGCTCACAAAGCAGTGGCAAGCTACTGAGAGTAAAATTCTCTAGTAAATCAACCTGGGATGGGTTGATCAACATCCTATAAAGGACAAACAACAAAGAGAAAACCCATAATTTAACCTTTTCCCCATAGATTAATTTAACCATTTCCCCTAGATTATATTTAGCAGTCGGACGGCAATGTGTGTTCATAGCTCACCCGAGCAAATATATATATTACACATAATACAAGAAAATGTGTTGCAAAACACATTGCACGAAACTGAGTTAAATGCAAATAACTACCAAATCGGATAATTTCTTCCAGACTTGTAACAGATGTTACTCCGTTTAACCGCCTGTGAATGAACAAATTCTCTTGAACTATTATTTGTAGATCTACGGAACTGAGCTCCAGATGATGACAGACATATGGCTAGAGTCTGCTTGCAGTGTCGTATTGGAAGACCGGGACTAGTGCACATTGTTCTTCTACGATACTTTCTTGTGTTCTTTACCACCACCTTCTTCTTCTTCTTCTTCTTCTTCTTCTTCTTCTTCTTCTTCTTCTTCTTCTTCTTCTTCTTCTTCTTCTTCTTCTTCTTCTTCTTCTTCTTCTTCTTCTTCTTCTTCTTCTTCTTCTTCTTCTTCTTCTCCTGCTGCTGCTGCTGCTGCTGCTGCTCCTCCTCCTCCTTCTTCTTCTTCTTCTTCTTCTTCTTCTTCTTCTTCTTCTTCTTCTTCTTCTTCTTCTTCTTCTTCTTCTTCTTCTTCTTCTTCTTCTTCTTCTTCTTCTTCTTCTTCTTCTTCTTCTTCTTCTTCTTCTTCTTCCTCTTCTTCTCCTCCTGCTGCTGCTGCTGCTCCTCCTCCTCCTCCTCATCCTCCTTCTTCTTCTTCTTCTTCTTCTTCTTCTTCTCCTTCTTCTTCTTCTTCTTCTTCTTCTTCTTCTTCTTCTTCTTCTTCTTCTTCTTCTTCTTCTTCTTCTTCTTCTTCTTCTTCTTCTTCTTCTTCTTCTTCATCTCTGTCGTCGTCATCGTCGAGCTCTTCTTCCTCTTCGTCGTCTTCCTTTTGCTGCTCCTACCTCAATTTATCCCCCCCCCCCTACTTTCTCTTTCTCTCTACTTTCCATTGCTTTCGAAATGCTTCTGATGCCCAGCCGAAGCATTGTTTATATAATGCCCATGTATAGTAAACAGCTGAGAAGAACCTATTGGTGTACCCATCTAGGTATATAGCCATAGCTGTGATGCTTTTGAACACAAAACTTCATTCTCACATGGCCATAGATCCATGTTTGTGTTGTCTATACCCAAAGCTGGGAGCCGCTGTGATAGCAGTGAGCACACTCGCCTACTAAGCTAGTGGTCCAGATTTATTTCTCAGCAAAGGAAGAATTACTCGTATTTTCCCCATAATTATAAATCTGGTGTCAACCAAGTTTAAGAAACATGCGTACATCATAAAAATGTAATTTTCTTGCGGGAAAATCGATGAGAAAGAGAACTGGCCAACTCACCTCATTAGTCGTGTTCTAGAATATGTGAAAGCTAAAGACTTCACGTGAATACGGTAATATCTGATATGGGACTACCTTACCTGTACACAGTCTGTATGAAAAAGTCTTTTAGATGTCTTAAAAGTCGAGAGGATCGACTTCTTTGCACCGGATTTTATCCCTTATGCTCGGTCTCATTCTGCAGGGAGGCCTACAGAAAACGTCGCACAAAGCACGAACTCCGTGACTCCAGTGACGACCCCCAGGCGTCTCCGAGAAAAATGCACTCGTGAACCGAACGACGTAGCCCGGAATTGAACCCACAACCTTCGGAGTGCGATCAAGCGGCTTGACCACTTCGCCACGGAGACTCCCTAAAGTCAGTATGAGAGTGTATTCATGCTGAGTGTGGGAATCACTCTCTGAATGTCTAATGGATATTCATTTACAGGACTTCGCAGACAACCCAGAACTTTTGGCTGTTTGTGATTTTTTGGCAAATTTACGTTTAGTAGTTTGCCATTGCTTTCTCAATAACCGACACTCATACCTGTTTAAAACCAACGCAAGCAGTCTGCTTCCAACTCGCCTGCATCGGTATGCGGGATTACGTATTGCGTCCGTAAACTCCCTCGCCACAGCGCCGGCCTATTGGACGTAGTATTATAGCGCGTGTGTGTGTGTAATCGTTAGAATGCTAACCTGCTAAAGTTAAAAGCCATGTCGGACGAGTGCTCGTTGTCCTCTAGTAGAGGGAAAGACTGGCCACCACAAAATGTGTTAGTCCTAGTACATTACAGACTTGTAGCAGGTTCCTGCTTAGGCACCTAATAGAATAGCAGTATAAACATGTTGCATATCCTCTACAGGACCTTGCTATCATCCCCAACCCCAGATTGATTTCCTAGGCAATTTTACATGAGAAAAATGAAAATCGTAAATTGATTCGAGAAATTAGACGTAGACAGTCAATATTTTTTGGACATTTTATGAGAAGAAATGGATTAGAGAACTTAGTGACAACTGGCAATATCGAAGGGGACAGACCAAGAGGAAGACCGAGAGGAAAATACCTGGATGGCTTGGCCACATGGTATGGACGAGACAGGAACACTGAGCTGATCCACGACGCTGGTGATCGAGTGAAATGGCGAGCCATGACCGCCCACGCTTTCCGGCATGGCACATGATTGTTAGAGTTTGCCTTTATTTCTTGAACGTCAAGTCGAACTTTTAAGTCTAACTGACCTGTGTAGGGAGCCATCCAACTGCTACGACGTCAATGAACTGGAAGTTTAAGAGCGAGAGCTATTTTCCATTTGGCCATCTTGACCCCCAAATAGTGTTAAAGAAATTAGAAACACACATCTAGAAAACGCCAGAATATTGTTACAAAACAAACTATTCAGAATTTTAAATAATAAATCTCAATTGTGGAGGAATGTGACAAAGCAATGCCAATGACAGATGCGAACATTAATTAGGAAAACACGTGTCACGTTTTATAGCAATTATTTAATGGTTAAAAACTTTCGTTGAACATTTCTCATGAATATTCTATTTTGATATATTCGTACACTTTTGGTAAATTAAGTTAGTATTGAATGAAAGTGAATGTAAAGGCAAATATATCTCCGAGCCAGAACATATTGGGAAGATGTGAGATGTTAAGCCTGACCATATTCTATATCAATAGCTTACCGAGGTTGGGTGACTAGTTCTCTTGCTATATCAATGGTATACCGAGGTTGGGTGACTAGTTCTCTTCCTATATCAATGGTATACCGAGGTTGGGTGACTAGATCTCTTCCTATATCAATGGCACACCGAGGTTGGGTGACTAGTCCTCTTGCTATATCAATGGCATACCGAGGTTGGGTGACTAGTTCTCTTCCTATATCAATGGCATACCAAGGCTGGGTGACTAGTTCTCTTCCTATATCAATGGTATACCGAGGTTGGGTGACTAGATCTCTTCCTATATCAATGGCATACCGAGGTTGGGTGACTAGTCCTCTTGCTATATCAATGGCATACCGAGGTTGGGTGACTAGTTCTCTTCCTATATCAATGGCATACCAAGGTTGGGTGACTAGTTCTCTTCCTATATCAATGGCATACCAAGGCTGGGTGACTAGTTCTCTTCCTATATCAATGGCATACCGAAGTTGGGTGACTAGTTCTCTTCCTATATCAATGGCGTAACCGAGGTTGGGTGACTAGTTCTCTTTCTATATCAATGGCATACCGAGGTTGGGTGACTAGTTCTCTTCCTATAGCAATGGCATACCAAGGTTGGGTGACTAGTTCTCTTCCTATATCAATGGCATACCAAGGTTGGGTGACTAGTTCTCTTCCTATATCAATGGCGTACCGAGGTTGGGTGACTAGTTCTCTTCCTATATCAATGGCTTACCGAGGTTGGGTGACTAGTTCTCTTCCTATATCAATGGCATACCAAGGTTGGGTGACTAGTTCTCTTCCTATATCAATGGCATACAAAGGTTGGGTGACTAGTTCTCTTCCTATATCAATGGCATACCGAGGTTGGTTGACTAGTTCTCTTCCTATATCAATGGCATACCGAGCTTGGGTGACTAGTTCTCTTCCTATATCAATGGCATACCAAGGTTAGGTGACTAGTTCTCTTCCTATATCAATGGCATACCAAGGTTAGGTGACTAGTTCTCTTCCTATATCAATGGCATACCAAGGTTAGGTGACTAGTTCTCTTCCTATATCAATGGCATACCAAGGTTAGGTGACTAGTTCTCTTCCTATATCAATGGCATACCGAGCTTGGGTGACTAGTTCTCTTCCTATATCAATGGCATACCGAGGTTGGGTGACTCGTTATCTTCCTATATCAATGGCATACCGAGGTTGGGTGACTAGTTCTCTTCCTATATCAATGGCATACCGAGGTTGGGTGACTAGTTCTCTTCCTATATCAATGGCGTACCGAGGTTGGGTGACTAGTTCTTTTCCTATATCAATGGCGTACCGAGGTTGGGTGACTAGTTCTCTTCCTATATCAATGGCATACCGAGGCTGGGTGACTCGTTATCTTCCTATATCAATGGCATACCGAGGTTGGGTGACTCGTCATCTTCCTATATCAATGGGGTACCGAGGTTGGGTGACTAGTTCTCTTCCTATATCAATGGCATACCGAGGTTGGGTGACTAGTTCTCTTCCTATATCAATGGCATACCGAGGCTGGGTGACTCGTTATCTTCCTATATCAATGGCGTACTGAGGTTGGGTGACTAGTTCTCTTCCTATATCAATGGCATACCGAGGTTGGGTGACTAGTTCTCTTCCTATATCAATGGCGTACCGAGGTTGGGTGACTAGTTCTCATCCTATATCAATGGCATACCGAGGTTGGGTGACTCGTTGTCTTCCTATATCAATGACATACCGAGGTTGGGTGACTCGTTATCTTCCTATATCAATGGCATACCGAGTTTTGGTGACTAGTTCTCTTCCTATATCAATGGCATACCGAGTTTTGGTGGCTATTTCTCTTCCTATATCAATGGCATGCCGGTCTCTCTGGCTGTGGGGTTACAATACTTTCTCTCTGTAATCCCGTTTATCACGCAGAGTCTCGCAGCGGAGCGAGAACTGAGGTGGTTCGACCCCCGCTCGTGACTTGCGGATACTGAGCCGGCCGCTCAGAAAGCAATGGCAAACTACTGAGCGTAATCTTGCCAAGAGATCAACAGACAGCTGAAAGATGCTGCTGTTGACAGCTAAGTCCTGTAAAAGGATACGCAAAAAAAAAAAAAAAAAAAATATCAATGGCATACCGAGTTTTGGTGACTAGTTCTCTTCCTATATCAATGGCATACCGAATTTTGGTGACTAGTTCTCTTCCTATATCAATGACATACCGAGTTTTGGTGACTAGTTCTCTTTCTATATCAATGGCATACTGAGTTTTGGTGACTAGTTGTCTTCCTATATCAATGGCATACCGAGTTTTGGAGACTAGTTCTCTTTCTATATCAATGGCATACCGAGGTTTGGTGACTAGTTCTTTTCCTATATCAATGGCATACAGAGGTTAGGTGATAGTTCTCTTCCTATATCAATGGCGTACCGAGGCTGGGTGACTAGTTCTCTTCCTGTATCAATGGCATACCGAGGTTGGGTGACTAGTTCTCTTCCTATATCAATGGCATACCGAGGTTGGGTGACTAGTTCTCTTGCTATATCAATGGCATACCGAGGTTGGGTGACTAGTTCTCTTGCTATATCAATGGCATACCAAGGTTGGGTGACTAGTTCTCTTCCTATATCAATGACATACCAAGGCTGGGTGACTAGTTCTCTTCCTATATCAATGGCATACCGAGGCTGGGTGACTAGTTCTCTTCCTATATCATTGGCATACCGAGCTTGGGTGACTAGTTCTCTTCCTATATCAATGGCATACCGAGCTTGGGTGATTAGTTCTCTTCCTATATCAATGGCATACCGAGCTTGGGTGACTAGTTCTCTTCCTATATCAATGGCATACCGAGGTTGGGTGACTAGTTCTTTTCCTCGTTCACAAGCGATTCATTAACATTATAACAGTTGTAAGTCTGTGGCCGCCCTCCTTGGCGATGGCGTTGCGGGCGCGATTCGTAATGTCGCTTACCCACGTTCGCAACACATTTGGCCTAAGACCGTGCCGCGCTGATTTCAATGTGTTCGTATATGAGCCGGTCGTCCAGAAAGCACTGGCAAACTACTGAACGTAAAACTTGCGTAGACACAACAACGGCAGTAACATGCTGGATTTGACTGCAACGTCCTGTAAGGGATATGCAACTTTAAAAACAAGTCTGTTTCATATCCTTTACAGGACGTAGCAGTCAACTCCAGTATATTTTGGCTGGTGGTGATTCCTGGGCAGGTTTGTCATTGCTTTCTGAATGACCAGCATCCATACTATGTGTTTCGAACGCTGCATGCGAGATTACGAACTGCGTCCGTAAAATCCTTCGCCACGGAGCGGCTAACAGGTGTACAGGACCCATTATATGAGAATGAATCAGGGGGGATTAGCTTAACACGAAGTACCACGAACATATGAAACGCACAATAAACCACTTCAATTATAACTAAGATAGAGTAAGCTGGTTCAATAAGGTGGACAGTGTGTTTCCTTCCCCCGAGGGTCGGACGGACCCATGTTAAGAAATTTGAGCGACCCCAAATATCGTTTGGTTCGGAATAAAAGAGTGCTGCTGCCCAGATGCTAATGCCGTGGTTTGACTTGAGGATATACTGCTGTATGGCAGTGAATCT
>OY992877.1:19475067-19644179 GCA_963921405.1 Cepaea hortensis | reverse complement strand
TTCTCTTCTTCTTCTTCTTCTTCTTCTTCTTCTTCTTCTTCTTCTTCTTCTTCTTCTTCTTCTTCTTCTTCTTCTTCTTCTTCTTCTTCTTCCTCTTCTTCTTCTCCTGCTGCTGCTGCTCCTCCTCCTCCTCCTCCTCCTTCCTTCTTCTTCTTCTTCTTGTTCTTTTCTTCTTCTTCTTCTTCTTCTTCTTCTTCTTCTTCTTCTTCTTCTTCTTCTTCTTCTTCTTCTTCTTCTTCTTCTTCTTCTTCTTCTTCTCCATCTCTGTCGTCGTCATCGTCGAGCTCTTCTTCCTCTTCGTCGTCTTCCTTTTGCTGCTCCTACCTCAATTTATCCCCCCCTCCCTACTTTCTCTTTCTCTCTACTTTCCATTGCTTTCGAAATGCTTCTGATGCCCAGCCGAAGCAATGTTTATATAATGCCCATGTGTAGTAAACAGCTGAGAAGAATCTATTGGTGTACCCATCTAGGTATATAGCCATAGCTGTGATGCTTTTGAACACAAAACTTCATTCTCACATGGCCATAGATCCATGTTTGTGTTGTCTATACCCAAAGCTGGGAGCCGCTGTGATAGTAGTGAGCACACTCGCCTACTAAGCTAGTGGTCCAGATTTATTTCTCAGCAAAGGAAGAATTACTCGTATTTTCCCCATAATTATAAATCTGGTGTCAACCAAGTTTAAGAAACATGCGTACATCATAAAAATGTAATTTTCTTGCGGGAAAATCGATGAGAAAGAGAACTGGCCAACTCACCTCATTAGTCGTGTTCTAGAATATGTGAAAGCTAAAGACTTCACGTGAATACGGTAATATCTGCTATGGGACTACCTTACCTGTACACAGTCTGTATGAAAAAGTCTTTTAGATGTCTTAAAAGTCGAGAGGATCGACTTCTTTGCACCGGATTTTATCCCTTATGCTCGGTCTCATTCTGCAGGGAGGCCTACAGAAAACGTCGCACAAAGCACGAACTCCGTGACTCCAGTGACGACCCCCAGGCGTCTCCGAGAAAAATGCACTCGTGAACCGAACGACGTAGCCCGGAATTGAACCCACAACTTTCGGAGTGCGATCAAGCGGCTTGACCACTTCGCCACGGAGACTCCCTAAAGTCAGTATGAGAGTGTATTCATGCTGAGTGTGGGAATCACTCTCTGAATGTCTAATGGATATTCATTTACAGGACTTCGCAGACAACCCAGAACTTTTGGCTGTTTGTGATTTTTTGGCAAATTTACGTTTAGTAGTTTGCCATTGCTTTCTCAATAACCGACACTCATACCTGTTTAAAACCAACGCAAGCAGTCTGCTTCCAACTCGCCTGCATCGGTATGCGGGATTACGTATTGCGTCCGTAAATCCCCTCGCCACAGCGCCGGCCTATTGGACGTAGTATTATAGCGCGAGTGTGTGTGTAATCGTTAGAATGCTAACCTGCTAAAGTTAAAAGCCATGTCGGACGAGTGCTCGTTGTCCTCTAGTAGAGGGGAAGACTGGCCACTACAAAATGTGTTAGTCCTAGCACATTACAGACTTGTAGCAGGTTCCTGCTTAGGCACCTAATAGAATAGCAGTATAAACATGTTGCATATCCTCTACAGGACCTTGCTATCATCCCCAACCCCAGATTGATTTCCTAGGCAATTTTTACATGAGAAAAATGAAAATCGTAAATTGATTAGAGAAATTAGACGTAGACAGTCAATATTTTTTGGACATTTTATGAGAAGAAATGGATTAGAGAACTTAGTGACAACTGGCAATATCGAAGGGGACAGACCAAGAGGAAGACCGAGAGGAAAATACCTGGATGGCTTGGCCACATGGTATGGACGAGACAGGAACACTGAGCTGATCCACGACGCTGGTGATCGAGTGAAATGGCGAGCCATGACCGCCCACGCTTTCCGGCATGGCACATGATTGTTAGAGTTTGCCTTTGTTTCTTGAACGTCAAGTCAAACTTTTAAGTCTAACTGACCTATGTAGGGAGCCATCCAACTGCTACGACGTCAATGAACTGGAAGTTTAAGAGCGAGAGCTATTTTCCATTTGGCCATCTTGACCCCCAAATAGTGTTAAAGAAATTTGAAACACACATCTAGAAAACGCCAGAATATTGTTACAAAACAAACTGTTCAGAATTTTAAATAATAAATCTCAATTGTGGAGGAATGTGACAAAGCAATGCCAATGACAGATGCGAACATTAATTAGGAAAACACGTGTCAACGTTTTATAGCAATTATTTAATGGTTAAAAACTTTCGTTGAACATTTCTCATGAATATTCTATTTTGATATATTCGTACACTTTTGGTAAATTAAGTTAGTATTGAATGAAAGTGAATGTAAAGGCAAATATATCCCCGAGCCAGAACATATTGGGAAGATGTGAGATGTTAAGCCTGACCATATTCTATATCAATGGCATACCGAGGTTGGGTGACTAGTTTCTTGCTATATCAATGGTATACCGAGGTTGGGTGACTAGTTCTCTTCCTATATCAATGGCATACCGAGGTTGGGTGACTAGTTCTCTTCCTATATCAATGGCGTACCGAGGTTGGGTGACTAGATCTCTTCCTATATCAATGGCATACCGAGGTTGGGTGACTAGTTCTCTTGCTATATCAATGGCATACCGAGGTTGGGTGACTAGTTCTCTTGCTATATCAATGGCATACCGAGGTTAAGTGACTAGTTGTCTTTCTATATCAATGGCATACCGAGGTTGGGTGACTAGTTCTCTTCCTATATAAATGGCATACCGAGGCTTGGTAACTAGTTCTCTTCCTATATCAATGGCATACCGAGATTGGGTGACTAGTTCTCTTGCTATATCAATGGCATACCGAGTTTTGGTGACTAGTTCTCTTGCTATATCAATGGCATACCGAGTTTTGGTGACTAGTTCTCTTCCTATATCAATGGCATACCGAGGTTGGGTGACTAGTTCTCTTCTTATATAAATGGCATACCGAACTTGGGTGACTAGTTCTCTTCCTATATCAATGGTATATCAAGGTTGGGTGACTAGTTCTCTTCCTATATCAATGGCGTACCGAGGTTGGGTGACTAGTTCTCTTCCTATATCAATGGCATACCGAGGTTGGGTGACTAGTTCTATTCCTGTATCAATGGCATACCGAGGTTGGGTGACTAGTTCTCTTCCTATATCAATGGCATACCGAGCTTGGGTGACTAGTTCTCTTCCTATATCAATGGCATACCGAGGTTGGTTGACTAGTTCTCTTCCTATAGCAATGGCATACCGAGGTTGGGTGACTAGTTCTCTTCCTATATCAATGGCATACCAAGGTTGGGTGACTAGTTCTCTTACTATATCAATGGCATACCGAGGCTGGGTGACTAGTTCTCTTCCTATATCAATGGCATACCAAGGTTGGGTGACTAGTTCTCTTCCTATATCAATGGTATACCAAGGCTGGGTGACTAGTTCTCTTTCTATATCAATGGCATACCGAAGTTGGGTGACTAGTTGTCTTCCTATATCAATGGCGTACCGAGGTTGGGTGACTAGTTCTCTTTCTATATCAATGGCATACCGAGATTGGGTGACAAGTTCTCTTCCTATAGCAATGACATACCAAGGTTGGGTGACTAGTTCTCTTCCTATATCAATGGAATACCAAGGTTGGGTGACTAGTTCTCTTCCTATATCAATGGCGTACCGAGGTTGGGTGACTAGTTCTCTTCCTATATCAATGGCTTACCGAGGTTGGGTGACTAGTTCTCTTCCTATATCAATGGCATACCAAGGTTGGGTGACTAGTTCTCTTCCTATATCAATGGCATACCGAGGTTGGTTGACCAGTTCTCTTCCTATATCAATGGCATGGCCGAGCTTGGGTGACTAGTTCTCTTCCTATATCAATGGCATACCAAGGTTAGGTGACTAGTTCTCTTCCTATATCAATGACATACCAAGGTTAGGTGACTAGTTCTCTTCCTATATAAATGGCATACCAAGGTTAGGTGACTAGTTCTCTTCCTATATCAATGGCATACCAAGGTTAGGTGACTAGTTCTCTTCCTATATCAATGGCATACCGAGGTTGGGTGACTAGTTCTCTTCCTATATCAATGGCGTACCGAGGTTGGGTGACTAGTTCTTTTCCTATATCAATGGCGTACCGAGGTTGGGTGACTAGTTCTCTTCCTATATCAATGGCATACCGAGGCTGGGTGACTCGTTATCTTCCTATATCAATGGCATACCGAGGTTGGGTGACTCGTTATCTTCCTATATCAATGGCGTACCGAGGTTGGGTGACTAGTTCTCTTCCTATATCAATGGCATATCGAGGTTGGGTGACTAGTTCTCTTCCTATATCAATGGCATACCGAGGCTGGGTGACTCGTTGTCTTCCTATATCAATGGCATACCGAGGTTGGGTGACTCGTTATCTTCCTATATCAATGGCATACCGAGTTTTGGTGACTAGTTCTCTTCCTATGTCAATGGCATACCGAGTTTTTGTGGCTAGTTCTCTTCCTATATCAATGGCATACCGAGTTTTGGTGACTAGTTCTTTTCCTATATCAATGGCATACCGAGTTTTGGTGACTAGTTCTCTTCCTATATCAATGGCATACGAGTTTTGGTGACTAGTTCTCTTTCTATATCAATGGCATACCGAGTTTTGGTGACTAGTTGTCTTCCTATATCAATGGCATACCGAGTTTTGGTGACTAGTTCTCTTTCTATATCAATGGCATACCGAGGTTTGGTGACTAGTTCTTTTCCTATATCAATGGCATACAGAGGTTAGGTGATAGTTCTCTTCCTATATCAATGGCGTACCGAGGCTGGGTGACTAGTTCTCTTCCTGTATCAATGGCATACCGAGGTTGGGTGACTAGTTCTCTTCCTATATCAATGGCATACCGAGGTTGGGTGACTAGTTTTCTTGCTATATCAATGGCATACCAAGGTTGGGTGACTAGTTCTCTTCCTATATCAATGACATACCAAGGCTGGGTGACTAGTTCTCTTCCTATATCAATGGCATACCGAGGCTGGGTGACTAGTTCTCTTCCTATATCATTGGCATACCGAGCTTGGGTGACTAGTTCTCTTCCTATATCAATGGCATACCGAGCTTGGGTGACTAGTTCTTTTCCTATATCAATGACATACCAAGGTTGGGTGACTAGTTCTCTTCCTATATCAATGGAATACCAAGGTTGGGTGACTAGTTCTCTTCCTATATCAATGGCGTACCGAGGTTGGGTGACTAGTTCTCTTCCTATATCAATGGCTTACCGAGGTTGGGTGACTAGTTCTCTTCCTATATCAATGGCATACCAAGGTTGGGTGACTAGTTCTCTTCCTATATCAATGGCATACCGAGGTTGGTTGACCAGTTCTCTTCCTATATCAATGGCATGGCCGAGCTTGGGTGACTAGTTCTCTTCCTATATCAATGGCATACCAAGGTTAGGTGACTAGTTCTCTTCCTATATCAATGACATACCAAGGTTAGGTGACTAGTTCTCTTCCTATATAAATGGCATACCAAGGTTAGGTGACTAGTTCTCTTCCTATATCAATGGCATACCAAGGTTAGGTGACTAGTTCTCTTCCTATATCAATGGCATACCGAGGTTGGGTGACTAGTTCTCTTCCTATATCAATGGCGTACCGAGGTTGGGTGACTAGTTCTTTTCCTATATCAATGGCGTACCGAGGTTGGGTGACTAGTTCTCTTCCTATATCAATGGCATACCGAGGCTGGGTGACTCGTTATCTTCCTATATCAATGGCATACCGAGGTTGGGTGACTCGTTATCTTCCTATATCAATGGCGTACCGAGGTTGGGTGACTAGTTCTCTTCCTATATCAATGGCATATCGAGGTTGGGTGACTAGTTCTCTTCCTATATCAATGGCATACCGAGGCTGGGTGACTCGTTGTCTTCCTATATCAATGGCATACCGAGGTTGGGTGACTCGTTATCTTCCTATATCAATGGCATACCGAGTTTTGGTGACTAGTTCTCTTCCTATGTCAATGGCATACCGAGTTTTTGTGGCTAGTTCTCTTCCTATATCAATGGCATACCGAGTTTTGGTGACTAGTTCTTTTCCTATATCAATGGCATACCGAGTTTTGGTGACTAGTTCTCTTCCTATATCAATGGCATACCGAGTTTTGGTGACTAGTTCTCTTTCTATATCAATGGCATACCGAGTTTTGGTGACTAGTTGTCTTCCTATATCAATGGCATACCGAGTTTTGGTGACTAGTTCTCTTTCTATATCAATGGCATACCGAGGTTTGGTGACTAGTTCTTTTCCTATATCAATGGCATACAGAGGTTAGGTGATAGTTCTCTTCCTATATCAATGGCGTACCGAGGCTGGGTGACTAGTTCTCTTCCTGTATCAATGGCATACCGAGGTTGGGTGACTAGTTCTCTTCCTATATCAATGGCATACCGAGGTTGGGTGACTAGTTTTCTTGCTATATCAATGGCATACCAAGGTTGGGTGACTAGTTCTCTTCCTATATCAATGACATACCAAGGCTGGGTGACTAGTTCTCTTCCTATATCAATGGCATACCGAGGCTGGGTGACTAGTTCTCTTCCTATATCATTGGCATACCGAGCTTGGGTGACTAGTTCTCTTCCTATATCAATGGCATACCGAGCTTGGGTGACTAGTTCTCTTCCTATATCAATGGCATACCGAGCTTGGGTGACTAGTTCTCTTCCTATATCAATGGCATACCGAGGTTGGGTGACTAGTTCTTTTTTTCGTTCACAAGCGATTCATTAACATTATAACAGTTGTAAGTCTGTGGCCGACCTCCTTGGCGAAGGCGTTGCGGGCGCGATTCGTAATGTCGCTTACCCACCTTCGCAACACATTTGGCCTAAGACCGTGCCGCGCTGATTTCAGTGTGTTCGTATATGAGCCGGTCGTTCAGAAAGCACTGGCAAACTACTGAACGTAAAACTTGCGTAGACACAACAACGGCAGTAACATGCTGGATTTGACTGCAACGTCCTGTAAGGGATATGCAACTTTAAAAACAAGTCTGTTTCATATCCTTTACAGGACGTAGCAGTCAACTCCAGTATATTTTGGCTGGTGGTGATTCCTGGGCAGGTTTTTCATTGCTTTCTGAATGACCAGCATCCATACTATGTGTTTCGAACGCTGCATGCGAGATTACGAACTGCGTCCGTAAAATCCTTCGCCACGGAGCCGGCTAACAGATGTACAGGAACCATTATATGAGAATGAATCAGGGGGGATTAGCTTAACACGAAGTACCACGAACATATGAAACGCACAATAAACCACTTCAATTATAACTAAGATTGAGTAAGCTGGTTCAATAAGGTGGACAGTGTGTTTCCTTCCCCCGAGGGTCGGACGGATCCATGTTAAGAAATTTGAGCGACCCCAAATATCGTTTGGTTCGGAATAAAAGAGTGCTGCTGCCCAGATGCTAATGCCGTGGTTTGACTTGAGGATATACTGCTGACAATGATTACTTGAAACAATGGCTCGCACACACACGAATCTGGCAGATGCTCAGATGAAAGGATCAAGACAGACTCAGGGCGGCAGCTGGTATAACATTTATTCCCAGAGGATCATCATCATTATTACCATCATCATCATCATCATCATCATCATCATCATCATCATCATCATCATCATCATCCGGTGTCCTGCCGGCTGGGGAGGGCGATCATGCCCCTCCACAAATTGCGATTTCCGAGGGTTTGGATTGACTCTCTTCCGCGCCATGACACAAGACTGTCAAGAATCTTCTCACGCTGTCTTCTTCTATCTCTTTTTCAGCAAATCTTTCAGGTTGTCACAAAATGTTCCACTTTTTTTCTTCGCATAGTTTGACCTTAAAAAAAAAAAATTATTGCCTTTTTCTGATATTTGTTGATAAGTTGTCTGTGCGACTCAGCTTCCCTCAAAATGTCCAGATTGTCCATTTTGACTGCCCAATTAATTTTCAGCATTCTTCTATAAAACTAAATCTTCAGGCTTTTGGGGATGTTTTCGCCTGTTAATTAATTGGCCAGTCCCTGCGGATACACATAACATATACTCCCACAACAAGCTGAGATACTTACTGGCATATTATCTTCTTCTTCGCGTCCTAGACGTAGAGATTTAAATTACAAGTACCTCAGAAGTCAGACTGGGTTCGCTCACTGTCGGAGGACACTGGCAATAGGGGAAGCTAGCCCACAGGCAACAATCAGTCGAATACACTCACTTGTACTAGTAACTGCTGGTAGTTGTAGCTCGGGTGTGGACTACGTTTGGGTTCAAAGCGAGCGAACCCCCCCCCCCCCCCCCCCCCCCACCAAAAAAAAAAAAAAAAAAAAATTACCAACTCTCAATGTTCTTGCACGAATACCGAGGAGCACATACTATTTACAATACATATAACTGTTCGTTAACAATGACTCCGAATGATTAAGCAGCGCAAAAGATCTGCATACAAAACAAACCATCCAGTTGCTTCCGAATCTAGAATAGATCAGAGATATTCCTGTCTTCCATCTTCTCTTATTAGTTTGTTTTCTTTATTCTTTTGTTTGATCCAGATTAATTTAATTAATCCACGCACTGAGGCTGTTCCCGCGAAACAAGCCGGTATAATTAAGTCAGCGCGCATATTGTTTAGTTGGGATTAATCTTCTGTGCACTTTCTGTGACATTTGTGATGTGTGATCGTTGTATGCTTGGTTCGGGGAGCCGAATTATGAATTATGTAGGTACTTTGATGGACTGGATTCGGTCAGAATTAGGCTGTGAGAAAGGAAACTGGTCAATCAACCAAGTAATTCCACTGTCAAGTGTGTGTGTGTGTGTGCGTGTGCGTGTGCATGTGCGTTTTCGCGTGTGTGCGTGTGTGTATGTGTATATAAATTATATCACTTCAGGGTCAAGTGATCATCAAGTTATTCCAGAATGAACTGATTTTGCCTTGCCATTTAAACCAAGGTGGGTGGTTAAAGGCCTCCGCATTTAAAAGCAAATGTCGACTGTCAGGACAAGTGTCTGTTTAAGTGAAGAGACGCCCACTTATTTCAGTGAATTCCCGTCGCTGAGCGACTTTTGTGTTAATAATGTTGTTTGTCCATCAAGAATGATGATGACCATTCATTTCATCCAGTGGGGTTGAAGGTATGGAGCCGTGGGTTCTAAGATGGCTGATAAGGCCTATTTTGGCTCGAAATGTTCTTTGACAATGTGGGCAAAGAATGCTTGACGTTTCTGGAGGAGGATTTCCTGTAGTGGTTTTTCTGTCCTGCCTTTTCTTCACAGCTCTTGCAGTCCTGGTTGCCTCACATATGACCGCACCCTTGCGTAATGATGCACGCCACGAATTTCGGTCTCTGGCTGCAGCCTCCCAGGTGTCATGATGAATTCCAAAAGCCTTCAGTGAAATTTTCAGTGTCTTTAAAGCGGTTCCTCTGGCCACCTTGGGAGCGTTTACAACAACGCAGTTCGCTGTAAAAAATTCGTTTAGGGAGCCTGTGATCTGGCATGCGAGTCAAGTGACCAGCCCAGCGAATCTGATTCTTAATCAGTAGAGTGTGGATACTGGGCATGGACGCTCTTTCTAGGACTTCAGTGTCTGGAATCTTGTCTTGCCATTTAATCTTCAGTAGCTTCCTTAGGCAGACTGTGTGGAAGTGGTTTAATTTCCTAGCGTGTCGCTGATAAACAGTCCAGGTTTCACAAGCATATAGCAGTGTGGATAATACGACTGCTTTGTAGACTTTTAGCTTTGTTTGCAAGCTTATTCCAGTTCTGTCCCATACATTCTTGTACAGTCTGCCTAAGGCCGCACTGGCCTTGGAGATTCTTGCATTCACTTCGTCATCAATTGTGGCAGCTTGTGACACAGTGCTGCCAAGATAGGTGAATTTGTCCACAACACTTAGTCTATGATCATTCACTTTGATATTCGGCTCAGTGTGATTATTCCCTTGAGATGGCTGGTACATAACTACAGTTGATATTGAGCCCAAAGTTGGCACAGGCATGTGAGAAAGCTGAAACATTATGTTGCATGTCCGCCTCTGAGTTGGCGTATAGAGAGCAATCATCAGCAAACAGGAGCTCTCTGACGGTGTCGCTGTTAATTTTGCTTTTAGCTTTCAGCCTTCTGAGATTGAATAACTTGCCATCCATACGGTAGTTGATGTCTATTCCAATGTTGTTGTTCTCGAAGGCATTCATCAACATGGCTGAAAACATGAGGCTGAACATTGTTGGTGCCAGGACACATCCTTGCTTCACTCCATTGGTGACAGGAAAGGGTTAAGACAGTTCACCATTTTCCTGTACTCTTGCCTGCATGCCATCATGAAATAGCCGCACTATTTGGACAAACTTTCGTGGACAGCCATATTTTGCCATAATCTTCCACAGTCCTTCTCTGCTGACTGTACCAAAAGCCTTGGTAAGGTCAATGAACGTGGAGAACGTTTCGCAGTTCTGTTCATGACATTTCTCTTGCAGCTGCCTTGCAGCGAAAATCATGTCAACAGTTCCACGTTCTTTTCTGAAGCCACATTGACTCTCAGGAAGAAGACCTTGATCGAGATGGGCTGTGAGGCGATTGAGAAGAATTCTGGCGAGTATCTTCCCTGCAAATGAAAGCAAGGAGATGCCTCGGTGGTTGTCACAGGATTGGCGGTTTCCTTTACGTTTGTAAAGGTGGACTATTGACGCGTCCTTGAAATCTTGTGGCATGGTCTCGTTCACCCATATGTTTGTAAAGACTTGGTGAAGCTGCTCTGTTAGGACCGGCCCACCTGCCTTGTATATCTCTGCTGGGATGGAGTCAGGACCAGGTGCCTTGCCGCCGGAGAGTTGCTGGATGGCTTTGTTTACTTCCACTATGGTTGGCAGGTCGTCAAGTGTCTCATTGGTGGGAACTTGAGGCGGGCAGTTGATGGTTTCATCATCGAAGAAGGAAGTTGCATTTAAGCTGTTGCTGAAATGCTCTGCCCAGCGTTGAAGGATTTCTTTCTTATCGGTGACCAATGTTCCCCCATCTGCACTGAGGAGGGGAACTACGCCTGGTGATGAAGGACCATAGACCGCTTTCAGTGAGTCGTAGAAGTTTTTCATATCATGTCTGTCAGCAAAGCCCTGAATTTAATCAGCTTTGCTGCTCAGCCATACATGAGTACCGCATGTGCCGAAGTTTCTGCTGCACTACTCTCTGAATGTTCTTGAAGGCATCTTTTTTTTATGTTGACTTTGGGTCATTCAAATGTGCCTTGAGGAGAAGATGTTTCTCGGCCAGCAATTGGTTGATGTCTTTCGGAATTTTCATCAAACCAGTCTTTATGCTTTCGGGGGGCTGGCCCCAGGAATTCCATTGCAGTGTTGTAAATTATGTCCTTTAGGGCTCTCCATTCTGTTTCTGTATCCTGTTAAGCTGCAGCATTGGGCTTGAGGCGGTCTTCCAGCATATTTTCAAACGACTGCTGCATTTTCTTGCTGTTTAGGCGGGTGACATTTAGCTTTTTTTTGCATTTTCACCCCTTGAGGACGCCGTGGTGGCCTGATGTGAATGTTTATTTTCGAGACAATGAGACGATGGTCTGTCCAACATTCGGCACCACACATGGATTTTGTCACTCGAACGTCTTGTCTGTCACTTCTCCTGACGATGATATAGTCAATGAGGTGCCAGTGTTTCGAGCGAGGGTGCATCCACGATGTCCTATTTCTCATGGGGAGACGGAAAATTGTGTTCGTAATCAGGAGATCATGTTCGGCACATGTCTGAAGGAAGAGGAGTCCATTGCTGTTACAATTTCCGACTCCATGCTTTCCAATAATGCCACTCCAAGAGGTGGTGTCCGTGCCTACTCTGGCATTGAAATCCCCAAGGAGTATAAGTTTGTCTCCTTTGGGAACAGATGTTAATACATTGTGCAGGTCCTCATAGAACTTGTTCTTGGCATCATCTTCGTTGGTCATAGTTGGTGCGTAGACACTCACAATGGTTGCATGCTTCCTCCCATTCAGCAGGGGCAACTTCATGGTCATGAGCCTGTCGTTTATAGCCTTTGGAAATCCAGCTAATTTGCCGTCCAGGGCCGACTTAATGGCAAATCCCACAACGGATTGGCGTCTTTCCTCACTTTTCCTTCCACTCCAGAAAAATGTGTAGCCGGCACCTATTTCACAGATTTGGCCTTCTTCTGCAAGTCGTGTCTCGCTCAAGGCTGCAATGTCGATGTTGTACCTGCCCAGCTCTCTCCCAATCAGTGCTGTTCGTCTCTCTGGACCCGACGCGCCGTCTCTGTCAAGTAGGGTGCGTACATTGCAAGTTCCAATTGTTAAGGGAATATGGTTTACTCTTTTAGCTTTGCTTGTTTTATCTTTCTTTGTATGTCGATCGCAGTTAGGGTACCCACCAACCGCGGCTAGCTGGTTAGGTCGTGATCGAGCAGACAATGTTTAGGGCACCTTTTCTAGCCCCTTCCTCGTGCTATGGAGGTGAGCAGTGTGTTCCTATAGAGGGCTGCTCAGTCGCTCAGGGGCTGCCGAATCCCACTGCTGCTCCGGTCAGTAGAAGACGACCGTATGGCCTGAGCCGCCTGTGTGCAGGTCTGCGACTACGGCTGCCAGCGTATCCACGCCTGCCGCTTCGCCGTTCGCCCATCGCCACAGGGCTTGAAGGTGATATATGACGTTGGATGAAGAATGACTTGCGCGATCACTTGGATTAAAGTGAGGAAGAGTTGCGCAATTCGTCGACCTCACTCTCTCGCCTGAGTCCATCTGAGTCCAGTGGCAAGACAAGTTGAGACGACTGGAGACGAATGCAGGTGCAGTGGATGACCAGGGTGCTCTACGTGCCTTGCCGTGCTCATTACGTTCCACAACGCTTTGCAGGTAAACGCCGTCTTGCCCGTTGAATCAGGAATGATTTCTTCCGCGCAGTCTGCTGAATCCTGTCTTCACATGCTGCGTAGGCATACCCTAGTTTACCGCTTGGTTTGACACCAAATCGGCTACCCATGCCTGGTTTAGCCAGCCTCTCACAGCTGTTGCCCGGGGGGTGGCCGCTGTCGCATGCTGACAGCTACTTGGAGCCACAGGCACGAGCTGAGTGTCAGGCTTGGACCAGTGGGGGATGGGTCCTGAAAAGGACATGAGAGTCATCCTTACCAAAGGTGCTACCAATGCCTGACACCCCGTACCCCCCGCGACTTTTGTAATATGGTAGTGTATCGCTCATGCTCTAGTGCGCTGGTAACATCCACAATGCTGTTTATCGCTTTACCAGGTGTAAATAAGCCTCTGCTAGCGCATTTGGGCCGGTCTCCCTGGCCCAGGGATTTGCGACATTCTCCGTATTTCTGTATACTCTCGTGAGTAACGTGACATGCGCGAGAATCGGTGGTGGTTATAGCCGCGTCGGTAACTTACGGGGTGTGTGAGCCGGTCGCTAAGAAAACAAGAGGTGGACCCTAATATAACTTCTCTTTGGGGTTAAACGGGGAAGAGGTAATGGTAGAATCGAAGTCGAAGTACCTTCGTATGATCGACCTTCGACATTTCTCTGACATCATTTAACACACTTTATATATTCCGATTAGTCAAATAAACCACCTCCGATTTGACTCTAGGTGTAACCTCTGACATTACCTTCTTCTTCTGCAAAGGTAGGCAAGAAGAAGAAGAAGAAGAAGAAGAAGAAGAAGAAGAAGAAGAAGAAGAAGAAGAAGAAGAAGAAGAAGAAGAAGAAGAAGAAGAAGAAGAAGAAGAAGAAGAAGAAGAAGAAGAAGAAGAAGAAGAAGAAGAAGAAGAAGAAGAAGAAGAAGAAGAAGAAGAAGAAGAAGAAGAAGAAGAAGAAGAAGAAGAAGAAGAAGAAGAAGAAGAAGAATCCATAATGTAGTTCTTTTATGTTTTGCGTTCACTCGCTTTGAACTCAATCGTAGTCCATACACGTGCTACTAATTCTAATGTATTCGACTATTTCTGTGTGGATTAGCTTGTCCTGTTTACTAGTGTCTCGCACCACCAGGCGAACCCACTCCGACTTCTGAGGTTCTTGTAAACGTTAACAAGTCAAGGACGAGAAGTCAACATTTTAGTCCTACTGACCGGTGTAGGGATTAAACCCACTACCTTGGCATCAGCACACTGGATGCTGAAGAACCAGTGCGTAGTTATCTCGTGTTTATATCTATTTATTTTTACTCTATGCCAGTAGCGCTATTTATTTGTTCATCAAGACTTCTCGGTACAATAGTGTCCGTTATTTGTTATTGCATTTCTTGTAATGCTGAACTTCCCCATCTGTTGCATATCTGTTGTTTTCCATATTACCCATGGGTAAAAACAGCAATAAAAACAATGAAATTCAATACACATTGTTCGTTAAGAAATAAACTTAAACTTGACATTGTCATATTCATAGAATAAAATATTGCAATTAAAACCTTCCGGTAAAATGGCGACTGCATAACGGTGTTTTTCTTTTTTTTTTTTTTCTTCAGAGGTCGCTGTTTTGTGTTTTTCTTGGGAGGATGTGCTGTTTTTCGTATCCGTTTTGGGAAGTTTTTTTATAAGAAACCACGATAGGCAGGTGGTGGATGGAATTTTGAGGGCAACTCTCAAGTTTCGCTACTGTAGGCAGAGAATTTCTTTAACGAGACAATGGCTACGGTCTCCGACAAGTTTGGTCACTGCCAGGAAGGAAAACAACTGCAAACTACCTTCTTTAAAGATGCCTAGTTTATCTTGATTCGTCAAACCAGAGAAAAAATTAATGACAAGGTTCTTCAAGAAACAAATGCAAATCGTTTACTGATTAGAGAAATGAAACGTAGACAGTCAAATATTTTTGGTTACGTTATGAAACGAAATAAATTGGAGAACTTGATGACAACTGGCCAGATCGAGGGGGAGAGGCCACGTGGCTTTGGTCGAGACAAGAACACTGAACTGATCCACGACTCTGGTGATCGAGAGAGATGGCGAATTATGACCTCCAACGCTTATCGGCATGGCATATGATGAATGAATAAAAACAACGATATCCAATATGCATTGGTCGTTGTAAAATAAACTTAAATTTTATATTGTCATTTTAATATAATACATAATTTACATTGTCATTTTCATAAAATACATAATTTCTCTTTCACTACGGTTGTTACTTCATTCAAAGCTTGACTAGTTTGCTAAAAGTTACTAATCGATAGTTTGTTAGTTTTTATAACAAAGACATATTGATTCGCATTGCCAGACATTTTCAGCTTGTGTCTTAGAGGATGGGATTAGAGGGTCTCGCTGGCAGGATACAGGCAATATTATATTCCCCATCAGAAGAGAGAATCAATTAGATGTCACTCGCATATAGATCCTTGACTATGTGAGTTCCTGGTATCATCATTATCTGCATGTTCAATGTCATCCTCATTATGATCGTCGTCGGTTTCTTTCTTTCTTTCTTTCTTTCTTTCTTTCTTTCTTTCTTTCTTTCTTATTCTTCTATAATCTAGCACCACATATGTTCTCATCTTCTTAACACGTTTAATAAATCCCTAAGCAGTGTCAAATGCTAATCATGTAAATGACTACCTAAACAATGTCAGGTTGTATTCATGTAAATGACTACCTAAACAATGTCAGGTTGTATTCATGTAAATGATTACCTAAACAATATCAGGTTGTATTCATGTAAATGGCTCTCTAAACAGTGTCAAATGTGAAATATGTAAATTACTCCCTAATAAATCATCATAATCAAGTGCCATGTCAGCTGGCTTAGGCGTTCATGACGCTCCATAAATCTCGGTCCTTGGTTTTCTGGATCAGCTCCGCAGATGTTTTTCCTCCATGCCACGGTCTCAATCCATCCAGCATCATTTCTCTTGGTCTGCCTCTGCCTCTCTTCCCCTCGATCTGTGAAGTTGTCACGATGTTCTCCGATGTCTCTCTTCTCATCACATAACCAAAGAAAGCTGTTTGGCTCTTTCTTATTTTTGTATGTAATGTAATTTCCCTCCATATTTCCCATTTTGTATGTATTGCATTTATGTATATATTGCATTGTTTGTACTCTTTCCTTCAACAAATCCATACTGTTCTTCGCATATTTCCATCGCTTAGTAAATATCCACTGCTGTAAATATCATTCAACATTTTGGTTAATATATCTACACTAACTTCTACCAGTACTTATAATTCGTCTATTGTGATTTCATCTGGCCCATGTGTTTTTCCTTTCTTCATAGTATGACAGCGTCAGCGACTTCTTCTTTTAGATTTGGTGGACCTTCCAAGTTACTTTCTTCTGTTAATTCTTCCCCTTCTCCATCATATATTTCTCTTATATATTCATTCCACCTCTTCATTATAGCACTTTCCTCCAAAACTATCTTTCCTTTTTTTTATTATTATTATTTAAAACACTCGTATTCAATTGTCACACGTTTCTCTTCATGATAATATCACGAAGTTCTCACGATGATACTGTTCATGATATTGATGATAAGTTTTGTGTGATGGTCGTTGTCTAGGTAACGATACTCATGGTGTGTCAATGGAGATATCTGTCTTGCAATGTAACTCACCCCCGCAGTGCATATTCACCAGGCATGAAACAAGATTCCGTTGGCGCACATAATCCTTTATTACAAAAATAAGACGGACAAACGGAGCAGGTTTATACATCCAGGAACATAACGTAATCCATAGAATAGAAATATCCTCACAATTCTAACCCGCACACATCTATGCCTTCTCACGGCTGGCTTCTAATCTCAATCCACAAGACAGGTAATCCAGCTACTATCCACGGCTGGGTCTCCCACAATACAACCCACACATTGGGTTGGAGCCACTGCTCAACTATAGAATTCACTCTGGGTTTAGGCCCACACTCAATACAGAACCCACTCTGGGTTCAGGCCTGTCTTCACCACTCGAAGAACAACACAACACGGAGCTCTCTCTTAAACGACCTGACCCGCAGTCGGTCTCTTCTCTCACTGACTTTTTAGTCTCCTCACTTCACACAACACACAACTCTCTCTCGACCCATCCCCCCCTGGGGATTTCCACTCATATCCGCCCCATTATTTCTGAGGGTTGATTGTTTTCCTCGTAGCCAGGTCAGTCAATTTACTGTCTCCCCCTCTCATCTCCATTCTTCCTCCTGCCCGGTCACTCAACTCAATGTCAGTGACCCAGGCTTATGTCATTACCCCCCTCTTAAAAGAAAACTTCGTTTTCAAATATTGGGAAACTAAAACTTACTAAACATGTGACCCAGACATATAGCCTGGGTAGCCCTAAGTATGGCTGCACCTTACTCTAGCTACCACACTACATAATACATCAAATGCTCATAGTACACTCCCATATTCCCCACACATAAATACAAACAACTTTCTATCTTGTGTACCAATGCATGAACTAATACATCACATAATAATAATACATCACATAATAATAATACATCATAGGAAAGCATTATACTTATGTAACCACAGGTCTCTTACTACTTCACGACCACACAATACTATTTGTGTACCGACCCAATATCAGGTGGTTCTGTTCTTTCATTAACCCACCTCTGATTTTTGTCGATGCTGTGTCTCCCTTTCATGTACCCATGACTCATGGTACCTCTACAATTACCACATCTGTTTGCTATCCCTAGCCCTGGGTCAGTAATGTCGCGAAAACTCTTTTGACCTGACTCAACTTTCCTATCTGCATATTGCACCGTTACACTTGAGTCTCTGTTTAGTCGGACCTCTTTATTCAATCTTGGCCCATATATCTGGCACCTTGCTTTATGCTGTATACGCCTTATGCCTATGTGCCCTGCACATGCACTATCCTGAGCTGTTCTAGTATATCGGTCTCTATGTGTTAAAGGTACTGCTCCTTGCCCACGTGCAGTTCTGCTATCTGAAAACCTGCGAGTGAGAACATTGTTCTTCCTCTCGAAGCACCATCTACCTTTCTTTGACTGCCTATGTTCTACTCTCCTACACCCTTGGGAACATTTGTTCAGAGTAGTATCTTGTCTTTGGGAGTCGCTAAAGCTCTGTTTGAGATCCATTCCCACCTGCTCAGCTGTACTATCCTTGTCCTGAGTTCCTGTGTCTACTTCAAGTGCCTCTTCTATCTCAACTATACTCTCTAGTTTTGGTTCTCTTGTGGTAACTACCTCATTACTGTTTACACTATATTTTTGGTCCCAATAAGCTACTTCCTCTTCTGTACAATCTTTAACTCCTATAACATTTCCTATGATCAAATCAGCCACTGGTGAGTCCAAAACACACGCTGTCACTCTTCCAGTGATATATGGTGTTTTTACTGTTATTATGGCTACTGGGTAGAACTCTACTGTGCCGTTGAATGTTATGCATCTAATCTTTTTCCCTGTATAATCCGAGGGATCTATTAAACTTCTCCTCACTCCGATAGACGTACATCCGGAATCCCTAATTGTTAACGCTGGTCTATCATTAACAAATCCCTGATGCAACTTCAGACTTCCTCCTTCATGCACTGCTGATCCTGCTTTTACTGTATGACCACATATTAAGACTGGCTGACCATCTTTTTCAAAAAGAGGTTTGCACCCACTACAATCTTCATTGTTCAGCGTCTCAATTACTTGCACTGCATTTGAGTGCTCTGTTTCTCTCATCCTACATTGATGGCTGACATGCCCCTTCTTTCCACATTTGAAACAGATAATCTCCCTTTTACTGCTGTTCGTTGGTCCATCTGATGGTTGTGCATCACACTCTGCTGCCTTGTGTCTCCAGCTCCCACAATTCCAACATCCGGCATAATTTGGACGTCTCTGGAAGTTCCCTCTTCTATATGGGTACCGTCCTACTCTACCAACATTGTTTCCTCGGAAACCATTATCTTGAGGTTCTTGCTGCTCACCTCTCTGTGCTGAATCCACACTTTTCGCCCTTGGTCTGATGACTGGATTCTGGTCCTGTTTAGTGTACGCTGCACAGACTATTTCCTCACTCATTAGTTTCCCAATAGATACGTTAGGATGTGCAGTCATGTAGTTTTGCCCTAACTGAGACATTGTGTCTATGTCCTTTGGCTTCCGTTCCTCAAAGAACGCCACTAAATTAGAATTGCATGCAGATACTACCTTGTCTCTTAACATTAGATCTACTAATTTATTAAAATCTTTCCCTACTTCTGCGAGCTCCATCCATTTGTTAAATGTATTCTTTACAGTGTTAACAAAATCTGTGAAATCTTGATTTGTCTCTGGCACTAACTGTCTAAACTTTGTCCTATATCCATGTTCAGTTAGTTGGAACTTAATCAGCAAACGTTGACGTAAGATAGTGTAGTTGTTCCTTTCTTCTACCGGTAAATTGAACATGGTGTCTAGTGCCTTGCCCGTAAGCAGCTCCCCTAGTCTAATAGCATACTGTTCTTCGGGGATGCCTAACACTTTCGCACTTGCTTGAAATCTGTCCAAATAAGATTCAAGGTTGTCTCGGTCCGTAAAGTATGGCAGTTTTAATCTCTGTGACGACTGCGACGGTTTTCCGCTTTCCTCACTTTGACCCTTTGAAGATAGTTCTAGTTTTCTGAGAGCAATTTCAGCTTCCATCTTAATCTTCTCTTTCTCAATTTCCACCGCATTTGTGTGTTTTAACTTTTCAAGTTCCATTTGTGTCTCTCTCTCTTCCTGTAGACGCTTGTTTTCTATTTCAGCTAACTTTACTTCCTGTAGACGTTTGTTTTCCATTTCAGCTAGTTTTACTTGTGTCTCTTTCTCAGCTAACTTTTCTTCCTGTAGACGCTTTGCCTCGCGTTCATTATGCCTCTCCTCTCTTTCCGTCTGTTGTTGTTCTTTTGCTTCGGCATACTCCTGTAACTCTTTACCTTTCAGGCCTATTCTTTCACCTGCTTCAATATAATCCATTAAAGTAGGCATCTTGTACTTGTGGACACGTTGCTGTGAATCAGCCAACTATAAATGTACAGACTCTGCTGTTAGTCTTTGTGTCACTTGCCTAAGTACACCCGCACTCCCTGTGTACGTAAATCCGTAGTGCTACAATATCACTCTGTACTCACCCAGTCACTCTATAAGTACTAGGTAGTGAGGGGGGAAGTATCACCTATACTCCCTTATATCTATATATCTATGACCAAAAGTTCATAAAGTCCCTGGAAATATTGTTAAACATACATATCAATACATATACAAACAAATGGATGATAATACTAAGTGATGACTATCCAACGCTAGACTTCACAAGCTGAGTACACGGAGACGATGATGACACAGAAATAAACCACAGTAACAACCACAAGCTTGTGTAGAGACATCCACAGTGCGCGTAAAATAAAAATATAAATTGACCAAGACCACTAGACCGCAGAAATGACGAAAGATCACAATAAAAACATATATCCGAACACAACAAATATTATATGTAAATATAACGAAAAGAAAGAGAGAAAGAAAAAGAATATATACTGAAAATATACACAGATCTGACGTCAGACAACTCGGCTCTAGATATTGGTTAAGACTATTTCAATGCCCCTGCACGATACGTCAACTCATTAACGTTTTTCTTACAAAAATATCGTAAGCACCAGAAAGAATATATATTTGTGTGCTGTATCCCGACTCTCGAGAAACACCCCACAAATCTCCTACTCTTGACAAACACTGGACCACATACAAGTAACAGCTTAACAACCGAAAACAATATTTATAAGACAATGAGCAGCAAACAGAATGTCCACATCGTTGGCCGATAAATATGTGCCCACTAATCCGTCGCCAAAAGTTCTTTTTATTCAATGTCTACGACGCTAGATTTCAAACCGACTTCTTGTTTTGTTGAGTGGTTATTGAATTCACGTGGTGATCAAAAGTTCCAACTGTCGACAGAAGTTGAAGATGATAGTGATATCCGTAACGTTATTGTACTTTCTCTGTACGTGGTAATAATCCAAAGTGTTCTTTCGATTTGTTGTTACTCTCGTTGCGGAGATGGCGCTTCGCTGTATCATTAATGTTATGGATTTCCCAAAAGAAAAGACCAAACTAATGGCAATAAATGTTCAACGCTTTCACTCTGTACAGTCAGTTCTTTTTGGCAACTGTATGCAACTATGTACGCGGAGATGCCACGTCATCAATCGTTGACAAAATGTTTGCTGATTATAAGGTAATGAACACAAAGGGCTTTTAACAAAGCCGAACATAAAGTCTAGTTTCACACAAAAACAGCTTGTTTATCCAGTTCCACTATGGAACATCTCAGTAACTTTCCACTGTCCACGGCCTTGAACTTGCCGGACACCTCAATTTCTCTTTATCTCTCAGTGAAAAATTCCTCCGTAAAACAGTTTTCACACAAACTTGACAGCCCCACCCGGCTGCGGTATTAACTTCGTGGAAAATCACCCTTTCCACTGCTGCCCTAGCACGGCTGTGGTGGGGGTTAACGTACCTTTCCCCTCGTACCTGGACGCTGGTGTACCCACCCGTCCTATTTACTGCGTCGACTAATCTTGACCAGTCAACTTGCAACAACACAGTGCGCTTGCCTCCAGCACACACACCTGTCAATTATCTTTGGTTCCCAATCCTGTCATTATCACCGACAGCGACGTCCTACACACACACACGCTGCCCTCGCCACTCTGGATTCAACACTCGTCTTTAATTTCAGCACTGCTGCCTGGTATCAAATTTACCTGTCACCGTAATGGACTCTCCCGGTTAGTCTGTGTGGCGTGTCTTTATCACCGACTTTTGTGCTGCCGCTGCACCCCCACTCGCTTTAGCGATATGGTTGGTTCCAATTCACCTGTAGTGGACTTCACTTGAACTGTCTGCTAGCTTGTGATTTCCGCCGCGTACCCTCCCCGCGCGCTGACAGTTTTTTTTTTTTTCGATGTGGCGTCTTACACACACAAAAGAATTGCTGTTAATCTCGTGACGCAGTACTGTCTAAATTGATGGCACGAAGACACCGATAATAACTCCTCTCTTTCAGCGAAGAGCCCACAAATATCTCAGAATGACAACACTGTCTATAATGTTCTTGACCGTACGTAGCCTTCCAGATACTCCTTACTAAGTGACGAGCGCCCAGATTGTCACACGTTTCTCTTCATGATAATATCACGAAGTTCTCACGATGATACTGTTCATGATATTGATGATAAGTTTTGTGTGATGGTCGTTGTCTAGGTAACGATACTCATGGTGTGTCAATGGAGATATCTGTCTTGCAATGTAACTCACCCCCGCAGTGCATATTCACCAGGCATGAAACAAGATTCCGTTGGCGCACATAATCCTTTATTACAAAAATAAGACGGACAAACGGAGCAGGTTTATACATCCAGGAACATAACGTAATCCATAGAATAGAAATATCCTCACAATTCTAACCCGCACACATCTATGCCTTCTCACGGCTGGCTTCTAATCTCAATCCACAAGACAGGTAATCCAGCTACTATCCACGGCTGGGTCTCCCACAATACAACCCACACATTGGGTTGGAGCCACTGCTCAACTATAGAATTCACTCTGGGTTTAGGCCCACACTCAATACAGAACCCACTCTGGGTTCAGGCCTGTCTTCACCACTCGAAGAACAACACAACACGGAGCTCTCTCTTAAACGACCTGACCCGCAGTCGGTCTCTTCTCTCACTGACTTTTTAGTCTCCTCACTTCACACAACACACAACTCTCTCTCGACCCATCCCCCCCTGGGGATTTCCACTCATATCCGCCCCATTATTTCTGAGGGTTGATTGTTTTCCTCGTAGCCAGGTCAGTCAATTTACTGTCTCCCCCTCTCATCTCCATTCTTCCTCCTGCCCGGTCACTCAACTCAATGTCAGTGACCCAGGCTTATGTCATCAATCTTACTTTTATTTCCGTGAGCTCGTTGATTTGTCTGTGCATAGTGTTTGTATATTTAATAGAATTTAATTCAATTTCTTTTTTAATCTGCTTGTTTAACCAACTTTCTTTTGCCTTTACATGTGTATCTCGTATTTCTTTATTTATCTTAGCATATTCTTGTTTGTCAATTTTACTCTGTTTTCTTTTGTCCACCAACTGTAAGATTTCTTCAGTCATCCATTTTTTTTCTTAGCTTTTTGGCTGCTCTCCGGTAATATTTCTTTGCTAGTTTGATGAATGGCGTCCCTTTACAATTTGATGAATGGAGCCCCTTAACATTTCCATTTTTCGTTTATACTCTGTATTTTAGCTATTTTATTGTACCTATTTTCACAGTCACTCTGTATTGCTCTTGAATTTCTTTATCTACCTTTGGACTCAGTTTGTAATCCCCTATACCCGCGTTCGAAACACATCTGTGATTGATTTGGCAGCAGACCGCTTTCGATGATTTTATTATTAAATGGTATGGGTACCGATCGTTCAGAAAACAGTCGTAAACTACTGAACGTAAACTTGCCCAGGAATCCTGAACAGCCAAAACATTCTCGTAGGGTGACTGCTACGTCCTGGAAGGATATGCAACAACAACAACAACAACCTTCAAAACGTCTTTATTAAGTCTCATGTTCTTGACCACTTTTTGTGCTCTCTTCAGTCTTACTTTCATTTGTCCACGTAGTAGCCGGTCTCTATGGCTAAGAGCTTGCGAACGCGGTTTGTGAGTCCGTATACCCGGGTTCGAAACACAGCGGTGCTGGTTTTTTCGAAAAAGGTATAGGGGCCGGTCGTTCAGAAAGCAATGGCAAACTACTGAACGTAACACTTGCCTAGTACATCAACAGCAGCTGAAAATGCTGGTGTTGACTGCAACGTCCCGTAAGGGATATGCAACAAATTTATTATTAGTAGCACGTGATCACTATTACAATCAGCACCAATGCCAAATGTTCATCATGCTAAACTCTCTACACTATATCACAGGGTTAATGGAATCACCCAACACGACTACCTGCTTATCATTCGTGAGAGAATGTCGGAAGTGCTAATACAACTTAATTACAACTTAACATCTACTAAGTTAAGTAGTTATATATACATGTGTGTGTGTGTGTGTGTGTGTGTGTGTGTGTGTGTGTGCGCGTGTGTCTGCGACTGTATGTCTGTTTGTGTATCTATGTGTGTGATCTTGACAACAAAACTCACAATGATCGCTGGTGTGGGAATGACTTTGGCAGCATTATTTCCCAAAATATTGTGTCCCACCAATTGTATGGCCAGAACCGTGGCGAAGTTCGCAATCTCGCATACCGGCGTTCGAAACACAGCTGCAAGCGATTTGGTAGCAGACCGCTTTGCACTGATTTTTAACGAAATGATATGGGTGCCGGTAGTTCAAACAGCAATGGCAAACTAGTGAAGGTAAACTCGCCAAGAGATCACAACAGCAAAAAAATGCAGGTGTTGACTGCGGCGTCCTGTAAAGGATATGCAGCTAACTTTTAGCTAACCAATTGTATGAGCCTGTATCGATCCAGGGACAAAATATCCAAGACAAAACCCTACCTCCAAGTGGATTTGAAATCAGGATTACGGTGATGATAAACGAAGCCTACCCACAATGTTACAACCACTCCTAGTCTGATAGATAATGAGTGAATGTCTAGGGCGGTGATCACAGAAGCACTACAATCTCTGCCGATCTCACACCAGGACAAGAGTGCAGGTAAATACTTGAAAACATTTGTCAGGATTCTCAAACATTGGCTATCTTAAGTCGGGGGATTGGAGTTTTTGTACCGCATTGGCTAGCACATTTTTCTCGTGAGTCGGTGGTCATGCTATCGTCCTTGGGGATGGAATTTTTCTGATACGACCTGCAGCTCCGGCTTAACCTATCTTTAAATGGGTACCATACAACGTTCTGGGAAGTAAATACGACCGAAGTTATATTTATCACGCCACCCATCGAGTGCCAATGGATTGATAATCATGTGAGGTTAGCACCATATACTGAAATACTCATCACAAGTTAAGGCGTGGGAAAGGTTTCCTTTCTTTTTAAGTTGGGGCACAGAATCATGCTGAGCTAAAAGAGTTAGTGAGAATTAAAGACAGTGAAGGGACATGATCAGGTGACTTCAATACTAGTCTTTGGACTGACTGATCTAATGAATGAGTGAATGAATTATTGAATGAATGACTGAATGGATAAAGTATTGGATAACACCTTAGACAATTACCGCTTTAAATGACAATAATAATTTGAGATACAATATGGTTTCCACGCTTTTTAAGAGACTAATATTGATACATTGATCAGACGAATTATACACAAGTTTTTAGAATGACTAATTGAATAGAATGAATACAATGAATGAGTGAATTAATGGATGGATGGGCGAATGAAAGAATGAATTGAGTAGTGAATAATAACTGAGACAATTGCCGCAACATTGGACAACAACAAAAAGAATGTATGAAATGGAATTTGACTACTGTTCTTATTAAAAGACTGATGAGGACATAGAAAGGTCATAATCACACGGCTTCATTGTCATTCTTCGGATTGACAGACTTAATTAATTAATTAAACTGATTGAATGAAGAGTTGATTGACGGATTGATGACAATTAGTTAGTTAACAGCACATCGAGCTATTAGTCCATAACAGATCAGACCCTCTCCTCAGTATCTCCCTCAACAAGCTGTTTGATTGATGAAGCGTTGGCTAGTAACTGAGACAATAGACACTCCAATGGTCAATAACAAGAATTAAGGCTGGAATGTATTATTCTTACTGTTCTTTTAACAGACTCCTATGTTGCAAGAATTGCCCCTTGATGCCGGAAGACCGTTAATGCCGGAAGTCCGCTAATTACCGGAGTCCGTTACATGCAACACAAACAAGAAGACGATTCTGTACATGTCCATCCATAGTTGTCTGTTGAATTATAATGCATCGGTGAAAATTGTATGGAGAAATCTGGGGTTGTGTGCTGCCGAGTTGATGCAGGAGTCTGAATAAAATAATCAAATATAAGTAGGAAACTGGACTAGGTGGACTAAAATATTGACTTTTTGTCCTTGACTTGGGGACGTAAATTACAAGTACTTGAGAAGTCGGAATTCGTTCGCCTGATGGCGAGGAACACTGGTAATAGGGATAACTAATCCACACGCAAAAATCATTTCAGTCCACTAGAAGTAGTAGCGCCGGTTTCTCTGGTCTAGAGCAGGGGTCACCAAACTTTTTTCACGGCGGGCCGGATTAGCTGAGAAAATGACGACCGCGGGCCGGATAGTCATTCTGTACAATACTTGCGCCGTCACCGTGGCAAGGGTCTTACGGACGCGGTTAGTAATCCGGTATACCCGCGTTCGAAACACGGCTGCGCGCGATTTGGCAGCAGACAACGTTGCTCTTGTTTTTGTGCTATGTTGTGGGTGCCGGTCGTTCAGAAAGCAATAGTAAACTACTGAACGTAAACTTGCCAAGACATCAACAACAGAAAACAATGCAGGTGTTGACTGCAAACGTCCTGTAAAGGATATACAGCTAACTTTAACAATAATTGCAAGCTAGAACGAAAGCTCTGGGGAAAAAGACAAAAAACTAAGTTAATCATGGAAGGGCGTGCAATGCACACAAAAAACAAAGACAACCAACACATTTATTTACTAAACAAAGTTATCAAAGACGGCGTCGTTAGCAAAAAGATATTTACATCAGACCTAATGTGCACATATCCGAATCTCACAAACTAAGCACCAAAGAGGTTAGGGAGATTTGTGAAACTTAGGTATGGCTTTCAAAATACCATTACAGTTTTGTTTGGAATTGCTGCATCCAATCATGAGAATTGCTTTCAAATGTCCATCAGTCAATCGCGTTCGATGTGGTGACTTCACAGACTTCATTGTTTAAAATATTCGCTCACAGACATAAGTTGTTACAAACACTGATGCCATACCAGCGGCAAATTTCTTAAGTTTCGGAAACTCAACATCAGATAAGCAGCGGTACAATTCAACAAGTTTTCCTTCTCTGTGCTTCTCTTTCAACAAGTCATTTGCTTGCAAATCAATGAGCTCCAACTGTAGTTCAACTGGCACATCATCAAGGTTACAATCAAACGGATTCTGGAACAGAAGAATGTCATTCTCAGTTCTGTCAAGATCTGAAAATCTCTCCAAACTCTTTGAAACAGTGAAAATGAGAAAGGTTTTCTCCTTCCACTTGTGTTTCTAACAATGACAGCTTTCTCCGAAATCCTTTGATGGTTCTGTAGAGATCATAGACGAGGTAAACCTTTCCCTGAAGTTTCAAAATCAGTTCATTCATGTCGACCAAAAAATGACAACTTTACAGCCAAGAAGGATCTGACAGCCGTGAATCAGCTCTATCTTTTTTAGTGAGGAAAACATCTATTTCGTTTCGGAGCTTGTAAAAACCAAGCAGGACTTTACCGCAGCTGAACCACCTGACTGATGTGTGATAAGGCAAGTCACATAAGTCAGAATCAATTTCTTCATGAAAAGCCTGGAACTGACGGTGATTGAGTGCATGATTCCCAAATGAAGTTCACAGCAGAAAGGACAGGTTTCAATACACACTCAATATCGAAGTCTTCCCGCAGAGTACTTGCTGATGTATGATGCAGTGTATGAGCAGAACGCCCGGAATGTGCAAATCTTCCAATTGAGTCCTGATCTGCCCCACCAGACCCTTCCTCACTCCAGTCATGTTTCTTTTCCTCCATCAACAGTACCACCTTGAAGCTGATTCCACTGAAGGTTATAGTTTTTGCAAAATTGTTTGCACTTCCACGAAAATGTGTTTTCCAGTTGTTGTTCCATGCATGCTGCAAAAGGACGTCAACTCTTCCGTTACATGAAAGTCCAAATTGACACCGCGAATGAACACGAGAAGTTTTGTCGTACTCGAGAGGTCAGTAGACTCACCCAGCGCCGAGAATACCACAACAAGTTCCTAGCTTTCTCGCATATCTGTAGCACTATGTTCTCTCCAAGTTCTTCTGTTCTCCGCACAACTGAACTTGCCGAAAGGCTGATAGTTCCAAACAAATCGGCTTTCTCAGGACACAAGTCATTCATGCTGCTTCGATCATACACTCTTTGATGAAGTTGTCATCAGTAAACGGCTTTCTCGTTCTGCCATCTTATGCACTGTTTTGTAACTTGTACGAGTGACAGATTCATTTTCAGCAAATTTTCTCGTGAAGAGATTTCTTTGTGTTTCAAAACCACGTTTGGGACGCAAAGGTGTTTCCAGAGCACCAGGGCAGGGTTATATACTGGCAAGACCTATTGACGCGTCCTTGTCGAGCGTCCTGGGCAACAGGTCCCTTCGGGGTCCTGGCTAAAGTCAGTAAGATCGCCGATTCCTCCGAAGTCGGAGAGTGTCTGCCTGTACAGCGAGGAACCACCAGTCTGCACACCAATAAGCCAGACATGGGACAACAGATACTCACGCAAACCTCAGGTCCTGTATGACATCACACTGATGTTGGACAACAGGATGCCTTCATCCGACATACAGGACTTCGCGTAAAAACCACGTTTAATGGGCTCATATTTCCCAGAGCGTAACTTTCCAGAAAACTTTTAATATGTTGATAGATGTTTTGTTTCGTAGTGACGCCGAAGATTGTACTCTTTCAAAACGGCAACACTTTCGCTGCATATTACGCAACTGGTTTTCTGATCCTTTTGTTTCCACACAGAAGTACTTTACTCCCCATTCTTCATTGAAAAATCGATACTCGGCGTTCACTTTTGTTTTCCTAGTAGCCATAATTAAGGGTGAAGTACACAGGATCCGAAAATGAAAAAAAAAATGACATTAAATTAGAAACATAATTAAAATCCTATTGACACAGAAGAAAAGCAGAGGACTAGGGGTCACTGGTGAAGCTACGGTTCATCAAAGGTACATATACAGTTTATAGGTACCTTTGTGTAACCGCACAGAGATGATAGAGATAATAGCACAACGCCGACTCCACATGGGCCGTAGAAGAAGAGAGGAATAAGAAGACAGAGAGAATCTCATTCTACGGCTAACAAGAAAAGAAAAGATTTAGAAATATCAGAAGAAATTCAGGTCCGTGTACAGGGAATCAGATTAATGTAATTGAAAAGATACAACATCTGATTAATAATGCCAATGCACAAATAAATAAAATTCATGATTAGATGCAATAACAAAATAGACATCCCCATGAATAAAATACACATGATCATCCTTCACAGTCCCAGTGATCTTCCATCACAGCATGGGTAGTCATCCAACACTGTAACTGTAGTCTGATACAAAACACCAGCAATTATCAGACAACAAGATGGAACAAAGGTCATTCATTCAGTGTCGTGTCCTCCTTTACAGTGTCGTCCCTGGAGTGAAGAGAGTCGACACCCACATTATAATATTTTTTTCCTCTCAATATTCTGGAGAATCCACCAGCTTCCGTCCAACACACTCCATCAGCCTATGGACACCTTTTCCTATCACTCTCTCACTGTCGTACTATGCCCCCTTCTCATACTTCCCCAACGCAACATACTCAACAACTCTTGCTTCTAAAATTTAATAAAGATTAATTTATTAAAAGAAAAGTGTAACGTATATGAGACGTGTATGTGAAGAAAATGTGTGACGTGTTCTATAAAGTGTGTAGAATCGGACTCTCAGACAACAACCCAGTCAGCTGATCCCAGCAAGGATAGACCACAGCACGTTACGTCAGAACATGTACTTCTCACCCAGCGCCGAAACCATCCTGCTGGATACTGATTTGCCTCTGTAGACCTCTGGTAATCCCATTTCATGAACATCCGAAATAGACACCGGTGGTATAAACAGTTAATCATGGACCGGTTGCACTCTACACAATGTCCGTTCCTATCGTTCATAAAAAAATGCACAAGTCCTTTGTAGTGTGTACACAGATTAATGTTAATTGTTACTGTACTGGATCCTCCCTCGTGTCTATCTAGCCTCAAGTATCAAGTCTTGTGTTCTATTACACGAGATTATATCACACTATGCAACTATTATCAGTAATGTTCTCAGTTAGTTACTACTGTCTGATGCTGTGTGGTGCATCAGTAATCATCACTCTCTTTGGTGAATCAACTTCCTTCTAGCTTTAGTTACGTTCTGTAAGCAACTTTATTGACTGTTGAACTGCTGTTCTTCCGAATGGGATTGGATTCTTTCCCAAAAACTTGTTGAGTTTCCTTGGATCTGGTAGGGAACCTAGGATAGAAACAACACATCTGGTGATAGTACTAGTCACTGATCCTTTCGGCTGAGTGTAAGCCTATCACCTTGCTTAATGATCTTTAGCTAACTAAACTATGTCCTAGAGCAGATTAGCTACCCACCTAGGGCCGAATCAGGCTATGACAAAGAAAAAATCAGCAAACAGAATGCGGAACCCCGCCCACCAGGGACACCTACGGGAAGATCCCAATTATCCCTCATTACTCAATTCTCAACTAGTAAAGCTTATCAACACTTCACTAATCTATTCTTAACTAGCAGAGTTAATATCACTATTCTACTCTAACTAGTTTCCACTAACAGTGCTAATCATCACACTATAGTTTAACAAGGCCACAGTCTATATTAAGTAGAACTAATATTATAATAGGTTATACCTTAAATGGCACTACTGCAGTCCTATCAATCATATCTACATCTGCCATTATAGGCACGTGTAAAATTAAGTCACTAATTAACACACGGTAGATATTATTTCCACTAAGCACTGCAGTGCCCTGGCACTCTGACTAGAGCATTTTCAAGTCCCCCTAGTTGGTCCCAACTCGGGTTTTTATGGCAACTCCTAAAGTTGGCCACGTGACGTTCTCCTTTATGCCCCCACACAGGTGGCACATTGGCAGATCATCCCCTGTCAGGGATCCATCCCCCCTCTGGCTCCCTCAATGTTAGATTTGTCATCACTGGTTCTGACATCCAAAACAATCTAGAGAGTTACTGTCGAGTTCTAACAAAGAGTTTCGATACCAAGCTGCCAATCATGGTTTTCCAAACAAGCTTACATTGTGCACGTGACGTTGTTCATGTCCGGCAGGTGTTCCACTGTTTTCAATAACAAGCCCTCAACTTTCTGTCATGTAGTGACAGTCAAAACCTCCATTCCGTCTGATGTCCGGAACTATAGATGACAAACTTAACCATTCCATATCCTGAGCGGGCAATTATATGTGATTTTAACTGTTATTAACTGCCAACGCGTTGTATCCCTTCCTTCTCACTCACCACCAAATGTGTATATGGGCTGACCCGATGTAACCCGTGCAGCTGTGTTTACTCTGTTAGTACGACTGTTGTGGCCTAGAAAATATACGCCAAGCAAACGTCGGTATTATTATCTGGTTAACTCATGGCGAGCTCGTGACATAGGCCCCCTCTTAAGAGAGTAGTCCATCTCACTCTTCTCCACCATGAGTTAAATCCAGATGATTCATTCCTCTTCTTCAGGAGCTGGGTGTCTTGACAAGAAGTCCGCTCCAACATTTTCCTTCCCAGGAATGTACTCTACTGTGAAATTATACGGTTGAAGTAACAACGACCACCGCATCAAACGGGCGTTGAGCTTCTGAGAAGTAGCCAGGAACATCAGGGGTTGATGATCCGACTGGACTCGAAACTTAACTCCATACAAATATGGCTGAAATTTTTGCACTGCCCATACGAGGGACAAGCACTCTCTCTCGACGGTTGAATAATTCCTCTCTGCCTGTAGAAGTTTCTTACTTGCATATGCCACAGGTTTCAAAACCGAAGCATCGTCTTTTCCTTCCTGTAACAAAGCGGCTCCAATTCCAATCGCACTCGCATCTGTTCTCAACACAAATTGTTTGGAAAGGTCAGGGAGCTGTAATACAGGTTTGCTGACCAAGGCCTCCTTTAACTGACTATAGGCATTCTCACATTCTGGTGTCCAAATGATTTGATCCGGGAATCCCTTTTTCAAGGTTTCCGTCAACGGAGCTCCCAGTTCAGTGAAATGTGGGATAAATTTGTGGTAGAACCCACACAACGAGAGAAAAGATCGCACATCCTTCTTCGTTTTTGGCCTTGGTGCATTTCTGATTTTCTCCAGGTTCTTTTCTTCCGGGACTATGTGTCCTGGAGTGATGGTGTGGCCTAGAAATTCCAGAGTCTGGTAACCAATCATGCACTTGGTTGGACGAGCAGTAAGCCCTGCTTCCTTGAGCCTATTAAACACTCTCTCCAAGGATTGTAAGTGGTCATCCAAGCTGTCACTGGAAATCAGAATATCATCCATGAATGAGATGATGGATGGATCCTGTAACGGATCTAGTAAAGCCCTCATCATGCGTGTAAACACACTGGGTGCATTGCTGAGTCCAAAGGGCATGACTTTGAATTCGTAGTGTCCACTGGGTGTACTGAAGGCTAACAGTGGTCGAATCTCCGGTTTGACTGGTATCTGATAGTACCCCCGACTCAGATCCACCTTTGAAAAGTACCGAGCCTTATGGAGCCTAGCGAATAACTGAGTTGGATTCGGCAAAGGTTCCACCTGAAATTGTGTGTGACTGTTCAGAAGTCGGTAGTCTATACACAACCGGTGTTCTCCACTTGGTTTACGTAACAAAACTACCCCCGCATTGTATGGGGATGTGGATGGTGCAATCACGTCATCCTCCAGCAGTTTTTGTATTTCCTCCTCCAGGGCCTTTTCTTTAGAGAATGGCACTGGGTAAACCTTTTGGCGAACAGGCTCCTGTGTGGTCAAAGTCATCTCGAACTCAACCAACCTCGTTCGTCCTGGTTTATCAGTCAGTATCTCCTTATGAGACTTGAGAATCTGGGTTATCCTTTCCCTCTCCTGGGAGGTCAGATCAGGGTTCACTTGCACATCCCTATAGGTTTCCTGGTGTACTAAGGGATATTCCCTGCCCTCGCTGGTTCCCACTTCAGTCTCCACTGCAACTGCCATTGCCATGAGGTGAGCTGCCTTGTCTCCGGGTCTCTCTTCGCATTTCCGCAAGAGATTGATATGGAAAATCTTCGACTTTCCCCGGATCCGGATCTGATAGTTGGTTCTGGATATCACACTTTCCACGGGAAATGGTCCTTGCCAACCTATCTCCAGTTTGTTGTTTCCCGTTGGGAGTAGCAACAAGACTTTATCTCCCACCTCTAGAGATCTTTCTTTAGACCTACGGTTGTAGTAAGCCGCATGTCTTTTCCTGGCCTTTTTCAAGTTTTGATTTGCCAGAGTCCATCCCTTGTGGAGTTTTTCTTTCAGTTCCTCCACGTATTGATAGGATGAGATCACTTCTTCTGACGTCCCCTCTTCAGTCCAACTCCTCAACATGGCTTCCAACGGTCCTTTGATTGGACGACCAAACAGCAACGTAGCGGGTGGTAGTCCTGTTGAGCCATGAGGAACCTCCCGATAGGCAAAGAGTGCTGCTGGGATATATTCATCCCACCTATCAGGTTTTTCCTGCGCTAATTTCCTGAGCATTGTCATCAACGTGCCGTTGAAACGCTCTACTTGTCCATTGGCTTGAGGGTGGTAATGGCTGGTATGTATGTGGTTAGAGTGAAACACCCTAAATACCTCCTCCATGAGTTTTCCACAAAACTGAGATCCATTGTCCGTCAGAATTTGATCCGGAAAGCCTAATCTGGTAAAGGCCTCCATCAGTGCGTCCGCCACTCTTTTCGAGTCAATCGTGGTCAACGGTATAGCCTCACCCCACATTGTACAGCAATCCACCATTGTGAGTATATACATGTTCCTCTTCCTAGTCCTGGGAAGTGGACCCACGATATCGATGGCTACCCTCTCGAAAGGAGAGTTCATGATGGGCATCTCACCCAACACCACCGGTGCTGTCCAGTGTTTCGGTGCCACCCTCTGGCACTCAGGGCATGACTTCACATACCGACGCACATCATCTGTCATTCCCGGCCAATAGTAGTGGCAGGAAATCCGCTGCATGGTGGCGGCAATACCCATATGTCCACTAAAGGAGATGGTATGCCCCATATGAAGAATCTGGGACCTGTGAGCTTTTGGGACGACCAACTGACCGTATAGGTTGTCTCCCCTTCCTGCTCTCCTGTAGAGTATCATATTCTTCATGTAGTACTGCCCCCGTCCTGGTGGATCAGCACTTTTCTGCAGCTTTCTGTTGCAAGGACGTAAAGTATCATCCTCACTCTGGGCAGTTCGTAGCTCCCCCGGCATTGGGTTAGTCACAATTGCGTCTGCCTCTTCCGTTTTCGTCTGAGAGCGAGTCTGCAGTGCTCCCATATGGATTGGCTCCCTGGGCATTCCCAGAAAGACATACCGGCAACCTAGGAGGACTGGAAAAATGGGATCGGTCAATACAGCGGCCTTGATGGTGCCGGTGACGTACCTTGACCGAATCTCCACATTAGCAATAGGCAACTTCATGACTACAGCACTCTTCTGTGCAGGCTGTATATCCAATGTCTCACTTGTGAATTGTTCTGGATGTACCAGATCCGCAGAAATCACGGCCTCCCCGTCCAGTCCTGTGTCGTATAAACACTCCACTTGACGACCGTTAACCTCTACCAATTCCACTACAGGTGGTTTTTCCTGGTCTGGAGTCTCTTCCTCGGCCTCGACCTGTTCGGTGGGCTCCACCTTAGGTTTTCCTGAGCACACGACGAATTGAGTGTCTCCTGACATTCCCTTGCAGTCAATAGCATTGTGCGTATTCGACTGGCATTGGTTGCACCATTTCCCTGTCCTAGATTTTCTATTGCCAGACTTGAGTGAGCTCTCCTGGTGGCGAGCTTCCTTGTTGACCTTGGCATTTTCCGTGACAACCTCCTTGGAAGTCACTTGACATGCTGCGAAGTGAGGGTTCTTAGCCTTCGATTTGCAGTCCCTCGTATTGTGAGAGGGTGACTTACAAATTGAACACCACTTCTCCGACCACGGTCGTTTAGGTGTAGAGCTTGAAGTGCTCTTCCTTCCCTCCTTCTTCTTCTCTGAACTATCCTCTGATTTTTGCACATAAGGTTCCCACTTTTTTGTTCCTGAGTTTTTGGTTTTCTTCTTGTCATGTTTCTCTTGACTTTTGGAGTTGGTGGAAAGGTTCTCCCCTGCCTCCCCATGTACCTCGACGAACCGTTCTGCTAATTTAGTCACGAGGTCAATACGTTCCGCTCCTTGTTCTCCCAGGAACGTCCTGAGAGGTTTAGACATTTGCTTCTTCAACTGGTCGACCACCATGAGCTCTTCCAGACTCTCATAGTCATGTGCGAACCCAGCCAAATCCATCCACTTGTGGAGATAAGATTTTAGACGCAAACTGTAGGCGGCAAACAACTCCCCCGGTTCTCGTTTCGCTGCTCGAAATTTTTTCCGGTAGGTATGTGACGTAACCTCGAATCGTTTCAGCAGAGCCGTCTTTAACTCGTCATAATTGTTCTCATGTCCTGGTGGCAGGCGAGTATAAACCTCGTATCCGGTCCCGCGTAAACCCTGGGATAGCTTAAGATTCCATTTGTTACGCTCCAGACCCATAGCAACTGACATAGCCTCGAAGCGTTGAAGGTATTGGTCAATCTTCTCTTTGTCCTCCTCGTAGACCGCTAAAGGAAACTTCATAGCATGGTACCCATGTCCACCTACTGGTGTTGATCCTGGGATGGAGGAACCTCCAACTGCTCCCTCAGTTTCTCCATTAGATTGACTCTTGAGCTCGAGTTCCCGCATCCGGTACTCGTGCTCCCTCTTCTGTGCTTCTTGTTCAGCTTCTAATTTCCTAGCTGCTTGTTCAGCTTCAAATTTCCTAGCTGCTTGCTCAGCTTCCAATTTCCTAGCTGCTTGCTCAGCTTCCAATTTCTTAGCTGCTTGCTCAGCTTCCAATTTCTTAGCTGCTTGCTCAGCTTCCAATTTCTTAGCTGTTTGTTCCAACTCCATCCTTCTCAATTCCAGCTCGGCCTTTCGATCTTCCCTTTCTGCTTGACGATACTCTCTCTCCACTTCCTGTATGTAATCCGTTAGAGCAGAACCCCCCAATCCCATTTCTTCCCCCTTTGCCTTTAATTCTAACGTGGTTAGTTTAGAGGTGGCCATTATACAGAGAGGTAAGCTAGCAGGTCTAGTACAATATAACTGCAAATTACTATACAGATATATGAACAAGTACTATAAATCTAGATATTACTACACACAGCACATTCACTCAGTGACAAGAGTAGAATCAGGACCACAGACCTATGCAGACGTGTGAAGTGTGAACAGGTAAGATATTTGTCCTAACCCCTATCCACATTCACTCTAGCTGGATTCTCCAAAATGATATCTCCCTCTTATAACTAAGGATCCCGTGTCCAAAAGACCCCGTTGTCAGAAGATCCCACTGTCAAAGGTTCCTGCTTGCAGGAGATCTCGCTGTCCAAGGATTCCGTTTACGGGAGATCCCGCTGTCCAAAGATTCCGTTTACGAGAGATCCCGCTGTCCAAAGATCCCGTTTACGAGAGATCCCGCTGTCCAAAGATCCCGGACGAGCCCCCAATAATGTCGTGTCCTCCTTTACAGTGTCGTCCCTGGAGTGAAGAGAGTCGACACCCACATTATAATATTTTTTTCCTCTCAATATTCTGGAGAATCCACCAGCTTCCGTCCAACACACTCCATCAGCCTATGGACACCTTTTCCTATCACTCTCTCACTGTCGTACTATGCCCCCTTCTCATACTTCCCCAACGCAACATACTCAACAACTCTTGCTTCTAAGATTTAATAAAGATTAATTTATTAAAAGAAAAGTGTAACGTATATGAGACGTGTATGTGAAGAAAATGTGTGACGTGTTCTATAAAGTGTATAGAATCGGACTCTCAGACAACAACCCAGTCAGCTGATCCCAGCAAGGATAGACCACAGCACGTTACGTCAGAACATGTACTTCTCACCCAGCGCCGAAACCATCCTGCTGGATACTGATTTGCCTCTGTAGACCTCTGGTAATCCCATTTCATGAACATCCGAAATAGACACCGGTGGTATAAACAGTTAATCATGGACCGGTTGCACTCTACACAATGTCCGTTCCTATCGTTCATAAAAAAATGCACAAGTCCTTTGTAGTGTGTACACAGATTAATGTTAATTGTTACTGTACTGGATCCTCCCTCGTGTCTATCTAGCCTCAAGTATCAAGTCTTGTGTTCTATTACACGAGATTATATCACACTATGCAACTATTATCAGTAATGTTCTCAGTTAGTTACTACTGTCTGATGCTGTGTGGTGCATCAGTAATCATCACTCTCTTTTGTGAATCAACTTCCTTCTAGCTTTAGTTACGTTCTGTAAGCAACTTTATTGACTGTTGAACTGCTGTTCTTCCGAATGGGATTGGATTCTTTCCCAAAAACTTGTTGAGTTTCCTTGGATCTGGTAGGGAACCTAGGATAGAAACAACACATCTGGTGATAGTACTAGTCACTGATCCTTTCGGCTGAGTGTAAACCTATCACCTTGCTTAATGATCTTTAGCTAACTAAACTATGTCCTAGAGCAGATTAGCTACCCACCTAGGGCCGAATCAGGCTATGACAAAGAAAAAATCAGCAAACAGAATGCGGAACCCCGCCCACCAGGGACACCTACGGGAAAATCCCAATTATCCCTCATTACTCAATTCTCAACTAGTAAAGCTTATCAACACTTCACTAATCTATTCTTAACTAGCAGAGTTAATATCACTATTCTACTCTAACTAGTTTCCACTAACAGTGCTAATCATCACACTATAGTTTAACAAGGCCACAGTCTATATTAAGTAGAACTAATATTATAATAGGTTATACCTTAAATGGCACTACTGCAGTCCTATCAATCATATCTACATCTGCCATTATAGGCACGTGTAAAATTAAGTCACTAATTAACACACGGTAGATATTATTTCCACTAAGCACTGCAGTGCCCTGGCACTCTGACTAGAGCATTTTCAAGTCCCCCTAGTTGGTCCCAACTCGGGTTTTTATGGCAACTCCTAAAGTTGGCCACGTGACGTTCTCCTTTATGCCCCCACACAGGTGGCACATTGGCAGATCATCCCCTGTCAGGGATCCATCCCCCCTCTGGCTCCCTCAATGTTAGATTTGTCATCACTGGTTCTGACATCCAAAACAATCTAGAGAGTTACTGTCGAGTTCTAACAAAGAGTTTCGATACCAAGCTGCCAATCATGGTTTTCCAAACAAGCTTACATTGTGCACGTGACGTTGTTCATGTCCGGCAGGTGTTCCACTGTTTTCAATAACAAGCCCTCAACTTTCTGTCATGTAGTGACAGTCAAAACCTCCATTCCGTCTGATGTCCGGAACTATAGATGACAAACTTAACCATTCCATATCCTGAGCGGGCAATTATATGTGATTTTAACTGTTATTAACTGCCAACGCGTTGTATCCCTTCCTTCTCACTCACCACCAAATGTGTATATGGGCTGACCCGATGTAACCCGTGCAGCTGTGTTTACTCTGTTAGTACGACTGTTGTGGCCTAGAAAATATACGCCAAGCAAACGTCGGTATTATTATCTGGTTAACTCATGGCGAGCTCGTGACATTCAGTAGCATGTCCTTTGCAGAACCTTGCTCCCATAACAACCTTCCCGAAAACCTCTCGATCATAAGCAAGATGTCCCTCTTCAGATTACCCATCTGGAGATCATCCTCTACATCCTGCACCCATCTTCTCTTTGGCCTTCCTCTTCCTCTCTTCCCAGGCATATACCCCTCCATTATTGTTCTCAGTCACAGACATAGCTATTATATTCCTATATTCCTATTTAAACTATGAAGGTTCATTCAAAACTCACCCAACAGCAGATAATCGTTAATACACAATCAAGATCCTCTTGGTTCTTTTGGATCTTCACAGGGCCTGTCTGCCCTCTCAACTGCGGTGTGGGAAAACAGTGGCCACGCTCGGCCGTGTCTGGAACACGTTCGCCCATCTGCTGGGTAGTGGCTCAGAGGGATGAGTTCAAACCCTCTGATGAAAATTAGACATCAGCATCTCTTCGGCCTCAGTTGTTCTCAAGGCCAAAGAGGTGGGAACATGGCGTGACTGGGCTCTTATAGGCACGCCAACACACCATCCTATGCATTTTTTACCAGGGTATCATGGGATATGCTACTCCATACTCTTGTAGAGCCGCGGCAGGCGGCTTCATTTGGTAATAGAATATATCTAATAATAAGGTTTGCAAAATATATATAAATAGGGCCGCATAAATAAACAGCCTAGAGCAGCCAGGAGGTCTCCGCACGTGTGAAGATCTCCTTTTATTCTAAACATAATATTTACATTTAAATCGTATCACAACGTCTCGTGTTTCATATGTTATATCAAGCAAGTTCGAGTACCGTCGCGGGCCGGATGAAATGACGTCGCGGGCCGGATCCGGCCCGCGGGCCGTAGTTTGGTGACCCCTGGTCTAGAGGTTACACGACTTTCTCCGTAATCTCGTATACTCTCGTAAGTAACGTGACGTTGCGGGAGAAGCGGTAGCGGTTCTCTCCGCGTCGGTAACTTACGGGGTATGTGAGCGGGTCCCTCAGCAATGGCAAACTACTGAGCGTAATCTTGCCAAGAAATCAACAATCAGCTGAAAGATGCTGATGTTGACAGCGATGTCCTGTAAAGGATATGCGAACAAAACAAAAAAAAAGTAGTAACAAGTGTATTGACTATGCTTGAGGTCAAAGCGAGCGAATGCAACGGGAAAAAAAAAACGACACACTCTTTGCAGATAAAACGTAGCAATGATCTACACATATACAACTACCAGCAGCCAACCGTTGCCAAGCTGATACTGGAGTCTGAATAAAACCATAAACTATGAAAGGAAGCTCGAAGAATAGGAAACAAACACAACAGTTTCAGGAGAACGTTTGGCCACAAGTCTTTTTCAACAGCCAAGTGAGACAACAATTACTTTTTAAAACTGGTAAAACAAAGAGTACTTATCTAGGCTTACGGGGAGTGGTGGGATTAATAGACACACCCATGCACACAAACACACAAACATATACACACAAACAAATATACACACTTACTAGGAACGGGACAAGGAGATATAACATGAGCTCAAGGTTCGGGAAACATGGAGGGGCGGGTGACGGGTGAGGGGGTGGGGGAAGGATAGAATGACAAACAATAGAAAAGAAATTTGGATGCTTGTCGAGTAATATGTATATATGGATTTAAGCCTATTTCGCACCTTTCGTAAGACGCAAATGTTACGTTACCTCTGTCTGGGGAAAGTGTTACGTTACTTCTGTATGGGGCACGTGTTGTGTTACCTCTGTCTGGGGAAAGTGTTACGTTACTTCTGTATGGGGCACGTGTTGTGTTACCTCTGTCTGAGGCAAGTGTTACGTTACTTCTGTCTGGGACACGTGTTACGTTACCTCTGTCTGGTGCAAGTGTTACGTTACCTCTGTCTGGGGAAAGTGTTACGGTACTTCTGTCCGGTGCAAGTGTTACGTTACCTCTGTCTGGAGCAAGTGTTATGTTACATATGTCTATGAAAAGTGTTACGGTACCTCTGTCTGAGGCAAGTGTTATGTTACATATGTCTGTGGGAAGTGTTACGGTACCTCTGTCTGGGGCAAGTGTTACATTACTTCTGTCTGGGAAAAGTGTTACGGTACCTCTGTCTGGGGCAAGTGTTACATTACCTCTGTCTGGGAAAAGTGTTACGGTACCTCTGTCTGGGGCAAGTGTTATGTTACCTCTGTCTGGGGCAAGTGTTACCTTACCTCTGTTTGGGGCACGTGTTACGTTACCTCTGTCTTGGGCAAGTGTTATGGTACCTTTGTCTGGGGCAAGTGTTACTGTACCTCTGTCTGGTACAAATGTTACATTACCTCTGTCTGGCACAAGTGTTACATTACCTCTGTCTGGGGCAAGTGTTACATTACCTCTGTCTAGGGCAAGCAGCTTTAGCCTAAACAGAGGGAACTAAACAGACGACTAGGTATACACACATTTACATAATGACACCGTAAGGCCAAAGGAGTTGCACACGATGTGATGTTGGCGTGTAATGGACTTCCGGTAATTAGCAGACTTCCGGCATTTCGGACTTCCGGCATTAATGTGCCTCCGACATTAACGGACACATCTTCCAGTTTATGAGTTTGTTAAACTAGCACTAACAATATTTCATCACAACCTCAGCCATTGGCATTGTTGGCGTTACATGTGTTTGCGGCAGTATGTAAAGTAAGCCTATAAAGTGCTAGACTCACATTGTAAACAATATAAAATGACACAAAGTAGTGCAGCTTTACATAACATATTTACGACATATACAGGACGTTGCGGCGATTAGCCTTCATCAGCAAACAAACACATTCACAAACACAACATATAGTCAAGGAGATCTCCTGTGACTACATCAAAAGGTGATGACAGGACGAGAAGAACAAAAGGATGAAATAATTAAAGCAATGAAGAGAAAATGAGAATTGAAAAAAAAATGTTCATACTTACCTCACAGTTCCAATCTGTAAGTAACGCTTTAATTATTGCTTTAAATATTGCTTTCTCTATGTTGGCCTATTTTGGCTCGAAATGTTCTTTAACAATGTGGACAAAGAATGCTTGACGTTTCTGGAGGAGGATCTTCTGCAGTGGTTTTTCGGTCCTGCCTTTTCTTCACAGCTCTAGCAGTCCTGGTAGCTTCACAAGTGACTGCACCCTTATGTAATGATGCACACCATGAATTACGTTCTTTAGCAGCAGTCTCCCAGGTGTCAGGATGAATTCCAAAAGCTTTCAGTGAGATTTTCAGAGTGTCTTTAAAGCGTTTCCTCTGGCCGACTTGGGAGCGTTTACCACAACGCAGCTCACTGTAAAAAATTCGTTTAGGGAGCCTGTGATCTGGCATACGAGTTAAGTGACCAGCCCAGGGAATTTGATTCTTCATTAGTAGAGTGTGGATACTGGGCATGGACGCTCTTTCTAGAACTTTAGTGTCAGGAATCTTGTCTTGCCATTTAATTTTCAACAGCTTCCTAAGGCAGACTGTGTAGAAGTGGTTTAATTTCCTAGCGTGTCGCTGATAAACAGTCCAGGTTTCACAAGCATATAGCAGTGTGGATAATACAACTGCTTTATAGACTTTCAGCTTTGTTTGCAGGCTTATTCCATTTCTGTCCCATACATTCTTGTACAGTCTTCCAAAGGCCGCGCTGGCCTTGGAGTTTCTTGCATTCACTTCGTCATCAATTGTGGCAGCTTGTGACACAGTGCTGCCAAGATAGGTGAACTTGTCCACAACACTTAGTCTATGACCGTTCACCTTGATATTCGGCACGGTGTGATTATTCCCTGGAGCTGGCTGGTACATAACTATAGTCTTCTCTATGTTGATATTGAGCCCAAAGTTGGCACAGGCATATTAGAAAGCTGAAACATTGTGTTGCATGTCTGCCTCTGAGTTGGCATATAGAGTGCAATCATCAGCGAACAGCAGTTCTCTGACGGTGTCGCTGTTAGTTTTGATTTTGGCTTTCTGTCTTGTGAGATTGAACAACTTTCCATCCATGCGGTAGTTGATGTCTATTCCAATGTCAGTGTTCTCGAAGGCATTCGTCAGCATAGCTGAAAACATGAGGCTGAACAGTGTTGGTGCCAGGACACATCCTTGCTTCACTACATTGGTGACAGGAAAGGGCTCAGACAGTTCACCATTTTCCTGTACTCTTGCCTGCATGCCGTCATGAAATAGCCGCACTATTTGGACGAACTTTTTGGACAGCCATATTTCGCCATAATCTTCCACAGTCCTTCTCTGCTGACTGTATCAAAAGCCTTGGTAAGGTCAATGAAAGTGGAGAACATTTCAGAGTTCTGTTCCTGACATTTCTAGATCAGGCCCTAAGCCTTAGACGGCAAATGGTCTCGGATGGAAGTTCCGACAGGCGGACAGTTAGAGCATTGATTTGCTGATCCGGCAGCTTCTGCAGCACTTTATTGTTCCAGACGTATTGGTTTCACCTTTCCTCTGGATTAAACTAGGCAGCAGGCCGACAGAGGGATCATGCTGCATGGACAAAACATGGTCTCTAAATTCAGCCCAGGCTTTGTGTTATGGAGAGGTATAACTCCATTTGTCTAACTATCGACTATCAAGACGGCAAGGTGCCAGTCACTATATATTCGAGGCAAACGTATTTTTGGTCATGTAATCAGAATAATGGCATTGGAGAATATCGTAACGACTTGAAAGATAATCGGTAGAATGGGCAGTAACAGAGAGATTTCCATTGTGCTGGATGACGTGATGAGAAGGCGACATTGAGTTATATCATCAAACAGTTGATTCACTACACCAAGAACTGAGATCTGGCAAGAGGTGTGAACGCTTACCCCATTTACCAACGCACGTGATGATGATGATAATTATCTATACAGCATAATGGAATGTGTGGCCTTTTAGAAACAACTTTGGATTCTGAAGACAGACTAGCAGGGGGAAAAAACATGTCAATTCAATGCCAATTATAACAAGTACTTCATAAAATCTCCCGTGTGTTGCCGGGGCCTATAAGGGAAGCAAAGAATAGCAACACTGTAGCCTACCACGCATGTCGTAAGAGGCGACTAAGGAGGCTTGATGGTTCCGTCGCCCTGCTACTGAGTGAGTGCGTGGCGCGACACTGTGAGCTGTGAGTTTCGTGTGAAGTGCTTTTGAATTTGCCCAAGTTTTTATTTTTGGAACGTGACTGCATGTTCGGAGCGATGGCAGATGGCTATGTCCCAGAGTTGACCAGTTGTTGCCTTATGCAGAAATGCGTGGCTGCTGGGCTTCTGGTTGACTGCCACTGCCGTCGGTGATGAACTGTATGTTCGTGGACTGTGTAGGTGAACATCTAGGAAACATCCAGATAGGAAAATGACTGCCGATTCCATCAGAGATGAATTGGGTGTTTCTTGGGGGACTGGTGTGTTGACATTCTGGCGGCGGTATTGTGCACAGTGTGTCTGTGCGGGCTGTTGTTTGTCGAGACTCCTGTCTTTTCCACTTTTTACATTGGGCAGTGGGGAGCGTTTTGTGTGATATTCACTGGCACAGGAACGGAGCATAATGGGGACGACCCGTTGCTGTGAAGTTGGAACTGCGACTAACTAACTAACTAACTAGCTTCATAAAATTTACAAGGTGCGGCATGTAGTATTTTTACATTTAGTTTTAAATGTATATTTAACTCACTAGCTCAATATCAGCCGGCTTCGTGGCTTAGAGGTTATGACTTTTCTCCGTAATCTCGTATACTCTCGTCGGTAACGTGATGACGGTTCAAATCAGCAGTGGTTTGAATCGCATCGGTAACTTACGGGGTATGTGAGCCGGCTGCTCAGAAAGCAATGGCAAACTACTGAGCGTAATCTTGCCAAGAGATCAACATACAGCTGAAAGATACTGGTGTTGACAGCTAAGTCCTGTAAAGGATATGCTAAAAAAAAAAAAAAAGCTGCAATATCAATTGCTCTTCAAAGACTAAAACAACTTAATACATTATGGAGTGGGACAGATAGAACTACAAAAATTAGATTGTTAAGAGCATGTATCTTTCCCATTGCAACATACGCCTGTGAGACATGGACACTTACTAAACAGGCTGAACAGCGATAAATGCTTTTGAATTTAAATGTTATAGACGGGTTCTAAGAATATCTTGGTTAAAGAAACGAAACAAATGCATCCATACTTCACGACCTGAATATTGAAGAGGGTTGGCTATTAAAGACGATAAAACAAAGAAAATTGATCTATTTTGATCACTTAAAACGTCATGAAAGTTTGGAGAGAACAATATTGGAGGTGTATGTGCATGGAAAGAGAGAAAGAGGACGGCCAAAGAGAAGATGGGTGCAGGATTTGGCGGATGGTTTCCACGTGGGTGTATCGGACTCGGGACATCTTGCTTGTGATCGAGAGGTCTTCCAAATCCGGAAAGTTGTTATGTGAGCGAGCTTCTGCAAAGGACATGCTACTGAATGAATGAATGAATGAATGAATGAATGAATGAATGAATGAATGAATGAATGAGCTGCAATATGCGCGTAATGGTGGTAGTGAAAGGAAGAATGGGGAGGGAACGGCGAGAAGGAGGAGAATATGAAGAAGGAGGAGAAGGGGGAGAGATGGAGAGGGGAAGAAGAAGATGAAGAAGAAGAATAAAAAGAAGAAGAAGACAAAGAAGAAAGGAAACAACGATAACAACAGCTACAACAGTTAAAACAATAACAATAACTAGTCACATAAAAGTACAATAAGAGGATAATAACGATAGCTTTAACACACACGAAGCAAATTATCTACCTGAAATCAATATGAACCCGATCTATCATACAATCGATCACACTCAGCTAAAGTACATCAGCTCTATAAAACTCTACACCGTGTGTCCACATCCGCCCACCATCCCACGCATGGATAATTCCTTCTGCCTCCCCCTACTCCCACTTCCAACAACGCCATCCCACAATCTCGAGACACAATTTCCTGGTTTTACAGATCTGACCTTACAAGCCATTGTTTTTTTTCTCAAAACCACCAGATGGGCCGCTAGCTTGCAAGAGAGTTTTTCTTGTCAAAATTGTCTTTCATTGACCTATTTCCACAAATGAACGCTTTTTGTTTTCTTCCCCCCCCCCCCCACAATCATGGTTCAAATTTCGTTAAGTATTCCTGCATTTCACACGCTTTCTTGTCTCCCACATTATCTCTCCGTTGTATCTTTTTGACTGTCCGCTCTTTATCTCTCCATCAGCTGCCTCGTGTGGCCTCCTACGTAATTATCACTGCCTATTTCTTTCTCTATCCTTACCTGTTGGCCTCTCCCTATTTTCCTCTTTTCTGATCTCTTCCTATCTCGATAAATCTCCCTTAATATGAAATGTTTATGTATGGTGTATGTTTACAGCATTCATTTTACAATTTAAAAAAAAAATTGACATTCATGGTAGATAATTGATGTACGAAACATGAGTAATTGTAAGGACCGATTGTAAATGGACCTTCTTGCTCTATTTATGACCCTTTTACAAAACAGTTCGTCTGTTCGTTTCCTGCCACGTCCCATACCCTACATTTTCGCTGTATTCCTCTTTTTCTTCTCTCTCTGTCACTCTCTCCCTCTCTTTATGTCACTCTCTTCTTTCTCTCTCTCTTTCTCTCTCTCTCTCTCTCTTTCTCTCTCTTTGTCACTCTCTCTCTACTCTTTCTCTTCTCACTCTTCGCTCTCTTCTCTCTCTTCTCGCCTTCTTGTCTCTCTTGTCTCTCTCTCTTCTTTCTCTTGTGCTTATCTCTATATTCTCTCTCGTCTCTCTCGTCTCTCTCTTCTCTCTCGTCTCTCTCTTCTCTCTCTTGTCTCTCTTATCTCCCTCTTCTCTCTCGTCTCTCTCTACTCTCTCTTCTCGCTCTTCTCTCTCTCTTTTATATCTCTCTTCTCTCTCGTTAATCTGGTCTCACACTTCTTTTTTATCTCTCTCTTCTCTCCCGTCTCTCTGTCTCTCTTCTCTCTCGTCTCTCTTATCTCTCTCTACTATGTCGTCTCTCTCTCTCTCTTCTCTCTCGTCTTTCTTATCTCTCCCTTCTGTTTTGTCTCTCTTCTCTCTCGTCTCTCTTTTCTGACACTTCTCGCTCGTCTCTCTCTCTCTCTCTCTCTCTCTCTCTCTCTCTCTCTTCACTCTTCTCTTTCTCTTTTCTCACGCACGTACGCACACACGTACGCATGAATGTATGTAGGTAGGTATGTAGGTAAGTAGGTAGATAAGTAGGTAGGTAAGTAGGTGGGTGAGTATTTTGCCTCTACTTGGTCCACGATATTCTAAGATCTTATATTTAACATGTAATTATAAAACCCCCGATATTCTTCTCAAGTGATTGCTAAATTACACTTGGAAATATCAGCCCAAAATACTGGGTTCCAGTCCTTTAGCAGTTAAATATTTATTGGCTTGTTTAACTCCTATGGACTTTTTATTTATATCACGTGTCAAATAATATTTTACATAAATGATGTATTTGAATGGTGTTGTCTATCAAGTATGGTATGGCATTAATTTCACCTAGTTGGCTTGAAAGTCTGGAGCCGTGACTTCTAAGATGGCTAGCAAGGCCTATTTTGGCTCGAAATGTTCTTTGACATTGTGGACAAAGAATGCTTAAAGTCTCAGAAGGAGGATCTCTTGAAGTGGTTTTTCTTTTTGTCCAGTCTTTCTTTCTACAGTTCTTGCAGTCATGTTTGCCTCGCAAGTGTCTACACCCTTGCGTAATGATGTACGCTATGAATTTCGGTCTTTGGTTGCAGTGACAAATTCCAAAAGCTTTGAGTGATATCTTCAGTGACTCTAATGATTTTACTCTGGCCGCCTTGGGAGCGTTGCCACAAAATAACTCATCGTTAAAAAAATTCACGTAGGGAGTCTGCAAGTAATGTGACCAGCCCAGCGAGTCCAATTCTTCATTAGTCGAGTGTATTTGAATAACGAAGACACAAGCAATAAATGTCATATTTCGCTGCGTCTTGCCAGGTACATACTTCAGAAATCGCACAACGTAAACTAAAGTTGAACTAAACAACACACATATTCACACGGTAATTTGATTGTCTATCTTGTGCAAACAATTGTTGTATTCTTTGTTATACGCGATATGCAATCGTTCTATTTCTGTGGTTTTGCTTCAAATTGTATTCAAGAGCTTCAATATTACCAGTTCTTTGCTTGTTTTGGGATTCTCTCAATAGACATTCTCGTTCTTGTGATGTCTAAACAGTTATTTCAAAACTATCTATCGCTAACATAATTGTGAGTGTGTTAGTCCATTGCCGTGTTTCATTGTTTTATTGATGGCACCCTGCGAAGTTTACAGTTCTTGTCAATCATGTATGTTCACCGCCTTCTGACTTTTGTGCTTCTAATGATTTACAACAGGTAAAGCAAGTGGTTTGAATGCGTACAACATCAGAAACTTTGGGAAATCATGAGGAAAATTGTCTGTCCATCACATGTAGTACAGCTCATAAAAATGCTCTATCTAGACCAGCAAGCAGCAGTTAGAATAGAAGGCGAGACATCCGATTGGTTTTACATCAAGCTAGGAGTCCGTCAGGGCAGTGTGCTGGCCCCCTATTTGTTTAACATGTACGCCAAAAATATAATGAGAAATGTCAGAAATGATATAAACAGGTAGCAAATGATGCCCTAAATATCGGTGGTGATGAAATACCAGAGATTCGATATGCTGATGATACAGTTTTACGATCCAAATCACAGAATGGTATAGAACAACTAATTACCTCATCCCAAAAGAATAGCGAAAATCACAACCCTTATCTTAACATAGCAAAATCACAGATACTGCATATCGATAAAACTAATATTTAGAATATCTTGGGTCCGGTTATCAGTTATCAGTTGGGGTATCTTCGTTGCACTCCGGACATGTCCATAGGTGCTCAGATCCTCCCCCCAGCATATGCATCAGCGTCCGGTGGCTAATAGTGCCAGTTCTGTGTTGGTTGACGAGGCACTTTGTTTTCCCGATGTACCTCTCGCGTCTGGCTGTGCCGATTCTTACTCCCAGGTCTTTCATCCTGGACAGCGATGTGGAATCACTGACGTCAAAATCCTCTGTTCTCGCCAAATCTTTAAGGACGTTAATAACATCGGCACGATCCATGGGCTGGCCATCTACAGGGGGTGCAGAGCCAGCCAGTTTGTCAGCTCGTTCATTTCCCTCGACTCCCGCATGTCCCGGGACGAAGATGAAGGTGACTTTACGGACAACAGACTTCCGCAGCGATTCAGTCCACTGTCTACGTACAGATCCAGCTTCGACCTTCTGAATCATGCTCATTGAATCACTTAATACACACACGTTGGTATAATGCTGTGATTCCAGCCATATGAAAGCCTGTGTAACTGCCATCACCTCCATCGTCATGCTGCTCGTGGTCATAGAGTGGGCACCACTGGATTCTTGAACGGTTCGGCCCGCTGAACGGGCTGTAAATGCCCACGCACTTCTCTGCTGCTTTACAACAGATCCATCTGTATAGATGAGCACTTCGGGGCTATCTGAGTGTTCATAGATGAGCGCGTTAACCTCTGCTTTGACAGCGGCAGGGTTCTGCTCTCTGCACCGTCAGTCGAGTGTGATAATGCAGGAGAAAGTGCACTTAAAGGCTGGAGGCACCCATTCCTTGCCGGGGTTGATACTGGTAAGACTGCAGACCTGTCTGACGACATCTTCCGCCCGACCCATCCATGATTTGCCCCTCTTTAGCCTGTCACCCTTTTCTCTGAATATAGCGTCATGCAGAGGGTGCTGCTCATCTGCACTTATTTTTAAGTATGCACGAGCTCTCCAGATCTTGATCCTGTGTTCCATTGTCGGGAAGTCAAGGAGGTATCTCATTGCTACACAGCTGGTGTCTCTCGTGCAGCCCAAAATGATGCGCATGGCTTCGTTTTGTACCTTTTCGAGTCTTCCAATCTGTGTAGGGCTGACAGTGAGGATGGCCAGGGCATACTCGATGCGTGAAAGTACAAGTCCTTGGAACAGAAGTAGCAGTCTTTGCTCGATATTGGCAGTCGCCATGACTCTCATTGCTGACAAACCTTTTCGAGCCTTCGTTATGACATAATCGACATGATCTCTGAAGGACAGGCTACGATCAAGCCTCACGCCAAGATATGTCATTGACTGGGTTCTACTCAAACTGCTCCCATCCATTCTTACTGCCGGCAGGTCTGTTTTCACAATATGGTTGTTTAGTGAGAACCATGTAACCGTTGCCTTTGCAGGGTTGACAAGGGCATCGGCATCAGCACACCATGAGGAAATTCGATCTAGTTCGCCCTGCATATCATTGGCAACCGCCTGTCTATCTCGACCCCGTCGATACACGAGGATGTCGTCAACGAATGAGTCCTACCCCTCCCGTCCAACTGTTATTCAGTGATCGGCACCGTATACACGTTGAATAGTACTGGTGACAGTGGTGAACCCTGCGGCAATCCTGGACATATCGTTATCGGCTCAGAAGACCAACTCCCGCATCTTGGCACCACCTTCCTTTGGAGCAGAACTGCAGCTATCCATCGTACAAGGTGAGGGTGCACTTTCAGTCTGAGGAGGGTTTGCGTCAAGTGCTCGAAAGATACTCTGTTATATGCGTCCTCTAAGTCTATGGCGGTGTGACATATTATTAGATGATTGACAGAGGACCTAGTTTGTAGTGTTCTCTGGAGATATATCTTGAATAATAATTAACAAGATAAAGGATATGATTTAGCACGTTTTGTCTAGAGGTCACTCAAATGAGCTAATCATTCCCGCAATAGCCTGTTTTGGAGAACATTTTTCTTTGGCTCAAACCCCCACTGTGAGACCACTATGTATCCACACAGAAATTTATATAAGAAGTAACTAGTTCACCCAAGGCCAGAGAAGATCTGAACTATTAGCGCCTGTACAACTGAGGATCCATCTCACTCATTATACTGTTGACAGTGTGCTGTTCGTCCGTCACATAGATCTTTCCCTTTTTTTTGTCATTTTGTGAGTATAACCTATATCAGGTTGTCCCATTTCTTTGGGATTGTAGGACTCAATTATTTTTAGGCAAACTCAACAATAACTGTACATAACATCTGTTGGACAAGACATCTACATGACAGTTTCTTGTCAAAAGCGGGACATACATTCACAAGAAATTGTGTACACCAGCCATTGTATAAGACATACATCATAAGAGGTACTTGACAACATCTATACAAGACTTTTCACAATATGTATAACCAACCACAGTACTTAAGACAGTCACCAGAGACAACACTTGACAGCAACTGTACAAGAAATTCACTGGGGACATGTACTTCAAACTGATTCATTAAATACACAATTTATTGAGTTGGTGAGTAGAGTGGTGACCATTGCCTCATCTCCTGTCATGTCAACACTTCATATATTGCATAGAAAATGCATAAAATATGTCACACATGCAGGTTGATAAACAAGATACAACACTTCTTATTTACTCCACCCCCCAATAACTCTCCTCCACCTCTCCTCTCTAATTACCACTACACCATTCCGTTACAGTATCTGTATCTATCATCATTTCCTGACTCTTGGGAATTTAGGAAATCCTATCCATGGGCAACTCAAGGAAGAAACTACTGTTCTGGGTCTGTTGAATCCTTTTATCATCAGCATGGATGTTGGACTAGCTCCAGTTAGCAGCTTCCCCAGATTAAGCTTCATGGCAGATTCATTCCTCTTGAAGACAAGATTTGGGATGATGATATGGTACTGCATCTCACGGTTGATCAGGCTGTCAGTGAAGGCTGTCACTGGGTACTTCAATAATGGCATACCTAATGTCCCATACATTGCAGCTACTCACTTAGCCAGATCAACTTCCCTACTGTTCCTCACATTCTTCAAGAATCACTGTGTGAGCATCAGGCTGGATATTTTCTAAGTTTTGTCTTAGATAAACAAACACTCCCAAATTACCCCACAGTTCTCCATGAATGTAGTTCATAGAACAAGATTTGATGTTAGTCTCATTTGATCTTTGACTGACTCAAGATCACTGTCCAGTTCACCACATTTGTAGTGCTTCAGATTGTGTTTTGCTCCAATTTGTGCATTCAGCTGTTGAGCTGAGAGAAAACTCTTCTTGATATTCCCACATTTTGATAGGGAGTCACATCTGGATCTAGGACTTCTGTTTAGTTGTCCCAGATGATATATGGATTGCCTCTCCACCATACTGTTCTCTGTCGACATATAAAATGGCACAACATCTCTTTACATATGTTAAAAGATAATGTTATTATACATCAACAGACACTGATTGGGGATGGGGAGGAAAAGGATGGGTGTGGTCCAAACACACCTCTCCTAGTTTGATGATGCCGTGTATTTCACTCTGATGTACTGTGGTAATCACAAGACCATATGCTGAGACAGGGTAGCTTAACACAATTACAAGCATTTATGTGGTCTAAGTTTCACCATGTTTGAACCACAGTAGACCTGGGAACAAGGAGGACCAGACACAGTACAGCAATCATTGTGACATAGCAACATGGGACAGGCATTGTGAAGGGAAATGGAAAATAGGCATTTACAACTGCAATATGCATTATGTATTAACTAATGGCATTTACCCAATTAGCAGACCAGACATCCATTCCTATGGCTGTGATGTCGGTGCATGAATGTCCTATTCCATATACACTTACACAGCAATGCCAGACCTCACCCCTTTTTCACAGACAGACCTGTCTCACAGGTACATCATCATCATCATGTGCTCTTTCCCCACTGAGTAATTTTCATGTCTACTACAGTAGGTAACAGAAGCTCAATTGCATACACAATTGTTCACATATGCACCAAGCACATATGTGGGAAAACATGTTTAGTCCTTGTAAATTTGCATGAGCTATACATTATATTCAGCCAACTAAGACACAGGTTCACACACCTATGGTTCTCTTAGGAACTAGTTTATATGAACCATCCAACAGTAGAGGTAACAGTGTAATGCTGCAGAGAGAAATGATATTCTCTTGAGCTTAATTTTGCCACCAGGTATCACATGGACTTAGCAATTCTGGCGTGCCACACACAACCTGTTTACATATGGATATTGAAGCATCTTTCCTTCCACTAGATGTGAGAGGCTATTTATTAAATCACCAACTCACTCACTCCATCATTTTCAGCTTTTTACAAAGGAACTTGTACATGTTTACATCACTCATTCCGATTCAGACTGCCATATGTTAACTCGCGAGAGCAAAGGTACAGTTGATTTAAGAATAAGTCATCCCAGGCATGAAGAATGCACCAGGGGTTTGGGTTTGCGAATCTGCATGAGTGTGCCATACATTCATCAAGCATACGCAACCAGTCACAACAAGGGATTGATATGCACTTGGAGTATACAGCGTGAAAGACGTGTCAAGGTTGAAGATGCAGTGTTCAGAATTCTGGCGCACAGAAGTTAGGTTTTCCACTTTCACATTTTATTCATAAAATACTCATACATTCTTCTCATTCGTTTATCAGGCACAACTACAACATTAAAGTATGTTTTAAAGTGGTACCTGCTGTCCAGAGAACAATATATTATTGAATCTTTAAGGGCATTGTTGGGTCATCACATCACACTAGCGACCGCTCCTGGTGAGATCCCCGCTCAAACTAATTAGATTTTAAAATATGGCCCAGGAATAGCGTGGGCTCATTACTTATGAACCAATCAAAAGACAAGTGCATACCGCCGCCTCCCCCAACTCGTTCTAGAACATTCGATCTAAGAATAGCCCTTATATTTGGGATGGTCCCCGTTAAGACTTAAAGTATCTTTATGAAATGTGTCGGACTGGGAATGAGGAATTCTGTTTCATCATGCTACAGGCGGCCGCACATGTCTCTTCTCTGACCTGAAATCCTTCGTAAACATCTTGAGCAAAGACTGCCGCATTCAGCCATGACTCTTTGTTGCGTCTGTATCCTCCAAGTGTGGGCGGGAAGCAGCCGAGCTGTTCCAAGTCCCAAGCAAGTCTGTGTGCTACAATTTTCTCCAGTAGCTTGCCAACAGTATTCTGCATCGTAATGATTCTGTAGCCGCTTATCTTGGAATGGTCTTTGTTCGGTTTTGGCAGCGGCAGCAAGTAGCTGTGTAGCCATTCTTCTTTGACCTGACCCCTCTGGATACTGGTGTTGAATTCTCTGGCCAGTTCTTCCATGTCATCATCTGATATCACCAGTAGGTCACCATATCGGATGCCGTCTGGGCCTGGGGCGGTGTTAGGTGTTTTCTTGAGCATCGCACGCAATATCTCAGCTGTGATTGTCCATTCTTCGTCTGTCCCGACCCCCTCGCACAACTGAGAGAGTGTCGTCGTGGTCCTCTGTCTGGCGGGCTCGTCTTTCTGGTCAGTCTGTTCTATGTAGCGTGCAAGAAGGGCCTTACCTTTATCCGCATCCGACTTTTTCCATGCGAGGTCTGTGCCTTGAAAGTCTGGAATACCCCTACTTTGTGCAGCACCATTCATGCTCTTGTGGAGGCGCCAGAATGTCGTAAGAGATCGCTCGGAGCACACCTTCCTGCAGAACTCGTCCCATTTCTCGGCCTTGGCCTGTTTGGCGCAGGATTTGAAAAAATTCGTCGTCCTATCGACCTCAGTCTTCAGGTTCGCCAATTCAACCTGTGGCATGTTAGCCTTTCTGGCCTTTTTTTTTTTTGGGGGGGGGGGGGGTCATTAAGTACCAACAATTGTGAAACAATGAAGCAAATTAAAAGACAACTGTCTATTGCTCTTCAAAAACTAAAACAACTGAATAAATTGTGGAGGGGACAGACAGAACTACAAAAATTACATTTTTAAGAGCATGGTCTTTCCCATTGCAATATACGCGTGTAAGACCTGGACACTTACTAAACATGCAGAACACCGTATAAATGCCTTTGGATATAAATGTTGTATGCGGGTTCTAAGAATATCTTGGATACAGAAAAGAACAAATGAATCCATACGACAAGATCTGAATATTGAAGAAGGTTGGCTACTAAAGATGATAAAATAAAAAAAAATTGAAATATTTTGGTCACTTGCAACGTCATGAAAGTTTGGAGAGAACAATCATGGAGGGGTATATGCTCGGGAAGAGAGGAAGAGGAAGGTCAAAGAGAAGATGGGTGCTTTATGTGGCGGGTGATCTCCAGATGGGTGTATCGGACGCGCGACATATTGCTTATGATCGAGACGTTTTCCAGACGGTTGTTATGGGAGCGAGATTCTGCAAGGGGCATGCTACCGAATTAATTAATTAATTAATTAATTAATTAATGATTGAATGATATGAATGAACGAAAGCAGGTGGTGGATGGAGTGTGAGAGCAGCTGACAGATTGTTGTTGGGTATGGTCTGCACTCTGCAGCGATAGTCAGATGGAAGAAATTAAAAGACGAATATCTATTGCTCTTCAAAAACTAAAACAACTGAATAAAATGTGGCGTAGGACAGATAGACCTACAAACATTTGATTGTTAAGAGCATACATCTTGACAACAGCAACATATGCCTGTCAGACCTGGGCACTTATTAAACAAGCTGAACAGCTCATAAATGCCTTTGAATATAAATGTTATAGACGGGTTCTAACAATGTCTTGGATACAGAAAAGAACAAATACATCCATAAGAAAAGATCTGAATATTGAAGAAGTGTGGCTACTAAAGACGATAAAACAAAGAAAATGGAAATGTGTTGGTCACTTGAAACGTCGTGAAGGTATGGAGAGAACAATAATGGAGGGGTATATGCCCGGGAAGAGAGGAAGAGGAAGGCCAAAGAGAAGATGAGTGCAGGATGTTGCAGATGCTCCCCAGATGGGTGTTTCAGATGCGGGATATCTTGCTTATGACCGAGAAGTTTTCCGGAAGGTTGTTACGAGAGCGAGGTTCTGCAAAGGACATAAAAATGTTTTGCGTATCCTTTTACAGGACTTAGCTGTCAACAGCAGCATCTTTCAGCTGTCTGTTGATCTCTTGGCAAGATTACGCTCAGTAGTTTGCCATTGCTTTCTGAGCGGCCGGCTCAGTATCCGCAAGTCACGAGCGGGGGTCGAACCACCTCAGTTCTCGCTCCGCTGCGAGACTCTGCGTGATAAACGGGATTACAGAGAGAAAGTGTTGTAACCCCACAGCCAGAGAGACCGGCGCAAAGGACATGCTACTGAAGAAATGAATGCATCATTTCTGATACGGACGTTCCTCCATGCCACGATATAAAACTATCCAGCGTCTTCTCTCTTGATCTCCTAGTGCCTCCCTTTCCTGCCACCTTTTCTGTTGCGACTTCATACTACAGCATTCCTCTTCTTATGGCATGCCCGAATAATGTCGACTATCTTCTTCTGACGCGAGTAACGAATTATCTCCTTTTTTTTTTTTTTTGCGTTCGCTCGTTTTCAACTAAAGCGTAGTCAACGCACATGATACGGTTCTATTGAACTGGGCTAATGTTTGCTTGTGGATTAGCTTTCCCTATTACCAGTGCTCCACGCCATCAGATGAACTCACTCCGATTTTAGAGGTGCTGATAATCTGCATCCCCAAGTCAAGGACGAGAAGTCAACATTGTAATCCAACTGACCGGTGTTGGGGTTGAACCCGTTACCTGAACATCGGCACATCGGATGCTTGAGAACGAGCCCTCTTATCCAATCAGCCATGCTGATCTCCTCTTTGTCGCTCTCCGTCTCTTGTCTCAGTCTCTGTCTCTCTTCCCCTCAATCTTCTTCCTTCCCTTTCTCCTCACCCTCTTTCTCACTCTCTTTTCTAACTCTCTATCCCTCCCTCCCCCTCTCTATAATATTACTGAATCAAATAATGATGTTCACACATTTTCCTGGCCTTTATAATGCATATATTGATACTGTCGTTGATGTTTACGATTAACCTTATAAGTAATATATGGATGAAATATTATATGAAAGAGAGAGATCAGAAGGGTAGGATGTTAGATGGGCCTGCGTGCCCAATTTTGAACCCTTTCCAAATACAGTTAATTAATTCGTTTGTTCTCTCTCGCTCTATTCCCGTCTCTCTATTTCCTTCTTTCTCCCCTAGTGACCTTTTCAGATTTCGTCAGTAAACATAAAACTATTCTTAAGTGACCTTTAAGAAATCCTTCTGCCCTCCCATCAGCCATCTAGAGACTGCAGACATGGACCAGAAACTGCTGTCAATTTAGTCTGCTATACCAAGGATTGTGTTTAAAGAGAGCAGATCGCCTTCCTTGTCATTCGATTAGAAGTGAACTTGCCATGCATATATGTTCTGTGTGTCGTGTGAGCACGAACATGTTCACATTAATGTGCTTGTTTACCTCGCTGATTTGAATTTCGCTAGGAGGTTTATATATATATATATATATATATATATATATATATATATATATATATATATATATATATATATATATATATATATATATATATATATATATGTGTGTGTGTGTGTGTGTGTGTGTGTGTATGTATGTGTGTGTGTGTATGTATGTGTGTGTGTGTGTGTGGCGTGAGTGCGTGTGAGTGTATATGTTTAAATATATGTGTAAAGTTAATTGCATATCCTTTACAGGATGTAGCAGTCAACCCAGCATTGTTTGGCTGCTTGTGATTTCTTCGTTCAGTAGTTTGCCATTGCTTTCTGAGCGGCCGGCACTCATACCATTGTATGAAAACCAACGTCAAGCGATCTGTTACCAAATCGCCCGCATATGTGTTTCGAACGCGGTATGCAAGATTATGAATTGCGTCGGTAACCCCTTCGCCACATGTGAATATTACATGAACAAAACATACGCCACGGATTGTATCTTTTTTACATGGTAAACACAATTAACGTTATGCGGGAGCGGAAGAAAACAATGAAATTATGTTGCTCTGATATTAGGTTACCGGTCTAAATGCGTAGATGGGCACGGGTTCAAATCTCTGGTTGTGCAAGGAATGTGTACATATTCGAATAACAGAACAGTCTAGCTAGTGCGTTGTACGGCCACTTGTTAGTCATGCTTGTTTTATATCTTAATATGAAAATCCCTGTCGATAGAGACCAGAAATGGGACATTAAGTCAAAATAATAACTCTTTTTGGAGTCACTGTAGTATAGTTTGCTTGCTGTCTCGTGTGTTTGAATTCCGCGAATTGTTTTCATTGACCTTTGTGTTGTTGGTTGGTCGGTTGATTGGTTGTATGGTATCTTTATGTGTTGATCGGTGGGTTGGTTGGTTGAGTAGTTATTTGGGTCGTTGCTTGGTTGGTCGAGAGCTCGGTTTGCTGACTGGTTGGTTGGTTTCTTTATTTGTTGGTCAGTCGGCTGGTTGGTTGGTTGGTTGGTTATTTGGGTCATTGTTTATTTGGTTGGTCGGTTGGTTGATCCGTTGTTTAGTCAGTTTGATTGGTTGGTTGATTCATTGATGAGCTTGTTAATTTGTTGATTGACTGATGAATCGATCGATCGGTTTGCTGGCTGCTTAGTTGATGTGTCTGTTGTTTGATTGGTTGGTTGATTGATTCGATGATTGGTTGGATAATTGGTCGGCTCGTTGGTTAATAGGACTACGCTTGAGGTCAAAGCGATCAAGCGCACAAGAGAAAAATAAAAATAAAATAAAACCACATATCCATTAAAGATTAAACGGAGCAATGATCTACAAATATCCAGCTATCAGTGGTTTTTATTAGCTTTCCGTTCCAGGGATCGATTCTGCAGACGGTTCAATCCGGATGGGGCGCTCTAAAATTTTATCTGTCAGTTGGACAGTTGATTGCTGCCCTTGAATCCCATAAATCCACACAGATATACATGTTCATCTGATTTCCGGTAGGAGTCTGTGGTAGTAAATCTCCTGATTAAAATGTTTTAGTCTATAAATACATGGAAAAACAGTTTTGGAAAGACAGACAAGTGAATGGGCAGAGAAAACAGTAGATAGATAAAGAGATATGAACGGAGCAAGAAACAGTCATAGAGAGGACTTCAGAGATAAATAGATAGATTGGCAGATTAATGGAGGGATATACAACAGGCCCATAGGACAGATGGACAGACAGAAAGTTGAATCGAGGGAATGATCGATCGATGGATCGATCAATAGACAGACAGAGAGACAGGCAGATGGACAGAGAGACAGACATACACTTAACCAGACAAACGGGTAGAAGGACGGATGAACGGACGAACATATGGATGAAAGGACGGACAGACGATTAGATATTTATGGAAGGACATAAAAACAGAAATAGAAACGAAAATACGAGATTAGTGCTATTAATGCATAGACTGGCAGATTCATTGAGAGATAGACTACAGACCAGCAGGATGGGTTAACAGAGAACAGGGTGGATCGATCGAGGGGTTGATCGATAGACAGAAAGGCAAACTTACAAATAGACAACCTGATACAGACAGTCAAACACCCAGACAGACAACCGGACAGACGGACGAATGGACGGACCGATCCATAGAAGCCTTGAAGATGCGGTTTTATAGAAACAGTTAAAATGTTAGTGGCATATCCTTTGCATGACGTCGCAGTCAACGCCAGCATTTGTTGCTGCTGTTATCTCTTGGCAAGTTTACATTGAGTAGTTTGCCATTGTTTTTGAACGACCGGCACCTATACCACTATGTAAAAAAACCAACGCAAGGCGGTCTGCTGCCAAATCCCCCGCAGTTGTGTTTCAAACGCGGGTATGCGAGATTACGAACTGCGTCCGTAACGCCCATCGCCACGGCAGCTGGCGGTTTTATATAAGAAGGCTGAAATTTCAATTAACAGCCAAATTTAGCAATCAGGACATTTTGAGGGTGGCTGAATCGCGAAGACAACTTGTCACAAACATAAGTAAGAGGCAGTCATAATTTTTTGTCCAAATTATGAGAAGACAAATACTGGAACATGTTGTGACAATAGGATAGATGTGTGGAAAGAGAGGCCGGTAAAGACTGCGTGGGAGTCTTGCGTCATGGCACGAAAGTGAGTCAACGCATGAACTGATCCATGCCATCTTAGATTGCAATTTGAGGAGGATAATGGTTGTCCACGCTAGCCGGCAAGACACTTGATGATGATATTGCACAGACTATTCTTTATCTGAAATGCTTCCATTAAATGCTTCTTTCGCTTGGACTATTCTAAAACTTCTATAATCTTCCCTCAACTGTTATCACGGTAGTCAAATACTTGAACGCGACTCGCTTCCGGGCACACATTTGTCTAATGAGCCACTTCTGAACCATTCAGAAGTCAATATACTCCTGCTCGGCAACCACTGACAATCAGCAGTAGCTTACTTAAAACAACAGGGGCCAAACGTCTTGATTACTCAGCTCAAGTTCAAGCTTCGACGGCTGATTCAACAAATTCCTCAAAACTTGATCTGCATTCTTAATTTACCTCTTTAATATTCTCATTAAATCGGTAAAGACAGATGGATGTTGTGCATTTAAAGTATTTCTGTACTCTTATAAAAATAGGGTCAAGAATATCCCCCCTCCCTTGTTTCCGTATCTGTTTTTAAAAGATATATTGCAGTATTTTGACAATAACATCACCATCATTATGCCCTGCATCTCATGTAGATGTTCTCTCCATATATCTCAATTCTTGGTGTTCGGAATCATCGCTGGTGATATTTCTCCATGCCAACCTTGCCAGTCGACACGATATTTTCCAGTGCCTATCTTCTCGTTATATGACGAAATAATGCTCTAGTTCTCTTTTATACAGCTGTATATGTTCTACTTTCATTAGCTAGGAACCACATCTCCGTCGCTTCCAATATCTGCTAATCGATTCATTCGCATTCCATGATTCACTGCAATACAGCAAACCAGATTCAATATAACATTTCAGTACGCTCTTTCATACATTCAATTATAGTGGTATATTTCCTATGACACTTTTCATATTCTGAAATGCAGCTTCCACCTGACATATTCTGCCTATCAATGTCACGCACCTTCCATCTAATGTTATAATTGTCCCTAAAAATATATTCCACGCAAAATGCTATTATCTGCTTGCACACAATCCACTGAATCATGTCATTATTATTGATGACGAAATAGTCTATATCACACGGATCTTTGAAACTTATTGTTCCATATTTAGCCTTTCTCTTTCTCTTTATCATATATCATCTAAATGACTTTTGCGTTCCAGGGGTCATTCTCCATGACCTGTTATTTCATATAATTAGTTGCATATCCTTTACAGGACGTTGCAGTCAACCCAAGCATTTTTTGGCTGTTCGTGATTCCTGAGCAAGTTTACGTTCAGTAGTTTGCCATTGCTTTCTAAACGACCAAAACAATACCATGTCAAAAATAAAACCAACGTAAGGCAGTCTGCTGCCAAATCGCCCGCAGCAGTGTATCGAACGTGATTACAAACTGCGTCCGTAACTCATTCCCCATGGAGCCGGCATTTTATATAGATCTAATCATTAACGACAGGGAGACTCCGTGGCCAAGGCGTTACGCTGTCTGTCTCGCCTCCGAAAGTCATGGGTTCGATTCAGGGCAACGAGGTTAGGCTCACGGGTGTAATTTCCTTACAGACTTCTGGGGGTCGTCGCTGGAGCTACGGAGTTCGTGCTGTGTGCGAAACTTTCGGAAAGAAACCGAGATATACGGCATGAAATCCTGTGTAATGAAGTCCACCCTCTTCCCTTGTAAATCTTGTTTAATTAACTAGTTGTTTAGTAACGACAGTGGGGAAAACACTCACAGATGACATATCAGTGGCGAATTGACTGCTCAATTTGCTTCACTTGACGAACAATGTCAGGCTAAAGAATGACGCCGGTAAGACAGAACTGTAGGTGAAAGCAGACCCTGACTTCATACAAACAGAACAAGTTACACAGTTTGGACATGTACCACGACAAATAAGGATTTGTTCCTTATAGAAAACAATATTGCGCAGACAACAACCGCGAAAGTGAGAAGGCTTGCTAGAGGCAAAGGCTCGGCAGAGGAAGAAGAAGGGGAAAGAGGAGGAAAAGAGAAAGGAGGGGATAATGATGAGGAGGAGAAGAAGGATAAGAAGAAGAGGAAGAAAGCAGATTAAGGAAGAGGGGGAGAAGTAGTAGAAACAGATGAAACAGAAGCAGAAGATTTGACAATTTACACATCACCCATATTACTGAGTTGAATTATCACTGGCCCTAAATCAAACGGAACGAGACCGGCTAATCCAACACGCGAGAGATCAAACATGCATACCTCCCTTGGGAGACACGTTTCGTGATAACGCCCTAGGAAGCTAGGGAACACTAGTCATAAAATTACACAAACAAACAACATCAATAATGTAAAAACAATTAACATATATCAATATCGAATTTCACATCTGAGAGCACCGATGAAAATACCACGGTTCAGAATATCGAGGGAGAACATGATAAAAGAAATGGGTGCGATTCAAAAACGTAATAAATGTATGTAAGGAAGTGTAGTTAGAGGATAAACCTGTCATGCAGCAGATCTTCATCCAACCTAGTAGATGTCAATGAAGGACCGTGTCTCACGTCTTGAGATACATTGGGTACATGGTGCTAACCCCATAATTGTATAGACCAGGTGTATCATGTGGTCAGTATCACGCCAGGAGCATTAACTTCCCACTACATTCCGTGGTACCCGTTTAAGCCTGGGTCGACCTAAGAGCGTAGGTCATTGTTTTAAAAAAAAATAGCTGTCTTCATCAACAGGTGTTTGCACACATGACCAATGGACAAGCGTGCTTGCCACTGCCTTATCGCTGTCCAGTAGTTGATTTAAAAAGTTAGTTATATGATTTTTACAGGACATCGCAGTCATCCTCAGATAGTTTTTGGCTGATGGTGATTTATTTGGCAAGTTTACGTTCATTAGTTTGCCACTGCTTTCCATATAATCAACGCTCATACGGTTGTATGAAAATCAACCAATTTCAATTCGTCCGCAGCTGTGTTTCGAACGCTGTACGCCAGACGTCGAATGACCTTCGCAAGACCTTACCACAGCTACGGTGGTCCAGTTGTTGTAAGGGTGGATAATTTTCTGACTAGCACGGCGCCGGGGGAGATTACCCGAATTGTTTCTGAGGGAAAAAAATTGTCTTTTGCCTACTGTCTAGTTCAAGATATGTAATGAAGATTTCCCCAGTTCACATTTGCCCATAAGAGTATGCCTGGCAAATGTGTTGCCTTGAGTGGGCCTGTCCATGTTGATTTATCGCCCTCTTGGTGTTCTCTATACATCCGCTATTTTCTCTTCACTTCCGTGCCAAATTCCATCAAGAAAGTTCAAACTGCACATATTGTTTACGTCAACACTTTTAGAATCCATGCTGTCCAGACTGCATCCATCCATTTCTAAGATTATTAAAAAGTTACTAGACTGGCGTTGGTGAATTGGTTTCTAGCTTCAATTACAAGCAAATTGATCCCCACGATATCGAAATTGATTTCTTCTCTACCGGCCATGCTTTAGTATCAATCCTATCTCGTGAGATGGGTATTCGATATCTGGACAAGTAATGCGCTGGCCTTTATACTGATCGTTATTGCTGTTATTGCTGCTACTATAAGTTACAGAAGTGTGTTTATCAATTTAGGTGCGTCTCGTCACAAAGTGTTAGTTTCCTGGATAGTCAAATGTCATCTTCGCAACGAAAGACAGCGGCATTGCATCTCCGGCACTCTTTGTCGCTGGCCGATATCTTAAATCTGATGTTTTTTTTTCCAGTCATTCCCTTGATATCTTCTTCTTCTTCTTCTTCGTTCATCCGGAGTTTTTTTTTCGGACGTGATTGCGTTGTGCCTGTTTACAGCAGAGCTGCGTTCTTGCGCCGTTAGGCCGACACATCCGACTTCTGCGGGCATTTGTTGACCGGGTTAACCTTCCCGGGGATTCCCTTGATATTATCATCACACTGTCTTCCTCTCTCCAGTCCACCCTTAATATTATCCTCACATTCAAACCTATGTCTTCCCCCTCCAGTCCTCCCTTAAAATTATCCTCACATTCAAACCTATGTCGTCCCCCTCCAGTCCTCCCTTAAAATTATCCTCACATTCAAACCTATGTCGTCCCCCTCCAGTCTTCCTTTAATATTATCCTCACATTCAAACCTATGCCGTCCCCCTCCAGTCCACCCTTAATATTATCCTCACATTCAAACCTATGTCTTCCCCCTCCAGTCCTCCCTTAAAATTATCCTCACATTCAAGCCTATGTCGTCCCCCTCCAGTCTTCCTTTAATATTATCCTCACATTCAAACTTATGTCGTCCCCCTCCAGTCTTCCTTCAATATTATCCTCACATTCAAACCTATGTCTTCCCCCTCCAGTCCTCCCTTAAAATTATCCTCACATTCAAACCTATGTCGTCCCCCTCCAGTCCTCCCTTAATATTATCCTCACATTCAAACCTATGTCTTCCCCCTCCAGTCCTCCCTTAAAATTATCCTCACATTCAAGCCTATGTCGTCCCCCTCCAGTCTTCCTTTAATATTATCCTCACATTCAAACTTATGTCGTCCCCCTCCAGTCTTCCTTCAATATTATCCTCACATTCAAACCTATGTCTTCCCCCTCCAGTCCTCCCTTAAAATTATCCTCACATTCAAACCTATGTCGTCCCCCTCCAGTCTTCCTTTAATATTATCCTCACATTCAAACCTATGTCGTCCCCCTCCAGTCTTCCTTTAATATTATCCTCACATTCAAACCTATGTCGTCCCCCTCCAGTCTTCCTTTAATATTATCCTCACATTCAAACCTATATCTCCCCACTTCAGTCCTCCCTTAATATTATCCTCACATTTAAACCTATGTCTTCCTCTGTCCAGTCCTCCCTTATCCTGCCCTGGGGGCTGCGTGGTCTCGAGGTATGGTGTCCGCCTCGAGTGCTGGAAGTCCCGGGTTCAAGCCCCGGTGATGCCGGGATTTTTTCTCGTGGACTTCTAGTAATAAATTTCCCCTGGTCTCTGGGTAGTGAGATTGGACGCCCGTGTGTATTGTTGCGCACGTAAAAAATCCCTTGGCAGTTGGAAATCGAAAAAGAGTAGCCTAACGGCGCTGCCCGGGCAAAATTTCGAGTTAAAAATCTACCCAAAGTATTTTCGGGATCCTCGGCGGCGCTACGGAGTTCGTGCACTGAGCTGAGTTTCTCCAGACTCAGGTTTGAGTTAGGAGGAGAACGGAGCGTGTATGGGTTGCACCCGTGTGCCGTGAAGTTGATCCATCGACTAAACATAAACATAAACATAAACAGTCCTCCCTTGATATTATCATAAAATTTAAATCTCTATCTTCCATCTACATCTCTGTCTTCCACCTTTCCCTCATGTATAGTGTTCAGCAGGTAGCGTCTCTGCGCCACTCTCCTGCCAACCCTGAGGTCAAGTTCTCAGATTCCAATCTAGGCGGGATTTTGTTTCAGTAGCCTGGGCTTCCACATCGATCCAGCCTAACTCAGATAGTTGCCATGACAATTCCCGAGAAGTATCCAGTTCCACGAATCGGGCGCTGGAACATCAACTATTCCAACCCACGAAACTTGACGGCAATAATTGATGATGATGATGATGATGATGATGATGATGATGACGATGACGATGACGATGATGATGATGATGATGATGGTGATGATGGTGATGATGATGGCGATGACGATGATGATGATGATGATGATGATGATGATGATGATGATGATGATGATGATGATGATGATGATGATGATGATGATGATGATGATGATGATGATGATGACGATGACGACGACGACGACGACGACGACGACGACGACGACGACGACGACGATTATATTTCCCGAGATTTGAATGCGGCTGACATGAATAAAACACATTAATCATAAATATTCTGTTAATAAAATTAAAGCACTCAAAAATAAAACATACCAGCGAATTTAAATACATGGGGTTAATGTACACTGCAGATGTTGGAATGGATAGAGAAATCAACACATGTCGTGCAAAGGTGGATCAGGTACTGGGACGACAAGCGCAATTTATGTCGCATAGAAAGAAAGATATCTATAAGTACTGAAGCAAATCTCATAAGAAATATTCTTTGACCGACATTAAGGTTCATTCATTCATTCATTCATTCATTCATTCATTCATTCATTCATTCATTCATTCATTCATTCATTCATTCATTCATTCAGTAGCATGTCTTTTGCAGAACCTCGCTCCCTTACAACCTTCCGGAAAACCTCTCGATCATAAGCAAGATGTCCCGCGTCCGATACACTCATCTGGAGATTATCCGCCACATCTTGCACCCATCTTCTCTTTAGCCTTCCTCTTCCTCTCTTCCCAAGCATATATCCCTCCATTATTGTTGTCTCCATACTTTCCTGACGTTTCAAATGACCAAAATATTTCAATTTTCTTTGTTTTATCGTTTTTAATAGCCAGCCTTCTTAAATATTCAGCTCTTGAAGTATTGATGCATTTGTTCTTTTCTTTACCCAAGATATTCTTAGAACTCGTCTATAACATTTATATGAAAAGCCATTTATGCGCTGCTCAGCATTAAGGTACTAGTGTCAAATATGGACGCTTACTGCAACTAATGGAGGAAAAATCACAACAGAGATGAGATGTATTCGAAGAGCTGTGGGAGTAACCGTGAGAGATAGAATTTGGAACGAGGAAATTATAAGACGACTAGGTCTGAAACCAGTCATTTATTTTTGCATATCCCTTACAGGACGTTGCAGTCAATATCAGCATTTTTCAGCTGCTGTTGATGTACTAGGCAAGATTACGCTCAGTAATTTGCCATTGCTTTCTGAGCGACCGGCTCACATACCCCTTAAGTTACCAATGCGGCGAGAACTGCTACCGATTCTCGCGCAGGTTACGTTACCCACGAGAATATACGGGATTACGGAGAAAGACGTTAACCCCTATTTCAGGGAGACAGACTTCATTTAAAAAAACAACAGATGAAATGGTTTGGCCACCTCACAAGAATGCCCTGGTACCATCTGCCATGAAGAGCCATATTAAAGAAATATAACGGATATAGAGCAAGAGGAAGACTACGTAACAGATGGAGTGATGGTATCAGAACAACTTTAGAGACATAAATACCAACTTACAAAGAGCATTAGAAAAACAGCACTTTAAAAATCTTTAAATCCCCCTCCCCCTCAACACTCTACTGAGGTAAATCTAGAACAATAACAAAACAACAAGAATCAAAAACTGATTTGTCTAGAAAAATAATGGAATAGCACCATATACCCAATATATACCCAAGAAGTGAAAACAGGTCATGCACATTACGATGATATGTATCTTTGTGAATCAAAAATATTGTATTCATCGAACCTTCATACTCTTTACGTAGTTAGTTAGTTAGTTAGTTAGTCGACAGATCATCCTCGTTGCACATCGAACCATTCAGTCCATAAGTGCTCGGATCCCCTCCTCAGCAAATCCCGCAGCGTGTAGCGGCTAACGACGCCAGTTCTGTGTTGGTTTATCAATCTTCTTTGGCTTCCTGTGTAGTGTTCTTGTTTGGCCACCCCTCTTTTAATTTGCTGCTCTCGCAGTCTGGCCATTGTTGTAGATTCACAGTCATCACTTGGTTCTCGCAAAAGTCTCACTTCTCGTAGAGCATTCAGAATGTCAGCCTGGTCCATGGCGCGTCCGCCCTCCACAGTAGCCTCACCTGCGAGCTTGTCAGCCCGCTCATTTCCTTGTACTCCCGCATGCCCTGGCACGAAGATAAAACTAATCTTTGCCAGCCGAGACCGCTTCAGAGGCAGCAACCATTCTCTTCGGATCGACCCCTCCTCTATCCTCTTGATCATGTTCATTGAGTCGCTAAGGAAACAAGCCCTAGTGAATGTCTGTGTCTCGAGCCATGTTATTGCTTTACTTACTGCCATGACTTCCATGGTCAGGCTACTTGTGGTTTCAGTGAAAGCACCAGAGTCCTCCTTCACAATTCTCCCTCCGGCCCGAGCTGTAAAGGCCCATGAGCTTCTCACATGTCGGACGACCGACCCATCTGTGTAGATGACCGCGTCACCGTCTAGCGAATTCTCGAAAATCAACGCTTGTACTTCAGCCTCAACAGCAGCCGGATTTTCTTGTCTGCATTTTCTATCTAGTTGGATGCAAACTGAAAAGGATGTGCAGAAGTCTGTTGGCACTTGCACCCACTCCTCGCCAGGTTCTAAGTCCTCAAGTGAACACACCTGTTGAAGAATGTCTTCGGCTTGACCCATCCACGACCGTCCTCTTTTTAACCTGCTGCCCTTCACTTTCCTAATTTCACTATGCAGTGGATGTTGTGTGTTTGCGTTAATTCTGAGGTAGGCGCGTGCCCTGCAAACTTGTATTCTCTCTTCAATGGTTGGAAAATCAAGAAGGTAGCGCATCGCCCTGCATGCTGTATCTCTTGTACATCAAAGAATAATGCGCATAGCTTCATTCTGTATCCTTTCCATCCTTTCTATCTGCTTATGGCTGAGAGTCAGGATTGCCATTGCATACTCCAAAACAGACATGACCAGCCCCTCGTACAGAAGACATAGATGGCGCTGCTCACAGTTTGCTGCCGCCATCACCCGCATCGCTGCCAAACCCCGCTTGGCCTTTGTTATCACCTGGTCTATGTGCACATTATAAGCAAGGCTTCGATCAAACCGTATCCCCAGGTAATTCATTGCATGCGTTCTTTCCACCGTCTCTGAACACAGCATTACAGTTGGTGTTGGATTGTTGACAATATGATTATTCAACGAGAACCAAGTCACTGTTGCCTTTATTGGGTTGACCATTGCCCCAGCTTCATCACACCAAGTACTTATGCGATTGAGTTCGGTTTGTAGTTCCACAGCAACCTCCTCTCTATCCTTACCCTGACGATACACTAAAACATCATCGGCATATGACAATGTCCTGCCAGGTCCAGTGATCTGCTCACTGGTGATTCTCACTGTGTAGGCGTTGAACAGTACCGGAGATAATGGTGATCCCTGTGGTAGGCCAGGATATATTGTTGTTGGTTCCGAAGTCCAACTGCCACATCTAAAAACTACTTTCCGTTGGAAGAGGGCTGCAGCGATCCAACTAAGGAGGAATGGACTTACGTTTAGTTCAAGAAGCTGAAACATTAAAAAATCCAGTGGTACTCTGTTGTATGCGTCCTCAAGATCAATCGCTGCAGCAACGGTTTCAGTGCCTGAGTGGAAACCTTCATAGACATCATGGGAAAAGACTGCTGCATTGGCCCAGGTTTCTCTTTTTGGACGGTACCCACCCAGGGTAGGTGGGAAAACACCTTGCCTCTCTAGTTGGCTTGATATTTTCCTGGCAATTACCTTCTCCAGCAGCTTGCCTATTGTATTCTGCATGGTTATAATTCGATATCCCTGAATTTTTTTGTGGTCTTTGTCAGGCTTCGGCAAGGGAATCAGATAGCTGTGTAACCATTCCTCCTTGATGCTAGCACTCCCTATACTGTTGTTGTACATGTCTGCTAGTTTCTCTAGCTCATTGTCGGTACACCTACTTATGTCGTCGTATCTTATGCCATCAGGACCTGGAGCACTCTTTAAGTAGTGTTCTCTTCATTGCTAGTCTTTCTTTGGTGTCCTTCTTTGTTATTTTATCTTGTCCTAATTAGAGGGTCTCAGTGACGAAGTGGTAAAACCGCCTACTTCCGAAGGTCCAGGGTTCGCTTCCGGTGTCCGTCATTTAATTCGCTAGTGAACTTTTCTTGTGGGGGTCGTCGATGGAGCTACAGATTTCGTGCTTTGTACAACGCTTTAGGCGATCTCCCTGGCGGAAAGAACTCAGGCTAAACGGGATCAAACCTCGTGCAATGAAGTCGATACTTTTACCTTTAAACCTCCAAGGCCATGGAATCCTTCAATCAATCAATCATATGCCATGCCGGAAAGCGTGGACTCGCTATTTCACTTGATCAGAGTCGTGGATCAGCTCAGTGTTCCTGTCTCGTCCATGCCATGTGGCCAAGCCATCCAGGTAGTTTCCTCTCGGTCTTCCTCTTGGTCTGTTCCCTTCGATCTTGCCAGTTGTCACTAAGTTCTCCAATCCATTTCTTCTCATATCATGTCCAAAACATTTTGGCTGTCTGCGTCTAATTTCTCTAATCAATTTACGATTTTCATTTGTCTCCTGTAGTACTTGGTCATTGGTTTTTCTGTCTGTCCATGGTATTCTTTGCATTTTCGTCAGAAGCCACGTTTCTGCAGCCATCAGGAGTTTTTCAGCTTGACTGCACATTGTCCAAGTTTCACATCCATACGAAAGAACAGGCTCCATGTATCCCCTCAAAACTATTTTTCTCGTTTCAAGTGACATCTTTTTATTGGTCAGAATGTTTTTCATCTTGCTAAAAGCTACTTTCGCCATGGCGTTTCTTGTTCTAATCTCTGCAAGGCATCTCCCATCAGATGTTATGACTGTTCCGAGATAATTGTACCGATTCACTTGTTGAAGAATATTCCCATATATTACTTGTATATTACATTGTGGTACTTCGTTCTTTCTAGTGACGACCATAACCTGTGTTTTCTTACAATATAATTCCAACCCCAGCTGCTCACTATGTACAACAACCGTGTCTACTAAATGTTGTAGATCTTGTGCATTGTCTGCAATCAATACTGTATCATCTGCAAATCTAATGTTACTGATGTTTCGTCCTCCAGTGCTGATTCCATTTATATATTCTACATTTCTGAAAATATTTTCACTGCATAGGGAAACAAGATCTGGAGACATTACACATCCCTGCCTAACACCCCACTTAATAGGCTGATATTGTCCCACTTCATTATTAATCCTTATTGCAGGTTGCTGTTTCCAATATATGTTTTTTATAAGTCTAATGTCTTTCCCATCAATTTGTAGGTCTGCAAGCATATCTACCATGTTGACATGTCTAACTCTATCAAAAGCCTTTGTGTAGTCAATAAAGCAAAGGTGTATATCTTTGTTTACTTCTATAGCACGTTCAATAACTGTTCTCAGCATATACACAGCATTTACTGTACCCTTTCCTTCTACAAACCCACATTGTTCTTCCCCTATTTCAGGTTATATTTTCTTCCTCACTCTTTGCATGATAATTTGTAGCAAAATCGTTGTGGTGTGACTCATTATACTAATAGTTCTATGTTGATCACATTCCAAGGTTCCTGATTTCTTTGGGATTGCAATAAATACAGAGTTACATAATTCAGAAGGTATATCTCCAGTATCATATAATGTGTTCATCAGTCTGGTGACTTGATCTAGTCCAAATTCTTCTAAAGCTTTAATCATTTCTGTTGTGATGTTATCTGCACCGGGGGCCTTGCCAGCTTTCATATGCTTATGTGTGTGCGTGTGTGTGTGTGTGTGTGTGTGTGTGTGTGTGTGTGTGTGTGTGTGCCGGTCTCTGTTGCAGAGGAGATACAGACGCGGTTCGTGATCCCGCATACCTGCGTTCGAAATACAGCTGAGCGCGATTTGGCAGCAGACCGTGATGCGCTTGCTTTTTACGAAATGGTATGGGTGCCGGTCGTTCAGAAAGCAAGGCACTCTACTGAACGTAAACTTGCCAAGACATCAGCAACAGCAACAAATGCTGGTGTTGACTGCAAACGTCCTGTAAAGAATATGCAACTAATCTTACAATAATGTAGCTTATATAGTACATGACACTGCACCGTACAAGAATGTTGCGAGTACAGATGGCATGACACCGTACTATACAAGAATATAGCGTAAACACAGCACTTGAAGTCTCTCAAATTTAACCGACAATATATCCTGTTGTTTGTACGCGAAAGTCTTATGGACGCAGTTCGTAATCCCGTATACCCGCGTTCGAAACACAGCTGCTGGCGATTTCTTATGAAATGGTATGGGTGGTGGTAGTTACGGAAGCAATGGCAAACTACTGAACGTAAACTTGCCAAGAGATCACAGCAGCAAAAAAAGCAAAAACCAAAAAAAAAAAAAAGGTTATACAACTTAACTGTTTGTTAGAATAGGTGATACAACTGTAAAAATTTTAGATGATTTTATTCATTTCAGTTTCACATTTACCCTCGTTAGCTATTATCAGCCGTTCGTAATATTTCTGAATAAGTCATACCACCAAATTGATGGAGTGGCAATGGAGAGTCCTCTTGGTTCTATTCTAGCGGGCATCTTCATGGCAAATTTGGAAGAAAAGAGATCCTCAGACATTAACAACCTGGTCTTTTACCGTTGTTATGTGGACGATTGTCAGGGTCTTACACCTGGCTCGCTACCTAACACATGTGGGACAGTACAAGTACAACGTGATTTGACTCAAGACTCAACGACACAACGTTCAACGGATTTAATTACAGATCATATACAGTACGATGATCACAACAATATATACTGGATACTTCAATATACTTACATCCACCATACAGCACACAGTCTGACTCTCAAGATGTCCAGGCACTCGACATTCGGCCACAGAAACCTTTCTCGCAACATGCGTCCTGTTCAGTCCACGTCCCAGAGCTGTCTGCCTATCGTTTGGAACTCGCCTCCTCACCTGAGGTGGCTTCACGAGACATGTGTGCGTCCTTGGTGTGACCGCTGGCCGTCTCGCCAGCCGGCAACTTCGCAGGCAGGTGACTACCATTCGCCTGGCGGCGTAACGAAGTTCCTTCATCCCTGCTAGGGACTGAGTCACCTGGCGGCGTAACGATGTCACTGCATCACTGCCGTACTGTGGACTCTGACACGCTCCCCCGGCAACTCCATGAAAGACGTCATCTTTCATGTCTAATATATATACATACTGGGTTAGTACCTTAACCCTTGTCAGAGTCAACCCTTATGTTGCTTATATACATTGGTATCATACTACATAGAAAATACACATCTGCCATAGAAACATATAATCAATAGAAGTTATATTCAACGACATGTGGTGTTCAACTTTTAACACCTGTCAGGTTTCATCATCTCGATGGCTGATTACCTTAATTGCATTAATGACCCAGTCAGATCGGTAGTTCCAGCTTCACGCATCTACCTCGCAGCATTTGAAAAAAAAAATAATAATATGGTTCTTGAGACAAAAACCATCTAGCTAGACCGAAATGTGGCTTTTACATAAGTCACATAAAACACTCAAACCCCGACCTCATTTGGCCAGGACTCTTGTGTTGGTCTGCAATGTCTGCAACCCTTTGCCATGCCCAGTAAATGCCTACCTGATGAGTTCAAAATCTGGCAAACACATGGCTATTTTTATATAACACATTACATTATACATTTCAAATTATGGCCCTTTGTGTAAGGATGTACTAGCAACTAAAAGAAAGGGGAATAATTTCAAACATTTATGGCATATAATAATTTACAATAATTATTTTATTTCTTAGTGTCATCGCTTGACGTTTCTTCATCCTAACGAGAAAAAGTCGCTAGTATGAATACACTAATCAAGATATGATTCTAAGATTACACTACATAAATATATAAACACACAATTCGTGTATTCAATTTTATTGATTCCTAAAGATTTTAGAATCGTCATAGCTTTTTAAACTTTCATGTGTCGTCTGCTAGTTTTACTCTAAATTACAACATAATCCGGAAGTACACACGAACACTAAGTAATCGATGTTACAACTTGTAGAACACACCTGTTCCGGTTTGATGTAGATACGGACGGTATACTGTTCTTACAGTTCATGCGTTGGATGTTTTCTTATAAACCTTCTGAATTTAGATTAAACTGCAATGGTGTAGCTGTCAACTGTTCATGTCACACTTTCACACATGGATGTTAAAATATCTCTGGAAGATTCCACACGGATATGCCACTGTCACAATGGATAGTTCGCTTACGGTAAATCTTGAGCGAATGTGGCAATGTTCTTGTTACAGAATATGTACAATTAAAATTCGCTTTCTACCACACACTACACAATTATACACGACAATCACTACATTTAGTAATAAAATAAGAACATTATATACTGTGGGAGTAACCCCTATCACAATGTAGACATTACACAGCTTTTGTGAATGCACAACTTATTCACTGATAGATGGCTGTGTTGATCTGAGTATTTTACACTGCACTCAGACTTTGTTGCTCAATGGGTCGGTCGGACAACGGGACAACAAATCGGCGAACGTATTGGTTCGGCCTGGAATATGTCGGACCTCGAAGCTGTAGTCTTGGAGTTTCAAAGACCAACGGGCTATCATATGGTTTGATGGTACCCCAGAATTTATGAATCGCAACGGACTGCTGTCAGATTCCACGATAAAATGGCGTCCTAGAAGAAATCTAGACAATTTTGTAATACCTACCACTAAAGCTAGGGCTTCCAACTGAGGTATTGACCACGCCCGTTCTCTCGGTTTCAGCTTTCTGGATACGAAATACACAGGATGGAGGATGTTGTTGTGCTCTTGCAGCAAGACTGCTCCAATCGCGACGGAGCTCGCATCTGTTCTTAATCTGAAAGGTAAATGGAGATTGGGCAATTTCAGGATGGGATTGTGTAAGCTATCATCAGAAAAACAAGCTAATACTTTAGAGAATGCTAATTTTAGGCATTCATTGCTTACAATTTTCTCCGGCTTATCTTTAGTTAGTAAGTTAGTGAATACTTCGGTTAGTTCGGAAAAATCCGGAATAAACTGGCGGTAATAATTTATCAGTCCTAACAAACTTCTGACTTGTTTCTTTGTAGTCGGAAGTGATAGTTTTAGAATCTTGGACACAATGTTATCGTCTGTCGTGACAAAACCATTGGATATTTTGTATCCCAAAAAGGATATTTCAGGGTAGGCCATGTCTACTTTCGAAGGCTTTACTGTCAGTCCGTGCTGTCTGATGCGTTCAAATGTCAATTCTAATGTCTTTATGTGCTCTGTCATTGTCTCTGTGTGAACACAGATGTCGTCGATATAGCAGATTATGTTAGGAATGTCTACTAGAAGAAGTCGTGTCATACGTACGAATGTGGCTGGGGCGTTGACTAGCCCAAATGGAAGTTTGCACCATTCGTACAGTCCCCAAGGTGTGGCAAAAGCTGTCAGATGTCTGCTCTGTTCGTCTACTTCTATCTGATAATATCCTTTAGTCATATCTATCTTCGTGAAGAACCTAGCGTCTGTCAGTTCTGTCAGAAGATCGTCAGCGTTTGCCATTGGCTCCAAATCTAGAACAGTTATTTTATTTAGCTTTCGATAGTCGATACACAGTCTTATTGTATTGTCCTTTTTGCGTACAATGACCATGGGAGATGAGAAGTCTGATTGGGATCGTCTTATGATGTTATTCTTTTCTAGGTTGATGATCTCCTGATGTAAATGTTCTTTGTAATGTAATGGGATGGTGTATGGTCTGCATCGTATGGGTGTGTTTGATGTGAGTGTGATGTGATGCTGTACTAATTCTGTTTGTCCTGGGTTGTTGGAGAAAATGGTGTTGTACTGTTGTATTAGGTGTTTTAAACTATCTGTTTCTGCTTGAGTTAGCTTTGGATTGATCTTGATATCCTTCAAGCAGTCTGTCGTGTCTAATGTAGGTGTTGGAATTTCGTCACTAACCTCGTCATCTTCGTGATCTATTATCACTGTACAAGCTGTCGTCTCGTCTTGTTCGTTGTCTCTGTTATGGTATGGTCTTAGCATATTTATGTGAAATATTTTGTGTTTGTCTTTTATTAGGATCTCATAGTCTACAGGTGAAATCTGTCTTGTCACTTTAAAAGGTCCCTGCCAAGAATCAGTCAATAAATGTCGGTCACTAGGTAACAGAAGAAGAACGTCCTGTCCAGGTGTCAAAGTTATTGTTCTGTTTCCTTTGTCAGCATACTGTCTATAAGTAGCACCAGATAATTTTAGTGCATTCTTTGCAATCGTACATGATTTGATGATTCTTTCACGCAATGATGTAACATATACGTATGATGATATGGGTTTAAGTACTGGAGTAGATTCAGTTAACATTTGGTGATAAATAGTCAATGGGCCACGTGGTTTGGCACCATAAATAAGTTCAAAAGGAGAGAAACCGGTACTAGAATGTGGTACCTCGCGATAAGCAAAAAGAATAGCTGGTAGATATACATCCCAGTTATTAGGGTGTTCTTGCGTGACTTTTGCAAGCATGTGCTTCAGATCGCCGTTAAACTTTTCCACGATTCCACTTGAGTGAGGATGGTATGGTGAATTGAAACATTGCTTCACTCCCAACATTCTGGTGAAAGCTTGGGTAGATGCGGCGATAAACTGAGTACCCCTATCAGATTGGATAGTGTCTGGAAATCCTATCCGAGAAAAAATATGGAAGAATACTTCCATTATATCATTGGCAGTTATGTTCTTTAGCGGAATAGCTTCCGGCCAGCGACTACATTGATCAACGACAGTTAGAATATATTTATTCCCTTTAGTTGTTGTATGATTGAGAGGGCCCACTATGTCAACAGATAGTTTTTCAAAAGGTCGACTGGCTAAGTCAGTGACTTGCAACTTTGCCTGTGGGTGTTTACCTTTTTTTATCAGTTTCTGGCAGGTGTCACAACTTCTGCAATATTCTTTAATGTCATTGCAAAATTTGGGCCAATGAAACTGTGTTAATAATCTAGATCTGGTCTTAACGTATGCCATATGCCCTGCAAGAGGTATATCGTGGGCAAGATGTAAGGCTTGCTTACGATAACTAGTTGGCAAAACATTTTACTCTGTGGTGTTGTCACCTCTGATATAATACCTGGTGAGGATATCATTTTTCAAAGCAAAATGCCATTTTGCATTCTTGGTTACCTTTGGCTTTTGGCCGATCAGATTAAAATATTTTACCAATGACGGGTCAGCCTTTTGAGCTGTTACAAAAGTTTCCTTCATGGTGTTAGTAGGTAGTGATACTGGGCTAAGTGACTGAATAGCCTCAGTTTGATTACTTTCATCTTGCACTCTAGCAGTAGATCTGGTTACTGCGTTCACACAATCAATGATGTCAGATGGTGATGAAACAATGTTGTCAATGATATGGTGAGAACTTAGTGCTACATTAGCTACCATACATTCAATAGGTGGTGTGACATTATCAATGATGACATTGGATGGTGATGTTATGTTATCATCAATACACACAGATGTTATGTCATGAGGTTTATCATTCACCTCTGGCAAATTTCCAATTATTACATCACACACTGGGCTTGTTAACGCAGCGCACTTTACTTTCCCAGTGAGGAAAGGTGTTTGAATATATGCCCATGCTAATGGGTATCTCTCAATATTGCCTGAGAATGTTCTGCATGTTACGTGACTGCCTGTATAGTCTGTAGGCATTATAAACGTTCTCTTAAGGCCAATAAGTGAACTGCCGGTATCTCGAAGAACTGTAGCAGACTTGCCGTTCACATATCCGTGATGGACGATTATCTTGCCTTTTGAATCTACTACCAAATTAGCTTCTTCATTGGCAATAGGGATGGCATGACCACACGTTAAAATACCATCTTCATAGAAGGTGTTACAAACAGTACATAAAGTGTTATACATGTCAAAAGTCTGTGCTGAGTTCACATGATGTTTCTCTGATTCTTCTTCTTCTGACTCTGAACTGTTTGACAAGGCGGCATTTGCCTCGTTGATCATTTGTCTACCTTTACAATCCTTGCGATGGTGTCCATGCGCTTTACAAAGATAACATTTACGCACAGACCTGAAAGATCTACGCTCATGATCTCGTCTGTTTATCATATCTCGTAGATAAATATCATATTTTGGGTTTTTATCGCACATTTCATTTTGTTGATGTGAAAATTTACAATGAATACAGTGCTTAAATTTCTCAGAGGTAGGCCTATGAGGTTTCTGCCTACTATAGGGTTTGTCAAAATTAGCCGCAGCTACAAAATCAATGTCCGTAGATTCAGTCACAAAACAGTGTTTGTTGGCGGTGTAATACGTCGTACCTCGTCTATCAATCTCATCTATACTAGTGCATTCATTCACCTGCAAAAATTTGGAAAATTTTGGTGGAATGGATGAAATGATTTTGTCTCTGATGATTAGATCTTCTAATCTATCATAATTTCTGTCAATTTTGGCTGCTGAAGTCCATTTGCTGAATATATCTCGGACTAAGCAGAGGTAATCAGAGAACGTTTGAGTCGGTTTTGGGCTCAACTTGCTGAACTGTTCTCTGTAACCTGCTTCATCTAACATAAAATGTGCCATTATCTTTGATTTAAGATAATGGTAGTCTTTTCTGAGGTCTTTGGGAATAGTCTCAATGACTTTAAGAGGTTCCCCTGATAAACTCCTCATATACACAATATTCCATTCAGACAGTGGAATTTGGTAATGTTCCATTAAAGTTTCAAAATTTTGGGTAAAGGCTGCAATGCAGTCACCCGAGGTATAATTACGTACAATACCCTGATATTTCTTGTACTGGTTTTCTTTCTCCAGTCTCTCAGATTTCTTATACTCTTTATTGATAGCAGTCTCAGTATCGAGTTGTTTTATTTTTAATTGCAACTCCAGTTCTTCTCTCTTACTCTGAGCTGTTATTTCTGCTTTCTTGAGTTCACTATCTATCTCAGCTTGCTTTGTCTTTGCAGCCAGTTCTAATTCGGCTTGCTTGGCAGCCCTTTCAGCTGCTCTTTCATCGCGTTCATTAGCTTTCTCCTGTACTAGTAGGTATTCAGCGTATTTGTTCTCACTCCATTTTGTTAACTCATCACCTGTTAACTTCAACTTTAACCCAATATCAATGAAATCAAATAATGAAGACATGATGAAAAATGTCAAAGTAATACCAGCCACACAATTAGTTATAAGTGGTTAGTACAATAAACAATTTACAATTTTTCTATATGCAATCTGTGCCTAAAATTGCATCCTTAAAGTAAATGAAAAGAAAAATATACTCAAGTGCCCTGGATGCGGTGAAGAATGGTTTGGAAATCGGGCTAGGAAACTGTAGGGTCGTCACTTCGAATCACAAATGGCCTCTACGCGCACGGTTTCGGATGGTACGGAAAAAACCTGCTTTGTTTTGGAGGAAATAAATTAGCGTCTATTTGTTGGTGTGTGCCTGCTTGTCACTAGGTATTGAGTAGGTTTGTATGGCGTTGAGTGTAATTGTTTGTCGTAAGTTTGTCTGTCAACAATTTTTTTTTTCCACAACACAAGTCACTTTCTTTCAAAACCTTTCTGCTTTCCACAAACTCAACTCACAAAGACAATCTAAATGTATCTCAACACGCTCTAACATTGATGACACATCACTTATATCAAGATGACATTCAGTAAGGACATAGACATCAAGTTTACAAGATGGCGACAAGGTCACAATGGCGACAAGATCACAATGTCGACAAGGTCAAAACGGTGACAAAAATTTGACAATCACGAATGTTTTACACGTTTACACGATCAAACAATATGAATGCACTGTACGTTTACAACTAGTCTCCATGTTTAAACAATGTAGCAATAATTCAAAATGAGCCTTCCATGATCACTTTTACATGCACAAACAATTTTAACAAAAATTCTAAGTTCACAACCTCTAGTTCTAACCATTTATCACATAAATACGTTCATTTCAAAGCTGGACGACTGCCCCCACGTCCACACATGTCAGGGTCTTACACCTGGCTCGCTACCTAACACATGTGGGACAGTACAAGTACAACGTGATTTGACTCAAGACTCAACGACACAACGTTCAACGGATTTAATTACAGATCATATACAGTACGATGATCACAACAATATATACTGGATACTTCAATACACTTACATCCACCATACAGCACACAGTCTGACTCTCAAGATGTCTAGGCACTCGACATTCGGCCACAGAAACCTTTCTCGCAACATGCGTCCTGTTCAGTCCACGTCCCAGAGCTGTCTGCCTATCGTTTGGAACTCGCCTCCTCACCTGAGGTGGCTTCACGAGACATGTGTGCGTCCTTGGTGTGACCGCTGGCCGTCTCGCCAGCCGGCAACTTCGCAGGCAGGTGACTACCATTCGCCTGGCGGCGTAACGAAGTTCCTTCATCCCTGCTAGGGACTGAGTCACCTGGCGGCGTAACGATGTCACTGCATCACTGCCGTACTGTGGACTCTGACACGATATATTAATTATCACCACAGACGAGCTACAAGTAACATCGTTTCAGCCATAATGAACATGGCGCATAAAAACATCTCTCTATCTATGGAACACGAACACAACGAAACGTTGCCGTTCCTGGATGTCCTAATGAGACGTTAAGCAGACGGCACAATTCAAAGATCGGTGTACCGCAAAAACACATGGATTGGCCAATACTTAAATTTTCATAGCTTCGCACCTGTCCAGTACAAACGGGGCTTAGTACGGACCCTGTTTGACTGTGCTAGGGAGATATGCACCCAGGACACACTGACAGAGGAAATTAAAACCCTGAAGAATGTCCTACACCTGAATGGGTACTCCGCAGGATTTATAAAGTGCCACTGCCAACAACCGAAACCAAAATCAGACATAACTACAGTCCCTAAGCTCAAGGTTTTTATCCAGCTAACCTTTCGAGGGGATGACGTAATGCAACGTCCAAAGGACCGTCTCATTACAGCAGTCAGCCGAACATTATGTGCTGCAACTCCAGTTATTAGGTACAGAACTACACCTATTCCCACCCCAGCAGTAAAAGAATCTACCCCTCTGTACTCCACATCAAATTGCATTTACCAATTCAGATGCAGGTGCGAGTCTACCTACATCGGCAGAACAGAGCGGCAGCTACACAGCAGGGTTGTTGAACACGTACCAAACTGGGTTGACAAGGTATTATACACAGGCGATGGGATCATGGGGAGGCTGACACACCACAAATATAAACTTCCGGCGTCGTCCATTGCACGTCATGTCTTGGAAAGAGGTCATGTAATTGACAAAGACAGTGCTTTTCGAGTGTTGTTTCATATTCAAAATAGTCGTTTGGTACAGTTTGCAGAAGCCCTAATGATTCATCTGCATAGGCCAATTTTGTGCAAATAGAAAGATATGGTTGTCAATTTAAAATTACCGTGGTAAACAATTGATATTACTGTGCGAACATGTGTATATTTCAGCTTGAACGATGTATCTAGTTATTTTACTCTACGTTGTGTGACATCTGCAGTATGTACCTGACGAGATGCGGCGAAATATGCCAGGCAATAAATCGTACATTCTATAGTTTGTGTCTTTGTTATTCACGTTTGTAATATTGTTTGTCACAAATATTCTAGAACTTTCCAGTGGAGTGTAACTCTCCTACTGTGCAGTAAATGCACATTGACTGGAGCAGTTCACAACAAAATCATTGCTGTTAAACTGACATTGCCTTATTTATTGTATCCCTAGGATCTGGGTCATCTTCAGGTTGAACTTCTACTGGACTGTCGGCAGTCTAGACTTTTGATTGGAGTGTGTCGTGCCCGAGGATTGCCAAGCCTTCATCTCACAGGAGCACCAGGTAATGCGTAGAAGACACACTGTTGCCTGATTTTATAGTATATGTTATGCCTGGTGTTTGTCCATCAAGAATGATGATGACAATTCATTTCATCCAGTGGACTTGAAAGTACATAGCCGTGAGTTCTAAGATGGCTCGTAAGGCCTATTTTGGCTCACAATGTTCTTTGACAATGTGGGCAAAGAATACTTGACCTTCCAGGAGAAAGCTCGCTTGCGGTTTTTTTCCAATCATTTTTTCACAGCTCTTGAAGTCCTGTTTGCTTCACATGTGTAATGATGTAGGCCATGCATTTGTGTATTCGGCAGCAGTCTCCCAAGTGTCATGATGAATTCCAAAACTTTGAGCGATATCTTCGGAGTGTCTCTAACGGGTTTCCTCTAGCCGCCTTGGGAGCGTTTATCACAGAAAACAGCTATTAGAATTGTTGTTTCCTTCCTAAAGCTGTAGTTGGAAACAACTGGCTAGGCGTGTTTCCTGCCTTCAGTTATGGATAAAATAAAACAAATGAGCTGTTCACAAAATGAGCTGTTCACAGCTGTTCACAAAATTATTGTTTGAACTCCCAAACCGATTTGGTTTCATTATGTCTGCCCCTACGGTTTTAAATACTTAATTAATAATTTGCTATTCAATTTAATTAAATTTGTTTCTGTTTCACGCACTCAATAAACTTACAAAAGTAAAAGCCATCTTTGTTTGTTTTTGCATAGTTTGCCAAGTTCTCTTGTGGAAATAAATGTATTGGCGTACATGACTTTAACTAGCTGAAAATAACAAGAGCAATTCATGGAGTAAGTCATTAATTACCAACAATGGTGACACGATGAAGGAAATTAAAAGACGAATAGCTATTGCTCTTCAGTCAGGAATTAAAACAACTGAATAAATTGTGGGGTGAGGGGGGGGGGGGGAGACAGATAGAACTGCATACAAAGATTTTTAAGAGCATGTATCTTTCTCATTGCAACATACGCCTGTGAGATCTGGACACTTACTAAACAAGCTGAACAGAGCATAAATGCCATTGAATATAAATATTATAGACAAATTTTAAGAATATCTTGGATACAGAAATGAACAAATGAATCCTTACGACAAGAACTGAATATTGAAGAATTGAAGGCTACTAATGACATCAAACAAAGAAAATTGAAATATTTTGGTCACTTGAAACGTTATAAATGTTTGAAGAGAACAATCATGGAGGGGTATATGCCCAGGAAGAGAAAAAGAGGAAGGCCAAAGAGAAGATGGGTGTAGGATGTGACAGATGATCTCCAGATGTGTGTATCGTACGCGGGATATCTTGCTTATGACCGATAAGTTTTACGGACGGTTGGTATCAAAACAAAATTCTGCAAAGGACATGCTACTGAATGAATGAATGAATTCATGGTGACGTGTATCAGAGGTCAAATAAAGTTGTTAGGAGTACTGATCCTTGCATTGCAAGAGAGATATTCTTTGAATGGACGAGTGAATTCGGGAGGTAGTGACTTATGGACTGAGTTAGTGAATTTGAGACAGAAAAGATTTACTGACAAAATAAAGGGTATAGAAAAGCAGAGAAATAGCTCTCTTCTCTCTCTCTCTCTCTCTCTCTCTCTCTCTCTCTCTCTCTCTCTCTCTCTCTCTCTCTCTCTCTCTCTCTCTCTCTCATGCTCATAAATACACATACACACAGACATGCTCACACACTGATTGTGTTAATCAACACAAGTGACATTGTATGAGGGTCTGATTCTTATGAATGTCACAAAAGGAAATTTATTTTCTTCTGCTCATCTTCAAGACCAACCTACGAAAACATTTCAGAAGGCAAATCACATGCAATATCACGTTCCAATGTCATGTTATATCATGTGTTTTCTACGTACTGTAGCGTTCCCTGGACCTCCGCGCGTGTCAAAGAATCACTGTAAATGTATTAATCATATTCCTGTGTTCACAGATTCCTACGTCCGAGTGTCCGTGTTGCAGTTTGAGCAAGTTATAGGACAGTTCCAGACTGCAGTCAAAAAGAACTCGGTGGCTCCGATTTTCAACGAAACCTTTGAGTCGCAGGTACTGCTTGTTATTATTGCCATGTTGTTGTTGATCGTGGTAGATGCATAATGTAATGATTAGATTAGATCAGTGTTTCCCAACGTGGGGCCCACGCCCCACAGGGGGGCAATTCGATTGTTAAGGGGGGCAATTCGAAAATGGAAGAAATCGGCTGGATATAACAAACCGGGAGACTTAAGACTGAAGTTAACTAAATTGGAACCTGATATAAAATCTCTTTGCAGCAAGCATCAAGCGCAAGGATCTCACTAAATTTAAATAATAAATAATTACTAATAATTAAAATAATATAGAAAAATCTTTCATTAAAATTATTGTGTACTTGAATTGCAGTTCTCCATTATCTTCTTCTTCTTCTTCTTCTTCAGTATTCCGAGCCATTGAGGTTCTTTGCTGCAGATACGAGCCGTCTCCATGCATCTCTTTGGTTGACCTTCTCTTGCCAGTCGTTGATTTCAAGTGCTTGTAGGTCTGTATATGTATTATCTCTCCACCGCCTTCTTGGTCTACCTCGGGGTCTACGGTCATTTATTTCCTGAGTGTAAGCGAGTTTTTGTTTCCCTTTTATCTTCTGTTCTTTCTATATGCTCCAGCCATTGCAGTCTATTAGCCTTCATGATACCAGTGATTAGCGGGGACTTAAACAGATCATAAATGTCTTTGTTGCTTCTTCTTTTCCACTCTCCACTTTGTGTATCCCCAATGGGCCCAGAGATGTGTCTTAAAATTGTGTTCTCAAAGGTTTGTAGCAAGGCTTCGTCTCCTTTCGTTGTACTCCAGGTTGCAGAGCCATACAGCACAACTGGTCTAATCAGTGTTTTGTATATTGCAGTTCTCCATTATTTGTTTTGAAAATGTACTTACTGTGTTTGCTCAATAATTTCCTAGTGATTTCTTCCTAAAACCTATTATTCAAGTTTCTTTAGTGAACATTTCAATTTTTGAATATTAAAAATAATGTATATGTTGGGGGGTGGGGGGGCGGGGGTTTGGGGGGGGGGGGGGGTGGCATACGAATTTTAGAAAGGCTTGTGTGGGGCATCGCACAAAAAAGCTTGGGAAACACTGGATTAGATAATATGCTTTGACATTTTCGCGAGACTATCTTTTGTATGTGGATAAAATAATGTGTTGTTTATTTTACTACTGCTTTAAATGCAGTTTCAACTGCTGCTGCTTCTGCTTCTGCTGCTGCTACTACTACTACTACTACTACTACTACTACTACTACTACTACTACTACTACTACTACTACTACTACTACTACTACTACTACTACTACTACTACTACCACTACTATTACTGATGCTTCTGCTACTACTACTACTACTACTACTACTACTACTACTACTACTACTACTACTACTACTACTACTACTACTACTACTACTACTATTACTACTACTACTACTACTACTACTACTACTACTACTACTACTACTAATAATAATAATAATAATATTAATAATAATAATAATAATAATATTAATAATACTGCTACTGCTGCTGCTACTATTACTACTACTACTACTACTACTACTACTACTACTACTACTACTACTACTACTACTACTACTACTACTACTACTACTACTGCTACTACTACTACTACTACTGCTACTACTACTACGGTACTTCAATTTTAATTCACCGCAAACAAAGGGAATTCCAGGGCACACGTCATATCCTGGAGTCCCCTTATCTCGGTGTGCATGACCTTGACCGGAATAACGTTGTCGGTGTGCAGCAAATGGTTTAGTTATGTGTGTGAGTTGACCTGAGTATTTCAGTGGTTGGATACTCTTGTGCACACTTAGGGGCTATTATTGTGTACTAATTTGTGACCCTGAAAAGGGCCCGTTCCGTTATGGCATTCTTCTAGTGGCCCTGAAAAGGGCCCATTGCTGGATGATACTGCTGTATGCATGAGTTGACAATCATATTCTGCAGACTAGTGTTGCGGCGGTGGCCAGACTGCAGACTATTGTTGGGGTGGCCAGAATCGAACAATGTCAGCTAGAACGGTGTTGAACACATCTAGGCCAGCACATTTAGTGCGACGACGCCACATGAATTCGCACATGTAGGAATCGAGTAGATGCCTGTGTGTTCCATTCTGCCTCTTGTTTCTTTCCTTGGCCGTTCTCCACATGCGCTCGATGCATTGAGTATGCACGCCATGACACGCACTGAAAAAAACTTTAATTGAACGGAGATCCCCCGCCAGTGCTATATATAGCTGCTAACTACGCTATATATAGCTGCTAAAGCTAAATATAGCCTCGTGACATCTGTTGCGGTGAATTAAAATTGAAGTACTACTACTACTACTACTACTACTACTACTACTACTACTACTACTTCTACTACTACTACTACTACTACTACTACTACTACTACTACTACTACTACTACTACTACTACTACTACTACTACGGTACTTCAATTAAAGTTGTTTTCAGTGCGTGTCATGGCGCGAAAAAGGAGCGACTATGGTTCTCTGGAGGGGGGGGGGGATTTGTGGTTTCCAGGGGTGGGGGATGAAGATTATTTCAAGATCGCGTTAATGCAAGAACCGATTACTTGATATTGTTTTTCCCTTCATACTTTACGGTTCTGTACGTATCACCCTCCTGAGATTCATTTTATAACGTAAGTAGATCCGCAAATGAAGATCGTAAACTGATTAGAGACATTAGACGTAGACAGTCACAATTTTTTGGGCATGTTATGAGAAGAAATGGTTTGGAGAACTTGGTGACAACTGGTAAGATCGAGGGGAACAGACCAAGGGGAAGACCTAGAAGCGAGTACCTGGATGGCTTGGCCTTGTGGCATGGTCGAGACAGAAACACGGAGCTGATCCACGACTCTGGTGATGGAGTGAGATGGCAGAACATGACCGCCCACGCTTACCGGCATGGCACATGATGGATGGATGGAGATCCGCAAATCACGTTTTATGTAGATGTCTAGACTTGTTTTAGTATGTGCTATTAAATTTAGCTTCAATTATTACGTATACTGTGTAGGGGCAGGGGGGAATTGTTAGTGAGGAAATACCAAAGGGGGGAATGACGTTCTAAAAATATGGTGAGGGGGGAATGACATCCTAAAAATATGGTGAAGGGGGGCACGGGCTAAAAAAGGTTGAGAACCACTGTCCTAGACTTTACTAAATGCAGCAATTCGGTGGAGGTGCTTACACTGGCTTTAACAGCATCTCCTGGGATACCATCCGGACCAGCAGCCTTCCCACCCGCCAGACAGTTGACAGTTTCCAGTTTCTTCCCTAAACGTTATTCCACAGCTGATACCCTGCCCCACTTCTGCCGGCTGGATATATTGATGGTCCTTTGGGACTGGGCCAAATCAAAATGTCCCCAATTACTCAGCTTACTGTTCATCCTATCTCCTGCTCCAGCGAGGGCCTTGCAGTCACCATCCCTGATAAGTCAGCTCGGTTAATCATACTCTCCTATTACTTTCCCTGTGATGCTGTAAAATCCCCTAAGGCTTCCTTTTAGCAGCTGCTACATTTGCCTCTCTTGTTCGTTCACCTACATATTGTCTTCTTTCGCCATTATCCACTTCATAACTTCTCCATTAGCTTCTGTATATTTTTCATTGGCTCTGGCTTTAGCAGCTGTGGTTTGCTATTATGTCAATCTGGTTTGTAAATTATCCTCCCTTCTGTTTTCTTTAGGTTTTCCGACTTTATATGTGCTTTATGTTTTCGTCCCCTGTTCCCAAGTACTTTTATAAATGATTTGCTTAACGTGCTTGTACCCCCGCTGTGAACAGTCGTCCGTAATCATCTCGTCTACGAACTGTTGCAGGATCAAATAATTCTTAGAGACAGTTAGCTAGTCGACAGATCATCCTCATTGCACATCAAACCATTCAGTCCATAAGTGCTCGGATCCCCTCCTCAGTAAATCCCGCGTGTACCTGCTCACGACACCAGTTCTGTGTTGGTTTATAACTCTTCTTTGGCTTCCTGCTTAGTGTTCTTGTTTGGGCACGCCTCTTTTAACTTGTTGTTCTTGCAGCCTGACCATGGTTGTTCTGAGAGACTGTGACCATACATGTGTCCGTTATGTCTTGATTTATGATACATCCTATATAACTGTAATGATGTCCATGTTTAGGTGTATATCATGAATCTCTTGAGGTTCATCTTACCTTAACTTATCAGACGTGGTTGCGGCCTTGTGGGAGCACGTGTACATCTCGGAGGAGCAAATGGATCACCATCGTCTGGCAACAATGAGGCAGCGAGGAGTGACGAGGGGATCTGGCCGACTCTCGATTCTCAGAGGAAAGGCAAAACGGACATATAATCAGATAGCTGCTGGAACTATTGGTGTTGGAACTCTTCGCTGCCTGCTGAGGATGGGGACGGAGCGCTTATGGGAATGCCCCGAATGCTGTGATGTCGGTTCCTAAATCAATCAATCAATCAATCAATCAATCAATCAATCAATCAATCAATCAATCAATCTTACCTTAACTTATCAGTAAATGGTGATCTGATCAACTGCACCTCAAAAACGTGCGTCATGAAAGAAGTGTCCAAGTTTCTTATCAATACAGAATCGATCAGTTTGATTTTCTTTCTTGTGGTCTGGTTATACCCACATTACTTTATGCATTCTTTTATGTGGAAGAACACTCCCCGACATAACGATTCACTATCAAAAATTGTATTGAATAATTCTCCATGTTCGTGCATTACCCCAAGTCCGTGTTGAGCTTAACAAAGTGACATCCAACGGCACATCATTCAGATCACTACGCCTGGTTTAGGCAGATTTTTTGATGCATTAATTATGAGAACAAGATCATTAATAAAGACATAAAAGAACAGAAGCAGTTTCAAGTAACAAAATTATTATTGTTTTCGGAAAATGATGCTTTGGGAAAATCAGATTTGGCCCTGTTTACTTCTGGAAACCCTTCAATGAACTGATGCTAGCATATAAGTAACAAATGAAACCCTACACTGGTTAAATAAATTAGGCATAGGCATTCTTTTTGCATGTTTATGAGAAGAAATAAACTGCAGAATTTTGTGACAACACTGTGGGGGGAACAGAACAAAAGGAAGGTCGAGAAATAGATGTCTGGATGGCTTGGCCACATAACATGGTCGAGATAAGAACATAGAGCTGATCCACGACTCTGGTGATCGTGTGAGATGGGGAAACATGACCGCCCTCGTTTTCGGCATGGCACATAATGATGGTGTTTGTCATTGTTTTCTGAACAACCGGCACTTATACGTTGTGTGAACATCAGCGCTATGCAGACTGCTTCCAAATCGCCCGCAGCTGTGTTTCGAACGTGGTATGCGGGATTGCGAATAGCTTCCGTAACCCTTCGCCACGGAGACAAGTTCTCTTGGTGGAACTGTACTAATTACAAAACACTGCGTGGGTTAGCTTGTATGTGTCTAATGTGCCATTTGTTGTCCTTAGGTACATGTGTGTGTGTGTGAGTGTGTGTGTGGGGGGTGGGGGTTGTGTATGGGTGTGGGGTGTGGGTGGGTGTGTGTGGGGGGGGGGGGTACGGGTGGTGTGTGGGTGTGGTGTGTGGGTGTGTGTGTGTGGGTGTGTGTGGGGGTTGTGGTGTGTGTGATGTGTGTGTGTGTGTGTGTGTGTGTGTGTGTGTGCGTGTTTGTGTGTGTGTGTGGGGGGGGGGGGGTGCCGACCATATACATCCATATATATAACAATTCATAACAATTCTTCTTATATCAAATAGAGATGTGTAATCTTGTTGTTTGTTTGTCCACAGATAAATGTCAGATCCAAAGCCTTAAGCCGGACCAAGGTTATCTTTGATGTCCATGATAGGGATCGTTTGAGAGGCGACCCACTGATGGGTCAAGTCATCATGGGAATTGGGTCCACAGAGGACAGTGTGACAGAACACTGGGAGGAAGTTATGGTGGGCAATGGGCGGAAGATCTGCCGATGGCATTACATTATGGAAAAAGGAGAATCCAGCGAATAATGAAACACGAAGAGGAAGGAAAAGAAGCAGAAAAAGAGCAAAACGAACAAGGGGAAATAACCAGAACAAGGAAAAATACTGTGTTAATACTTTTTATTACTACATTGCTGTATATTTTTCATATCTATTTATGTTATTTGCTTTCTTCACTGCTTATAACTGGCTCAATTTACTAATTTAATGAAACATGTCTTGCTCTACATTTCTTTTATAATTCAATATACATTATTGTTGTTATATGTAATGTTTATGTTTTGCTATATACTACTTTTGTTGTGATAAAAATATATACTACATTTGTTGTGTTAAAAATATGTACTACTTATACTTTGTTATGACAAAATATTAACGTTCAATACGCATTCTGCACCTGGTATGTTAACATATTGCACAAAGTCTGTTCTACAAACATGGCGTCACCGGCCTATGTGATGAGTTAATCCGCAAACACGGAAAGTAGAATTTGTCAGCTTTACAGGAAAACAACCACTAGTGACAGAATAAACGTTACGGCTAGAAAGCCTTCGAAGACCCGAAGCCCACCTTAACAATATATATATATATATATAGGAGGAAATCTGGTGCCATTCACAATTTAGACAATACAGATGTTTACAAAATAAGAGCAATGATGATGGTTTCATTCCCAAATGATTGTCGACCAGTGCTTCGGATGTATAGTCTTCTCTAATAATGGCGAAAATCTAAGATGTGAGCACATTGTTCACTTTAAACATTCCCTACGCATTTGGAAACAGAAAATAGCAGGCCTACCATACCGAGCAACATTTCGAAACAATAAAACCCACTCAGATCAGAATATTTATGAATATATTTGGTAGAGTCCTACAAGCAGCAAATGAGAAACTAAACTAATTAGAGAAATTAGACGCATACAGTTAAAATTCTTTGGACGCATTATAATAAGAAATAAAATAGAGAACTTGGTGACAACTGGCAAAATCGAGGGAAAGGGAACAAAGGGAAGGTAGAGAAGTAAATATCTGGACGGTTGGCCACGTGGTATGGTCCAGACAAGAAACCGGAGCAGATCCACGACTCTGGTGATAGTGCGAGATGGCGAAACATGACCGCCCTACGTTTGTGGAAATTGTACATGATGATGATGACTGTGGTATATTAACATATTTAATTCCCTACCGGTGCTACGATATTCGTGCAGTATGCTGAGAGTCCCTTGTGTAATCTATAGCTGGAGACCTGAGAGCCGATGCTGAAGTAGTCAGTAAAGTTACCCTCTCTTACACCACGTGTATCATGCTAGCCCCATATTTGAATAAACCGATCCGCACTCGGGGGCGATGTGGTCGCCTTCCCTTCCCAAGTCATGTCCTGTCACTATCCTTGAATGTCAGAAAGAGAGTGCTGAAGTGCTATATAGTACCTGTTTTGCTGGATGTCAGTGAATCTTGGAATGTAAATGAACAAATTAGAAAGAACTTGGAAGCAACAGAAATGTGGTTGCTAAGACGAATGTTCCGAATTCCTTGAACTACCAAAGTAACTAACAGCGATTGCCTGAAAAAGGCTTAAAAAAAACTAGAACATTATATACAAAATTAAGGAAGAGACAAACAGCTTTCTTTGGTCATGAGATGAGAAGAGGGGCATCGGAGAACATCTTGACAACAGAAAAGATCGAGGGGAAGAGAGGCAGAGGCAGACCACGAGAAATTATGCAGGATGGATTGAGACGGTGCCATGGAAAAATATCATCAGCAGAGCTGATCCAGAAAACCAAAGACCAAGATCATGTGGAGAGTCCTGAACGCCTACGTCAGCAGGCATAGCACTTGATTACATGGCAAACATGATCACAAACACCTCACGGCTTGGACTTAGGAAAAATAAGAATATACTCGTAGATTATTTAAAATTGATCTATGCATTGTGTTTGCAACGTATTATGTATTATGTTATCATTTTTGCTTTTGAGAATTTCAACATTTGTTTTTTTTTTATGACTCTTAGATTAATCTTAGCAATGCAGTTTTTAGATTCTATATTGTTAAAGGTCTACGCTAAATGTCTATGCCAGCTGGGGCGTAGCATGGGTTGGTATCAATCAGTGAGGAACGACATTAAGTCACCCTCTTGGGTGACACCTCTGGGGGATTGTCAGCCTCCCCTGAGTGCGTGTGCGTGCGTGCGTGCGTGCGTGCGTGTGTGTGTGTGTGTGTGAGTGTGTGTGTGTGTGTGTGTGTGTGTGGCAAGCAGCTCTATGCATATTATTGCGTGAAAGGGAAGGTTTTTTGGAGAGGTAAAAAGATAAACGACCATTTTACATGCCTTGAGGATATTAGCTATGTTATGTTTTGTTCTGTAGCTATTTGTGTTTTACCTCTTGCATTACTTCTATAGTAGTTGGCGATGGTCAACGAGACGGATAGAGAAATAAAAAACAGTCTCTGGCTTAGAAATAATTTTAATTCCTTCCCCAATTACTGTATCTATGAACAAAAACTCGCTTACACTCAGGAAATAAATGACCGTAGACCCCGAGGTAGACCAAGAAGACGGTGGAGAGATAATACATGTACAGACCTACAAGCACTTGGAATCAACGACTGGCAAGAGAAGGTCCACCAGAGAGACGAATGGAGACGGATTGTATTTGCAGCAAAGAACCTCAATGGCTCGGAAAGCTGAAGAAGAAGAAGATGAACTCGTCTCGGAAATAAAGATCGGACAACCGACGTTTACAATGTGTCTGAACTTATCTTCGTCCTAAACAGCAATAGCAGAGGTGGATCTCAGCCCACTGCGATATGAACACAATTGGTGTCACAATCAGTCCGTTTGTATTGTCTCCGTGGTCGTTCAGTTTCTCTGCATTCAATGTTATACATACTCTTGTTAGAAATGTTCTCGTGTTTCCTTCTGGCAAGGAAAAGCAATGAGGAAAGGATCTGGCTATCACACCTCATATGCTATGGTCTAGTCTAGTACATGTTCAGGCCTGACACATCAAACCCTAACCACAATGTCTGCTATAAGGAGACCTCTACTTTTACATGTGTGGAGGGTGGGTCACAGGCTTCAAAGTCCGCCTCTTGCTCCCCCAAACTTGATTCAAGTCAGTCAGGGCTGGGTTTTTGTTTATTGTTTTTATCAAACATGAAAAATATAATATACTACCCTGTGATCAAATAAAAGGATGATAACTACCGCCTGATCAAAGAAAATGATGACATACTAACCCCTGATAAGTGTAAAGGATAATATACGAGTAATAACCCGTGATAAATGAAAAGGATGATATCCTAACGCCTGATCAATGAAAGGATGAAATACTACCTCTGATCAAAGAAAAGATTATGTACTACCCCGTGATCAAAGAAAAGGATTCTATTCTACGCCGTGGTTAAAATTGAAATAAAAATGTTATCCTACCCCTGATTAATACAAAATAAAAGGATAATATACTACCCCCTGATCAGAGAAAATGTTAGGATACAACCCTCATCATGTAACAGGTTCTTTGTAGAATGTCATTATCATCAGAAAAGTGTCTCGATCCTTTGCCATTTCCCTTGCCTTATGCATTGTCGTGCCTCGTGTATTTACAATGTCCCATGTCCGTCAGAGTGCTGGAGTCTGTCTCTTCCTCCAGGAATTATGCCTTCCATCAGTGCTCTATCTAAACAACTGTGACGTTTAATATGGTCAAAATATTTCATTTTCCGCGACATGATACCGTTTGTGTTCTAGTTTTATTTGATTCTCAGATCTTGTGAAACCGAGTAATTTTCTTCTTCTTGATCCACATATTCTAAGAATCTTTCCATATCTAATTTCAAAAGTCCCGATTATCTGATTTAATTATTGCAGCATGGTTCATGACACACATGTATATGTTGTCAAAGGAAAACTGCGAGCTCTCAACAATTCTACTACAATGTGTTTGCTGGTGTCGTGCTATAGACTGTTGATACTGTTGACCTCTCCATGGCTAGGGCCATTCTACAACTGACTTCTCTTTCCATTGTTGTTGATTGGGAGCCAAGATAAGAAAAGTTTATGGCTTCCATTCGTGTTGATGATGATGTCTTCTGGGCGTAAATGTCCCACGACCAATTAGTCCTCGGGTGTACGCGTACATTCTTCTCCTCATTGAACATATCGAGGATCTATGTGCATAACCAGAAGGAATCACGTGATCATACTGTATGGAACACTGTTGTACGCATTTTCGGGATGGCTGCTGCATCGGCAGCCTGATCACGCATGGGATTGCTCAGTGTCCAGTGACGTCGTTCGCTGTAACATGATATATGTTTGTGGCATTTTAAATTTCTTCATTGTTGATTTTGATGTTTAGTTGATATGTAATATTGTCTGTGGATACTAATTTTTAATGCTTAGAGACAGATTTGCATCATATCTGTATCTTCTGATAGACTGGATTAACTCTTCTTCTTCCTCTTTCGTTCATTTAAAATATTTCTATATCTGCCATACTGTCTCTTGCATCTGTTTTAGTTCACACGGTGGTCCATAGTTTATCTTCCACTGTTAATTCTCTAGGCCAAAAGGTGTGCCTAGGTATGTTATATTTCGGGCAGTCTCGGAGTACGTTACCTGCTGTCTGCGGCGTCAGTCCACATGTGCACATTGCTGATTCTTTAATCTTGAATTTTGAATACATGTGGCTAAAAGAAACATAATTAATTTCTCAGGACATTTTGAGATGAAGGGAGTGAGGAGCCAGGGGAAACGCTTTAAAGACACTCTGAAAATCTTACTGAATGCTTTTGGAATTAATCATGACACCTGGGAGACTGCAGCCAGAGACCGAAATTCGTGGCTTGCATCATTACGCAAGGGTGCAGTCACTTGTGAGGCAACCAGGACTGCAAGAGCTGTGAAGAAAAGACAGAACAGAAAAACCACTGCAGAAAATCCTCCTCCAGAAACGTCAAGCATTCTTGGTCCACATTGTCAAAGAACATTTCGAGCCAAAATAGGCCTTATCAGCCATCTTAGAACTCACGGCTCCATACTTTCAACCCCACTGGATGAAATGAATGGTCATCATCATTCTTGATGGACAAACAACAGAACAGAACGTTGACAATGGCATGAGCCCGGACGGACGATGGTTTATTGCCTGCACTCACTGTTCTCTACCAGAGAGACAGATTGACCACCTGTCCTTCTGTTCACGCAGGCCTATCACAAGTGATGGTCCTAGCACTTCACATACCCACATCAAGTTCTGCTACGGGGTCTGTTATTTTTTAACAGGAGGACCCCGTCATCTGCATATATGAGATTTGGAATTGGAGAATAGGCTGTTCAGAAGATACATTTAAAAATTAGAATCCTTCCTCTTCTAATAGTCATGCCAATTAGCAGTGGTGATTATGTCTGTCAACAGCCTTCTGTCTCTTCTGCTGCCAATAACTTGTCATACGGGTGTTCCTTCATGGCATCCTGTCCGACTGTCCAGCATCTTCTCTCTTGGCCTCCCTCTGCCTCACCTTCTCTCTAACTTCTCTCTTGGCCTCCCTCTGCCTCACCTTCTCTCTAACTTCTCCATTTTTACGACATACTCTAGATGTCCCTGTGCCAAGACATGCTAAAAGAATGTGGATTGTCTTCTTGTGATGCAAGTAGCCATTTCTCTTTATGAGTTAACTTCTTTCATGATATCTTCATTGCTCTTTCTATCCACCCAAGGTATTCTCATCATCTTATATATAAAATAGAATGTATGTCTGTATGTATGTTATTTATGCGTTCGCGAACGGTCCATCCAATTTAGATGAAATTTTCTACACATCTTCTAATCATTCCCGTTCTGCCAACTGTCATAGTTTTTTTTAGTGTACAAACAGTTATTTACTTAATATTATTTATTATTTAATTTACATTGTAATGTATATATAGCGAGCGGACATAACTTCTAATATGTAAAATTGTTGCATATTTCTCAAATAGATGGACCTTTTCGCTACAGTTATCTACAGGCATGTGCGTTATAATCCTCCTCCTCCCCCTCCTCCTCCTCCTCCCACTCCTCCTTCCCCTCCTTCTCCTTTCCCTCCTCCTCCCCCTCCTCCTTCCCCATCTCCACTTCCTCCTCCCCTTCTTCCTCCTCCTCCTCCCCCTCTTCCTCATCCTCCTCCCCTCCTCCTCCCTCTCCTCCTACTCCCCCTCCTCCCTCCCTCCTTCTCCTCCTCCTCCTCCTCCTCCCCTCCTCCTACTCCCTCTCCTCCTACTCCCCCTCCTCCCTCCTTCTCCTCCTCCTCCCCTCCTCCTCCTTCTCCTCCTCCTTCTCTCCCTCCTCCTCCTCCCTCCTCATCCTCCTCCCCCTCCTCCTCCCTCCTTCGCCCTCATCCTCCTCCCCTCCTCCTCCTCCCTCCTACTCCTTCTCCCTCCTCCTCCCCTCCTCCTCCCATCCTCCCCCTCCCCCTCCTCCTCCACCTCCAGCTCATCCTCCTCCTCCTCCTCCTCCTCCCCGTCCCCTCCTCCTCCTCCTTCTCCTCCTCCTCCTCCTTCCCCTCCTCCTCCCCTTCCTCCTTCTCCCCCTCCCTCCACCTCCCTCCTCCTCCCTCCTCATCCCCTCCCCTCCTCCTCCTCCCCCTCCTCCCTCCTCCCTCCTCCTCCTCCCCTCCTCCTTCTCCCATCCTCTCCTCCCTCTCCTCACCCCTCTTCCCCTCCTCCTCCTCCTCTTCCTCCCTCCTCCTCCCCTCCTCCTCCTCCCACTCCTCATCCTCCCTCTCCTCCTCCTCCCTATTTAGTTATTGGGATGAAGATTGTTCTCTTCCAATCTGTTCGCCATATTTCTGGGAACGGGAACTGGAGCTTATATGACTACTTATATGAATTAAATGAGACGCTCCCTGGCAGGGACTGGGCGAAGCCGTGCCGGGCTTCTTATATGGGAACGGGAACCGGAGCAGGGGCCAAATATGAATTAAATGAGACGCTCCCCGCCAGGGGCTGAGCGAAGCTGGTCTTTTTTTTGGGAACGGGAACGGGAGCAGGGGCCGAATATGAATTAAATGAGACGCTCCATTTACCCAAGTTAATTGTTGGGGGAAGATGTAAAGATCTTTCAAGTGCTCTTTCTAATAACAGACAGACAGACAGACAGACAGACAGACAGACAGACAGACAGACAGACAGACAGATAACGGGAACGGGAGCTTATATGACTACTTATATGAATTAAATTAGATGCTCCCCACCAGGTACTGGGCGATACCGGGCCGGGTCAGACAGAGAGGCAGACAGACAGATAGACAGACAGATAGATAGTCGGGAACGGGAGCTTATATGATTACTTATATGAATTAAATTAGATGCTCCCCACCAGGGACTGGGCGAAGCCGGACCGGGTCAGCTAGTTCTATTTAAAAAAAAAAACAGCCTCACTGCCAACACGATTCCTCACTTGCCCATGATTCATTCCGTACATTAGGATTGTCTCATCATAGCTCTTATCATTCATGTTGATAAAGTAGGATAACATTGTGTGACAGTCTGACTTTCATGACCATTACAAAGCCGCTGTCTCACGAATGTTGCACAGCATGTTACTCTACTGGTGGAATGCTGCCGTTCCGAGACTATTACGATGTCGATCATTGCTGGGGGTGCTCCTATTTTATTCGACCTCGGCTAACCCCAACTCCCATGCAAGTAATTAACGGCGTGACAGCCTTGCTGTAGCAGACAGCCCCAAGCGTTTTACCTTCATTTCTTTGTCTGACATCCCAGCTGTATACAGACCAGTAGCGGGCCCGAGTAATTGACAAGCATTGGCGGACTGGCCAGGGTGTTAATTGCTCAGTGGCTCCCAAATGAAGTGGGCCCCATTAAACGTGAAACAAAATATTACACATGTTTCATCATCATCATCAAGTACCTTGCCGGCTGGCGAAGGCTTTCATGACTTTCCACAAATCTCGGTCTTTGGTTTTCTGGATCAACTCTGCTGATGATATTCATCCATGCCGCCGTCTCAATCCATCCAGCATTATTTCTCTTGATCTGCCTCTGCCTCTCTTCCCCTCGATCTTTCCAGCTGTCACAATGTTCTCCGATATTTCTCTTCTCATCACACTTAATTATTGTTGTATATAATGTTCATGTTTCATTAGCCTCTTTCAGGTAGTCATTGTTAGACACTTTGGCAGTCCAAGGAATTCGCAACATTCGTCTTATGAGCTACGTCTTTATTGCTTCCACATTCTTTCTAATTTGTTCATTTACATTCCAAGATTCACCGCTATATAACAATGCAGGTTCTATATAGCACTTCAGCACCCTCTTTCTTACATTCAATGTTAGTGACTTGTTGCATAGGATACTCTTAATTTTTCCGAAATGCAGCCTTTGCTTGCTCTATTCTGCTCTTAATCTCTGTTGTGCACATGTTTATGCCTTTTTTTTTTTTTTTTCTACTGACAACCAATATTGTTAGACCCAGTTGTACTATTTACAAACACCCGTTTGCCGTGTGAGTGCAGTGCATATTGTTTCAAGTTGTTGAAACTATTTACAAATATCTGGATTTCTTTTTCTTCATTAATTTGCTTCCCATAAGATATTGTTGATTTCTTGCTAATAGTTCTTACAGTTATAATTATATGTTTGCTATTTTTAACCGCAGCTGTGTTTCGAACGCGATATGCGGATGTAAAAATGCCCCTTAACCAACGAGCGATAACTGCTATAAGATCAATATAATCATCAAGTCAAAGAAATCAAAGAAGTGTACGAACCATACAATATGGCCACCTGGGTAACATGTTTTAGATAAACGCTGAACAACTCTAATTAACTAAAATGTTACACCAGTTATCACACGAACAACTCTAATTAACTCAAATGTTACACCAGTTATCACATGAACGGCTCTAATTAACTAAAATGTTACACCAGTTATCACATGACCTGCTCTGTGGCGAAGGGTTACGCACGTATTTCGTGATCCCCCATACCGCGTTCGAAACACAGCTGCGGGCCGTTTGGCAGTAGACCTTGTGTTTGGTTTTATAAATTGTATGAGTGTCGGCCTTTCAGAAAACAATGGCAAACTACTCAACGTAAACTTGCCAAGAAGGTTTACAATCCTGCCGGGATATGCAACTAACTTGACACACAAGTGACGGGGTGTTATTGTAGTTGATAAGGAGCTACGATGTTAATGTTATGAGTTCGGACTGACGAGAGCTCTGGCCTGCGTTCGTCGTCCGCCAACAGAGGGGAAAACTGGTCATCTATTCATCCGTGCAGTCAGGCCAACGAAATGTGATGGACTTATCACATGAGGGACACACAGCGGGAGTCCGCTTCTGGGCCACATTTTAGTTGTCCTCACATGTGGCTCTGTATGTTTCTTTTGTGAGGGGAGTCTCCGTGGCGAAGTAGTTACGCCGCCTATCTCGATTTCCAGAGGTTGTGGGTTCGATTCCGGCGTACGTCGTTCAGTTCATGAATGCAATTTCCTTCGGAGACGCGCTTTCAGCAGGCCACTCCGCGAAAAGAGACCGAACCATACGGGATAAAACCCGGTGCAATAAATGTGATCCTCTTGTCTTTTACATCAGGTTTTAAACGTAAGCTACAGGGTGTATTTTTAATGACTGTGCAGTGTTTGAAAATATTGCCGGTCCAAGTTTTGTATTCACCCTCTGTAAAGTTCATGCAACATAATAGGTAAATACAAAACTTGGACCGGCAATATTTTCAATCTCTGCACAGTCATTAAAAATACACCCTGTATTTGTGAGCCAAAATGCTTGAAACTGATCTGCGCATAGCAACACACTATGACATAAACGTAAAAACCCATATTGGTAGATGTTTGGTTGTAGAATCTTCTGGAAAACACTTGTTTACCTCTTAGGTTGGTTGCTTTGACGTTCAGATAGTGTGAGCACTGACAAGGGCTGGTATCTAATGGAGTTAGGGTGGTGATGAAGCTTCTCAATCTGACCCGAACCCCATCTCCACGATGACTGCGGTGCAGAGCCCGTCTTCCTCTTTTCAAGTTCAGAAACGAGCAGGCTGTGCCAGATGGGTATTAGAACTACACATCTGTGACGAAGAGGCATATTAGGATGTCAGCGAGTCGTGGTTCAGTACAGCAAATACAGACTGGCTGCGAAGAGGCCAGGGTTGGCAGGCAACCTTTCCTCCCTGGGTTTTAAATATTTCATTGTCAACAGCCTCCAACCGTATACCCAAGGGGAGATAACAAATATAATGTTCCTTCTTGGTTTTGCTGACATGTACTTTTGGCGCAAAAGAGAACCCTAACCTGCATAGTTCAAGGCGACTGCAGTAGCCAGGCGGTGTGAAGTCCTCAGGCCCGAGACGCCCTTGTCCTACATCGCAAGGTACTGTAGGCAGTAGATGGCAGTGACATGTACTTTCTAAAGAAGTTGATATTAAATAATTTAAATATTTCAATGTATCAAAATACAAAACGCAAATACAATAACTTATACGTTACCTATTTGTTTGTTTTCATTTTATATTGAATTGATACTATTTACTTTAACGCCTCGTGCTCGTGAGTCTTACTGTCTGTCTGCCTATCTGTCTGCTTGCTTCTTGTCTGCCTGCGTCCGTCCGCCCGCCCGTCCGCGAGTCTTACTGTCTGCTTGCCTGCCTGCCTGCCTGCCTGCCTGCCTGCCTGCCTGCCTGCCTGCCTGCCTGCCTGCCTGCCTGCCTGCCTGCCTGCCTGCCTGTCTGTCTGTCTGTCTGTCTGTCTGTCTGTCTGTCTGTCTGTCTGTCTGTCTGTCTGTCTGTCTGTCTGTCTGTCTGTCTGTCTGTCTGCCTGCCTGCCTGCCTGTCTGCCTGCCTGCCTGCCTGCCTGCCTGCCTGCCTGCCTGCCTGCCTGCCTGCCTGCCTGCCTGCCTGCCTGCCTGCCTGCCTGTCTGTCTGTCTGTCTGTCTGTCTGTCTGTCTGTCTGTCTGTCTGTCTGTCTGTCTGTCTGTCTGTCTGTCTGTCTGTCTGTCTGTCTGTCTGTCTGTCTGTCTGTCTGTCTGTCTGTCTGTCTGTCTGTCTGTCTGTCTGTCTGTCTGTCTGTCTGTCTGTCTGTCTGTCTGTCTGTCTGTCTGTCTGTCTGTCTGTCTGTCTGTCTGTCTGTCTGTCTGTCTGTCTGTCTGTCTGTCTGTCTGTCTGTCTGTCTGTCTGTCTGTCTGTCTGTCTGTCTGTCTGTCTGTCTGTCTGTCTGTCTGTCTGTCTGTCTGTCTGTCTGTCTGTCTGTCTGTCTGTCTGTCTGTCTGTCTGTCTGTCTGTCTGTCTGTCTGTCTGTCTGTCTGTCTGTCTGTCTGTCTGTCTGTCTGTCTGTCTGTCTGTCTGTCTGTCTGTCTGTCTGTCTGTCTGTCTGTCTGTCTGTCTGTCTGTCTGTCTGTCTGTCTGTCTGTCTGTCTGTCTGTCTGTCTGTCTGTCTGTCTGTCTGTCTGTCTGTCTGTCTGTCTGTCTGTCTGTCTGTCTGTCTGTCTGTCTGTCTGTCTGTCTGTCTGTCTGTCTGTCTGTCTGTCTGTCTGTCTGTCTGTCTGTCTGTCTGTCTGTCTGTCTGTCTGTCTCACAGCAGATTCCTGCTACTGGACTTCAATATTGTCTCAGGAATTTTGCAAATGTCGCGGGTAGAAAAGGAAACAAACGCTGGGGTATTTTATCGCAGCGACATGGAAAAGACAAATGAAAGTTATGGGGCATAGTTAGTCGCGGTTCCAACTTCACAGCAACGGGTCGTCGCCATTATGCTCCGTTCCTGTGCCAGTGAATATCACACAAAATGCTTCCCACTGCCCAATGTGAAAAGTGGAAAAGACAGGAGTCTCGACAAACAATAGCCCGCACAGATACACTGTGCATAATGCCTCCGCCAGAATGTCAACACAATAGTCCCCCACGAAACATCCAGTTCATCTCTGATGGAATTGGCAGTCATTTTCCCATCTGCATGTTTCCTAGATGTTCACCCACACAGTACACGAAAATACAGTTCATCTTCGATGGCAGTGACAGTCAACCAGAAGCCCAGCAGCCACGCATTTCTGCATAATGCAAAAACCTGTCAACTCTGGGACATAGCCAGCTGCCATCGCTCCGAACATGCAGTCACGTTCCAAAAAACCTAGGGCAGATTCAGAATTATTTCACGCGAAACTCACAGCTCACAGTGTTGCGCCACGCACTCACTCAGTAGTAGGGCAACGGAACCATGTTTAGTTTTAGTAGTATGGGGCATAACAACTGTAGAAATGCTTCTTCTTCTTTATCTCTTCCTCCATTTATCTAAGTGTGTGTATGTGTGTGTGTGTGTGTGTGTGGTAGAGAGAAAGAGAGAGGGGGAACGAGGAGATGTAATGATGTTTATGCGCTCTTTCTAATGCTCTTAGTAACTTGGTATTCATTTCTCTAATGCTGTTCTTGATACCATCACTCCATTTTTAAGGGGTCTTCCCCTTGCTATGTATCCATTAGAATGCTTCAATGCTATTCTTTGTGGCAAATATTCTCTTGTGAGGTGGCCAAACCATTTCATCTTTTGTTCAACAATGGAGCAATTTGACAGCAAACCGTCTCGCGTTTGGTTTTTACGAAATGGTATGGATGCTGGTCGTTCAGAAAGCAACGGTAAACTACTGAAAGGTGGAATTAATATTATTTTAAGTTCGCGGTAATACAAGAACCGATTACTAGAAATTGTATTTCCCTCCAAATTTACAGTTCTGTACTTCTCGCCCTTCTGAAATTCGTATAATAACGTAAGTAGACCAGCAAATCACGTTTTTATGTAGACGTCTAGACTTGTTCTAGTATATGTTATTAAATTTAGCCTCCATTTTTACGTATACTGTATGGAGGTGGGGGGAATTTATAGGGAGGAAATACGAAAAAAAGGGGAGGGGGATGAAATTCTGAACATATGGTGAAGGGGTGCATGGACCAAAAAAGGTTGAGAACCACTGGTCTAGATGGTGTGGAATGTTTAAAGAAAATTCAAGCAGCCGGACACCCTGGGGTAGTGGATCTAATGCCTAGTCATTTCGAACAAGGGCTAAAAACGCAGCGCACGTTTAAAATCTATCGGATCGGCAAAAGGAAAGCACGAGTAGACCGAATCAGCCGCTGCCCTTGCAAATTTCAATGAGAAGATAAACTAACCATATCATTTATAGCTATAGAATGCATAATTCTGGCCCACATACATACATCGACCACGTAAACGATGGACGGAGGAAATACCAAAGTCTATGGGAATAACGATACATGAAGCCCATAATCGGGCATTCTCACGATGTTTATACTTCACATCGACACCACAAGGTGCAAGAGGAACCTGATGAGATGAGATGCGATACGAGATACATACGAGTGTTCGCGCACTTAGCTAAGACTCACTTTGGGTGATGTCTGAGAGGAAATTGGAGCTGTTAGTTAGTTTAGTTAGTCTTTCCTCTTGAGCCTAAGGCGGCGCATAGGGCAGAAGTCCTGACTCTCCATGCCTGGCGGTTCGCTGCTACCTGTTGTAGATCTTGGATATTTACTTGGCCATTGAATGAGCCTTCTCTGATGATGGTTCTACGCAGGGTCTCTCTTGGTCTTCCCCGTTTTCTTTTCCCTACTGGTGACCATATGAGGGCTTGGTAGGGGAGTCTTGTCTTGTCCATTCTGAGTACATGGCCGATGTAGTTCCAACGGCGTCTTCTTATGAAATTGGATACTGTATCTTGCTTAGTCTCTTGTCTTATTTGCGAATTGGTTCTGAAGTCTGTCCAGTGGATGTTTAGAAGTCTTCTAAGACATTTGTTCTCAAAATTGTCTAATTTTTTAATCTAAAGCTACCGTTGATTTCCAACTTTCACATCCATACGTTAACACTGGAATCACACAAGAGTTGACGATTTTAAGTTTTGTGTGTTTGCTGAGTGTCTTTGACTTCCAGATGTTTGACAGTTTATTGAAGGCACTAGATGCCAGTGCGATTCTAGATGATATTTCTGGTGTTGAGTCCCCTGTAGATGTCATTTTTCTTCCTAGGTATGTGAAGCTGTTGACTTTTTCAAGAACGTAGCTGTTCAATTTGGTGTCGTCTGAACTGTTGGTAAGATCAATAGTCTTTGTTTTTGTGGTGTTAATTTGGTCGTATTACACGAGTTTGCAATTAACGGTAGCGTGTATTGGCTGTTTGTGATATACTATATTAGGACATTGTACGTTTAATAGTTTGCTGCAGTTTGCAATTATTAGTATTAGTAAGCCGAAGTCGACGCACATGCCGTAGAAATCAAAGTAAAGCGATAAATCGCCTTCCCCTGACTTTGAACCCTTGATAAAGATATCCGTGTTAATAAGAAATATATATATATATATATATATTTTTTTAAATATCGCATATCCCTTGCAGGACGTGGCAGCCAACACCAGCATTTTTCAGCTGCTGTTGATGTACTAGGCAAATTTTGCGTTGAGTAATTTCCGAGGGGTTAGCAGCTTTCTCCGCTAACCCCGAATACTCTCGTCACGTGACGCGACGAGAATTAGCAGTGGTTCGAATCGCAAAAGTGACTTATGAGAGTATGGAGCCGGTCGCTCAGAAAGTCGTGGCGTGCTGATGAGCGTAATCTAGCCTAGGAATCAACATACAGCTGAAAGATGCTGGTGTTGACCGCAATATCCTGAAACAGGATGGAAACGCGGAAAAAAAAAAAAAAAATTTGCCATTGCTTTCTGAACGACCAGAAGCCATCCCGACACGTTATAACACAACGTGACACGGTCTGAGGCACAAATCGGTCACGGCTGCGTTTCGAACGCCTGGTAAGCAGCTCACAAACCGCGTTCGCAAGCCTTTGGCCACGGAGGGAGGTTATTATATTTTTATTATATACATTTATATATTCGGTTATATGTTATTATTAAACCATTATTTTTATTTCCCACATATGAAATGTTTTAGCACATGCGCTATCTGATTTGATTTCACAGTGTTAACGACTGGTGCCATCTGATTTGACTGAAAGTTTGCAAGTCATTGTAACTAAAACCGGCTGTATTCATTGAGTACTGAAACCAAGACAAGACAGACTTTTAAACATTTGTGGCAATGGTAGGTAAATTAATAATAGCTGCTATGTTATTTGAAGTGAGGGATTCCCTGTAATCTGTCGTGCATTTAAACTTGTACAAAATTAAATATATATAATATATGAGTGGGAAAATGTGTTGTAAAGATGGAGTTGAATTTTAATAATAAAGAATTAAAGATAGATGTAGCATGAACCATCAGATTTTTAAATTTGAGTATTTTCTAATGGGACCACCACCAAAAGATAGGCCTTGAGAAACCGAATCTAATGGTACCAAGATGATGCATGCATGTCAATTAGAAGCGAAGATATGCAACTTTGAGTGTCGAGATCATTAACGCAGAAATTGACACAAAAGATCTCTTCTGCACATCTTTTTTTCGTGTCCGAACCAAGGTCATAGCAGAAGTTATCAAAACTAGAGTAGTTTGTTTATTTTTAAACGAACATCCTAGCAACCATACACGAACATCCTAGCAACCATACATCATTGCGATCGGTGTAGCGAAGCCTAACCGCTCATGTCATCTATTTTTACATATGATGTAACATTATCTAATTAGCATATAAAAATGGCTGCCAATTAGTTATTATATTAATTAATTACCAAGTGCATTCTTTATATTATGTTTAAACCCTGGCACGTAATATATTGTATTATGCGGAATGATGCTACGCACATAATGGTTAGATAGTATGCAACGTTATCTAATTAGCATATAAAAATGGCCGCCAATTAGTTATTATATTAATTAATTACCAAGTGCATTCTTTATATTATGTTTAAACCCTGGCACGTAATATATTGTATTATGCGGAATGATGCTACGCACATAATGGGTTAATTTCTGTTTAGATAGTATGCAACGTTATCTAATTAGCATATAAAAATGGCCGCCAATTAGTTATTATATTAATTAATTACCAAGTGCATTCTTTATATTATGTTATTATGTTTAAACCCTGGCACGTAATATATTGTATTATGCGGAATGATGCTACGCACATAATGGGTTAATTTCTGTTTAGATAGTATGCAACGTTATCTAATTAGCATATAAAAATGGCCGCCAATTAGTTATTATATTAATTAATTACCAAGTGCATTCTTTATATTATGTTTAAACCCTGGCACGTAATATATTGTATTATGCGGAATGATGCTACGCACATAATGGGTTAATTTCTGTTTAGATAGTATGCAACGTTATCTAATTAGCATATAAAAATGGCCGCCAATTAGTTATTATATTAATTAATTACCAAGTGCATTCTTTATATTATGTTTAAACCCTGGCACGTAATATATTGTATTATGCGGAATGATGCTACGCACATAATGGGGTAATTCCTGTTTAGATAGTACGCAACGTTATCTAATTAGCATATAAAAATGGCCGCGAGAAGAAGAAGAAGACTGGCCACGATATGAAAAAGATTTGCAGAAAGAAATACAGAAAGACAGCATGATCGACCACAGTTGTACTCACAGTTTCTTGCTGCACCTCTTATACTCTTGAAGCCAAGCGTAGCAATTGGAGCTCTCTGCATTAAGGCATCCGAGCAATGTACCCTTTCAGAATAGGGTATCCTTCTTGGAACACAGACAGATGGGATCTGAGATCATCAGCAGTCCTTCTTTATTACAATTCTGAATATAAACAAAATAAATGTACGTAAAAGTAATTGGGAATATTCTTCAACAAGTGAATAGGTACAATTATCTCGGAACAGTAATATCTGATGGAAGATGCCTTGAAGAGATTAGAACAAGAATCGCCATGGCAAAAGTAGCCTTTAGCAAGATGAAGTACATACTGACCAATAAAAAGATGTCAATTGAAACGAGAAAAAGAGTGTTGAGATGCTACATAGAAATAAAGAGGAGGCAAGTGAAATATTTCGGCCATGTTATTGTTAAAAGACATGATACTCTTAAAAAAACCATACTGGAGGGCAAGGTTGAGGGCATGCGAGCAAGAGGTAGACAACGCAGTGCTGCCCATTGATTTTCAATGGCAAAAACCTGTTGGCAAAAAAATAATGTTTTGAACCACTTTGTAAGCGTCTTGAGTGATGAAACTCACCAAATAAATGTAAAATTGCATGCAGAATCCGAAAATCCATATGAAAACATTATACTATTAATACATCAAGCTTAAAATAACCGATATATGTGTGTGCAGCAGTGCCGCCATTCAGCCCATTGATTTTCAATGGCAAAAAAATGTTGGCAAAAATATAATGTTTTGAACCACTTCGTAAGCATCTTGAGTGATGAAACTCACCAAATAAATGTAAAATTGCATGCAGAATCCGAAAATCCATATGAAAACATTATACTATTAATACATCAAGCTTAAAATAACCGATATATGTGTGTGCAGCAGTGCCGCCATTCAGCCCATTGATTTTCAATGGCAAAAAAATGTTGGCAAAAATATAATGTTTTGAACCACTTCGTAAGCATCTTGAGTGATGAAACTCACCAAATAAATGTAAAATTGCATGCAGAATCCGAAAATCCATATGAAAACATTATACTATTAATACATCAAGCTTAAAATAACCGATATATGTGTGTGCAGCAGTGCCGCCATTCAGCCCATTGATTTTCAATGGCAAAAACCTGTTGGCAAAAAACAATGTTTTGAACCACTTTGTAAGCGTTTTGAGCGATGAATCTCACCAAATATATGTAAAATTGCATGCAGAATCCGAAAATCCATATGAAAACATTGTACTATTAATACATCAAGCTTAAAATAGACAATTACTAACTTATATCACAAGAAATTCAATTTTTCAAAGACTAAAGGGAAACTTACCCACATTCTGCGAGTTCAAAATGGCAGACTGACCTTTGGTCATGAAGCCAAGATGGCGCCCGTGGTTGTTATGTGTTATTTGAAGGTATCCAATCAGAAACACCAGAACCACCTATAATCGACAATGACTCGTTGACACGGCAAAACCCTTCTGCGCAAGCGCAGAAAAAATGGTTTCCGGTAGAAGTCGGTTTACAGTATACGGTTCACGCTATAGATAGCATATAAATATAATATATATAGAATATTTTAAAGGGAGAGTTTATTCGCAGGGCCCTGCGAATAGACGCTTTGTTTATTCGCAGGGCCCTACACCGGGAATAATCACGTGACCAGCACATAGGGCCCTGCAAATAGTAATAGACGCTTTGTTTATTCGATTTTTGACTGACTGCTTTCGACTGACTGGCCTCATGAATTAAGTTATTAACAAATAAACAAGGAAATGCTATGCATATAAAGTGCAGGAAAACCTGGTATATGTGAAGCGGGTTGAAAAGAGAGAAGAGAGAGATAGATAATGAAGATAGTGTGCTAGACAGAGATATGAGAAAGATGTGTTGAAAGACATAAAAAAGTGATAAAGACAAGAAAGAGAGAGAGGGTGAGGGAGATAGAGAAGAAGAGAGAGAGAGATGTCTGTATGCCTCTCTATATGTCCGCCTGTCTGTATGCCTGCCTACTTAACCACTTTCGTGTCTAACTACCCACCTACCTAACCAACTATGAATATTACAAAGAATTATCGCAGAAGCAACGGAGTACGTGCTTTGTGCTCGATACTTTTGACAACAGCCAGCGGGGAGAGAATGAAGCGGAGGAGAAGAGGTAGGGGAGAGGGGGGAAGGAAAAGGAAGAAGAAGGCTGGAGCCAGAAGGGGTAGAAGGAAAACGGATCGTTTGGGACTCAAAAATGTGTGGGTTGGGTATTGGAATTGCCGCAGTGCAAAGCAACGAGGACCAATACTGGAGAAACTGGTACTAACTAAATTACACTCACTTTAAACAACACAATTCTAAATACCCAAAGAGATGAAGGATTGACTTTCACCCAATGAATTGCTGAAAAATAAAAAAAAAACATTGTCCGGCAAGGAAACGAACGATTGACATTTGACTTTCATCCAATTAATTGCTGAACAATAAAAAAAAAAAAGTCCGGCAAGGAAACGAACCTCGAGCTCCCGCCCATCTGGCGGGGACACTATCAACTATGCCACTGACGACACATTTTCCAATCAACGAAAATGTATAATATAGCCGCAACCTTACGTTAAATCACGTGACCAGCCGTGCCCTGCGAATAGACGCTTTGTTTATTCGCAGGGCCCTGCGAATAGACGCTTTGTTTATTCGCAGGGCCCTGCGAATAGACACTTCCTATTTTAAATTTATGCTTTTACTTATGAAACAATCACAGTTGGATACAGCTTGACAGGACTAATCCAACGGTATCTCATTGAAGACTATACGTTAGTTCTAAGTGGAATTATTAATATTTTTGTGCCGTTATTTACAACCAGGAAGTGTAGAGGAATCTGAAGAAACGGGAAGTTTTATCGCAGCCCAGTAAATTGGGTGCTGAGAACTTCTGCCTTCTATTACTGTGGCTTGTTTATTTTTAAACGGACAACATAGTACCGTATATCACTGCATCCGGGGTGGCGAACAACAGTTAAGCAAAGTACAATTCGGTTTTCGAAAAGGTAAAAGTGGCATTGATGAACTATTTACAGTTAGACAGATATGTGAAAAAACTATCGAATATAGTGACCAGCAGAATATTGTGTTTGTAGATCAGGAAAAGGCTTTCGATAGAGTAGACAAATACAAATTATGGACCATCCTTGAGTTGAAGACTGGGATACAAGGGCAACTGCTAGAAAACATCATAGCCATGTACCACTCGAGCCGAAGTGCAGTAAGAACACAAGAAGGTATATCAGATATGTTCACTGTCAATACAGGGGTGAGGCAGTGATGTGTGCTCTTTCCCCTGCTATTTAATATCTACATGGACAGAATTTCCAAAGAAGCAAGTCTCGACAGAACAGATTAAGAAAATTTAGAACTCTTTACTCCAGATGAAACAACCGATCCACAGGAAATAAATGAACTTCTATTTGCAGACGATCAGTGCCTGTTTTATAGTGACGAGGGCAGACTGCAAAATCATATTAATAATCTGAGTTCAACATGCAGGAGTTACAATATGAGCATAAATACAGCCAAAACCGAAGTAATGCATCGCCGGGCGCACTAAGTATACAGTTAGATAGCACAACTCTGAAACAACTTAAAGAATTCAAATATCTTGGAAGTATGATCACAGAAGATGGCAGATTAGACAAATTGAAATTGAAATCAGATGTCAAAAAGCTAGTGCACTTACATATCAACTATCACCCTTACTGAAACATCCAAATATACCCATGCCCGCAAAACGACAGATAATAAACAGCATATTCACACCAACCTTTTGTTACCAATCTCAGACCTGGACTTTATCCAAACGGAGTGACTATTCGCAATGGAATTGCAAATAGAGAAATATTATATTCGCAATCGAAGTAGGTCACGTGATTATTTCTATGCGTGTGTCCATATTACAATATTTTGTTGATCTGTTAACGTGTCCTCAGTAGCATAGTGGTTAGTGTCTCCGCCTGGTACAGGGGAGTTCGAGGTTCGATTTCCAGCCGGGGAGGCGATTTTTTTTTTCATTTTCAGGAATTAGGTGACACCAATGCTAGTCTGATGATTTCGCTTTAGGCATATGTTTTCTACGGATTTTGTGTATTAGGTGTTGTTTATCTTGCTCCGCAAGAACCTGCACACTTGTCTTTCTGTTCTTATCTGTCCTCTACTTTTGTTGTCTTGGGAAAGGAGCTTAGCCACCCGAACACGAGTTCTCTCTTCTCCTCTCTCTCTGCTGTCTGTCTGTCTGTCTCTCTGTCTCTCTCTCTCTTACTCTCTCTCTCTCTCTCTCGCTCGCTCTAAGTCTCGATCTCCCACCTCTCCCTTTCTTGTCTTTACCACTCTTTAATGTCTTTCAATACATCTTTCTCATATCTCTGACTCTCACACTATCTTCATTATCTATCTCTCTCCTCTCTCTTCACCTGCTTCAGATATACCGGGTTTTCCTGCACTTTATATGTTTGCACTTGTTTATTAATTAATGAGGCCAGTCAATCGAAAGGCTTGTGTTTGAATTGCCTAATCATGTTTCTCTGAGGCGAAGCATATTACTGTCAGCTTGGACCAGAACAGAGTCACTCAGAGAGGATGCAATGGAGGCCATAGAAAGTCAAATTAAGAGAATCATCACTGCTGCGATAATATCAGGACATAAATAGTAGGACGGTAACGTAAACAAACATGGATGCCTGGTTACAGTAAGTGTACCGAAACGAAAGTTAACAATTCTTGAACTCGCCTGGGGACATAATTATTTGTAGGGATCGTTATTTGTATTGGGGATACCTGTTGTGAAAAAAATTATTCTTGATATATTTAAACAGGACTAACGTAATGTAAAAATAAAACGGGATGCCAAAAGAACTGACAGAAGTAAGAAGAAGAGTGATTCATTAAAAATTACGGCGAAATCGGCAGAATTAAACACGCAACAGTGAACATTCCTATTTAAATTAACCACCTTCTTAGACTACTAAAATTGGCTAGTGAGCAGACGCTGTGACATGTTTGTTACTTCCCGCAATTCGATTGCGAATATAATTTTTTTCTGTTCGCAATTCCATTGCGAATAGTGCCTCCCTTATCCAAATTACATCTTCGCAAAATCAACACCTGCGAAATGAGATGCCTGAGGCGAGCTTCAAAGTTGATTTGATTTTCCAAATTAACAATCTGAGACCGAGTAAGAAATGCTATTATCAGACAGACTGTGGGATCGACACCTTGTGCCACATTTATTGAAAGACAGAAGATCAAGTGGTTTGGCCATGTCGTTAGAATGCAACACCAGCAACTACCATCACTGGCCTTACATCAAAGATCATCTGTGACGAGACCACGAGGACGTCCAAGAAGAAAATGAATTGACGACATCAAAGACATTGTACAGCCACACGGAATGACACTATCCAGTGCCACCCACCGGGCGCTGGAACTCAAATTATTCCTCCCCTGACGGCAGAAGTGGAAGATGATGATGATGATAAGACAAATTAGCTTACTGCTGATGAATAAACTTCATGAACGCCAAGAGAAGAAAGTTCTAAGCGACAGTCATTTGCAGCCTGGCAAATAGACCACAGTAGCATTTATTAGAGTTGCTTCCCCCGACCTGTGACGTTTGGTTTTCGAATACATCGAATCTAAAGCATACGTAGGTAAAAACCGGAAGTGATTGGAGAGTCGCAAAAAATCTCCCGAGAAAAGGGCCTCCGCCGTCCCCAACCCCCCAAAGACAAAGAGGGGTAACTGACATTGCTAATAAAGATATAAAAGAGATAAGTGACACCACAACCAAATTGATCAACGGATTCAACACATTAAAACAATATGAAATAGAACAGGTGACCAGACTGCCGAACACAATATATGATACTGGAGATATACCTCATGAATTATGTAGTTCTATATTTATTGCAATCCCAAATAAATCAGGAGCCTTGGAATGTGACTAGCATCAAACAATTTTAATGAACCACATCAGTCATGAAGATTTTGCTAAGAATGTTCTTTTGAAGTACATAAAGTAAGCCCAATATCTTTGCTTTATTGACTACACAAAGGCTTTCTATAAAGTAAGACATGTCAACATGATGAAGATGCTTGCAGATCTACATATTGATGGGAAAGACCTTATACTTGTATTGTAACAAAACTTATAATATTGGAAACAACAAGCTATCATTAGTCATTAATCATAAAGATTGATAATGAAGTAAGGTCATTATCAACTTTTTAAGAGAGAAGCGCGACAGGGATGTGTAATGTCTCCAGATCTTTTATCCCTAGACAGTGACAATATTTTCAGAAATTTAGAAGATATGAGAGGAATCACCATTGAGGGACATAACATCAATAACATTAGATATCTGGAAGATACAGTATTGATTGCAGACAATGAGCAAGATCTGCAACATTTAGTAGAAATGTATGAAAACCAACTCTTGGCGGTCTGTTGCAAAATTGTCTGCAGCTTTGTTTCGAATGCAGTATGCAGGATTATAAATTGCGTCCTTAACTCCTTCGCTGCAAAGCCGGCCATGATATATAGGTGAATATAAATCTGTGCATTAATCTGAGTTTTTTTTAAAAATTCCTCTTCAATCAGAGCATCCTAGCCTACAATGGTGCTGCCATCATAGCAATGAAGGGCAAGAACTGCGTCGCCATCGCTGCAGACAGACGGTTTGGTGTGCAAGCCCAGACCATCAGCACAGACTTCGAGAAAGTCTTTGAGATGGGCCCACAACTTTTTGTTGGGCTTCCAGGCCTGGCCACAGATGTTCAAACAGTGTATGTATTTTGTTAAATTAATTATGTGCCTGCTTTCCTACATATCAAGTAGTATATTGTACTTCTTCTTCTTCTTCAGCTTTCCGAGCCATTGAGGTTCTTTGCTGCAAATACAATCCGTCTCCATTCGTCTCTCTGGTGGACCTTCTCTTGCCAGTCGTTGATTCCAAGTGCTTGTAGGTCTGTACATGTATTATCTCTCCACCGTCTTCTTGGTCTACCTCGGGGTCTACGGTCATTTATTTCCTGAGTGTAAGCGAGTTTTGTTTCCCTATTATCTTCCATTCTTTCTATATGCCCCAGCCATTGCAGTCTATTAGCCTTCATGATACCAGTGACTAGCGGAGACTTAAACAGATCACAAATGTCTTTGTTACTTCTTCTTTTCCACTCTCCACTTTGTGTATCTCTAATGGGTCCAAAGATGCGTCTTAAACCTTTGTTCTCAAAGGTTTTTAACAAGGCTTCGTCTCCTTTCGTTGTACTCCAGGTTTCAGAGCCATACAGAACAACTGGTCTGATCAGTGTTTTGTATATTGTGATTTTGGTGTTACGAGATAGCGCCTTTGATTTTAGTAGATGTTGTAGTGCATAGTATATCTTATTTCCAGAGTTGATTCTAGTTTGTATTTCTTCCCTTATGATGTTGGAGCAGTTGAAGATTGTACCCAGGTATTTGTATGTTTCCGTTTTTTTAATGGTCATATTATCTATTTGTTTGAGCCAGAGTTTTTAGCCATTCCGTCTCTTGAAATTACCATATATTCTGTCTTATCTTGGTTGATAACCAGCCCCATCTGTTGGGCTTTTTCCTTTAAGTGAGTCAATATTTCCAATGACTTTTGTTCACTTTGTCCTATAATATCTATATCATCTGCATAACCAAGCAGCTTGGATGTTCCTCCAATATCACATTCCTCCTTTATCTTCCTTACAACTTTCTCTAGAGCCAGATTGAAGAGTAGCGGCGATAGTGCATCACCCTGTTTCATGCCAGATGTTATTTGGAAAGGGTCTGATTTCCTGCCTTTATATGTTACTATATTATAAGTATCTTCCATGCATAGTCTGGTCATGTTGATTAACTTCCTTGGTATTCCAAATTCCTGCATAGCATTCCATAGACTATTCCTATGGACACTATCATAAGCCTTTTTAAAATCCACAAAAATGTTATGGAGATCTCTTTTATATTCCCAATGTTTCTCGGCTATTTGTCGTAAGATAAATATCTGATCTATTGTTGATCTGTTTTGTCTAAAACCTGCCTGGTAGTCACCTAATATGTCTTCTGAATATGGTTTTAGTCTATTTAGTAATACTGCGGATAGTATCTTATAGCTTGTGGACAGTAGTGATATTCCTCTATAATTTCCACATTGGAACTTGTCTCCTTTCTTAAAGATAGGTATCAATAATGACTCTTTCCAGTCATGGGGTAATTCTTCTGTCCTCCAGATTTTTATTATTAGTTCGTATAGCTTTAGATGTAATGCATGGCCACCTGCCTTTATAAATTCAGCAGCAATTCCATCAGTCCCAGTTGCCTTATTGTTTTTAAGTCGTGTGATTACATATAGGATTTCTTCAAATGTAGGTTCTTCAATTTGTGGTTCGCATGTTAGAACCTCTTCCTGTGGGAAAATGTTACTTGGAGCTTCACAATTTAGTAATTCAATAAAATATTCTTTCCATGTGTTGCACATTTCCTCATTGGTATTTATCATATTCCCATTTTTGTCTTTTAAACCATATGTGTTTTGTTGGTGCCCTCGTTTCATTGACTTCAGTTCTTTAAAAAATTTTCTGGATTCATTTTTCTGGTGATTAGTTTCCATATCTTTGATTATATTACTCATATATTCTCGCTTCTGCTGTCTGACTATTTTTGTAGCCTCTTTACATTCATTTCTATAATGCTCTTCCTTTTGGATGTTATTGATGTCATTTAACCATACATGTCTGGCATTCTTCTTCCTAATGACTGCTTCTTCACATTTTTGATTGAACCATCTGTTCCTTCTATGCGTGGTTAACACACCGAGACATTCTTCTGCGGTAGATTGAATTGTATTCTTGATGTTCAACCAAGTTTGGTCAACGCTTTCCTCCGAAGGGTTTTGCAGAGTTTCAAGTTTACATTTTATTTCATCTGTAAATTTCTCTTTGACTGTAATGTCTTGTAGTTTTTCTCTGTTATATGTTGGGTGTAATCTTTGTAATTTAGTATAGAAAGCTCTCTTAAGTTTTATTTTAAATTTTGCTCCAACGAGGAAGTGGTCACTGTGGCACTCAGCTCCTCTATAACTTCTGACTTGCTGTATGTTTGATGCATTTCTGTTGTTAATTAAAATGTGATTATAGGTTCTCTTGTCACATGATTTCCAAGTTTGTTTGTGTATATCCTTTCTTTGTAGTCTGGTACTGCTAATCTGCAGTCCTTTGGCTTCTGCCAGGTTGATGACTCTCCATCCATTATCATTTGAAGTTGTATGTAGGCTTTCCATACCAGCCACTTTTTTATTAGTTTGCTCTCTACCTATTTTTGCATTGAAGTCTCCCAGCACAATCAGGATGTCCTGTTTGGGGGTTTCTTCTATGAAATCTTCCAGATCATTATAAAAGTCTTCTTTAATATCATCTTCTTTCTCTTCAGTAGGTGCATGTACATTAATCATCGTTATATTTTTCCATTTACCTTTTATTCGTAATTTACTAATCCTGTCATTAAAAGCTTTAAAGTTTAAAACGTTCCCCCATAACTCTTTTTTGATGACAAATCCTGTTCCTAATTCATGTTTATTTTGGGTGTTTCCTCCATATATTATAATCATTCCATTTTGCTCTAAAGTACCCTCTCCTGGCCACCTTATTTCTTGAATTGCTGTTATATCCATTTGATATTCAACCAGCTCCCGGGTTAGTTCTTCGGCCGCTCCAGCTCGATATAGTGTCCGTACATTCCATGTTCCAAATCTCAAAAGTCCTTTAACGTTCCAAGGTCGTTGTCCAGATAAGTCAGTCCGATATCGAGGCTCATGTATTTGTTTCGTAACAAAGAAAGGTTTTTACAAAGGTGGGGATGTTAACCCCACGCTTCAACCCCCAACCTGGAGGACCAGGGTGTTTCTCTTTGTCTGTTCTCTACCCTTTGACCTGTCCGGCTTGGGAGGCCCTGCTGGTAGCTACGCTACCGCCGGCATAGCTCTCAGGGTCATTGAGAAACTCAAGCTCCCCCACCACGACAAGGTGGAAACACCATCGGGGGAGGGTATATTGTACACAAGAGATAAAGTGATTGTCATGTGTTTAAAATAAGACCAGTAGATCTGAAACACCTTGGGCCGAGGCCTGTGGAGAGACATAAATACTTATACCATTTGGTAGATAAAATTATGATGATTATTCTTATTCTAAGAAGTGGCAATTATTGTCTTATTTGACTTTAGCCTATGTTTAATGTTAAACAACAATTATTCAGATCAATATCTTTGTTGATGTTACCATAACTCTATTATTTATGCAGTAAATAAAGACAGTTTTATTTACTTTGCCCATAAGGTTTTTTCTTCTTAAAAACATACTTGTATGTTGTCAGAAATCCCATAACATGGACATTATTTGGAAAATTAACAGGCTTTGTAACAATTTGATGTGTATATTGATGAGGTCATTTTAGATAAACAAAAATTAAATATGGTCAACCTTTCAGATGTAAATTAACAATTGAGATTCCACCCAGAGACAACATTAATCTTATGGGTTTTTATCCCTTAGTTTTGTTGAAAAATGTACAACCTTTCAGAAAATTTATAGTTTCGTTTTCTTCAGCCCTTTGTGATGAAATGGACTTTCCTGGCTATGCCTCACTTATTACCCTCACTTAAAGATGTGTACATGTGCTACATGAACATATGTAAACGTGTCAAATGTTGATAGAAAAGCAGAGGCTTACGATTTTTCGCTAATTACATTTATTAAATAATAACTGGGTTTCCGTTGCCTGCTTTGAATTAGTAGGCCTTATGCTGTCCGAAACATCAACTCCTTTTATCTCTTGATCATCACTGCCACCACTATATTATGAACTAGACTTACTACTACTAGTGCCATCAGACCAGCTGTCTGCCTCTTTAACTTTATGATCTTTATGCAAACTATGCCTAGAATTTATAATTACGCTGCTAAATGCATAATCAAACTCAATTTTGCTGCTACTATCACCCAAAACACTTCTCATGAACCCGATTTCATTGAAGTCTTGCTGGTTTGTTTTCAAACAACTCCGATCGTGCTTTCCTCCATTTCAAAGTAAGTCTTTATCTCCTTAAGTGTACTGAAAGTCATCAAATCATGTCTTGTTGAGTTCTTCAGTCTCTAGTGTTTATCAGTCATGCGTTATTGAGCAAGTGCCAGTATAACAAAATTACATAATCTGCTATAAAAATAAGCCCAAAACATTGCAGTCGAAGACACAGTGACAGTGAAAGAGATCAGGGCTGTGCTTCAAAGAACAAGAAACAGCGCACCAGGGCCAGATGGTATAAGGTATGACGACAACAGTATGTGTGCCATCAACGAGCTAGAGGAACTAGCAGATATGTACAACAGCATAGGGAGTGCTAGCATCAAGGAGGAGTGGTTACACAGCTATCTGATTGCCTTGCCGAAGCCTGACAATGACCACACAAAACTTCAGCGATACCATGCAAAATAAAATGGACAAGCTGCTGGAGAAGATAATCACCAGAAAAATATTGTTAGTAATCCCGTATATCCATGTGGGGAAAACATCTGCGCGAGATTTGGCTGTGAATCACGCAGCGCTGGTAACTTACGGGGGTATGTGAGCCGGCTGTTCAGAAAGCAATGGCAAACTACTGAACATAAAACTTGCCTAGTACATCAGCAGCAGCTGGAAAATGCTAGTGTTACTGCAACGTCCAGTAAGGGATGTGCAACATAAATAAAAGAGAGGCAAGGTTGTTTCTTACCTACCCTTGCAGGTACCATCCAAACAGAAACCTGGACCAACGCAGCAGTTTTTGCCCATGATGTATATCAAGGTTTCCACTCAGGCATTGAAACGTGCTGCAGCGATTGATCTTGAGGATGCTTACAATAGAGTACTGTTGGATTTTTTAATGTTTCAGCTTCTTGAACTCAAAATAAGTCCATTCCTCCTTAGTTGGATCGCTGCAGCCCTCTTCCAACGGAAAGTAGTTTTTAGATGTGGCAGTTGGACTTCTGAACCAGCAATATATCCGGGCCTGCCACAGAGATCACCATTATCTCTGGTGCTTTTCAAAGCCTACACTGAGAATTACCAGTGAGCAGATAACTGGACTGGGGAGGACATTTTCGTATTGGGACGATGTGTTAGTGTATTGTCAGGGTAAGGATAGAGATCAGGTTGCTGTGGAACTACAAACAGAACTAAATTGCATAAGCACTTGCTGTGTGGAATCTGGGGCAATGGTCAACCCAAAGAAGGCAGCAGTGACATGGTTCTCTTTGAATAACCATATTGTCAACACTCCAACACCAACTGTAAATCTGTGTTCAGAGACTGGAAAGAACGCTTGCAATGAATTACCTGGGGATACGTTTTGATCGAAGCCTTGCTTATAATGAGCACATAGACCAGGTGATAACAAAGGCCAAGCGGGGGTTGGCTGCAATGCGGGAGATGGCGGCAGCTCCATCTGTTTTCTATACAAGGGTTTGGTCATGTCTGTTTTTGAGTATGCGATAGCCATCCTGACTCCTGGAAAGATGACAGATGGAAAGGATTCAGAACGAAGCTATGCATATTATTCTTGGATGCACAATATTATTATATAGTATTATTCTTGTTGCGCTACCTTCTTGATTTTCCAACCACTGGAGACAGAATACAAATTCTGTCTACCTCAGAGTCAATGCAAACACACAACATCCACTGCATAGTGAAATTAAGAAGGTAAAGTGCAGCAGATTAAAAAGAGGAAGGTCGTGAATGGGTCAAGCTGAAGACATTCTTCAACAGGTGTGTTCACTTGAAGCCTTAGAACCTGGCGAGGAGTGGGTACAAGCCAACAGATTTCTGTACGTCCTTTTCAGTTTGCATCCAACTAGACAGAAAATGCAGACAAGAAAATCCAGCTGCTGTGGAGGTGGAAGTACAAGCGTTGATCTTCAAGAATTCGTTAGACGGTGATGCTGTCATTTACACAGATGGGTCGGTTATTCAACGAGTGTGAAGTTCATGAACCTTTATGGCTCAGACCGGAGGGAGAATTGTGAAGGAAGATTCTGGTGCTTTTGCTTTGACAACAAGTATCCTGACCATGGAAGCCATGGCAGTAAGTAAAGCAATAACATGGCTCGAGACATTCATTTGGGCATGTGTCCTTAGCGACTCAATGAACATGCGCAAGAAGAAGAGATGAGGTGGATCCGAAGAGAGTGGTGGCTATCTCTGCAGCGGTCTCAGCTGGCAAAGATTAGTTTCATTTTTGTGCCAGGGCATGCAGGTGTACAAGGAAATGAGCAGGCTGACAAGCTCGTGGGAAGACTACTGTGGAAGGCGGACGCGCCATGGACCAGGTTGACATTCTGAGAAGTAACTTGTTTGCAAGAACCAAGTGATGACTGTGAATCTACAACCATGGTCAGGATGCAAGAACAGCAAATTAAAAGAGGTGTGGCAAAACAAGAACACTACGCATGAAGCCAAAGAAGATTAATAAATCAACACAGAACTGGTGTCGTTAGCCACTACATGCTGCAGGATTTACTGAGGAAGGGATCCGAGGACTTATGGACTGAATGATTCGATGTGCAATGAGGATGATCTGTCGACTAACTTAACTAATGACATAGACAGTGATCTATTGCTTAACTTCCACTATATGTAATGTGCAATAGCTTTTTATGTGATTTGAATGCTGTGCAAATACCTTATTACATTGCAATTAATTTGTGGGATGCTCTAGTGAACCTATATTGACTCAACACCAATATACTATGCACGTACATACAGTGTTGTATTTCAGCTAAGGTAAAAGATAAATTTATATTTCAGTGGAAAGTTGTTGACCTCCTTCCTTATGTCCAGTCCAGTCTCATATGTCTCAGTCTTTGATCAAGATATCCAAACTATATCAGCATTATGGCTGCTTGGACGTTACCTAAAGAAATATGGGTCACTCACCTGTGCATTCAAAGAAACAGATAGTAATAGCAGTATTGAACTAAACATGATATTTGTGTAGGGAGACAGCAGGAAATAGTATTGATTGCCTCAACTCATGATGCTGTGGGACATATGTGCATATCCCTGCAGTAGTGTTGCATGGGATCACCTTGTCTTTCACATTGCAAACTTATTTTTTGATTTGAATGATACAAGACTCATTTTCCACCATCTCTCTTTAATATTAGTAGGCTGTCTAGTAAATGTGTAAATAGTGAGGTTAATTGTGCATAATTGTGTTTGCCATCTGCAGATTCCAAAGGTTAAAGTTCAGGTTGAACATATATGAACTGAGGGAAAATAGAAGGATCAAACCCAAGACTTTCATGAGCATGGTCTCCAACTTGCTATATGAAAGGCGGTAAGAAAGTCTCTAGTTTATTTCATGTTTGTAACAGAGGGTGATCAGTATCTAGAGTCTATGACAAAACACCAGCAAACAAAGATACATGTTCAGAACATGTATCTTTCCTAAGGCAACCTGTGGATGTAAGCCATTGACCCGTCCACAATCCTTAAAGAAGAAAGTCTCTGCTTTTGAAATTGAATGCTACAGAAACTTCTTATAGTCCATGCCATGGGGTGATCATTTCTGTTTGCAGTCATCTGTCTCATGTACTGGCAATCATTTTGTGTGCTGATGTTCCTCCATGCCATGATGTAAAACTGTCCAGCATCTTCTGTCTTTGCCTTCCCATTGTCGCCACACACATCAGCTTTCCCCCTGGTATGCCCAAAGAATGCGGACTGTCTCTTCTGTCGGAAGTAGCCCAGCCAGTTGTCTTTGTTGAGTCAATCTATCTCAAGATATCTTTATTACTCTTTAATATCCACCCTCGGTGTTCTCATCATTCTTCAGTAAAGCCACAATTGCTTTCTTTCTTTCCTGTTAAGTACTCTTTCTGTGCAGTCCTCAAATGTACGGTAATAAATGCAATATTTTATTTGCATATATTTGTTTTGATAACATTTGTTAGCATTTTAATTTCTTCTTCTTTTGCGCTCGTTTGGAATGTTGTTTTTGATGTAATTGCATTGTGCCTGTTTACAACAGAACTGTGATACTTGCACCTTTCGGTCGACACATCCAGTTTCTTCAGGCATTTGTTGACCAGGTTAACCTTCCCGGCTGCATTTTAATTTTATTTTGCATATTTAGTTTAGTAAAAAGTTTCTCCATTTTGTTCTTAATTTATGCTATGCTGACAGTTGTTTTCATGGATAGTTGCAATGGTTGAAGTTTTATCTCACAATATTCAGTTATTAAAATGTTCATGAAACTTAAGAAAACAAATTGGCTTTGTTGTGTTTGTCAAATAAATGTTAATGAATGAACCATGGTGGTATAGTGGTTAGAACACACACATTCCAACACCGTGGACTTAGTTACAATCTTCTGTAGCTTAAAGTAACATAAAAGACGCGTTTTCACACATATTGGGTATATGGTGGAAGCTCCATATTTTAATAGATGAATATTCACTCAGTAGGTCATGTGGTAAATATCACATTGGCCGTTTTACTTCCAGAACATTTCCTGATACCTATTTTAGACTGAGAGCCCAGGACAGTTAAAAAGATTTATCACCTAAGTGGGCGTTTGAATACATGACAAGGGGGCCTACAAGCAAACGTGCAAGCTTCTTTGCTATTGCAACTCCCTCAGTGGTTATAGGTTGTGATTGTATGTATAGGAATTAGTGGTGTCTTTGATTTGTTGTTGAAGATTGTTCCACAACTGAACTGTGGAGTACGCCAAGCTTGTTTTGTATGAGTCTATCCAAGGTTTAGGGATATGTAGTATATGCAGTTGTTCTCAATATGTCTTATGTTATATTTAAACATTGGCCAAAGGTAGCTTGGAGAAATTAGCACTGACATTTATTGTGTCATGATTTGTTTTAGGTTTGGTCCCTACTTTGTGGAGCCTGTCATCGCCGGATTGGACCCCGTGACATCCGAGCCTTATGTTGCTTCCATGGATCTGATTGGCTGCCCCATGGAGACTAATGATTTTGTTGTCAGTGGAACTTGCTCGGAGCAGATGTACGGCATGTGTGAATCTTTGTGGGAACCTAATCTTGTAAGTGCTGTACTGCTGGTCACTGGAACCTTGCCGTGTACCCTACTTATCTTTTATCAGTTATCATATGTTTGCTTGTAGTCATGGTTCATTTTTGGTGCATATCTCCATATGTGCCTCAGTCTCATCCCAGAGATCACACAAGGTGAATCTAAAAGCACTGCATGATAATACGTAACGCTGGCAAGAATTCAAGTTTGCCTCTACCAGAATCATGCATGCTATAAATATACTATTTGTGGGTAAAAGTGGTGTAAAATTGAGGTGCGAAGTGCTAGAACTTCGCATATTCCCTGTATATGAGATGAAGTGGCTATTGCCTTTCCTTATCACCTTCTCTGAAGATTTCAAGAAAATGATTAATATTGTCTGGTACCCATTTGTATGCCGGTCACTGCGGCGAAGTGGTTATGGACACTGTTCATGATCCCACGTACCCAAGTTTGAAACACAGCTGCGTGCGATTTGGCAGCAGACCATGTTGCCCTGGCTTTTTACGAAATAGTATGGGTGCCGCTCGTTCAGGAAGCAATGGCAAACTACTGAATGTAATCTTGCCAAGACATCAAAAACAGCAAAAAATGCTGGTGTTGGCTGCAAACGTCCTGTAAAGGATATGCAGTTAACTTTTATTTAACCCATTTGTATGAGACTGGGTCGACCCCAAGCCTCACTGAGAAAATAAAGCTGCCTCTGCTGGGGAATGAACCCAGACCACTGTCTTGGCAGGCGAGTGCACTAACTACCATACCACTACAGCTACTTGTGGGCGTGTTCTTGTTTTTGTACATCTGAGCCACTTCATCATGTTGATTGCTACTGTAGTCATAAGGGCAGCCACAGTAGTGCAGTGATTAGCACACTTGCCTGCCAGTCTGGTGGTTTTGTTTGAATCTCTGTTGAGACATCCTTTTAAAAGACCTGGGTTCCCAGGTTGATCCAGCTTAAAATGGTATCAGGAAATGTTCCAGGAAGCGATGGCGACTGGTGTGATAGTGACCACATTGTCCATTGAGTGTCACTTGGCCTATAAAATATATGAGACCGGCACCATACACCTAGCATGCCTCAAGGTGTCTTAAAGGCTCCGTTACTTTCGATAGCAGTAAGAGTTGTTTCTTTCTTGTGTTGTTTTTTTCCTTTTCTTGCTTTGAACTCAAGTGTAGTCCATACACACTTGCTACTACTTCTAGTTCATTGGACTGATGTTTTGACTTGTGGACCAGCTTTCCCTATTACCAGCGACTGTCTCCATCAGGCGGACCCACTCCGGCTTCAGAGGTACTTGTAATTTAGGCCCCCAAGTCAATGACGAGTCAATATGTTAGTCCAACTGACCGGTGTCGGGGTTGAACCTACTACATTGGCATCAGCTCACTGGATATTTTAAGTTTTATCCATTCAGCCATGCTGACCTTCAACAGTAAGAGTTTAATTAACATGTACTCAATGTTGCTGAAACAGTTAATATAATTTTATAATTTCTTCCAGGAACCTGATGACCTGTTTGAGACCATCTCCCAGGCTTTGATGAATGCGTTTGATCGTGATGCTCTGTCTGGTTGGGGAGCTGTTGTTTATATTATGTAAGTTGTTCTCTTTTAACTGTATTTTTCCTGGAGGACTTTTGTGTTAGCATTCTGGTGGCAGCATTATGCACAGTGTACTTGTGCAGGCTGTTGGTTTGTCAAGACTCCGTTTAGTCGTTGGATCAACATCACGGCACACGTTTAACCCATAAGTGCTCCGTTGTCCTCCTAACTCAAACCTGAGTCTGGAGAAAGTCAGCTCAATGCACAAACTCCGTTGCATCGGCGAGGATCCTGAAATACTTTGGGTAGATTTTTAACTCAAAATTTTGCCCGGGCAGCTCCGTTAGGCTACTCTTTTTCGATTTCCAACTGCCAAGGGACTTTTTTAAAAACACACGGGCGTCCGATTTCACTACCCAGAGACCAAGGGAAATTTTATTACTGGAAGTCCAGGTAGATTTTTTAAATAAATCCCAGTCCTCACCAGGGCCTGAACCCGGGACCTCCAGCACTCGAGGCGAACACCATACCTCGAGACCACTCAGCCTCCTATTTGTTCCACTTTTTACATGGGACATTGAGGAGTATTTTGTGTGATATCCATTGGCACAGGAATAGGGCATAATGGGGACAACCCATTGCCGTGAAGTTGGAACTGCGACTAATGACTACTGGCTCTCTTTTAACTAAAGTGGCAAGAATGATTTTGTTGGTGCTGGTATATCACTTTTATCTTCCTGTACATAGATGCGTTAATTCTTATTCTTGTAAATAAACTAAAGATTCAAAACATTGTATTCCCTTAGTGAATTTAAACACAGAAGCCAACAACAATATGTTGCACGATTTATTGCCTGGAAATTGCAGCATTTTGTCAGGTGCATACTGCAGAGATATATATTATATGAGGTGAATAAATGAATAATACTTTAGCTAACACAACCCTTTACCGGGCAAATCGTCCGTTTCCGTCTGGATCCCTTTAAGGGCAGACCGTCTGAAACCGCCCGTTACTATTGTGCATTGTAAAAACACGATCTCGCGGCTTTCCGGGGCTTCCGATCGTCTACTTTCGTTTTCGCGATAGCTTGATAACGTGGCCGCAATTTGCGAGTGTGTACTTTGAATTTGAACGGATTGTTTTTATGGTGGGGGGGGGGGGGGGGGGGGGGGGGTTGCATTGTATTTCAAAATGGATTTCGATGATTCTTCAAGTGATAGTGGAGATTTCGCTGGGTTCAATTTAAGTGCAGCTAGATATCAGTGATATACCAGCGTGGGCAGTGTACATAGACACTTTGAAAACTTTGAAGAAAGTGATTCTAATTCTGAAAATGTGTTTGTAAATTGCCGTATAGATGACTGACAATCACCAACAATGTGTCATATTTTTTTAAATATTTGTGTTCATGTATGGATTAGTGAGTAAAATATTCTGCATGTCATTTTGCTGTTTATTTGACTAAAATCTGTTGACTAACACCTTATACATGATGTTTTTACTAACGTAACCCAACATTTTTCCGAACCTGAAAATTCTTCTTGCCCGTTCAGGGCTACAAACCAGACAAATGTCTGCCCTGTAAAGGGTTAAAACATAATCACAGGTAGTGTTTGAATGTGCAGCATTTGTTATCCCCATGATAATTTCAAATTTAACAAAAAATTTTCTGTTTGCATAAAACCAACAGAAACCACCTAATTGCTAATCTTAAGCAATCGTTTATTGTTTAAAAACAATTTTTTTTTGGTTGCTCGCTATGAACTCAAGCATGGTCCATACATGTCCTACTACTTCTGGTGCGCTGGAGTTATTTTTACATGTGAATTAGCTTTCCATATTACCAGTGTCCCATGCAAACAGGCGAACCCCGTCCAATTTCAGAGGTACTTGTCATTTACATCCCGAAATCAAGGTCGTCAACATTTTAGTCCGACTGATAGGTGTAGGAGTTGAATTCTCTACCTTAGAGTCAGCACACTGGATGTTTTTGAACAAGCACTCTTATCCATTCGGCCATGCTGATCTCCCTTATTATTTGTGTAATTCAATATACGAAACACTTTTTTCTTTGTTGATGTTATAGCTATGTCCCTGTCAGTATGGAAATACAGCACTAGATTGTTTTACTGTACACATTGGATATGAGCTGTAGTTGTGTATTTGTGTCTTAGTCAGATATGACTGAGCTACCATATAACAGTAGACGGTACTACCTGCTTTCTGTTAGCGCCGAACGTTGGGCGGCGCTTACCAAACCCGACACCCCACATTGTGCCAACGGCTTCGGGCGGAAGAGCGCAATTGGGAGGGTACAAGCCTTACCCTGGTGCGAGGAAATGCAATCTAAAGACAAAATGTCATGGCAGGGCAGACCAGGCCCTAAGCCTTGGTTGGCGGCTGGTCTAGCATCGAAGCTCCGACATGCAGACAGTTAGAGCATTGCTTTGCTGATCCCCAGCTTCTGCAGCTTGTCTTGTTCCAGATGTAGAGGTGTTACCTTTCCTCTGGAGTGAACTAGGCAGGCAGAGAGAGGGATCATGCTGCATGGGCAACACATGGTCTCTATATTTTAGCCCAGGCTTTGTGCTATGGAGAGGCAATAACTCCATCCCTTACAGACTATCTTCTGTCAAGACGGCAAGGTGCCAATGAATGATAGTGTATTTGTCAGTTTTTTGCCTACCAACAATGATCCTGGGTTCAACCCCCAGTAGTGACATGGCTGCTGTTGTATTACTCTGGGTTTGCCCTGGTCTTGTGTTGTCAGGTCATTTTAACATATTATGAAGACCTTGTTTTTACACTTGTTATAGACAGCAAGGACAGACAACTTCAGAACACAATCTTTCCAGAGAATTATAGGGTCTTATGATTGATTACATAATAAAAGTGACTGTTACTTGTAAACAGTTATGCCATTTATTTATATTTATGTTCTATTTACAGAGAAAAGGACAAAGTGACCAAGAGATTCCTGAAGACACGTCAGGATTAATTTATGCATCATCCAGTTATTACTTCTCAGTCAACAAATCATGAAATTGTGATTTTTGTTTCTCACATCAGTTATCAGTTGTATGTTTAAACATCCAACGACATCTCATGACATGTTCACTCATACGCAGTAAAATCTCCAGTTTTTGTTTTCCTATTGATTGTCTCATTGTTTTTATTGAAACATTACATTAAGTGTATGTGTTTTTGGAAAAAATACAGAAATTAACCCTACCAGCACTGAGGCCCTAAACCTAACTGTCCCCTATACCTGGGCTCCTGAGCATTAAAGAGAAACCAACATGATATAGAAAATTGTTAGTTACATGCAAATAAGTGGTTAGAATAAGATGGAACTTGGAGACATTGTAGAAAATAGGTCTGACTTTCATCTAACGCCAATATTCCACCTTTCTTGATGAAATTCTGACTCAGAGTCTGAATCAACCAAAGTATCGATCACCTGTTGGACTGTGAAAAGCCTAGACCTACTTCGCTTTCTTGTAGAAGTACTTGGTTCATCAGCCCTCGTTTCATTGTGAATTTTCAGAATTTTTTCACATTAAACCACACAAAGTCAATTCAAACACATGGGGGCAGACATTTGCAATGGCTAACCATGAGATTTGACCACGATTGGTTGGTTATTTTTAGTTTGCGATGCATTTTTTCACGCACTAGACAAAGTACCGAAAATGAGGTACAGTGGCACATTAGGAAATTATCGAAAAATCAGTAAAGCGGTTTGGTAGGGTTAAGGATCCTTTTCCCACTCCTTGAGATGTATTGGGTATATGGTGCTGGCATCCTACTTTGATAGACCAGATGATGGTTGATGTGATCAGTATCACACCAGCCTGGTGCTGGCATCCTACTTTGATAGACCAGATGATGGTTGATGTGATCAGTATCACACCAGCCGTCTTTACTTTCCACACTTCCTGATACTCGCTTTCAACTAGTGAGCGCCCAGGTAAATTTTAAAACAATTCTTGCTTCAATGGGGATTCGAATAGCTGGCTGGCAGGCAAGCATGCTAACTACTGAACTGCTGTGGCTCACTATTTGATCAGTGGCTTCATAGACAGAAGAATCTTCACGTAGAGAGAAACCCTAGACTGATAACACTGATGAGTGGGTGAACAACAGCATTGCCTCACTTCTAGCTTTAGTTGAAGATTGGAAGTGGTGGAATACCTTGACTACACATCCATCATGAGACCACGTGCAATAATTAGTTGGGGATTTCAAATGGCAAAAGTAGAAATGATCACAGACAATCTGAAAGCTGTTTTACCAAGTATTTGTTATATTTTCCTCTTTCATAGCAAAACTATTACTGTTTGTACCTTGAAAGTTTGATACAAAATCTCATATTTCTGTGATCACATTTGTGAAATTTGCAGTCAGAGGAACCTGTTATGTTTTTCTGGAGCTTCCCTTTAGTTGCAAACAGTGTTGAGTTAGTGATGAATCGAGGGACCAGTATTTCTTTCTTGTATCATTGAAGAGAAGACTATCCTGCAGAACACGCTCAGTAGTATCTATTATGTTCTACATCCTGAGACAAGCAAAGGTGGCTCATCTGTTATGTTCTAACTTGAGGCAAGCAAAGGTCACCCCTCTGCTATGTTCTATATCCTGAGGCAAGCAAAGGTGGCCCGGCCCGTCTGTTATGTTCTATATCCTGAGACAAGCAAAGGTGGCTCATCTGTTATGTTCTAACTTGAGGCAAGCAAAGGTGGCCCATCTGTTATGTTCTATATCCTGAGGCAAGCAAAGGTGGCCCATCTGTTATGTTCTATATTCTGAGACAAGCAAAGGTGGCTCATCTGTTATGTTCTAACTTGAGGCAAGCAAAGGTGGCCCATCTGTTATGTTTTATCCTCAGGCAAACAAAGGTGTCTCATCTGTTATGTCGAGGCAAGCAAAGGTGGCCCTTCACAGCTGTACTGCCCATCCAATCTTGAAGAGAGTTCACCACATCACCTATTTTATAAAGTAGCTCTCTACCCAGAAAGGTAGCTGCAGCTAACCATCAAGTTGTTCATTGCCCTAGGCAGAAAATCCATGAGTTCGACCCAGAACATGCCAGTTTTCACATTCCGAAACATATGAGTCCATTACAAGCAAACATCTGGCTGGGCGACCCTCAAACCACATAAAGACTACCATCACATCTTCCATTCTCATACTAGATGTTACATTTGGCTAGTGTAAGCTAATTTTGTCATCTAACAAGTATACTTCTATTATGCCAGCCTTGCAAGATGACAGTGTATTGATTTTGATAAGTTAAACACAGACATTGGGCTCACAGTATTGCAGGAAGTACACTGCTAGCAATAAAGGGATGTGACCGAATATGGAGACTATTAAAGATAATTACTGGCACTAATTTACTGCATTGCAGGGACATTATTGTAACATTTACTGCATTACAGGGACACTTGTAACATTTACTGCATTACAGAAACATTATTGTAACATTTACTGCACTACTTGTATATTACTGGAGGACATTGCATGTTTATAAAGAAATTACTATAGTACACTGAGAACATTGAATTCATAAAATGGATACAAAGTAAGGGGAAGACCATGTAAAAGATGGAATAATGGTATCAAGTACAACCTTACAGAAATGAATACCAATTTACAAAGAGCATTAGAGAGTGTGCATAAAAGATCTTTACATCTCCCACCAATTCACTGAGGTAAATGGAGGAAGAGAAGAAGAATTGAAGCACATACAATGTTTATTAGTTACAAAGATGGTCAGGCTGAAGAAGACTTGTCCTAGCCCAGTCTCCACTAACAGGTGACAGAAAGATACATTGAATCACATATCTACTGATGGACAAAAACAGATAAGTGTACAGATTGTTCCAATTCCAGAAGTGTTTGTTGTTCTGTTGTGTTTCACATTTGCTGGTGACAGTTCAATCAGTGCGTGGAGTCTGGAATATCTATTAAACGATTACAAATGTTACATTACTTTTGGTCTGAATGATTTATCAGGTGTAGCCAACCCTAATGGGTTGTGCGGGATTATTTTAACTATCAAGAGCTCAGCTTATTTGTTTTCATCTGAAACAGTTTGATCATGCGAGTCATGTAATTATTGTGGTATATGGGGTGAAGGTAGTACCTCAGATGTCAGGATATGTTGTATGTCATGGTGGGTAATTTGTCCATCATTGCCTGGCACTCAACTCAATTGCGGCAGACAATCCCAACTGATGACCGATGACAGGTCTTTAAAAAATCCTCAGTCTACGCAAGCATGTGAAGCCTGGATGTGGGACACTGCTACAGGATCGAATGGAATCAGTATTAGAAAGTGAGGCAGACTCGGTCATAACCTAGCTATGGTATTGAATGGAATCAGCATGAGAGAGTGAGGCTGAATTGATCTCTCTCTTCTCTGTCACTCACTCTCTGTCTCACCACCTCCCTCCCAACTCAAGGACTGATAGATGACAATCAGGTTAGTTCTCTTCAGCTACAATGAACAAATGAAGACGGAATTATTCTGACAAAACTGCTGATAGTCATTTCTAGAGACGAACCTTACCAAAACGTGACACCAACTACATGGCTTCCTGATCTGAACCACAATGTTAGTTTGTGATCCATTCATTCATTTACACAAAATCGAATATGATCACTGATAAAACAAAGTAAATGGGCATGTTTTTCAACAGAAGGACAATTAAGAAAGAGTAGTTTTGAATATCTTTTTTCTGCGGGTGGATGAAGGAAAAGTGATACAGCAATTACGACAAACATTGCTCTACAAAAACTCGAAGCAATTAAACCCTTTATGGGTTGCAGCAGATACATGACGCCTTTAAAACTATTCCATGATTTCTTGCCTGGCATATTTCGCTGCATGTCGTCATGTGCATACTGTTATGTATTATATGAAGTATACAAGCAAATCATAGTTTGGCTGGAATACTATAGTCCGTTTACTTTTTTCTGCCCCGATATAAAATTACATATCTCAGTAACCAACTGAGGGAAAATGATGCGTAAATTTTAATATTAATTTAGCATATAACCTTATCATTATGTCCACCAAACAAAAAACTGTTCTGGAGATTGTACAGCAGATTTCGAAGTTTGTTTATATACAGTATATAATTTATGATATGTCTTGAAGAGATTAGAACAAGAATCGCCATGGCGAAAGTAGCCTTTAGCAAGATGAAAAACATTCTGACCAATAAAAAGATGTCAAGTGAAATGAGAAAAAGAGTGTTGAGGGGGTACATAGAGCCTGTTCTTTTGTATGGATGTGAAACTTGGACAATGTGCAGTCAAGCTGAAAAACATTTGATGGCTACAGAAATGTGGTTTCTGAGGAAAATGCAACGAGTATCATGGACAGATAGAAAAACCAATGACCAAGTACTACAAGAGACAAATGAAAATCATAGACTGATTAGAGAAATTAGACGAAGACAGTGAACATTTTTTGGACATGTTATGAGAAGAAATGGATTGGAGAACTTATTGACAGCTGGCAAGATCGAGGGGAACAGACCAAGAGGAAGACCGAAAGGAAAATACCTGGATGGCATGGACGAGACAGGAACACTGAGCTGATCCACGACTGGTGATCGAGTGAAATGGCGAGTCAAGACCGCAAACGCTTTCCGGCATGGCACATGATTGATTGATATATTTTACGGGTCAGAGATGAAGTGCACATTATTAAATGTATTACGTCTTCACACGGAAACATTAGCGTCGAATAGTTAATTTTCACGTGGGACATGGGATTGGCCTTATGACAAGAGCTTCGCGTAGTGGAACGGGGCATTCTGTAAAACAAGTTTGTTAGCGAGAAATCACTACTTTTTCACCAAACCATCAAATCAATGTCGCCGCTTTCCATGATTTAAGTTGCTTTTGGACCTATCAAAGACATATTCGTTGGATTGGGGCAAATATAAGAAGGCGGGTAAAATTTCATAACACTGCAACAGACAGTTTTCAAAATAATTGATCGTGAATGAAGGCTTTATTTCTGGACAGACTATAAGCACATAGTCGCCGATATGGTTCCAATGTGTAGAAACGTTAACCCCACTTAAGGCTAACACTTAACAGGAAGTCCTTCTGTTTACATAGTAAACAAGATAAAATAGATTTATTTGGTTGTTTCGGGATTTGAAGATAAAATAGCACAAAGTAATGCAGCTTTGTAAACAGAATTACGAAAAACACAGGATGTTGCGGCAACCAGCCTCTATCAGCAAACAAATGCATACACAAAACACAACATACAATCACGGAGAAAACCCTCCAGTGACTACATTCAGGCATAAGAAAGGGATAAGAAGAATGAAGAGAAAACGAAAATTTGAAAAAAACTATTTGTGCCATTTGTCTCAGAATCTCAGGCTGGTGATACTGGGAATATCACAGTCTGAGATTATGAGATAAGTAGGAAAATTGTTTTGTTTTTCAAATTTGTTTTTTCGAATTTCCATGTTCTTTTCATTGTTTTAATGTTTCATGTGTTCATTCTTCTCATCCCGTTCTTGGAGAGAACAATAATAGAAGGCGTGGTCCCGGAAAGACGAGGCAGGAGTCAACCAGCACGAAGATAATATCAGTGTAGACCCCATAGATATGTGGCTGGAGACACAGCGAGAGACACAGAGTCTGTTCGGCTCACCGTGATGGGAGCGACGTGCTGCAAAGGAACTGCTACTTGTGATGTATTTCATACCATGATTAATTAGAACATGGTAACAATCGTTGGTGACGACTGGCAAGATCGAAGGGAAGAGACCAAGGAGAAGACCGAGAAGTAAATACCTGGATGGCTTGGCCATGTGGCATGGTCAAGACAGGAACACTGCAATCATTATAACATAATGAAGCATGGACATGTGCATACAACCTTCTCCACCTTTTGCCTTCTGCGTCTGCTTTCTGATGTTTGCTTCTACTTCTGCTACGACTGACTCATCGGCTGGTTCTGCTTCTGCTGCTGACTTTGCTTTCTGCTGCTTCTGCCTCTTCTGCTGCTACTGCTTTCTGCTACTGCTACTGCTACTTCTGATGCTGCTGTTCGTCTTGCTGCTGCTTCTGCTTTTTGCTTTTGTTGCTGTTATTGCTGTTCTATAGCTTCTGCTATAGAACACCCGATACCATATGGAGGGAACATCTCCATATGAGGAATCACGTATACAAGAAACCAACAGGCCGGATTGCCACTATAAAGATATGACTGAGCTACCGTATAACAGTAGACGGTACTACCTGCTTTCTATTAGCGCCGAACGTTGGGCGGCGCTTACCAAACCCGACACCTACATTGTGCCAACGGCTTCGGGCGGAAGAGCGCAATTAGGAGGGTACAAGCCTTACCCTGGTGCGAGGAAATGCAACCTAAAGACAAAATGTCATGGCAGGGCAGACCAGGCCCTATGCCTTGGTTGGCGGCTGGTCTAGGATCGAAGCTCCGACAGGCGGACAGTTAGAGCATTGCTTTGCTGATCCGGCAGCTTCTGCAGCTTGTCTTGTTCCAGATGTATAGGTGTTAACTTTCCTCTGGAGTGAACTAGGCAGGCCGAGAGAGGGATCATGCTGCATGGGCAACACATGATCTCTATATTTTAGCCCAGGCTTTGTGCTATGGAAAGACAATAACTTCATCCCTGGACAAATTCGCTACCGTCATAAGTAAAAGTTATTATGCCTTTTTAAAGCACAAATTATCGTCTGTCAAGCCAACAAGGTGCCAATGATAATGATGATGATGATGAGCTTCTGCTGCTTTTACTTCTGCTGCTTTTGCTTCTGCTGCTTCATTCTTCTTCTTATTCCTGCTGCTGCTTTTCTTTCGTTCTTTCTTTCTTTCTTTCTTTCTTTCTTTTTTTCTTTCTTTCTTTCTTTCTTGCTTGCTTGCTTGCTTGCTTGCTTGCTTGCTTGCGTGCGTGCGTGCGTGCGTGCGTGCGTCCGTCCGTCCGTCCGTCCGTCCGTCCGTCTGTCTGTCTGTCTGTCTGTCTGTCTGTCTGTCTGTCTGTCTGTCTGTCTGTCTGCTGCTGCTGCTGCTGTTTCAGCTGTCACTTTTCACCTCCCAATAGAGCATATATCTTCAAACAACTGACACCAAGCCCTCCGTAGACTTGTGACCGACTGGATGGAGTTTGCAGAAAAAGTTTTCTGTAGGATGAGGTAAACATTCAAATGTCATCCCTCTTTATACGCTTCTTTCGACATACAAGGAAAGTTGCACTATTACAATTCGTTGCTTCCAATATGGGCCATGTTAACATTGGTGGTAGTTATTTTAGCGCGAGATCCACACAGTGGCAGGCAGGGAGATTTGTTCGCAGCAGACGAGCAATATCTCCGGCGGGGCTACTCTCGTTGGTCGCGGGAGCCGCACGAGTCAGGCGGGGAGTCTGACGGTAGTACACGCTTACAAGGTCCAGACACTTGCGATTGACAGGTGTAGGCACCCAGTGGTCCGGGCGCGTACACGACCCCTACCTGTGGGATTTGGCTGAACGCCTCTAAGTCAGATCCCAAGGGTTAGGGTCTGGCCATCGCTCGTCTCCTGCTCGTGGAGGCGAGGTCTCGGAGGTTTGACGCTGAGCCGCCAGCGTCTGCAGCCTACCTTGTTCCAGACGTATTGGTTATCCATTCCTCTGGATCAAACAAGGCAAGGCCGAGAGAGGGAACAAGTCGTTTGGGCACCACATGTTCTCTGAAGCTCTGCCCAGGCATTGTGAGATGGAATTTTGGCCAAATTCCAATCCAATACTTTGGTCTATCAAGGCTGCAAGGTGCCACTCACAATTGTTATGATTAAAAGTAAATTACCTAATGAAACGATGACATTTATTGTGACTGATTTTGATGATGGCGAACAGTACGCCTTCTATACTGTTAAAAACGAAAAGAAAGAAAAAAGAAAAAGAAAGAAAATAAAAGCAACAGTATTGCAATTTCAATTGTAAACTTGTACCAACATTTTATTGACGATGCTGATTCGTCCACTACAGTCTGTTCTGGCGATGCAGGTGCGTAAGAACAGGAACTCTGTATGGTCTTCTAGCCCAGAGACCAGCGTCGTGCAGCCGGTTCCTGACCGTTTGATCTGAAATTCGACGAGCTCTTGGCATTGACTGGACTATGGAGGACACCAGATGCAAATCGATTTCTAAGGTGACTCTGCCGTGTGAAGCGGTCTTCGGCAGCAGTTGTGATTCTGGGTCTTCCAATGTGCGGCCGGTCTGCCACTGAGCCAGTTTCTTGAAATCGCCTAAAAAGGCAACTAATAGTGCTTCTAACCACATTAAATTCTCTGGCTACTACACTTTGTGACAGTCCAGCCTGTCCAATGATAATGAGTCGTTGTTCTGTAGTGAGATGAGCCATACTTGCGCATTTAATTTTCAACTGAATTTATTCGAGGATTGCCAATCTTTTATAGGCATGCAATAATATGGTCAGAGAGTGTCGTGTTCAGTAAGTTTGGCGGGATTATCATGAACCTGTCACGGGTTATTGTCAAAAATGTTGTTTTGACCTTAACCTCTTTCATGACCTCACGAATGATGAGGTGAGTACAATTCAGGTAATCACGAGAAGATAATGACCAGGTGGACACAGTCGATAGGTTGACTGGTGTCCAATCACCGAATATCTTTTATAAAAGTATCACCAAAAATGTTGCGTTTCTTTTGTTTGAATAGTATATTATTCCTTTTGTGTGGGTTTGGGTCGCTCGATTTGAGCTCAAGCATAGTCCATACACGTGCTACTACTGGAAATGCACTGAACTGATGCTTGCGTGTGGATTAGTCTTCCCTATTACCAGAGTCCCTCACCATGAAGCGAACCCTCTCTGACTTTTGAGATACTTGTAATTTACGTCCACAAGTCAAGGACGAGAAGCCAACTTTGTAGTCCAACTGACCGTTGTAGAGCCTGAACCCATTACCTCGGCATCAGCACACCGGATGTTTAAGAGCGAACGCACTTATCCATTCGGGTATGATGACCTCCATTATTCCTGATAGTGTTCTTGTCAAGAAAACCGCCACGAAGTCTCCTTTTTCGTTTTATTTATCGTCCTCCAGAAGGATCTGCAGGAAATGACAAATTAAGTGGTTGTAGAAAGTGAGAAAAAAATGGGTCTTAGTTTGAATAATAGACAGAAGACGTCATGGTGATATCACAGAAACAGATTGTGCCTAAATGTGCAAATAAAGTACTGGACGTTATGTTTTGGCAAGAGCAGAAATTAAAATATCTAGGCATATGGATTACATCAGATGGAAGGTGCATCACTGAGATAAAGAACATAATACGAGAAACAAAAACTGCATTCTATCAAATGAACGTTTTGTACAGTAAGTCACTGTCGTTGAAAGTTAGAAAAAGAGTCCCTGCATGTTAAGTAGAACCAGTTTTAACATACTGCTGTGAATCCTCGACAATTAGCAAACAGTCGAAAAATTCATGGAAGCCTTGGAGATGTGGTTTTATAGAAGAATGCTGAAAATTAATTGGACAGCCAAAATGAGCAATCTGGACGTTTTAAAGGAAGGTGAGTCGCAAAGACAACTTATCACAAACATCAGAACGAGACAGTCTCGTGTTTTGGCCACGTTATGAAAAGACAAAAACTGGAACATGTTGTAACAACCGGAAAGATTTGCGGAAAGAGAGATAGAGGAAAACAGCATGAGAAGATTCTTGACAGTCTTGTGTCATGGTACGGAAGGGAGTCAACACACGAATTGATCCACGACGTCGGAGATAGTAATTTGTGGAGAGGCATGATCGCCTACGCCACTGACAAGGCACTGGATAATGACGATGATGAATGTTGTACCTTATTTTAGAGTTGTTTGAATTCATTAATTAGGTCTTGATGTCTGCAGTTGCGAAGTTCAATCATTATTTTAATAATATTATCATCAAATCAGTTTGACATTGCCAATAGAACGCGACCATCCCTTTCCTGCAAGCGGTTTCAAGATTATTACAGAGACAGTTAACAAATTTAACGCATCGTTAACTTGTAATAATTTAAGCACTTATTATAATTTTTTCGATGTTTTCTTCTTGTGCCATTATGTGTGTTTATTTTTCTAGTTGACTAATCTTCCCCTGACTTATAGTGTCAATCAATAAATAGGTCATTCATCAGTGGCTTAATTGGGAAGTAAAAGGGTATCAGATAATTCCTTGGACATTTAGTCCTTCTGAAAATGGCTCATGTGTAGTATTGTCACTGAAAGATGCGTCTGGCAATATATTATTAACATTGTGCCTTAATGCCACGTCAGTGGAGTTAGTGTGTTTATTTTTCTAGTCGACCAATCTTCCCCTGACGTATAGTGTCAATAAAGTTATTTAGTGTATCACGAACTTTAAATTGGCTCAGACGTCTTCAAACGTTATCTATACTGATGTTCTATTTCCCTCGACAGACGAACATCTAAGGACATTCGAGTGATTTGTTTCCTGTGTTCATTGTGTCTTCCCCATTATGTTCTATTTCAGTCGGTTTAAATTATCTGTCTGTCTGTGTATCAGTCTGCCTGCTTGCCTGTCTGTCTGTCGAATATAAGACCGGCCTGCATGCCCAATGTTAAACCATTTAACAGTAAGGGTCTTTCGTCTATCTGTTCCTCACTTCCTCCGTCCCTATATCTGTTTAATAACCAACTCACGCTAGCCAACCGGCGTCTGTGGCTATAGGATAGCGAACGCAATTTGCAATTCCGCATACCGCCTCGAAATCAGCTGCAAGTGACTTGAAAACACCGCCTTATTTTCAATTTTTTTTTACAATGGTATGAGTGTCAGAAAGCAATGGAAACATGTACACCACAAACAGCCAAACAATTCTGGTGTTGACTGCGATGTACTGTAAAAGATATGGAAAAAAAATGTTACACGCTGGCCTGTCTAAAGACTTGTGCATTATTTATTGTATTTAGCAGCTAACGTTTTCCATGCCATCACTTAGCCAGCCGCTTGCCTTTTAATACATGCACGGTATGTTGAACTTTTATTCTACTTTGCTTTCTTTATGGTTACACAGGCGAAAGAACAAAATATAGATCGCTTACATTCACGTCCACCATACATAGGTGCTATATGAGAGAGAGAGAGAGAGAGAGAGAGAGAGAGAGAGAGAGAGAGAGAGAGAGAGAGAGAGAGAGAGAGAGAGAGAGAGAGAGAGAGAGAGAGAGAGAGAGAGAGAGAGTAAGAATGAGTGTATGATTTACTGATTGTGAGTATTTATATGGGTATGTATGTAAGGAAGTGTGTATGGGTGTTTACTGTGTGGATGCACGATTGTGTGAGTATTTGTGTATTTGCGTGTGTGAAAGTGTGTATATGTCGATTATGTGTATATAGGAAGGAGTGTATGAGTGTGTCTTGCAGTATTTATGAATGGGGATATATGGGCGAGAGAGTACGAACGAACGAACGAGCTTTATTTTTAAAGGGTCACAAAAGAGAGGAGAGAGAGAGAGAGAGAGAGAGAGAGAGAGAGAGAGAGAGAGAGAGAGATAGAGAGTGAGAGAGAGAGAGGGAGAGAGAGAGAGAGTGAGAGAGAGAGGGAGAGAGAGAGAGAGAGAGAGAGAGAGAGCTGGAGAAAATGAGAGAGTAGGTATTATATATAAGTAAACGTTTGTTAGTGAGTTTGTGATTATGAGTGTGTGTATGTGTCTGCGAGAGATTGTGCATTTGTGTGGTACTGAGTTTGTGCACAACTGTGCGAGTTTGTGTAAATAATGTATGTCTGCAGGTATGTATGCGAATGTAACATGCATAATAGATAATTAATGTACGAAAGATGAGTGATTGGAAGGGCCGAATGTAAAACGAGCCTGCGTGCCCAATTTGTGACTCTTTTAAAATAAAGTTCGTTCGTTCATTTATCTACTATTCTGAATACTAATAAATATTTTTGATTTATTTCTCATCCTGTCCTACTTGTAGTGGTCTTAGTCTTATGTTTACAATAATAATAAATAATGAGAACATTGTTTCACGTCGTTCGTTACTACTGTTCACGCTAACGAAACATTCAAAATGAAGAAATGTGACAATTTTTCGTTGCGTAAATATTTTAAGATCGAGAAATACAAAATTGTGTTTAATTATTTGCTAAATATAACTGAATTGGCACGAGGAGTCGGGAGCAGATGTCTCTTGCCGCTGCGGGTAACAAAGAAACAGAAGAAGAGAAAGAAGAAGTGAGGTAGAATGAGGAAGATCGTGATTATTTGTATAAGAAACCAGAAATATTTGGGAGCAGCGCAATAAATCAATACAATTTTACGTATTAATTAGCACTCGAATAGGGGGAATAATAATTTTTCTTCATTTACTTCGTGAACAGATCACATAGGATTTCCAAGAACAATGGTGTTGAGAATTTCAAGATCACAAAGGCGTTTGAGAACACCAAAGTTCATAATTACGAGAGAACACAGGCTTGCACGGACACTGGGGTTCAGAATTACGAGTCACACAGACATTCACGAACAATAGGCCTCAGAATCACGAGATCACACAGACATGCAAGCACAGTGGGGTTCATAATTACGAGATTACACAGCTTGCAAGCATGGTGGGTTTAAGCATTACGAGATCACACAGCCATGTAAGCATAGCGGATTAAAATTACGAGATCATATAGGCATGCAAGCACTGAGGGGTTCAAAATTACAAGATTACAAAGGCGTGCAAGCATGGTGGATTTAAGAATTACGAGATCACACAGGCACGCAAATATAGTGGGATCAAGAATTACCAGATCACACGGTCATAGTATGGTTTAAAAAAAAACGAAATCACACTAACCTAAGAGGAAACTGGGTTCAGAATTACGAGATCACACAGGCATAGTGGGGTTAAGAAATGAAACCACACAGACGTGAAAGTATACTGGGTTCAGAATTAAGAGATCACACAGGAATGCTGTATCTTTGGAGTTCAGAATTTCGAGATCACACAGGTATGCAAGAACGGTGGACCTTAGAAAAATGAGATCATACACTCATGCAAGAACAGTGGGGTTCAGAAATACGTGATAACACAAGAATATAAGATCATCGGGCTTCATATTTACGGAGAGCTGAAGAGAACTGCTGAGAAGAAAGGTGGGAAAGAATCAGTCGATTTTAATGGCTATCTTTGGACTGACTCATCTTATAATGATGATAGTGGTGGTGACTAAGATATTTTAAATAATTGACATTTAGAAACTACTCCTTCTAGGCCAGTTTTTACTTCTGCCCAAAATATATCCGCCCAAGTCGAATTGTGTGTGCTTACATGAGCGCCAAAAGAGATCGACGCATTTCGAAGCTGGGGTTGACGAGAATGGCCAAACATAACTGATGATCGCAATAATGTTATTTTATTCCGTCTCCGCATATCTTTGTTTTGCGAAATCTCATCTCATCTTGTTCATCTTGTACTTTGCGATGTCGAGGTGAAGCATAAACAGCGGGAGAGTGCCAGTTTATGGGCTTCATGTATCGTGATTCCCATTAACTCTGTTATTCTCTCTGTCCATCGTTTACATGGTCGACCTCTTCTTCTCGTTGGTCTGTACAACATTACTTGTTGCGGTATACCGTCAGCTGGTAGCCTAGTTATGTGTCCCAATCATTTTGTTTTGAGAAAACCGTTTGCAAAGTTTTCTAAGACATATTCGAAAGAACCCGAATTACACACAAGAGTTGAAGCGACATATTCTACTCTATAAATCAATCAAAATGTCACATTATATAAGGAGATTATTTATGTAGTTATTGCAATGAACTTTATTTTGAGTGCACAGTAGCAAAAACAATAACATTATTTGCCAAAGCCCATATATAAAATGTACACTTCGCTTTGTTTTCTAAGAAGTCTAAATGCATTATGTTTATAATTCCTTTTGTTTTCAGCCTACTGTAGCTCTGATATCCTACACTCAGTCACCTAACTTTACTGAGTGTCTTACGTCGGCACTCTAAATACAAATCTACATTCTTGCTGTCTTAATCGTGCTAGCCTACATGAAAGACTGACAACCCAGATGAGAACTGAGAGCTGGCCGTTTCTGCATCATTCCCACAACTTGACTGCCTCCCAACGCAGGCTACAGCTAGAAATGACTGTATCTAACAGCAATCTGACTTCTTTACCTCTCTTTCCCTCCTCTATCTATCTTTCTGTCTCTCTCTCTCCCTATCTGTAACATATAAACGCTTACCGTCTAAAAAGATTGGCTATAAACTCATAATTTTTCTGCATTCGTGTACATACTCATTGACCATCAACCATATTTCTATAACACACACACACACGCACGCACGCACGCACACACGCACACGCACACACACACACACACACACACACACACTTGCTTGTGGGTCGCTCGTTGATGTTGTGTTTAAGGAAGCTAGTTAATGTCTGGCCAGCCAGTCTGTTCTGGCGCTGTCTTTCTGCGCTGGCTCATGTGTATCGCTGACATCCGCGTACAACTCAAGTGCCGCGGCGACGCAGTTGCTACTACGCTCGACTTCACACCAGGTGGTCATGTTTTCGAGGTTCCTTCTAGTCGATGATATGTGTTTAGCTGACCTAGGCTCTCAGCCTAAAATAGGTACGAGACAATTTTCAAGATATAACGCCAACTGCAAGACATTGACCACACCAGCAACCCATCAATTGTCGATTGGTCTAAACATTGACGACATCAGCAACCCGTCAGTTGTCCACTGGTCTAAACATTGACCAAATCAGCAACCCGTCAATTGTCCACTGGTCCAAACATTGACCACATCAACAATCCGTCAATTGTCCACTGGTCTAAACATTGACCACATCAGCAACCCGTCAATTGTCCACTGGTTTAAAAATTGACCACATCAACAACCCGTCAATTGTCCACTGGTCTAAACACTGACGACATCAGCAACCCGTCAGTTGTCGACTGGTCTAAACATTGACCACATCAGCAACCCGTCAATTGTCCACTGGTCTAAACATCGATGACATCAGCAACCCGTCAATTGTCCACTGGTCTAAACATTGACCACATCAGCAACTCGTCAGTTGTCCACTGGTCTAAACATCGACTACATCAGCAACCCGTCAGTTGTCCACTGGTCTAAACACCGAACACATCAGCAACCTATCAGTTGTCGACTGGTATAAACATTGACAACATCAGCAACCCGTCAGTTGTCGACTGGTCTAAACATCGACTACATCAGCAACCCGTCAATTGCCGACTGGTCTAAATATCTGCCACATCAGCAACCCATCAATTGTCCATCGGTCTAAACATCGACTACATCAGCAACCCGTCAGTTGTCCACTTTTCTAAACATGTGGGGCAAACACCGTAATCATTTCCTTCATCATCATCATCATCATCAAGCCCCTTGCCAACTTGCGCAGGAGTTCATGTCTCTTCACAGATCTCGGTCTTTGGTGTTGTTTATTAACTCTGCTGATGATATTCCTCCACGCCAGCGTCTTATCCATCTATCGTCATTTATCCCTTGTGTGCCACTGTCTCTCTTCCCCTTGATATTTAAAGTTGTCACACGATGTTCTCCAAAGCATCCCTTCTCATCACATGACTAAAGAAAGCTGGTTGTTTCATTCTTATTGTTGAATATAACCCTTTACTTACTTTTTAAAAAAAAAGCCGAACATTTGTGGAACACACTCTCCTGTTGGTATAGAATTACAGTTGCTCATTTTCTTAGACAAAAGTCTCGCGCCCGAAGTTATATGTTTAGAAATTGAGTTGAGGAACCACTGCAACATCTCATGACTTAGTAAACAGTTTTGGGACCTCTCATGCCCCAGCCCACCAACCAATATATGGTAAGTAATTCAGTTATTCATTACTCCTGATGACCTCTAGTGTTCTCATATCGGCCTTGAAACAGAAATTTACATTGAAATAATTCACGTCGGTCCTATTGACTGAAGCACGTGGCTTATTATGAATACTTATTACAGCTGAAGAACGTTTGTTAGTTGTGTCAATCCCATTTATTTCCCACGTTATCCTGTTCTGCTTTAAGAGGACGTTTTTGTAAAGCCGTAGACATTCAACACTTTTTGGTCACGTTATGAGAAGAAATAAATTGGAGAACTCAGTGACAACTGGCAAGGTTGAGAGGAAATAAAAAGAAGTCGAAGTCAGTAAGTAAATAACTGGATGGCTTGACCACGTGGCATGGTCGAGACAAGAACACTGAACTGACCCTGACTGTGGTGATCGAGTGAGATGGCGAGACAGTAGGTCAGCATGACCGAATAGATAAGAACGCTTGTTCGTAACCATCCAGTGTGCTGATACCGAGGTAAAGGGTTCAACACCTACACCGGACAGTTTAACTACAATGTTTACCTCTCGTCCTGGACTTGGGGACGTTAATTACAAGTACTTGTGAAATCGGAGTGGGTTCGACTGAAGGCGAGGGATACTATTAATAGGGAAAGCTAACCCAGGCGCACAATTCGGGTTCGGCACTACTAGAAGTAGTGACTGTAGACTACGCTTGGGTTCAAAGCGAGCGAGCGCCCCCAAAAATGAGCACGCACTCTTACCGGCATGGCACATGATGATGATGATTGTAAAAATGGCACCGTGGCGAAGTTATTACGGGCGCAGTTCATAATCCCGCGTACCGCATTCGAAACACAGCTGTGGGCGATTTGACAGCAGACCGTCTTGCGTTGGTTTTTGTTTTATGAAATGGTATGGATGCCGGTCGTTGAGAAAGCAGTAGCAAACTACTGAACGTAAACTTGCACAGGAATCACGAGCAGCCAAAAAATGCTGGGGTTGACTGCTATACCTGTAAAGGATATATACAACTAACTTTTTTGTAAAGGGGGGAGTTAGCGAAGTCCGTAGGGAGTTGAACTGACAATATTACGAGCAAGGTCGGACGAGGCGTTCTAAGCCTGTGGTCGTCTTCTCGCCAAGTGAGAGAAAAACTGGCCATCTATTCCTTCGTGCATCCAGACCTACAAAATGTGACAGCCCTGTCACGTCGAAGACTAAGGGGGCAGAGGTCAATCGCCTCCACGTGTCTTGTGTTGCAGGACTGCTCGACTGATTAAGTGCTAAGGGATGGTTAATCGTTTAAGCTACTTCCCGTATCTGACACCGCCGAAATATTGTATTTGCAAAATTTTGTTTCAATTAAAATGTCAATACAATATTTCCCCCTAAACAGCATGCTTTGATTTGATATATAATATAACACGTCTGCTACCATAATGGTAACTTTCAGATCATAACTATGACACACGCCTACTTCCCATTTTCCGCCATCCATTTTTGTTTGGTCCAAACCACTTTTTATTTGTAACTGAATATGTTAATTACTTCTTCCACCTTGCCCATTCAGGAGCGATCTCTTGTGAAGCGCATCCCCTTTTTGTCGTTGACAGTACTTTGCAGCTGGTGGTGTTTGTCTGAGGATGCTCTTATATACGCTTTGATCTGGGCAACGAGTATCTTCAGTGTAGCCGGGAATTCATGTTTCATACAATGACTATAGCGAGGGAAATGTGGTTTCTGGGGAAAATGCAAAGAATACCATGGACGGATAGGAAAAGCCAATGAGCAAGTCCTACAAGATATAAAGGAAAATCGTTAATTGTCTAGTGACATTAGACATAGACAGTCACTATTTTTTGGGAATGTTATTAAGCGAAATAAGCTTGACAACCGACAAATGGCAACTGACAACTGGCAAAACTGAAGGGAAAACAGCAAAGGCAAGGCAGAGAAACAAACACCTGGATGCCGTGGCCACGTGGCATATTCAGGACGAAGATGTTGGAGTCTTTAATGATCTTTAATACCTGCTTCATCTTTCCATGACTTCCAGCTGTGTAATGAACACCTGTTAATATATTCATCATATTTAATTTTCAGCCCAGGCTTGGTGTTATGGAGAGGTATAACTTCATCCCTAGTCTTAATTGGTCTGGAAATCAAATTCGCTACCGCCATGGATCGTAGTTATTATGTCTTTTGTTTTAAAGCACAACGTAATAAACTATCGTCTGTCAAGACGGCAAGGTGCGACTTGATATTTAATTTGCTGATTTGAGGGATATCCCAGAACACCAGCATTGCCTATTGTAAACAGAAAATAACTGGTAGAGTACTTTCTTATCAGGCGATTTGCATGTCTATGGTCAGGAAGTAGTGAATTATTTAACACTTGCCCTTTCCTTCTTTTCAGATAAGATACGACACAAACCATCAAGGCCATGACCTACATCAGCCATTGAAAAAACAGTGCACGACTAACGACCGTTTCAATGATTGAAACTAAGTTTACGACAGGAAGTGACGAAGACACTACTGGTAAATAGGTGGTGACTTCAAAACATGGAGCGGAAATTGGGTTCAGTTTACTTTTGTTGTAGTTGTTACTACACAAAAAATTCCGCTTAAGGTTGCACCGATTTTAAACCATATAATGCCAGAAACCATTTCAAATTCTCCTCTCTCTACACCACCAGACCCCCCCCCCCCTATCCCCCCAGGGAAATCTGTATCATTATTGGTTTTGTTAAAGATTAAACATTTAATCATCTTGCTACGATTTTTAAGCTGCTGTACCTAAAGAAGTGTAACTCTTTTGTGTGGTAGCCTTCAATGGAACGATGACGATTTTTGGCCAGTCATCAGATAACTTTCCAAAGCGTAGCTTGCAAACGTATAGTTTTCTAAAGTATAGACTGAGTGGCAAGCCGCAGAATGTCACTAAACATTCGCACTGAAGATTTTCCCGATTATGTCTAAATAATTTTTATTATCAGAAATTGTTGGGACTTGCTTCCAGTTAAAACAATATATTTTATTAGTGATAACATAATCCACATTCGAAGAATATCAATGACTTTGTATTTAATATTTCAGCCAAAGTATTATTCGTTTATTCATCTCATTTGATATATAATTGTGCAGTATGCATCTGAAGAGATGCAGTGAAATATTTCAGGCAAGAAGTCATGCAATACAATGTGTATGGCTTCTGTGTTTTGATCCACTGGCTCTGATATTGCATTTGGGAAGACAAATTGTTTTCATAATTACTATTACGAGTACTTCTGGTTTTCTATTATTTAGACTAAGACATTTGTGTTGACTTTCTGTCATAATTATACCTGTCGGTTCTTGTAATTTAATTATTTCTTCAGCGATTAAAACGGGTCAAAAGTACTTCACAGGTCGTCTACATTGTGTCTACTAACACGTTTGTTTAACTAATCATCTACTATGTCATGTTGCAGGCACTTTGTAGAACTCGCTCTCGACACAGCTCTCGGAAATGTTTTCTATCTCTTGCCGGATCCCTGCCTCATGCCCAGTCATGACCTAGATGTCTGTACTCGTGTCTGTCCACCTTGTCGCTGGTCGACCCTTATCTCTTCTTCCCAGAAACATGTCTTCCATCACTGTTAGTCCCAAAGCACTGTGCTCTTTAATATGTCCGAAGTATTTAGTTACGCTTGTGATCGAGAAGTTTTCCTGAAGGTTGTTATGGGAGCGAGGTTCTGCAAAGGACATGCAACTGAATGCACGAAGTTAGTTACGAGACCTATGTACGTAATGTGAATAGCCTCACATAGATAAGTCAGCGTCGTGGTGAAGGAGTTATAAATGCAATTTACAATACCACCTACCGCGTTCGAAACACAGCGGCGGGTGATTTGGAATCTGTCCGCATTGCAAAAAAATACGGGTAACGGTAGTTCAGAAAACAATGGGAAATGTAAACTTGCCAAGAAATCACAAACACTTTGGTATGTCTGTTCTATTTTCCAGACTTTGCCAGAAACAGGAGCCAGACGAACTACTCTTTAGAAATTCCAATTATCAGGGGACATTTTACAATTACCAATATTCACTGGGGCTTTTTTGTATGGTGCCCTTGTCCAATAAGTTTAGACATGTTGATCACTGCCGGATGACAAGTGGACGGGAATACTATGGAGGTTCCCTGACAAGAAATTGTCTATAACACAATAAATATAGTTGAGAATCTAGGAATGCAAATAATATAAGGTTCAAAGACAACACCCATTTAAATAAAGATCATACGACATAGAAGGTAGAAAGGATTTCATGATTTAGAAGATACATTAGATCACATGTCATATAAGATAGAAAAGACCACATGACATAGATGATTGAAAAGATCACATAAAATTGAAGATAGAAAAGTTTACATGACATAGAAGTTTAAGAAAATCACACAACATGAATAATATGGGAGGACATGGGCGGAGCTGCATGTGATAGAACAGGAAAGAAGGGCTTGGGGTCAGTGGCCTGCGGGCCTATATCCCAGTGAGGGATAAGGGGCAAGAAGGAAGAAGGAAGAAGAAAGACTAGCATATACAGTATAAGGTTCACTGCTGACGGATGGTGGATTTTTTTTCTCGCTCGCCCGCTTTGAACTCAAGCGTAGTCCATACACACTATTTATAGTAGTGATGGACTGAATTTTGCGTGTCGATTAGCTTTCCATATTATTAGTGTCCCTCACTATCAGGAGAACTCCGACTTCAGAGGTACTTGTAATTAACGTCCCCAAGTCAAGGACGACAGGTCAACAGTTTAGTCCAGCTGTCCGGTCTAGGGGTTGAAGCGCTTGTCTTAGCATCAGCACAACGGATGTTTAAGAGCACGCGTTCTTACCCATTCGGTCATACTGACCTGCGTTGAAAATATGATAACATACATTGAAATAAATATTGCTCTGCAAAAACTGAATCAATGAAAGTTTTTATGATCTGGAACGGATATAACAACAGAAGTCATGGAACTGATAGCACGCACATTTCCAGTGGCAATATAAAAGCGTTAAACTAACGCGAACATGTAACAAATCTGCTGCAAAGCGCACATGCGATGTCAAATATACGCGCTACAGGGGACATTTACAAGTTCATTGGATGAAAACACAGAGCAAACCGATATATCTGAAGGTAACTTTATATTTAGTAGACTATTAATTAAGATCGGTTAGCGGGGTAGGAGTATCCCCTATCAAAGGAGATGTAAGACGCCTCCTTTCCTCCGTTAGTCTACGGGACACCCTTGAGCAAGGTAGAGTTCCCGTTTAGCCCCCCGATCAGGGTTATGTGAAACCATGGAAGCAGGTGATGGATGGAGTGGGAGAGCAGCCGACAGACTGTTGTTGGTTATGGTCTGCACTCTGCGGCGATAGGCAGATGATCTCATCAGTAGAGACAATGGCTATGGCCACCGACTAGTACAGTCACTGCCCAGAAGGAAAGCAATGGCAAACTACCTTCTGCAAAACTTGTCAAGAAACCATAACAACCATGAAAGAAAACATAATAAGAAAGAGATCTGGTGGCGAGACCCCCAGGCCAGGCAGATCAGATAACACTGGGGAAGAGTGTGACGCAGGGACCAGTACTAGTAATCGTGATGACGGAGTTAATCCTGACTGTGTTACCAAGGAAATTCCCTGTGTCAGACTAAGGAACAGAGTGAGAATGGCAACGTGGAATGTGAGAAGTTTGTATGAGGGAAAGCTTAAAGTAGTGTGTGATGAGATTGAGAGGTTAAACATTCACATTTTAGGAATTAGTGAACATCGCTGGAGCGGCAAGGGACATTTCACAACTGAAAATGGAAGTATTTTCATTTATTCTGGTAGAGATGTCGGAGGCCAGAGTGGAGTGGCATTTTGTTTAGATAAGACAACTGCAAAAGCTTTAATGGGATATAATCCAGTTAGTGATAGAATCCTCACTATTAGACTTAAAGGCCGTCCAAAAAACACAACTCTCATACAGATATATGCACCTACTTCAACAGCAGAGGAGGACGAAATTGAAGATTTTTACAACACACTACAAGACACATTAAATAAGATTGGTCATAATGATATAGCAATAATAATGGGAGATTTTAATGCTAAAGTAGGTGCAGGAAGAGCTGAAAATGAGAGACACATTTTAGGAAAATTTGGATTAGGAAATAGAAATGATGCAGGTGACAAATTAATTGAATTTTGCACAGAAAATGAGTTAACGATAGCCAACACACTTTTTAAACAACATCCAAGAAGACTCTTCACATGGAAGTCTCCAGACAGTTTTACCAAAAATCAGATAGATTATATTTTAATACAAAGAAGATGGAGATCAAGCATAACATCTGCAAAAACCCTACGAAGTGCAGACTGTGATACAGATCATCAGTTATTAGAAGCAGATCTGAAATTAAAACTCAAAAAGCTTACCCGAGGACCAAGGCCACTTCGTTTTGATCTCACACAAATACCGGACGCATACAACATAGAAGTTAGGAATCGCTTTGGGGTCTTGATGTCTGTACAAGAAGAAATGACACCTGATGAACTGGCAGTACAAGCTAGAGATATCTTGATAACTGCAGCCAAAGATTTCATTCCGACCAAGAAAACGCACCGTAAGCCATGGATTACATCAGACACGTTAGAATTAATAAAACAACGAAGGGAGCTGAAACAGAAAGGAGATGAATCCGATAGTAGGATGAAGTATAAATCTTTAACTCGAGAAATAAGAAAGAACACAAGAAAGGACAAAAATCAATATATACAAGATAGCTGTACCAGAATAGAGCAATATCATGAGGCTGGAAGAGATTATGAAATGTTCAAGGAAATGAAGTTATTGACAAGAAATGTTCAACCTCAATTGAATGTTATCTGTGACAAGATGGGAAATACCTTAACAGAATCTAGACAAATTCTAGAAAGATGGCAGGAGTACTGCAGTGGAATGTATGATATGAGTGACAGTGAGGATATGAATGAGATACATGAGCCAATGACAGCAGAGACAGAACCTGAACCCTCATTAGATGAAATTGCTTGGGCTATAAGGAACCTGAAGAATGGTAAATCACCTGGATGTGATGAGATACCAGCTGAACTAATTAAAGCAGGAGGAGAAGAAAGCATACACATATATCATGCATTATGTACAAAGATTTGGAAATATGGTATATGGCCAAAAGATTGGAAGAGAACTATCTTCATTCCAATACCAAAAAAGGGCAACCTGAAATTATGCACCAACTATAGAACTGTTGCCCTGATAAGTCATGCAAGTAAAATTCTACTAAAAGTCATAATGCGACGACTTAGTAAGAAAATGGAAGAAGAGATTAACGTAGTTCAAGCTGGATTTAGACAAGGAAGAGGAACAAGAGATCACATATTCAACATGCGTTTAATAATAGAGAAGTGCAGAGAATTTAATGTAAACCTATTCTCATGTTTTGTGGATTATTCAAAGGCATTTGACTGTGTACAGCATCAGAAACTTTGGGAAATCATGAGTAATATGGGCTTTCCTTCACATGTAGTGCATCTCATAAAAATGCTATATCTAGACCAACAAGCAGCAGTTAGAATAGATGGCGAGACATCAGATTGGTTTGACATCAAGCAAGGAGTCCGTCAGGGCTGCGTGCTGTCACCCTATTTGTTTAACCTGTATGCCGAAAATATAATGAGAAATGTAAGAGATGATATAAACAGGGAGCCATATGATGCCCTAAATATCGGCGGTCATGACATACCAGAGATTCGATATGCTGATGATACAGTATTACTATCCACAACACAGAATGGCATAGAAAACCTAATAGCCTCAACACAATTGAATAGTGAAAATCACAACTTATATCTTAACATAGCAAAAACTAAGATAATGCATACAGATAAAACTACTATGGAGGAAGAAATATACATTAATGGGAGAAAATTGGAGGTGGTGGAAAATTTTGAATATCTTGGGTCATTGATTACGAATAATGGTGACACAATGAAAGAAATAAAACGGCGACTATCCATTGCTCTTCAAAGACTAAAACAGATGAATAAATTATGGTGTGGGACAGACAGAACTACAAAAATTAGATTTTTAAGAGCATGCATCTTTCCCATTGCAACATACGCCTGTGAGACATGGACACTTACTAAACAAGCTGAACAGCGCATACATGCCTTTGAATATAAATGTTATAGACGAGTTCTAAGAATATCTTGGGTAAAGAAAAGAACAAATGCATCCATACTTCAAGAGTTGAATATTGAGGAGGGATGGCTATTAAAGACGATAAAACAAAGAAAATTGAAGTATTTTGGTCACTTGAAACGTCACGACAGTTTGGAGAGAACAATAATGGAAGGGTATATGCCTGGGAAGAGAGGAAGAGGAAGGCCAAAGAGAAGATGGGTGCAGGATGTGGCGGATGATCTCCAGATGGGTGTATCAGACGCGGGACATCTTGCTTGTGATCGAGAAGTTTTCCGGAGGGTTGTTATGGGAGCGAGGTTCTGTAAAGGACATGCTACTGAATGAATGAATGAATTAATTAAGACTGCAAACATAGGATACGATACAACATTTTGGGCCCGTACAAAGACATGTTTGTCTGGAACAGACAATTATGGAGGTAAATATACCATGGAAATGAAGAAGAGGAAGACCATAATGTACGTGGATTCGAATGCGATAGATAATGTGCACACAAAGACAACAGAGGCAGGAGGGCTGTCTTATGATAGAAGCACATTAATTAAAATAATAATAATAATAAAAAAATTATGGGAATAAGGGTCTACACAGATCAAGCCACTGCATGATGATGATGATAATGATGATGATGATAATGATGATGAAGATGAAGATGAAGACTGATGTTCAGGGCCCGCTTACGTCCAGCTCATGAAGACACGTGATTACTCACATCAGGGCAAGCCAATGATGATATGTCTAGTCATGTTAAATGACCATAATCGCCACGGAAGGCTGTAACAAGTAAGAAAACAGAGGATGTAAGAGACAGAGATGGGCAGAGGGACAGAATGACGGATGGTTTGGTAGAGACGGAAGACGATCAGTATTCGAACTTATACAGAACACAGGGGGATATGTTTCTATGTGCAGACATGGCCGCCCGCGTAGTTTCAGCATGGTATGTGTACGTTTGTAGAATAGTTAAACTTAATGACTTCGTTTCTTTTCTTGTTTAATATTTTCTTGTTTGTCTTTTCTTGTTTCCTGTTATTTTGCAGTAATATCACTTTATTAATATGTGTCCTGTATTTCTGACACATTTTTCAATATGCGATTCCATCAATATGCCAAATCAAGGACCGTTTCGTTACCGTTACAGGTCAGGTCTTAGTCAGATATGACTGAGCTACCGTATGACGACAGTAGACGGTACTACCTGCTTTCTGTTAGCGCCGAATGTTGGGCGACATTCACCAAACCTGACACCTCACATTGTGCCTACGACTTCGGGCGGAGGAGTGCAATTGGGAGGGTAAAAGCTTTACCTCAGTGCGAGGAAATGCAACCTAAAGACTAAATGTCACAGCAGGGCCGACCAGGCTTTGAAACGTGTTTAGCCAATGGTGTAGGATGGAAGCTCGGACAGGCGGACAGTTAGAGTATTGCTTTGCTGATCCGACAGCTTCTGCAGCTTGTCTAGTTCCAGACGTATTGGTGTTACCTTTCCTCCCGAGTAAACTAGGCAGGCCGAGAGAGGGATCATGCTGCATGGGCAACACATTTTCTCTAAATTTAGCCCAGGATTTGTGTTATGGAGGGTATAACTCTATTTTACAAAATCGTCTGTCAAGTCTGCAAGGTGCCAGTCAGAGAATCGGACCATTTTGTGTGTGTCCTCCTGGCAATAATGGCAACTGTGTCTGTAGTTATACGGGAAGACCAAGAAACACAGTGGACGAAAAAAAAGAGTAGTCTAAACCAAGACGCATAGAACGATGCATAGTCAATACACCCGGCCGGAAAACGGAAGATTAGGTTCCACACAACACTACACTTAACTGCATTTGTTGGTTAGGAGATGAGAAATCATATACCTGGACCAAGACAGTTGACCATAGATATATAATTTCTTCCCAGACAATCAGCATTAGATATAAAATATCTTCCCAGACAATCAACAATGGATATTAAATCTCTTCTCAGACAATCAGCAATAGATATAGAATCTCTTCCCAGACAATCAACAATAGATACAGAATATCTACCGACAATAGCCAATCTATGTAGAGTATCTTTTAGACAATCGACAATAGATCGTTAGACAATCGACCATAGATGCACCATATTCATCATAGTGTCAGTCTCCTTTATAAACGACGTTAGACAATCGACAATATATAACAACGACTTTAGAAATCGACAATCGATATGCACTATCTTTCTCATGGTACCAGAATTTTGTATCCACAAAATTCGCTTTCTCGAGCTCATATCTGTACTCATGTTATGTTTATATTTCTGTGGGTTAGAGATATGCATCAAACAAACAGAGGAAACTAGAAACACACACATCGGCAGGTATAGGTGAGCGTTCATTACATTGCTATTATGCCAGTCAAACAATGCTTGATTTGCCTGTCAGAGACATGGCTATGGTTCAATTTCCAGCAGTGGTAAGATAACATATCGCGATCAGCACGACTCTAGGGTAGACGCATATAATCAGCAGCAGACATTTTAAGAATTTTCTGGAAAGGAAAGGCGAGGTGATAAGAAACTCGGCACACACATCAATATCAATAAATCAGGTGCCGTCTCAACAATGAAAGTTGACAGCAATGGATCTCCAACACCGTCTGTCTCTCGCCATGACTAAATTCTGCCAGACTGTTATCTGTAAATTTATTAATGTTGTCTTGCCAATTGTACCGTTGTCTCCTCTTGCTCGCTTGCCTTCAACCTTACCCTTATGCTGTGGTCTAGAATATGGGAAAACCTAGAACTTTACACTCGAGCGGCAGTATCTGTTATGCGATTACATATACATTATAACGCTTTACAGCCCGAATCACTTACATTGTTCTTTTTGTAATATATTCTCGGAACGGAGCATAGTGCAGTATTGTAAATAATATCACACCACTTTATCAAGTTTATGAAGCATGTCACATGCTGCAATATATTTTCATCACTTGCAGAAACAATTGAACTGAGATGTAGTTAACCGGACGACGTTTTTATAGCGTTTCCTGGCATTCTTGATGCTGTGGGAGGTATCTGAACTTATTAAAATGAACAGCCATGGATATTGTAAAAGTTCGAGGAATATCCTAATTGAGTGATATATCAATCACATAATCAAGTTTTTTGAAGATCGACATCAGGGAGTTTCCACCAGCCTCTTTCCTGTACCTTTGTGGTGCACTCATATAAATACACATCTTCCAGGTCATCTCTTGATGTTATCTACCGACACGTAACACTGTCTTCCAGCCGATCTCTTGATGTTATCTACCGACATGTAACACTGTCTTCCAGCCCATCTCTTGATGTTATCTACCGACACGTAACACTGTCTTCCAGCCGATCTCTTGATGTTATCTACCGACACGTAACACTGTCTTCCAGCCCATATCTTGATGTTATCTACCGACACGTAACACTGTCTTCCAGCCCATATCTTGACGTTTTCCACCTACAACTGACATTTTCTTCCCGTTCATCTATTGATGCTTCCACCAAAATGTAACATTGTATTTCAGTTCATCTACTGATGCTTTCCACCCAAATGTAACATTGTCTTCCAGTCCATCACTTGATGTTTTCCACCCACATGTAACATTGTCTTCCATTTCATCTCTTGATGTTGTCCACTCACGTGTAACATTGTCTCCAAATCCACGTTGTTCACGTACATATAACAATGTCTTCCAGCCCATCTCTTTATGTTGCCCATCCACATGTAAAATTGTCTTCAAGCTCATCTCTTGATGTTGTCCACCCACATGTAAAATGATCTCCTAGCCCATCTCTTGATGTTGTCCACCCACATGTAACATTGTCTCCCAGCCTATCTCTTGATGTTGTCCACCCACATGTAACATTGTCTCCCAGCCCATCTCTTGATGTTGTCCACCCACATGTAACATTGTCTCCCAGCCCATCTCTTGATGTTGTCCACCCACATGTAACATTGTCTCCCAGCCCATCTCTTTATGTTGCCCATCCACATGTAAAATTGTCTTCAAGCTCATCTCTTGATGTTGTCCACCCACATGTAAAATGATCTCCCAGCCGATCTCTTGATGTTGTCCACCCACATGTAACATTGTCTCCCAGCCGATCTCTTGATGTTGTCCACCCACATGTAACATTGTCTCCCAGCCGATCTCTTGATGTTGTCCACCAACATGTAACATTGTCTTCCAGTCCATCTCTTGATGTTGTCCACCCACATGTAACATTGTCTCCCAGCCCATCTCTTGATGTTGTTCACACACATGTAACATTGTCCCAGCCCATCTATTGATGTTGCTCACACACATATAACATTGTCTCCCAGCCCACCCACATGTAACATTCTTTTCCCCTTGCACACTTCCACTCCATCTTTTTCTCTAGCACAACTTTAACAATGATATGTGAGCATAGCCTACGATGGGCAGCGTTGTGGTGTTCTGTTGTGATAATTTGGTGTGTCCAGTGTGTGCCGCGTGGTTACACACCCGCTTCACACGCGTGATCCGGGACTGTTTCCGGATCCGGTCAGGGATATGCACTACTGACGAGCTCAAACAAGGGCGAAACTCGAGTATAGTGCTTCCATATTGACGTGGATAGGCCTTAGGTTCGTGCCGGAATGCGATCGGCGTTGCCAGTAGTGGGTTGTGCTCAATATTTAAATGATATGTCTATTTATATGGATGAACTACCCACATGTTTGCGCTTGAACTCGTTCACACCTTGAGACATTTTAACTACGAACGAAATAACGAAACAACGAAATAACGAACACACTTTATTTTCAAAGTGTTAAAAGCATTGGAAACGCAGGCCCGTCTAACATTCTGCCCTCCTTATCTCTCTATTTCACTCATTATTTCATATATAGTGCTAGCCCCATAGTTCTATAGATCAATAGGAATCAGATGGGTTATGTGATAAATAGCAGACCGACCGCTGCTTCAGAACATTTCTTGGTACCCACTTTAGGCTAGACTGAGCAGAAGCCCAGATAAATTAAAATAAAGCATGTCACGCGTCCATAGGGACACGATCACACGGCCATCGGCCTGGCAGGCAAGCGTTCTAGCCGCTGATCTAACGAACCTCCCTTAGACGAGAGAGACTGTCATGGCCATTCCAGTATTCCATGCCCCTTACCTTGTTCAACTTCACAAGAGAAGTTCACCATACAGTGGATACCATCCCACTGTGGAGTCCCCGGAAACGACAGAGCTGATCGACTGGCTAAGGAAGGAGCAACAGAAGAACAACCTGATGTGCCCATTACATACCACCAAAAGAAAAGAATGATCAAATCAATCAGAAGGCCACCAAACCTTACTCAAGACGACTACCACGTTGTGGACAGACCAGAACAGGTCATTCTTCTGCGCCTCAGAACAGGACACAATAGATTACGCAACCACATGTATACAAAATTCAAGATTGGTGACTCAGCCATGTGCACATGTGGTTTGGCGTCGCAGACAGCAGAGCACATACTCCAGGATTGCCCAAACTATAACATATCCAGGCGAACCTTCTGGCCTAGAGAGACAACAGTGGAAGATAAACTCTATGGACCGCTGAATGAACTAAAAAAGACTGTTGGATTCATACGAGAGACAACATTGCAGTTATAAGCATATTTCAGGCGAACGAAAGAAGAAGAAGAAGAAGAACAAGAGAAGTGACATTAGCGTCCATCTTTTATCTTGGATTAATAATCTCGCAACCGAATCTGCCGTTTTTCCAAAGATTAATCTGAAAGAAATTCCTGTTGTCTTTCTTATATCTTACTCCCAAAAGAAATACGTAGGGAAACAAATAAACATTAACAGGTTTGAGTTTTGAGCGCTTTTGGGAAAACCAAGCTATATGTGTGATAAGGCAGATCGTTTCACCGTTTGCCAGCGGTCACCAGGCACGCAGTAGAGACAAAACTAGCTTAGAACAAGGAAATGTTATCGCTGACACTAACTGGTATGGCTTCAGCTTACAAGCATTGCAGATAACTGCCGTGATAATAAGTCACAGGAATAATCAACTTGTTAGAAACAGAGGATGTGCCAAATAATGTACTGATGAAAGGGTATTATCTCAGTGTGTCGTGTTTTTGACTTTAAAGACAATACAAAAACGAATAGATGTATTGTATTGCGAAGAAAGGACGCTCTGAAAGTTATTTAGTTACTAAGTTAGCTAATTGGTTAGTTATGAGTGAGTGAGTTATTGAGTGAGTGACTGAAATAGTTACTAAGTTACATTGTTACGTAGTTAGTGTGTTAGGTAGTTAATTACTTAATTATTTAGATAATTAGTTAGTTAGTTAGTTACTTAGTTAGTTAATTAGTTAGATAAATAGTTAGTTAGCTAATTAGTGTGTTTTTTAATTAGTTAATTAGTTATTATTTTAGCTAGTTACATAGTTAGTTACTTAGTTAAATAGTTACTTAGATAATTAGTTAGTTAGTCGCGTAGATAGTTACTTAGTCAGGTAGATAATTAGTTTATTACTTCATTAGTTAGTTACTTTGCTAGTTATTTAGTTAGATAGATAATTAGTTAGTTAGTTACTAAGTTGTTTGTTAGTTAGATAATTAGTCACTTAGTATGTTAACCAGCTACTTACTTACTTAGTTTCTTAGTTAATCAGTTAGTTACTGTGTTAAGTGCTTAGCTAGTTACTTAGCTAGTTACTTAGTTAGCTATTTAATAAGTTAGTTAGTTACTTAGCTAGTTACTTAGTTAGTTACCTAGATAATTAGTTAGTTTCTTAGTTAATTAGTCATATTGTCAGTTAGTTAGATATTTAGTTAGTTGCATTATTTGTTAATTGCTTAGCTAGTTAGTTACTTAGTTAGTTAGATATATAATTTGTTAGTAACATATTAAATTAGTTTCTTAGTTAGTTAGTTGCGCAGTTAATTAGTTAGATAATTAGCTAGTTACTTAGTTAGTTGTTTAGTTAGTTAGTTACTTAGTTAGCTAAATAGATACTTAGTTATTTCCTTAATTAGTGACTTAGTTAGTTAGCTAGTTAGTTAGTGACTTAGTTTGATAGCCAATGACTTAGTTAGTTAGTTATTTAGTTAATTACTTAGTTAGTTAATTAGATAATTAGTTAGTTACTTAGTTATTTACCTAGTTAGTTACTTACTTAGTTACTTACTTACTTAGTTACTTACTTACTTAGCTACTTAGTTACTTAGTTAGTTACTTAGTTAGCTACTTAGCTAGTTAGTAAGTTTTGTTAGTTAGTTATTTATTTAGTTAGTAAGTAACTTAGTGACTTAGTTACTTAGCTAGTTAGTTAGGTTAGTTAGTTAAGTTATTTCGTCAACATATCATCCTCATTGTACATCAGACCATTAGTCCACAAGTCCTCATCAGTATCTCCCTCAGAGTGTAGCGGATGACGACTCCAGGTCTGTGGTAATTGACTATTCCTTCTATGACCTGTCGTACGGCGCTCTAGTCAAGCTTGATCCCGTTAGACTTATTTTTCTGGCAGTCTGGTCAAGCTGCTGAATCACACCTATATTTTGCGTCATTTACTTTGCTTGCCTTCCCGAGGACATCTATAATGTCAGTCTGGTCCATTGATGGTCCACTGCACTATGCAGCCCACCCGGAAAGCCTGGCGTTTGTTTACTTTTACACCAGCGTGCCCTGGCACAAAAATGAAACATATATTAGTCAGTCTTGACGTCATCTGAGATTCAAGCTATTGCCTTCTAGCCCTGCCCATCTCAAGCATCCTCAGCATACTTCTGGAGTTGCTGAGAAAACAAGCAAGAGTGTAAGTCTATTTCTCCAGCTCGCATTTGCTTTTGTACGCTCCGATAATGTAACATTAAAATAAATGTGTTGATAAATGGGTTCTCTTTAAAATGTAGTTGTTGCTTCTCTTCCACCGCAAAGAAAAGAGGAAACCCAACTCACAGTCTTCATACATGACTGATCCGGGTTTGTCTGTAAGGAATCACTTTCATTGTTTGCGGTTACCTCAACAATTCAGTCATCTCGCACTGATCGCCCTGTGCACGAACTCCTAGGGAGGATCCACATGTTATTGTACCAGAGCCACACATACTTGCTTGCTTGTGTTCGCTGGCTGTGAACTCCAGCGTGAAGTCATTGTCGTGTGACAACACCGGCCTTGTTCTCGGTGGTTGTCAACATATTTTAATTGGGGTTCGTTATTACCTTCTGTCTTCCCTCTTACTAGATCGTCCCCAGGACGGTTCACGGATGACACTACCCACACGAAGACTGTTTGTACATGAAGACACTTAACTGACTATAAGAGAACAACCTTATAAAAGGCGAATCTAGAATCTTTATTGGAGATTCCGACTCGAACACACAGATGAACAAACCAACAGACAGACATACAGCAATGAACATTCAATTGGGTGAGAGTAGTCTGCTTAACATTCTCATCATCCCACATATGTATGTCAGTGTAGTATCGAGTATCAGTGTGTAGATCGAGGTGGTAAGACACATTCACCTGATCCTGTTCAGAATGTGTCCAAGTAAAGTTCAACAGCCACTAGTCACTTGGCTTTTAGCACAATCGAAAGTCACAGCACACCGCCACAGAAAATAGGCAGCCGCCCTCAGGATACAACCCCGGATACAGCACACAGCAAAGGGCACTCGCCCAAAGCAACATCAAAGGGATTTCTGTAAGCAAGAACAGGCCAGGTGTACCCATCCATCACACCCTTGCATATTACACACTATATCAACAGGCATCCACACTAACATCCAATTTATTGTGGCCAGTTCCTCCAGCTTAGACCACAATAGTATTATGTCTGACCTTCCAGACATGTCTCACCGATGGGTTAAGTTACGACTCCTGGTAATCTCAACGTAAGTTAGTAGCTTTCCAGCCACAAGTCTCATACCTAATTGATAGTAGATATGATGAAAGGTTCCATTCATGAGGATGGCAGAAATCCATACCTCCTATGAAAATCATCAAGTGTTATGGTCTGGATCATCCTTCCTAATCACCATTTTGTCCCATCAGGAAAGTAGATAAGCCTATCAGGATACCTCAGGTCAGTACTCCATTACACCTCCAAGGTTAATGGAAGATACTCAAGCTACATTGATAACTAACATGAAATACTGAATTAAAGACCAGACAAACAACTGAAGAGTTTGGTGTTCTTGTGTTTGTCGCTTTCCACCCTTCTGCATCGGACAACTGAATTTCTGTTGTGTGTGGGTGTATGAATATATAGACACTCATCACATGAATAAATTCCTTTGTCTGCCTACGAATTGTGTCGAATCAAACATCCCATACAATCCGGTTCCGATGAAAGTATAGAGACAATAGAGAGATAAACCCGCATGACAAAGTATTCCCTTCTCAGTAAGGGAACTGTAGAGTCACACAACACTGATGAAATATCCACGCGGTACATGAGTGGGTGTTTCCCCACCGCTATACTGGCCCACGGTTCAATCCCTAGTAGGCGTGAAGATATCTTTCCCCCTTCTGACTAAGCCCAGTTAAATATCAACAGGCCTATAGGTCGATAATAACTTCCCAGCTTATAGCCTCCTACATATTTGGGTTTCACCGTAATGAGAAACGCATGTGGTTCTCACTCGTCACATGAGTGCTTGACAAGTACTGGTTTCAACCACGCCACCTGATGCTGATTAAAACATACTAATGTCAACCTCGTCCGTTAAGGGAATCAAATTAAAGCTATGTTCAAGAGGAATTCTTCTGTCAGAACCACAATTCCCTCAAATACCCCATTATTAAGATAGGGCGTCGAATGTATTGTTAATTTGCTTCCACCAGACTGCTCCACTGAGCTGGCTAGCAAAATGCATTTCGTCGTGTCTGCTAAACACTGTCCTCAGCTTAATCTAGGTCATAGTACACACAGAGGCTTACTACACAGTTAGCATGCCTGGTCGAGACCCAACTACCAGCTGGTGTTCTCTGACCCGAGGTCAACGTCTAAGTATCGGTCAGAGCACAGGATACGGCGCAGCTGGCCGGCCTGGTCAAGAATCGACCCACAACTAAAATACAAACTATGGCCAAGCGACGCCAAGTATAAAAGTGTGTTACCTTTAAAGCTTAGGAACAACCATGCAACAGACATCGACCCGGTAGGTTCATCAAGCTCTGGGCTGTAGGTTCCCTCTGGAGCCCCAAAAGTACAACATGATACAGCTGGTCAAAGACACGGCCCCTCGTCTCAAGGAAAACAATGCCACCACTGTAGATCAATCTATAATTGCATATGAATTGCATAGATTACAGCTGGCGGACACAGCCGTGAAAGGATGGCTTTAACAACAACAACCTCCGCTGTAGAACATTCGCCGGATCCCCGTGATGTCAATTATACAGCTGCGATAGACGCGGCCTCCCTTCTTGATGACTGTCTACCGAATGGCCTCTTCGTGTCAGGTCCGGAAGAACACACTCACCGAATTTGCCGAAAACTTCCGAGCATTACCTCACGAAAGTGAAGGCAACCCAGCATTCCCCGAGTTTTAGCCGAGTGTGCGATTTACAACAGAAAAGATCTACACACACTCAAATAGTTGCGTTATGATTCTCGGGACCCGTGAAGTTCGTAACAATCCCGATACATAACATCTCAAGGACCCAGAAGACGGTCCCAACTCTTTTACTCGGAAATCCCCCTCTCACTCGCCATAAAATGTGGCCTAGCCACCGAGATGGTGTGGGGTGGAAATGGTACTGTGTTGTCCCGTCTGAGACGCACTTGCGTTTCGCGACAGTCATGTACTGATTATTTGGTTGTTTCGGGATTTGAAATTTAAATATTGAGCACAACCCACTACTGGCAACGCCGATCGTACTCTGGTATGAACCTAAGGCCTATCCACGTCAATATGGAAGCACTATACTCGAGTTTCGCTCTCGTTTGAGCTCGTCAGTAGTGCATATCCCTGACCGGATCCGGAACAGGGATATGCACTACTGACGAGCTCAAACGAGAGCGAAACTCGAGTATAGTGCTTCCATATTGACAGTCATGTATGTCGGATGAATGCATCCTATTGTCCAACATCAATGTGATGTCATACCGGACCTGAGGTTTGCGTGAGTATCCGTTGTCCCTTGTCTGGCTTATTGGTGTGCAGACTGGTGGTTCCTCGCCGTGCAGGCAAATACTCTCCGGCTTCGGAGGAATCATCGATCCTACTGATCTTAGCCAGGTCCCCGAAGGTACCTGTTGCCCAGGACGCACGGCGAGGATGTGTCAGCAGTTCTTGGCCAGTATAGATCCCGGCCCTGTTGCTTTGGAAACACCTCTGCGTCCCGCCGCAATCATACTAAATATTATTCTTTTTGTGTAGGTTTCACAAGTTACCCGCTCTGTGGCGAAGAGGTTACAAATGCAATACGTAATCTGGCATACCGCGTTCGAAACATAGCTGCGGGCTATTTGGAAGCAAACCGTCTTGCATTATGTTACATACAATGGTATGAGTGCTTGACGTTCAGAAAGCAAAGGTAAACTACTGAACGTAAACTTGCCAAGAAATCACAAACAGCCCAAAATGCTGAGGTTGACTGCGACGTCCTGTAAAGGATATGCAACAAACTTAAAAAAAAAAACACAAAAAAACTAAAAAAAACTCAGACCTAAAACTGTGATGGTAATAGACTTCACATAACCACAGCTGGTTCTGCTACGGTACTTGTTTTGTGTGTTGCCATACAACACAACCTCGGTTTTCGTCGATAATCAGTCCGAAAACAATCGGCGCCATCCTAAACCGACGAAAACCGAGACAATTCTTTCTATATGAATCAATGGAATTCTAATTAATTTGTTCTAGACAATCCAAAATACACACCAAAAACAGATTTTATAAACAATAAATATAGTGTTTAATACTGTTTTTCGGCCCCGGACTTGTCCGAACTCTCACCTCCACCATGCCTAATAACACTGTGTATGCCAGTGCGCCTCTTGAAATTTTCAGACCATCCTCTGCTGGCCTTAAATTCACTAAGTACACTATCACTCGTCCCAAGCATTTTGTTAATGAGATCGGCATACAACAGTCTGGTGTTTTGACATATGATTACCCCCGAAACAGAATCGCCATGCAACTGGTTTTGATTTATCCAAATTATTAACAACTGTTCGACTTCGTCAATTTTTTGCGTTCTCTGTTTCGTTAGCACCTTTATACCTTTCGCTACAGTAGCCATCTTCATTGTTTCCCTTTTCGCCACAATGAAACTTATCGTGGATGGGGACTTCACGTACATGCAGCTAATTTCAGCAATCATATTGCCGCTCCCGTATTTTATTATTAGCAAGTGATGCTTACACAACGAAAAACACCAAATTGACCAGAAGAACGCATGGGTCCCTTTGTTTTCGGGGAAATTAGCAGCGAGGCGATGTGAGCACGCCAACGAAATCCGAGGCGATCGACGAAAACCGAGACACATTTTTCGCAGAAAAATTATTGACGAAAACCGAAATCGACGAGAACCGAAGGCAACGAAAACCTAGGTTTTACTGTATTTCTATTAACAGTTTATGAAGGACATATTTCTGTCTGTATCCTAGGTCAATGTCGGAGGGAAACTTTGTATAGCTAGTAAATATAAAGGAAAGTAGGTCCGCCGGTACTGTATACATACTGATATGCTAGGTCTTCTGAGGTGGGGTTACCAGTGACATGTCTTGCTGCCTTTCCTTTCCAGTCTGTCTGTCTTTCTGTCTGGGTGGATGGTTTGGCGGATAGATCAATGGATGGATGGATTAATGGATTGTGGATGAATAAATGGATGGATGCAGTAAGTAATGGATGAATGAATGGATTTATGGATACACGGATGAATGAATTCATGTATGGATGGGTGGGTTAATGGATGGATGGATTTATGAAAAGATGAATTAATGGATGGATGGGTGGGTGGATGCATGCGCGCATGCATGCTATAATTTCTGTAATGTCAAACAATATTAATGGGACTGATTCGACAGTTACACACCAAATGGATCCTTAAATTATCAATAATGGACAGTAACAATCCACCGCTTTCTATCCCCCCCCCCCAAAAAAAAAAAAAAAAATAATAATAAATAAATAAATAAATAAATCACATCAGACTTGTAGATCCTGCAAAGTCCGCATTTGTAAAACACGCACACGCACACGCACACGCACACGCACACGCGCACGCGCACGCGCACGCACGCACACACACACACACACACACACACACACAAACACACACACACACACACACACACACACACACACACACACACACACAATACGAAGGCAATCTCTAACGCACAGACCAAGACAAAACATAGAAGACACACATACACATACTCACACTAAAACATTTACACACACAGACCCTCACACCACCCACACACATACAGACTCACATCCCACCACCATAAACATACCTTCTTGAGGTACTCTCTAACACTCAGACCATGACACAATATAGAAAACAGACATACAAATACTCACATACAAACATTCACACACACACACACACACATACACAGAGATCCACGCACCACCCTACCCCTCACACACACGCCACACACTAGCACACAGACTATGACAAAGCACAGAAGACACTTTATGTACCAGATGTTTTCACGTGACGACAGGTCAGCATGAACACAGTGCGGCCGTTATTCTCTCCAAGATATTGTCCAGAAAGTTCCAATACTGTATTTTGCATGTTTCCTACGTCTTATCTCACTTTCTTATCTTACAGAAAACAGACCGTTTTCTTGGCAATTTTTTCGGTATTAGTTCTTTTGAAACTTGCCTTCAGCTCGACTCGCGTTCTGCGTATGCAGGTCGACAGAACGCGCTGCCCATTAGCCAAGCCAATGCCACATGCTTCGTCGCACGAAAGCTCTCGAATGCTTCACAATTCAACCTAAGTGTCAGTGTTCAGTGAATTTGGCGGCAAAATATACTATAAAAGCATTGATAAGAGACAGAAAGCAGCTATATTTACGGCCTACTCTGGCATACGTGAAGCGGTAAAAAACAGATAAACATAAATTCAAGTGAAGTTATACTGAATGAAAGTTGTGTTAAGACAGATAAAAATATAATCAAGTGAAGGATATTAAATGAGAGTTGTGTTAATAAAATTCATACTCTTGATTTAGAGTATTGAGGTGCGATTATCAAAACATAAATACTTGAGGTTGAGCAAGAAGGATTTATTAAGAATCCTCATTCTACGAAGTTCAAATTCTTTTCATTCACAGAAAATGTATGAGAATTTCTAACGAGTTTGGAGACATTGTGTTTATTTCTTTCTACATGTGTGATTCATTAGCAAGAAGTTTCGAAAAATACATTCCGAAGAACAGTTAATCAAAGTGTTTTTCTTTCTGTTGTGGATTAACATTGATTACACATATAATCATTGATTAGACTAATGACGAGTGTTTTTCTCTATGAGATTAGACAGTGCTCCTAACAAGGTGAGTGTTTGGCATCAGTTAGATTATTCTGTAGTTATGTTGACAAATGCGTGAGCGTGGTAGGACGGTGGTTCTATGCTTGCACTCGCTGTTCGCTACGGGACGGGAACGACTGACGAACTATTCCTAGTCTAGTTTACGTTCGGTAGTTTACCATTGCTTTCTGAACGACAGACACCCATACCATTTCATAAAAAACCAACGCAAGGCGTTCTGCTGCCAAAGCACCCACAACTGTATTTCGAATGTGGTATGTGGGATTACGAACTGCATCTGTAAACCTGTCGCCACGGAACGGGCTCTGTGTACAAAGGTAAAAAATTATGACCGTTCTAACGCTACGTGTACTTCGGTCAGTTATGTTATGGGGCGTGTTTTTGTGTTTGTTTTTTACTTTCTTGAACATAATCTGTACTGGTGAGAATATGTGAGTGTCCAGAAGTCATTCGGCGTACATTAAACTGTATTTTTAGGTATTCATTTACACTTACAGAAGATATACATTGAGTGTGTGTCAGAGAGAAAGTGTGTGTGTTTGTCAGCGAGATAAAGAGATAGCGAGTAAGAGATAGAGAGAAAGAGATAGAGTGTGTATGTCAGGCAGAGGAAGAGATAGAGTGTGTGTGTGTGTGTGTGTCAGGGAGAGAGAGAGAGAGAGTGAGAGAAAGAGATAACGAGACATTGATATATGGTGTGTGTGTCAGAGAGAACGAACGAACGAACGAACGAACGAACGAACGAACGAAAGAAAGAACGAACGAACTTTATTTTAAAACGCATGGTACATTCACATGGGGAAAACAAAAACATTGTCAAATGAAAGTTGTAAACATAAACAGTGCATATTGCAATGTTGTGAGACACATCCCCCATCCACCCTCACACATCGCAGCCACCCACACAAACCTCAGCCACCCACACACCCCCACCCACCACACCCCCACCCACCACACCCCCACCCAACCACACATACCTCCACGCACTCACACAGACTCAGGCACATACATGCCGCCACCCACCCACTGATCCCCCTCCCACACACATTTCCACACCCACACATACATCCCCACCCATCCCATAACAGACTACACGCACACACCCACCCACATATTCTCCACCATCCACCCACACACCCGCAACCACCCAGCAAAACACACATCACAAAAACACACACACATACCCCCGTCAACCTACACATCCCCCACCTATACACACATCCCCACCCACAAACACATCTCCCCACCTGCCAACACATATCCCCCACCCATAAACACCCAAAAAACACACACCTCCCACCCACACTCACCCCACCACCTACATATACGCCACCCACACACATCCGCCGCTCACACACATCTTCCCACAAACACACACATACCCCAACCATACACCCATTTCTCACACATCCACCCACTCACGTACTCATCCATCAACCACTCACACCCACACATCACTCACCCACCCGCCCACCAACACAAGCATCTATCATCTACCCTCCCACCCACACCCCAACCACCCAGCCAAACACACATCCCCCATCCTCACATACATCCATCATCCACCTGCACATCCCACACCTCCCCCACCTCTCACACATCGCCCCTCCCACACAAAACTCTACCCATAAACACATTCCCCACACACACACACATCCCCCACATGCATTCCTCATACACATCCCCGCCCACACATCTCTCACCCACTCACACATCTCCCCACCCACCCACACTACCCCCACCTACAAACATCCTCACCACCCACACATACATCCTCCACCCACTCACACTTACCCCATCCACACTCACACACTCCCACCCACACAGACATATCCCATTCACAGACCCCCCCCCCCCCCCCACACACACACTCATCACCCACACCCATTACACACCCATCCCCCATTCCACACAATCCCAGCACACCCATTCACCCATCCAAATACACATTCCCTACCCATACCCCCAACCCACCAACACCCACATACTTCCAATAATCCTCCCAAATATCCACAGCAACACACATCCCCCACCGACTAAACATTCCTTCATCCATCCACACATCACCCATCAACCCATATACATTCCCCACATACAACCCCTCCACACATACATTCCCCACACCCATCCCTCACATACACACCCACACAAACATCCTCACATCTACACACATACATGATCACTGAAACTAAAAAGAACAAACTCCCACACTTTACACACAGTTGAGACACTGATGATTGTCGTGAGCATTCTCGCAAAAATTGTAAGAAGTGGAGAAAAAATTGTACATATACATTGTGTAGCGTAAAAATTAGTGATGCAATTCAACTCTCTCTCTCTCTCTCTCTCTCTCTCTCTCTCTCTCTCTCTCTCTCTCTCTCTCTCTCTCTCTCTCTCTCTCTCACTAACTCTCTCACTCACATATTATATTATACATGATAAAATCAAGTGGCATACAACATGATAATATGAAAGATGAGAATACAGAGAAAAAAAAATATGGAATGGCATGTTACAGGACAATCAAGAGGCATACAAAATGATACCTCGTAATATGAAAGATGAGAATGCATAAAAAATATGGAATAGTATAGGAATAGTATTAAATTCAATTGGCAGTAAAAATGCTAATATTAAAGATGAAGATACAGAAAAAAAATATGGCATAATGATTTGCTTGCGCTCATCTCTCTCTCTCTCTCTCTCTCTCTCTCTCTCTCTCTCTCTCTCTCTCTCTCTCTCTCTCTCTCTCTCTCTCTCCTCTCTCTCTCCCTCTCTCTCTCACTCTCTCTCTCCCTCTCTCTCACTCTCTCTCCCTCTCTCTCTCACTCTCTCTCTCACTCTCTCTCTCCCTCTCTCCCTCTTTCTCTCCCTCTCTCTCTCACTCTCTCTCTCCCTCTCTCTCTCTCTCTATTAATTTTCTTTCACGCTTACTGGCACACTAACACTCTCATTGTCTCATTCTCTTTCTCTCTCCCACTTACTATTTCTCTCTCTCATGCTTATACGCACTCGCTCTCACATTCGCCATCACTTACACAGACATACTCACATATTCCCTCTCACTCAATCTCTCACTCAACCTCCCACTTACACTCACACTCACACTCTTTCTCTCTCTCTCTCTCTCTCTCTCTCTCTCTCTCTCTCTCTCTTTCTCTCTCTCTCTCCCTCTCTCTCTCTCTCACTCACTCTTTCACCCTCTTAATCACACTAAATAACTCTCTTATTCGTAAACACAGACAAGCAAACAGACACACACACTAACTCACTCTCACTCATTCACCAGAGAGGGAGAGAGAGCGTGTCAGTGAGAGAGAGAGAGGGGGGAGAGGGATAGAAAGGGAAAGAAATAGAGACGGAGTGAGAGAGAGAGAGAGAGAGAGAGAGAGAGAGAGAGAGAGAGAGAGAGAGAGAGAGAGAGAGAGAGAGAGAGAGAGAGAGAGAGAGAGGGAGGAAAGCTCGACAGAGAGCAAGAGATGAGTACATACAAGAAAACACTTTTGACAACAGAGTTACATGACAAAAGACACCACAAACTGATGAAATCGAAATCATCACTGAAAATCCTGTCGTTGCCTACTGATGGAACAAAGTCTTCTAGGATGCTCCTCCAGCAATGCGCCGTGGTGATACTTTGCTGTTCGAAAGGAACGCCAAGTACAACATTTCCTTTAGAGAAGCAAGGGCATCATTTGGAAACGCCATTTCTAATCCGGGACACTCATTAGCATATAGGTGCTCATAGTGGCCCAAAGAGTTCCCCAATTGTCATATATGCGTAATAGCGCAGTGGTTAGCATGCTAGCCGTTCAGCCACGTGGTCATGTTTCGAATACAGATTGTGGCGAGATGTATTAAATTAACCGAGACTTACAT
>OY992877.1:19327567-19470067 GCA_963921405.1 Cepaea hortensis | reverse complement strand
AGTCAGTGCCAGCATGCAAAGATCGGCAAGGACTTCAGGAGGCCTAAAACTAACAGAAAATGCGCCAACTGCCACGGCGCCAGGCACTTCGGCTGCCCCTGCCATCAAGACAGCAAGGAAGCTATGAAGATCGCCATCAAAACTAACCTGTCCTAATAAGAGGCTAGGAGGCAGTACGAGGCCACCAATCGACTCACAAAAAACGAAAAATCGCAACTTGAAGGCCAACTGAAGGACCTGCGATCAAGCTCAACAGCATGGAGGAAGAAAAAGAAAAGACGCAAGAGACTTAGATAATAGCCGCTCAGCGCATCCTGGACAAAACGAAGCAAGTTCAGCAGAAGATTTAGCAGGATGTCGCTCGAATGGCTGCCATAAAGGCTGATACAGAAGAAAGACTATCAAGTATGGAAGTAGACAAAGACAAGACGCAGGAAGCACAGATATCGGCCGTTCAGTGCATCCTGGACGAAATGAAGCAAGTTCAGCAGAAGATAGAGCAGGATGTCGCTCTAATGGCTGCCATAAAGGCTGAGACAGAAGAAAGACTATCAAGTATGGAAGTAGACAAAGACAAGACGCAGGAAGCACAGATATCGGCCGTTCAGTGCATCCTGGACGAAATGAAGCAAGTTCAGCAGAAGATAGAGCAGGATGTCGCTCGAATGGCTGCCATAAAGGCTGAGAATGAAGAACAGCTATTAAAAATACAAGATATGAAAGAAAGGACATCAGATACTCTACAAGAGATATTAGCACTGCTCAGTACCCTTACAGCCACGCCCGAACCAGAAGATGCAAGAACACAGACAGAAGAAGAAGCAGCAGAGGAAGGACGTTTTCGCTCACCATCAAGATCCGACTGGCGAACACCGAGTAGATTCGAAGGCAACCCATGACGGGGTAGTATGAGGAACACCAGGAGAGACGACAACTGGTAAAGCTCCCTGAAGGAAACGGCACCACAAGAAGGGGTGGGGCCACAATTACTCCGGGCCTCAACAATTGCGCGACTCTGTCCAGACATGAAAATCCTCATCAAGAAAGTAACGAACGCAATCAACCCAACAGAAGCCTTGAAGCTGACAACAAGCAGCCCAAAGTACGAAAGACAAACTACAAGCTACACCATAAACACCCCTACATAGCCAAGTCGAAAACTCGAAGGCTGAAAGGGGATACTCGTACCAAACGTGTGTTCGTTAACTTTTTCGCGTAGGGGATGGATTTATTCATCTCTTGCGTGTAATTGGTGTGCCAGGATGTAAAACCAGGAGTTTATACTCAAGATCTGCGCGGGTGCTACGGAGTTCGTGCATCGAGCGAAGCCTTCCTTGAGTGAATTTTCAGCAGCGTGTGTGGTTCTCAGCAGTCTGTGTTTACGTTTTTTTCAACATGGCGGAACAACGTGTGTTTTCCGAGGGTTCAGCAGTCAACATAACGAAGCGGCGTGGTAGCCGCGCAGGGAGGAAGAAACAAGGTAAGCGCGGTGGTTTGAGGCGTTTTAGACTCAAGTGTCACCGTCTAGGACTCAGGAACATCCGTATTCTATATTGGAACTGTGCCAGTGTAAAACAACGGGGCTCTATTTTAGAAACCCTAGTTTACAGGAACGACATTGTAGCACTCCAGGAGACGAGACTGGGCGATCAGCCACTCCGAATTGCCGGCTTCAAATGTTTCTACAACAGACGACATCTGGGAACGGCGATTCTCGTTCGCGACAGCATGGTGGCGTCAGAGCTAGACATGTCCAGTTGGGACAGTGACGATATACAAATACAGGCGGTGAGAGTTCATTCCAGTATACCATTCGTGTTGGTTAATGTTTATGCCCGCAATGCGAGTGTGGACGCACAGAAGTGGCAGTGCTTAAGTGGCATATTAGGCCACGAGAGGAATGTTATTTTCTGTGGTGACTTCAACGCTAAAGGCAGATCATGGGGAAACACTTCCTCCAATACACAAGGGGAGGAGCTCGAGACTGCATTGGAAACCATCGACCTGGTTTGTATCAACAGTGGCTGTGTCACCAGGACAGCAAGCCGTCCAGGCGATGAGGACAGTGCTATTGATCTGGCGCTAGTTTCACCTTTACTCACTACAGTGTGTAGATGGGGTGTCCTAGGACACCATGGCAGCGACCACCACCCTTGCAGCATATTGGTGGAGAAAGGCAGAACCAGGCAGCACAAGCTAAAGGTAAAGACGTTCCAGTATGACAGTACAGGGCAAGATGTGGTGAGTAAAATAAGACGTGACAAGCGCAGAACGTTTCAGGGCAGGAAAAAAAGCTGGGAGCAGCCACCGTGGTGGAGTTTCGAGGTGGATAAGGCTTGGGTGGATAAGCGTAGTGCTGTAAGGAGATGGCAAAATGCCAAGAAGAACAGAGCTGGTCATCCTAGTCCCTGCTTGCACTTAGAAAGAGAGATGCACACAAAAGTAAGCTATTTCAAAAAACTGGTCACGGTGGTTAAAAGGGAAAAATGGGCAGAGGTGTGTCAAAGGGTAAGCACAGACAAGTCACTGAAATTGTTCTGGCGACTACATAAAAGCATGAGTGGTGTAGTCAAGAATAAGAGCATTTCTGACTTCCAAGGTGCTGACCTCATCTGGCAGAGGACTGACGAGGACAAGGGCAAAGCCCTCTTTGAACGCTACCTTGAGCAGAGCAACCAGACAGACATGGGAGGTCGAAATCTGGCCAAGGAGGTCACCTCAGACAGATGCAAGGCCCAGAACACTTCGGATGAAGACACAGTGACAGTGAAAGAAATCAAGGCTGTGCTTCGACGATCAAAAAACAGTGCTCCAGGTCCTGATGGCATAAGATACGACGACATAAATAGGTGTACCGACAATGAGCTAGAGAAACTAGCAGACATGTACAACAACAGTATAGGGAGTGCTAGCATCAAGGAGGAATGGTTACACAGCTATCTGATTCCCTTGCCGAAGCCTGACAAAGACCACACAAAAATTCAGGGATATCGAATTATAACCATGCAGAATACAATAGGCAAGCTGCTGGATAAGGTAATTGCCAGGAAAATATCAAGCCAACTAGAGAGGCAAGGTGTTTTCCCACCCACCCTGGGTGGGTACCGTCCAAAAAGAGAAACCTGGACCAATGCAGCAGTCTTTGCCCAGGATGTCTATGAAGGTTTCCACTCAGGCACTGAAACCGTTGCTGCAGCGATTGATCTTGAGGACGCATACAACAGAGTACCACTGGATTTTTTAATGTTTCAGCTTCTTGAACTAAACGTAAGTCCATTCCTCCTTAGTTGGATCGCTGCAGCCCTCTTCCAACGGAAAGTAGTTTTTAGATGTGGCAGTTGGACTTCGGAACCAACAACAATATATCCTGGCCTACCACAGGGATCACCATTATCTCCGGTACTGTTCAACGCCTACACAGTGAGAATCACCAGTGAGCAGATCACTGGACCTGGCAGGACATTGTCATATGCCGATGATGTTTTAGTGTATCGTCAGGGTAAGGATAGAGAGGAGGTTGCTGGGGAACTACAAACCGAACTCAATCGCATAAGTACTTGGTGTGATGAAGCTGGGGCAATGGTCAACCCAACAAAGGCAACAGTGACTTGGTTCTCGTTGAATAATCATATTGTCAACAATCCAACACCAACTGTAATGCTGTGTTCAGAGACGGTGGAAAGAACGCAGGCAATGAATTACCTGGGGATACGGTTTGATCGAAGCCTTGCTTATAATGTGCACATAGACCAGGTGATAACAAAGGCCAAGCGGGGTTTGGCAGCGATGCGGGTGATGGCGGCAGCAAACTGTGAGCAGCGCCATCTATGTCTTCTGTACGAGGGGCTGGTCATGTCTGTTTTGGAGTATGCAATGGCAATCTTGACTCTCAGCCATAAGCAGATAGAAAGGATGGAAAGGATACAGAATGAAGCTATGCGCATTATTCTTGGATGTACAAGAGATACAGCATGCAGGGCGATGCGCTACCTTCTTGATTTTCCAACCATTGAAGAGAGAATACAAGTTTGCAGGGCACGCGCCTACCTCAGAATTAACGCAAACACACAACATCCACTGCATAGTGAAATTAGGAAGGTGAAGGGCAGCAGGTTAAAAAGAGGACGGTCGTGGATGGGTCAAGCCGAAGACATTCTTCAACAGGTGTGTTCACTTGAGGACTTAGAACCTGGCGAGGAGTGGGTGCAAGTGCCAACAGACTTCTGCACATCCTTTTCAGTTTGCATCCAACTAGATAGAAAATGCAGACAAGAAAATCCGGCTGCTGTTGAGGCTGAAGTACAAGCGTTGATTTTCGAGAATTCGCTAGACGGTGACGCGGTCATCTACACAGATGGGTCGGTCGTCCGACATGTGAGAAGCTCATGGGCCTTTACAGCTCGGGCCGGAGGGAGAATTGTGAAGGAGGACTCTGGTGCTTTCACTGAAACCACAAGTAGCCTGACCATGGAAGTCATGGCAGTAAGTAAAGCAATAACATGGCTCGAGACACAGACATTCACCAGGGCTTGTTTCCTTAGCGACTCAATGAACATGATCAAGAGGATAGAGGAGGGGTCGATCCGAAGAGAATGGTTGCTGCCTCTGAAGCGGTCTCGGCTGGCAAAGATTAGTTTCATCTTCGTGCCAGGGCATGCGGGAGTACAAGGAAATGAGCGGGCTGACAAGCTCGCAGGTGAGGCTACTGTGGAGGGCGGACGCGCCATGGACCAGGCTGACATTCTGAATGCTCTACGTGATGTGAGACTTTTGCGAGAACCAAGTGATGACTGTGAATCTACAACAATGGCCAGACTGCTAGAGCATCAAATTAAAAGAGGTGTGGCCAAACAAGAACACTACGCAGGAAGCCAAAGAAGATTGATAAACCAACACAGAACTGGCGTCGTTAGCCGCTACACGCTGCGGGATTTGCTGAGGAGGGGATCCGAGCACTTATGGACTGAATGGTTCGATGTGCAGCGAGGATGATCTGTCGACTAACTAACTAACTAACTCGTACCAAAAATTGGATTGGATTGGATTGGCAACTTGCCGTCTAGACAGACGATAGTTTGTGCTTCAAAAAGGCGTAATAACTGCAACCCATGGTGTGTGTGTGTGTGTGTGTGTGTGTGTGTGTGTGAGAGAGTGTGTGTGTGGTGTGCGAGTGCGTGCGTGCGTGCGTGTGTGTGCGTGTGTGTGTGTGTCACATCCCAGTGGCAGTATCTGCAATGGGACTTGAGTGACCTTGACATGTGAGGGGCCTGTCTTGATCTGACTATCTCGGGGTGCAGTTACAGTGGCATGCCTCGGTTAGGGGATGCAACAAACCTTTGTCCATTCTCTGGCTCCAATTGTTATCACCAGGTCAACCTTATACAAGCTCAGTTACGGTCGCGGTTACCAAATGCTCGCGGGGGAGGGCAGTGGTAAGTGTGCTGGCAGAAACTGTTGGTAAGCTACAGACGACGGAAGCTGCGGCAGCAGAATGGTTAGCCAGCTTATTGGATGACCCCTTGGTCAAAGTTCGAACTCTCATCCTAGTGGAATGAAAAAACAAACAAACACATTGACCTGGGCTTCCCGGTCAAACCATCCTGAAATGTTGCATGTCCATTGCAGGACGTTGCTATCAACCCCAACCTCAGGTTAGTTTTATAAGCAATTTTACGTTCAGTAGTTTGCCATTGTTTTCTGAACAAGAAGTCAATTTTAAGTTCAACTGACGGGTTTAGGAAACTATCCAACTACTCGCCGTCGGAACATCGGATGTTTAAGAGCGAGCAGTCTATCCATTCAGCCACGTGAAAAAGCACCTTGAAATGTCTTGGGAAGTAAAGGCAAGGAACATAAAATTGATGTAGTGCGAAATATTTAATACAAATATGTCGCTTGCATCATGTGTCCAAGGGTTACAGAGTCTAAAGTGGGTACCAGTGAATGTCTTGGGAAACAAAGGCGGCTGGCGTAAAACAGAACACATCACAGAGCACATCACAGAACACATCACAGAGCACATCGTAGAGCACATCACAGAACACATCACAGAAAAATCACAGAGCACATCACAGAGCATATCACAGAACACATCGCAGAGCACATCACAGAGCACATCACAGAACACATCACAGAACACATCACATTGCACATCACAGAGAAATCACAGAACACATACCAGAGCACATCACTGAACACATCACAGAGCACATCACTGAACACAACACAGAGCACATCGTAGAGCACATTACAAAGCACATCACAGAGCACATCACAGAGCACATCACAGAGAACATCACAGAGTACATCACAGAACACATCACAGAGCACATCACAGAACACATCACAGAGCACATTACACGGCACACCACAGAGAAATCACAGAGCACATCACAGAGCACATCACAGGACACATCACATCACAGAGTACATCACAGAACACATCACAGAGAACATCACAGAACACATCACAGAGTACATCACAGAACACATCACAGAGCACATCACAGAACACATCACAGAACACATCACAGAACACATCACAGAGCACATCGCAGAACACATCACAGAGCACATCACAGAGTACATCACAGAACACATCACAGAGCACATCACAAAACACATCACAGAGCACATCACAAAACACATCACAGAACACATCACAGAACACATCACAGAGTGCATCACAGAACACATCACATAACACATCACAGAGTACATCACAGAACACATCACAGAGCACATCACAGAGCACATCACAGAGTACATCACAGAACACATCACAGAGCACATCACAGAGTACATCACAGAGTACATCACAGAACACATCACAGAGCACATCACAGAGCACATACCATAGCACATCACAGAACACATCACAGAGCACATCACAGAACACATCACAGAACACATCACAGAGCACATCACAGAACACATCACAGAAAACATACCATAGCACATCACAGAACACATCACAGAGCACATCACAGAACACATCACAGAACACATCACAGAGCACATCACAGAACACATCACAGAGCACATCACAGAACACATCACAGAACACATCACAGAACACATCACAGAGCACATCACAGAGTACCTCACAGAACAAATACCATAGCACATCACAGAACACATCACAGAACACATCACAGAGCACACCACAGAACACATCACAGAGCACATCACAGAACACATACCATAGCACATCACAGAACACATCACAGAACACATCACAGAACACACCACAGAGCACATCACAGCGCACACCACAGAACACATCACAGAGTACATCACAGAGCACATCACAGAGCACATACCATAGCACATCACAGAACACATCACAGAACACATCACAGAACACATCACAGAGCACATCACAGAGCACATCACAGAACACATACCATAGCATATCATAGAACACATCACAGAACACACCACAGAACACATCACAGAACACATCACAGAACACATCACAGAGCACATCACAGAACACATCACAGAGTACATCACAGAGCACATCACAGAACACATCACAGAGCACATCATCCACCAAGTGCCGAATGGTGTATACAAATATAGGACTAGTACCATATCCCCAATGCACGTTGAGGTTAGTAAAAGGCTCCATTACTACTACTACACCTACTACCACTACCACTACTACTATTACTACTACACCGACGACGACTACTACTACTACTACTACTACTACTACTACTACTACTACTACTACTACTACTACTACTACTACTACTACTACTACTATATAACTAATACTACAAATATTACCCCCACCACAATATGGCCTTGAGCCTCAAGTCGTGTATAAAATACCACATTTTACTTCATAAAAGCGGCCAGCGCGAACTGTCAACATCACCCGTCGTGCATACAAATGTAGGCCAAGTACAATATCTCCCGCTTGCCAAATGACATTACACCCGCTCTTTAATCCACCCGGTTTACATTCCAATCTGGCATGTTGGGGATATCCTGTTAGGCAAGGCTATCTTCCGAAATCCAGCGTACAATAATACTGCGAGCACCAAATAGTTTAACTGTAACTTGGAGGTGTAGTCTGGCGTTGTTGCGTTTCTAAGGGAAACACGTGGGAACGGCAAATATAACGCTCGTTACTTAGTGCCAACATCACTGTGCGCAAGTAAAATAACAAATGTGCTGAATTCATCAGTATATTAAAATGAACATGTAATTCAATCTTCTTGCTTTGTATTCATTCATTCATTCATTCATTCATTCATTCATTCATTCATTCATTCATTCATTCATTCATTCAGTAGCATGTCCTATGCAGAACCTGGCTCCCGTAACAACCTTCCGGAAAACCTCTCGATCACATGCAAGATGTCACGCGTCCGATACACCCATCTGGAGATCATCCACCACTCCTGCACCCATATTCTCCTTGGTTTTCCTCTTCCTCTCTTTCCAGGCGTATAACCCTCCATTATTGTTCTCGCCAAACTTTCGTGACGTTTCAAGTGACCAAAATATTTCACTTTTCTTTGTTTTATCGCCTTTAATAGCCAACCTTCTTCAATATCCAGCACTTGAAATATGGATGCTTTTATTCTTTTCTTTACCCAAGATATTCTTAGAACTCTTCTATAACATTTATATTCAAAGGCATTTATGCGCTGATCAGCTTGTTTAGTATGTGTCCAGGTCTTACAGGCATAATTTTCAATTGGAAAGATGCATGCTCTCAAAAATCTGCTTGCTTGCTTGTGATCGCTTGCTGTGAACTCCAGCTTGAAGTCCTGTATGTCGGATGAAGACATCCTGTTGTCCAAAATCAGTGTGATGTTATACAGGACCTGAGGTTTGCGTGAGTATCCGTTGTCCCATGTCTGGCTTATTGGTGTGCAGACTGGTGGTTCCTCGCCGTACAGGCAGACACTCTCCGACTTCGGAGGATCTCAAAAATCTATTTTTTGAAGTTCTATCTGTCCCACTCCTAATTTATTCAGTTTTAGTTTTTGAAGAGCAATTGATAGTCGTCTTTCATTATGTCACCGTTGTTGGTAATCAATGACCCAAAATATTCAAAATTTTCCACCACTTCCAATCTTTCCCATTAACATATATGTCTTTCTCCATACGTGTTTTATCTGCATGCATTGTCTTTGTGTTTGCTATGTTAAGATATAAGTTGTGATTTTCACTATTCAATTAGACTGAGGATATAAGGTTTCCTATACAATTCTGTGTTGTAGATATCAATACTGTATCATCAGCATACTGAATCTCTGGTATGTCATGACCACGATATTTAGGGCATCATATAAGCTCCCTGTTTATATCATCTCTTACATTTCTCATTATATTTTCGGCGTAAAGGTTAAACAAATAGGGGGATAGCACACATCCCTGACGGACTCCTTGCTTGATGTCAAACCAATCTGATGTCTCGCCATCTATTCTAACCGCTGCTTGTTGGTCTAAACAGAGCATTTTTATGTGATGGAAAGCCCATATTTCTCATAATTTCCCAAAGTTTCTGATGGTGTACACAGTCAAATGCTATTGAATAATTCACAAAACATGAGAATAAGTATACATAAAATTCGCGGCACTTCTCTATTATTAAACGCATGTTGAGAATGTGATCTCTTGTTCCTCTTCCTTGTCTAAATCCAGCTTGAACCACGTAAAGTTTTTCTTCCATTTTTTACAAAGTCTTCCCATTATGATTTTTAGTAGAATTTTACTTGCATAACTTATCAGGGCATACAAAAAAGTCGCTTAAAAGTCGACAGGGTCGACTTCATAGCACCGGGTTTTATCCCATATGGCTCGGTCTCTTTCCGCAGCGCGGAAAGCGTCGCATAAAGCACGAGCTCCGTAGCTCTAGCGACAACCCACAGGAGTCTCCGAAAAATTTAACTCGTTAACCGAAGGACGCGGCTCGGAATCGAACCCACAACCTTCGGAGCCCGAGTTAAACGTCTTGACCACTTCGCCACGAAGACTCCCCCAGGGCAACAGCTCTTTAGTTGGTGCATAATTTCAGGTTGCCCTATTTTGGTAAATCAAATCAAATCAAATCAAATCAACTTTATTTTAAAAGGATTACAAATTGGGCACGCAGGCCCGTCTTACATTCGGCCCTTCCAATCACGCATCTTTCGTTCATCAAGAACATTATACATTCACATAGGAAGAAAAGTAAACATTGTGAAATGAATGTTGTAAACATAAACAAGCAAATTATCATGTTATGAGGCCCATCTCCTACCTACCCACGCATCACCCCACCCACACACACACCCACCTACACACACACACACACACACACACACACACACACACACACACACACACACACACACACACCCAGGGACACATACATACCCCACCAACCGACCCATCCCCCTCCCGCACATCCCCACCCACACACACTGTCCTCACCTGTTCCCCCAACCCAAACACACTCGTCACCGACAAACATCCCCCACCAACCCACACATCCCGCGCCCACCCACATACACATCATAACCCACACTTCCTCTCCCCATCCACACCTCCAACCACCCATCCCCCAGCCACACCTCCATCGACCACATATTCCCCACGGCACACACATCCCTCATCAACCCACACATCGCACATCCACTCACACATCCCCAAACCATACACACACATACCCACCAACTGACATCTCCCCCCCCCCCCACACACACAGACACATCTCCCTAACCACCTATACATCCCCAATCCACTCACACACACCCGCCACCCACACATGCATCCTCCACCCACCCACACATGCCCTAACCCAATCCACCACCACACACATCCCCCGCCCGCACATCACATACATCCCCTACCACGCAATATTCCCAACCCACGCATCACACACACATATCCCTCACCAACACATCCCACACCTACATACCACCACACATCCCCACCTACACACCACACATATCCACCACCCACATACCACAAATATCCCCATCCACACCCACACATATACCCTCACCCACCCCACCCACACACACACACAAATCCCCCACCCACACACACACATACCCCACCCACTCACCACACACATATCCCCAACCAACACACCACACACCTCTCCCCACCCACACACATTCCCCCGCCATCCACCAACACACACTCACTCACCCACACATCCTGAACTATGCACCCATACACCCTCACCCCCACCCCCCCCCCCCCCCCCCCAACCAAACATCTCTCGATCACAATACCCCTACCCACATACATCCTCCACCCACGCACGCATCCCACCCCGACACATACACATCCCTCACCCACCTACACATCCCTAAGCCACTCACACACCCTCACCCACACATTCCCCATCCACGCACACATCCCCCACCCACACACCCCCACCACCCACAATACTTCCCCCAACCACCACACATCCTATACTCACCCACACATATTCCCCCATCCATACACACATTTCCGCACCTATCACACACATCCCCCATACCTTACACTATCCCCCACCCACACACATATCCTCACACACACCACCACAAACATACCCTCCACCCACACACCATGGACACATCCAGATAGTTCTCTTCGAATCTTTTGACCATATACCATAAGTCCATATCTTTTTACATAATGCGTGATAGATTTGTATGCTTTCTTCCCCTCCCGCTTTAATTAGTTCAGCTGGTATCTCATCACATCCAGGTGATTTACCATTCTTCAGGTTCTTTATTGCCCATACAATTTCATCTAATGAGGGTTCAGGTTCTATCTCTGTTGTCATTTGTTCATGTATCTCACTCATATCCTCACTGTCATTCATATCATACTTTCCACTGCATTACTCCTGCCATCTTTCTAGAACTTGTCTAGATTATGCTAAGGTTTATCCGATCTTGCCACAGATAACATTCAATTGAGATTTAACATGTCTTGTGCTGTGTATAGTCCAAGCAAAAGCTCCATTTCAGAAAAAGAAAGGTGTCTTTGCAATAAGTCAGTATTGCCAAATGCCAGAAAGAGAATACTGAAACGTTTTATATATAATCTGTTCTGTTGTATCATCATCATCATCATCATCATCATCATCATCATCATCATCATCATCATCATCATCATCATCATCATCATCATCATCATCATCATCATCATCATCATCATCATCATCCAGTGCCTTGCCGGATGGCATGGGCGATCATGCCTCTCCACAAATTGCGATCTCCGACGGCATGGAACAATTCATGTGTTGACCCCATTCCGAGCCATGACACAAAACTGTCAAGAATCTTCTCCCGCTGTCTTCCTCGATCTCTCTTTCCGCAAATCTTTCCAGTGGCCAGTAAACGATGACTGTCTCTTTCTGATGTTTGTGACCACGTGTTTTAAATGTTTCAGCTAATGTATTATCCATTTACTCATTCTTTATGATATATAACTACAGTATGCACCTGACGAGTTGCAGCGAAATATGCCCGACAATAAATCGTGCAACATATTGTGTGTGGCTTCTGCGTTTAGAGAGGATTCGAACACATAACCACCGCACTGAGGTAATGAGGTAATAAAACTAAAGCCAGTAACATCATCCCTCAGTGCGATTTACCGTCTCCCACTCGGTGCTCTCACTTCTGTCCAATCTCGTTCTCCCATCAATGCCTCTCCCTTCAACACCGATTTTATTCTCCACACGTCCCTGTGGCGAATCCAGATAAGGGTTATTTCGGTAAGAGGCCCCATGTTCTCGTGTTATGTTTATCGCCATGGTCATCCCGAATGTTGGAGGCCAATCTACAGAGCCGCTCTGTGTGTTTCTACTTAACAGCTGAGACGTTTTTAAGACTTCTGGGTGTTATCCACATGAATTTTCCTATTAGTTGTGTCTGACGTCACGGAGACGCCCCACGAGCAATCTCACTCACAGATTAGACATGATATTTCTGTGTCAGGGGTGTAGATAGAGCACCTATCAATGCGACTGGTCTAGGGTTGGATTACTGTATAGTTCAGACCAGTACACTTCCGCGTTTCTCTTACTGCGAGTTTTATGGGAAACAGTAAAACAAGTCAACCGAGCGAGGACAAAATTCCACGATTCAACCAACAAGCCTGCACTCCTTTCCACTGTTTCTATTTTCCAGTTCTTACATAATTATATACCAGGTGTGCATTACGGGACATTTCCAAGGTAAAAGAAGATAATTTGGCTAACAAACTGATTACGGCTTTCTGGATGGAACTGGTAATTACTGCTGGCTGATTTAATGACAGCAGCCGAAAACAACGAGGGCCTAACATCAGTACAACATCATCATCAAGTGCCTTGCCGGTTGGCGTGGCCGATCATGCTTCTCCACAAATTGCGATCTTCTTGTCCTTCTCCTCCTCCTCTTCCTCCTCCTCCTCCTCCTCTTCCTCCTCCTCCTCCTCCTCCTATTCCTCCTATTCCTCCTATTCCTACGCCTACTACTACTACTACTACTACTACTACTACTACTACTACTACTACTACTACTACTACTACTACTACTACTACTACTACTACTACTACTACTACTACTACTACTACTACTAATACAACAACAACAACAACAACTACTACTAATACTACTACTACTACTACTACTACTACTACTACTACTACTACTACTACTACTACTACTACTACTACTACTACTACTACTACTACTACTATTACTACTACTACTACTACTACTAATACAACAACAACAACTACTACTACTACTACTACTACTACTACTACTACTACTACTACTACTACTACTACTACTACTACTACTACTACTACTACTACTACTACTACTACTACTACTACTAATGCTGCTGCTACTGCTGTTATTACTACATATCCGTTTCTTGTGTGCTCGTCCTCATCGCCCCCTTCGTTCTTCGTTTGTCGTTATCTCAATCAATCCATCAATCAGGTGCCGTCTCCGCAATGAAGGTTGGCTGCAATGGATCTCCAACAATGTCTGTCTCTCGCGCTGACTGTACATTCTGTCAGGTTGATGTTCGTCCATCTCTTGATGTAATTTTCCCACTTGTATCGTTTCCACCTCTTACTCGCTTGCTCTCAACCTTGCCCTCCAGTATGGTTATAATAGTATCATGTCTTTTAACGTGGCCGAAATATTTCACTTGCCCCCTCTTTATGTCTTTCATAAACTCTTTCTTCATCCCCAGCTTTTCTACAACCTCTGCATTTGATTGTTTTAGTTTCCATGAAATACAACATATTAGTTTGTATATCCACATCTCCATTATCTAACCATGCCCAAATTATATTCCATCAGAATCAGCGGTTATGTAATTGGACACAATTCATATCTAATCCATCTTTAAACATAACAGGTATCAGATTGTATCTTCTTCTTCTTCTTCTTCTTCTTCTTCTTCTTCTTCTTCTTCTTCTTCTTCTTCTTCTTCTTCTTCTTCTTCTTCTTCTTCTTCTTCTTCTTCTTCTTCTTCTTCTTCTTCTTCTTCTTCTTCTTCTTCTTCAGCGTTCCGAGCCATTGAGGTTCTTTGCTGCAAATACAATCCGTTTCCATTCGTCTCTCTGGTGGACCTTCTCTTGCCAGTCGTTGATTCCAAGTGCTTGTAGGTCTGTACATGTATTATCTTTCCACCGCCTTCTTGGTCTACCTCGGGGTCTACGGTCATTTATTTCCTGAGTGTAAGCGAGTTTTGTTTCCCTATTATCTTCCATTCTTTCTATATGCCCCAGCCATTGTAGTCTATTAGCCTTCATGATACCAGTGATTAGGGGGGACTTAAACAGATCATACATGTCTTTGTTACTTCTTCTTTTCCACTCTCCACTTTGTGTATCCCTAATGGTTCCAAAGATGCGTCTTAAAACTTTGTTCTCAAAGGTTTGTAACAAGGCTTCATCTCCTTTCGTTGTACTCCAGGTTTCAGAGCCATACAGCACAACTGGTCTGATCCAGTCCGATATCGAGGCTCATGTATCTGTTTCGTAACAAAGAAAGGTTTTTACAAAGGTGGGGATGTTAACCGCACGCTTCAACCCCCAACCTGGAGGAACAGGGTGTTTCTCTTTGTCTGTTCTCTACCCTTTGACCTTTCCGGCTTGGGAAGCCCTGCTGGTAGCTACGCTACCGCCGGCATAGCTCTCAGGGTCATTGAGAAACTCAAGCTCCCCCACCACGACAAGGTGGAAACACCATCGGGGGATCGTATATCTTCTAAAAATATGTCAAACAAGAAACACACAGTATTCTTGCGTAGGTGGCCGAGCGTCGAAGTACTCTAGATTCTCCCGGACTGGCTTTCGTCAATTAGTGGAGATCTGAAAATTCCAACACGGCTTGCTTTTTAATTGTTCTGTCAAGGGAGGCTTCTGGTGATTGCTTCTTTCTCCACGTTTTCTATGTGTAGCGATCAATATCATTTAATTATTGACCATGCAATTGCTGCTTCCGGTTACCACTTTGTGCAGAAATGAGGAAAGAGTATGACATTTTTTTTTTTTAAAGATTTCTTTTTTTTCAGCGTTTTGTTTTGTCTTATTTCTGTTAATTACAGAGTTTACAATTACATCAGTGTTAATTATTCTAAGACTTCATTCATTGCTCCTCGTCCTTTGTTCTGTCGTTCGGCACTTGTAACATAATATTAAAGATTAATATGAAAGGTGGTTTTCTAGAGGGGTGCGTTAGAATTGGGGTTATTTATATCTGATCCCAAGTAGATCCATCCTAAAATGGTTACCTGGATATGTTCTTGGAAGTAATGGCGGCATTATAGTATCCCCATCACCTATCAAATGCCATATCGTCTAAACTATGGAACTGGTACAATGCTCTTTATATGCCTCATGGCTTTAAAGGGGGTACTTTGGTTGATTTACTTTTTAACTTATGAGAGTTGTTGATTATTTGCCACCTGACTTCTGCTATGGTTTCTGTGACTGGCTTATTGTGTCGATTGGGGAGCATGGGTGTAGTTTTAGAAAGCACAAAACTGGTCTGCAGCTGACTGCGAACTATTCCAATATATATATAAACACATTCAATATTCCAAGTCCTTTTATCAATTGTCCAGAATGGCAACAGTGGCAGACAGTTTGAACTCTCTGTACGTCGCCACACAAGGCTAAACCTAAACTTATCGTCTGGTGCCTATGTTTGACAAGTGTGTATTCTTATTCTTCTGCGTCTTGTGCACAAATCTACGGCATTGACTTTACAATGCTTTGTCTATGTTTGGCGAACTTTAGCAATAACTTTTGGGAAAGAATTACACGCACAACCTGTCGTTTTCATACACTGAATAACATTCTTTCTCAGAACATTGAACACGCCCACTTCCCTTGCGAACAGAGAACCGGGTGTTTCCTTGAGCTGTCTTAAATTGCCCACATTCACAAACCGAGTGCACATCACCTTGTATAAAACGTCGCTAAGGTTACATATATCATCGTCCATTACCCAATATGGACAACAATCACCTTCGGCTTAATAAGCCTGTGAGGGTAAAACCATGGCAGCTGATATGTGCGGCTGACTCAATCACAGGACTTTCATTCTGAGCCGATGATGGACCCTACTATAACTTCTCCTTCAGGCTTAACGGGGTAGAGGTAACGGTAGAATCGAATTTACACATATACATTCTTGCACAATTTCATGCTTACTGCTCGAGTAGTAATATCTTCTTGTTAACAGTGAGTGGCCACTGACTTGCCCCTTGTGTTAAAAAATGATTTTAAGCATATATAATCGCCTATATTAATTTATCATTATCACAATTAATAACATATAATGACATCATAACTAATAATATATAACATATACTGTGACATTATATGAGAGTTATATAATAGTTGTGTGTGACTACATAGACAGTGATAAAGTAAGTAATCACTGGTGTAGAGTGTATTAACGTAGTAACTGGTTGGAGCGGAGTTAAAGTAATCACTGATGTAGAGTGAATCAGCATATTGTCCTCGGACAGCAAGCCTGTCATTTCTCGATCCACTACGTGAACCAACCTATAGGCCATGCTTGCAGCACGAGGAATCAGTTAAACATCTAGTGCTGCACTGTTGAAGATTAGCTGACCTGAGAGACAAACGACACCAAATACACCCTTCTAGAGAGTCAGAGGCATTTCAAGACCTACTTGCTCACAGATAACAAGATTATATCATCGCCATTACCATCATCATCATCATTATCTCTGTTAACGATATGATGGTTTTTCCAGTCCAGTACAACAGAGGAATTATAGAAGATATGGAGGGAATCAACATTGGGGGACGATGCATCAATAACAGATATGCAGATGATACAGTCTTGATTCCAGACAATGAACAGGACCTGCAAAATTTAGTAGATGCGGTTGTTGCACACAGTGAACAACTAGGATTAGAACTGAATATTAAGAAGACACAGATTATGGTCGTCACTGGGAAGATGGAAACACCACAATGTAATATACAAATAAATGGGCATATTCTTAAACAAGTGAATCGGTACAGTTATCTCGGAACAGTCATAACATCTGATGGGAGATGCCTTAATGAAGTTAGTACAAGAATTGCCATTGCGAAGGTAGCCTTTGCAAGATGAAAAACATACTAACCTACAAAAAGATATCAATCAATGTAAACGAGAAAAAGAATGTTGAAGTGCTACATAGAGCCTGTACTTTTGTATAGAAATGAAACGTGGACAATGAGCAGACTAGCTGAAAAACATCTAATTGCTGTGGAAATGTGGTTACTGAGGAAAATGAAAAGAATACCATGGACTGACAGAAAAATCAATGAACAAGTCCTTAAAGAAACAAGTGAAGATCGTAAACTGATTAGAGACATTAGACATAGACAGTCAACATTTTTTGGACATGTTATGAGAAGAAATGAATTGGAGAACTTGGTGACAGCTGGCAAGATCGAAGGGAAGAGACCAAGGGGAAGACAGAGAAATAAATGCTTGGATGGCTTGGCGACGTGGCATGATCGAGACAGAAACACGGATCTGGTGATCGAATGAGATGACAAAACATGACCGCCCACTTTTATCGGCATGGCACATGATGGATGGACAACTAGGGATTGCACCGGCCTCATAAAATGGGCACACGGAAATATTCACACATTTCTTAGAATTATCTGAGAAAGAGAGGCGGCGATGACGAGACAGGCCACTTCCGCTCCACTATTCACTGGGTTACAATATGTAATGATTTAACACCTGACACCACAATCCAAGTATCTGTTATCTGACTACCTTTGGGATGTTCAGATACGTTGTCCACGAATCCAAATGTCGGAGCGATTTACACCTTCCAATCACGCATTTTTCGTACATCAACTATCTTTTGTGCGTGGTACATTGGCATAGGGAAAAACAATTACATTGTCAAATGAATTGTTAGTTAGTTAGTTAGTCGCAGTTCCGACTTCACGGCAACGGGTCGTCCCCATATTGCTCCGTTCCTGTGCCAGTGAATATCACACAAAACGCTCCCCACTGCCCTATGTGAACAATGGAATAGACAGAAGTGTCGGCAATCCAACAACCCGCACAGGTACACTGTGCACGATGCCGCCGCCAGAATGCCAACTCAAGTCCTCCATGAAAAATACTGTTCATCGTCGATGGAAGCGGCAGTCACCAGAAAGACTTCATTGACCCGGGTGTTATCTCATATGCCTCGGTCTCTTTCCGCAGGGCGCCCCACCGAAAACACCGCACAAAGCACGAACTCCGTAGCTACAGCGACGACCCACAGGAGTCTGCTGAAAAAAGTACTCGTGAACCGAAAAGGCAAACCAGTCAATCCAGCAACAGTCGGCCGTCATCGTTCCGAACATGCAGTTCACACTAAAAACAACCGCGGACAGATGCAAAAAGCATTCCTCGCGAAATTCACAGCTTACAGTGTCGCGCCACGCACTCACTCAGTAGCAGGGCGTCGGAACCTTAGCCTCCTTAGTCGCCTCTTACGACGTGCATGGTAGGCAACAGTGTTACTATTCTTTACTCTCCCGTATGGGCCCCGGCAACACACGGGCTTGTCAAATGAATGTTGTTAACAAAATAAATTCATATAACCGCCTGGATTTTTTCACGTGGATTTCTAGTAACAAAATTTCCCCTGGTCTCTGGGTAATGAGATCTAACGCCCGTGTGTATTGTTGCGCACGTAAAAAAATCCCCTTGGCAGTTGGAAATCGAAAAAGAATAGCCTTACGGCGCTGCCCGAGCAAAATTTAGAGTTAAAAATATACCCAAAGTATTTCTGGATCCTCGCCGGTGCTACGGAGTTCGTGCACTGAGCTGAGATTCTCCGGACTCAGCCTTTAGTTAGGAGTAGAACGGAGAACTTATGGGTTACGCCCGTGTGCCGTGATGTTGATCAGTCGACTAAACTAAACTAACTAAATTAAATGCAAATAACCACGTTATGAGACCGGCGGCCAAGCAGACACACGTATACACACACAGACAGGCACACATGCATAAAACATACATACATCATACCTACATACATACTTACATCGTTTACACACTCACAGATATATGAACATAAACAAGCCCATCAGCAGAAGCCTGTTGTAGGCATGTCAAGTGTTAGGGCTATCATATTTTGTAGGCCCGAATATACGGGGAAAACTGTGGCTAGTTACTCCCTCCCGTAGCGAACGTCTAGAGCTGACATCGCACCTTGTCTCACCGTGCTAATGACATTGTCGGCGTACCCTCGTACCCGCTACACCAGCGCGCCTGCTATTTTGAAATATCGGATACTCTAAAGAAAAACGCGTACGAGGCAATCGAGGCAACACATCTGACCTTGGGACACACTATTACACCCCTCACACCGACACATTTGGACGGGGTTAAGAAAGAGACACCATTAACTTGGGGAATACACAAACATATCAATTGGGGAATACACAAACATATCAATTGGGGAATACCCTGTGGCCGCTAAGAATGCTATGATAGTTCGTAAATTAATTCACATGTATCGTTTGTCGCTCATAAACGAAGAAGAACGAAGGAGAGACTAGGGTATACACTAGACAACATAAACATTGGAAGCTATAGCTACCAACACGGGGATTCAGATCTGTCACCTGTTAATGACGACAGCACATCACAACGACTACGCCAAAAGGCGAATGGCGACAACGCCTCACGACGACAGCGTCCTACGACGACAGCGCCTCTCGACGACAGCGCCTCATTACACCAGTGGCTCACGACGACAGCGCCTCATGACACCAGTGGCTCACAACGACAGCGCCTCATGACACGAGCTGCTCACGATGACAGCGCCTCACTACGACAGCTCCTCAGGACGACAGCGCCTCGCGACGACAGCGCCTCACGACCACAGTTCCTCATGACCAAAGCGCCTCATGACACCAGCACCCCAGGATTACAGCGCCTCATGATTACAGTGCCTTCAGGAACATGTGTACTTCGACACATGGTCAAGGAGACGCAAACTAGACACCCCGAGACACTAACTAGACAACTCGTAGACACCAACTAGACACCCCTAGACACCATCTAGAACCTCTATTCAGGACGTGTAATACACACACACACACACACACACACACACACACACATCCAGATGTACACGCATAAGGGCTTGCGAACGGGGTTTGTGAGCCCATATACCCGGTTTCGAAACACAGCGGTGCTGGTTTTTTTTTTTTCGAAAATGGTATAGGAGCCAGTCGTTCAGAAATCAATAGTAAACTACTGAACGTAAAATTTGCCCAGGAATCACGAACAGCGAGAATGCTGGGGTTGGCTGCTGCGTCCTGTGAAGGACATGCAACTTAATATATATATATATGTGTGTGTGTGTGTCTGTGTGTGTGTGTGAGTGTGTATGTATGTGTGTATGTGTTATGTACCCCTAGCTCATGTAGCCATCTCCAAATTTATGAACTAAGTGGCCTCAAACAAACGGTTCTCCAATTTAAAACCGAAGCTGCCAAATGATCAAGGGCAGCAATTACAGATCCGGCGATCAATGCGTGGGCCGCCTCAGATGAGTTGAGAATCCTTGATTTAGAGAAAGTTACATGAATTCCCAAGCTTTTCCTTTCCATGTAAAATTGGGTGGAGTTCAGTATAATGTTCTCGTATTTTACTGGCGAAGACGTTACGGGCGCGGTTCGTAATCCAATATACCCGCGTTCGAAACACAGTTGCGCGCGATTTGACAGCAGATGCGTTGCGGTCGTTTTGCTTTGGTATTTAGAAAGCAATGGCAAACTACTGAACGTAAACTTGCCAAGATATCACAGCGGTAGAAATGCTGGTGTTGACTGCTATGTCCTGTAAAAAAACATGCAAAAAATTTAAAACAAAAATAAAAACTCCCATAGTGATACTTATCTTGTCTGCTTCACCCAGGCGTGAACACCCGCCGCCATCAAGTGTCAGTGTAGAAATGTATACATCTACAGATTCAATTAATCAATCAGGTGCCGTCTCCACAGTGAATATTGGCTGCAATGGATCGCCAACGCTGTCTGTCTCTCGCCTTGACTGTACATTCTGTCAGGTTCGCCCATCTCTTGATGTTATCTTCCCACTTGTATCGTTGTCTACCTCTTGCTCGCTTGCCCTCAATCTTGCCTTCCAGTATGGTTTTTATAAGAGTATCATTCTTTTGCCGGATCCCTGGCTGAGGGGAATACTCTCGTGGTTGACGTGAGTGCACGAGAATTGGAAGCGGTTCGAGTCGCACCAGTGACTTATGAGAGTATGGAGCCGGTCGCTCAGAAAGTCGTGGCGTGCTGATGAGCGTAATCTAGCCTAGGAATCAACACACAGCTGAAAGATGCTGATGTTGTCAGCAGTATCCTGAAACAGGATGGAAACGCGAAAAAAAAAATAATGTCTTTTAACGTCGCCGAAATATTTCACTTGCCTCCTCTTTATTGCTTTCATCAACTTTCTCTGTATTCCCAGTTTTTCTAGAACCTCTGCATTTGATTGTTTTTTGTTTTTTGTTTTCATGAAATACGACATATTCGTCTTTATATCCACATCTCCAGGGCTTCTATGCGACTTTCTAATTGCTTGTTCAATGTTCAGGCTTCCGCCTCATACATCAGTGTTGAATATACGTAGCATTTGACAATCCTCATTTTTAATGCGTTATTAATCTCTCTAGATGTTAATACTGATTTCATGCCGTTGAAAGCATTTTTGGCCAATCCTATTCTCTTTTTGATTTCCATTTAACTTCTGCCATCATCTGTTATTATGTCTAAGATAGAAGAAACTTGTTACTCGTTTTAGTATCTGCCCATTTACTGTGATTTTCATTGATGACCTTTCCTTTTCACTGCTAATTATCATAGTTTTTTGTTGTTGATGATGTTAATATCCACAGATTACGCTTGTATGAACAATATTATTTACTACAAGAATGCATTTGTCTGTCTAGGGAGCCGAGATAACTCAGCGGCTAGCATATTTGTCTGTCTATTGAGCCGAGATAGCACATGTGTCTGTCGGTCTGGTGGGCATGTGTTCGATTGCTGCTTGTGGAAGATTTCTTTTTTTACATTCACCAGGACTCTAATCTCTGTCCAGCCTAAAATTGGAACTTTGAAATGTTCTGAGAGATAAGACCTGCCTGTGTCATATTGACCACATAACATATCGAGTGTCTATTGTTCTATACAAAGATAAAGGCTTTCACTAACTACCAAATTCACCTCAAGGAGGGTAACAGGAGTTTGTATTGTGCTTTATTTGTGACGTCTGCAGTCTTCGTAATGACCATAATTCTCAAGATTCGCCACAAATCTCAGTAGACCCATAAGTTCATGTATCTCAAACTAATTCCGACATCAAGTATCCCTCCATGTTTATACGATCTTAAAATCTGTTTTGTTAACACATGTGCTTCCAACTAAACATTGTGACCTGCCTTCGTGAACGTAACTGGTAAATGTGATTCTTTTATAATCAACACAAATGAGGTCAGCATGGACGAATGAATCCGAGCGCTCATTCTTAAACATCAGGTGTGCTGATGCCGAGATACCCGTTCAAGCCCCACACAGGTTAGTTGGACTAAAATGTTGACTTCTCGTCCTTGACTTGGGGACGTAAATTACCGTGTATAGTGGGAAAGAACAGAAAAATCACCACGGCCTGGACAGAATGGTGCTGCAGGAAGTGACCAGAGGATCTGGCCGACACTCAGAACTCAGAGGAAAGGCCACACGGACTTATAGTCAGACTGCTACTGGCAGCATTTGTATTGGGATTCTTCGCTGGCTGTTGAAGATGAGGACGGGTATGTATGGGAATGTCTCGAGTGCTACGATGCCGGTTCTTGACTCAACTTTAGTTCAGCTTAGCCCCTCTTACTTTTGCATTCGTATTTTATATCGTTATTTATTCCCCTGGTCTTTGTCTAATTTGCCACTTAAGTAGGTGGGTGATTCTAGAAGTGAGGTTTCACCAATGGAGATTGAATACCAGCGAGTGTTAAAACGAGTCATGTCGATCAAACCTGACTTGTTACGACACATGGGTACCAACTGCAGGCACTATCAATGTCTAACCGAGATCTTATCTCCAACAAGAGAGATTGCAGCTGCCACAAAACTGCCACCAGATAGTAACAAAAACAACACGCGGTAAAGGTAAATGATCGCGAAATCAAGCTATTGTGTATGTTGTGTTCCCATAATTGATATGACCTTATTTTGGGTCAAATGAACGGATTTCAGTCATCTTTCTTGAGGTTGTTTTGTTCGTGGAGACCTGGCAGCGTAGTGGTTAGTTCAATGACCTGCGAACGCAGGTGGCGGGAGTTCATTCTAGAACAGTAGCAGAATGTTTTCCAACCTGTGACTGGGACTGACCTAATAAATTGTACGGGAAAAGATTTGCGTAGAGAAGAAACAGGCGTCAAGTGTGACCAAGTCACTCACGTGTAGCGGATTCCAAGCATGGCGGGTGCGTCTTTGCTTGATTCTTTTGGACATTGTAGTAAAGCTGGAACAGTGCCAGACTTTTTTCCAAGCAGTACCTCTGTCACCAACAATGAGGGACGCAGAGGTGTTCCCAAGGCACCAGGACTGGGTTCTATACTGGCCAAGACCTACTAACACGTCCTAGTCGTGCGTCCTGGGTAACAGGTCCCTTCGATGTCCTGGCTAAAGTTAGTAGGATCGTTGATTCCTCCGAAGCCGGAGAGTGTCTGCCTGTACGGCGAGGAACCACCAGTTTACACACCAATAAGCCAGACATGGGACAACGGATACTCACGCAAACCTGAGGTCCTGTATGACATCACACTGATGTTGGAGAACATGATGTCTTCATCCGGCATACAGGACTTCGCGCTGGAGTTCACAGCCAGCGAACACAAGCAAGCAAGAAAGCAACCAATAATGAACCATTCAAACATACCTATGCCCGTACAACGACAGATAATTAATAGCATATTCACACCAATCCAATGCTATCAATGTCCAACTTGGACATTATCCAAATCACACGCAAATCAACACCTGCGAGATGAGATGCTTAAGGAGAGCTTCCGACTTCACTATCCGAGGCCGAATAAGAAATAATGTTATCAGACAGACAGTTGTACCAACACCTTGTGCCACATATATTGATAGACAAAAGATCAGACTGTTTGGCCAAGTCGTTAGTATGGAACACCATGAACTACCAGCACTGACATACATCAAAGATCTATCTGCCTGAGAAGAAAATAAATTGACGACATCAAAGACATTGTACAATCAGCCGGAATGACACTATCCAGTGCCGCCCATTAGGCGCTGGAGTTCCAATTAGGTTAGTTTAGTTTAGTCGTTGGATCAACATCACGGCACACGGTTTAACCCATAAGTGCTCCGTTCTAAGTAACTCAAACCTGAGTCTGGAGAAACTCAGCTCAATGCACGAACTCCGTTGCATCGGCGAGGATCCTGAAATACTTTGGGTAGATTTTTAACTCGAAATTTTGCCCGAGCAGCGCCGCTGGGCTACTCTTTTTCGATTTCCAACTGCCAAGGGATATTTTACGTGCGCAACAATACACACGGGCGTCCGATCTCACTACCCAGAGAACAGGGGGAATTGTATTACTGGAAGTCCAGGTGGATTTTGTAAATAAATCCAGGTCCTCACCGGGGCCTGAACACCGCGGGCACCATACCTCGAGACCACGCAGCCCCTCGGAGTTCCAATTATTCCTTCCCACTACGCTTGACGGCAACGGTGAAAGATGATGATGATGATGACCTGGGACTAACCCAATCAATTGTGGAGGAAACATATGCGTAGAGAGGCACGTGCGACAAACAACACGAATTGCTATTTGCTAGACTATTCTTGTTAGGCGCCACACCTACACGGCCTGATTACTCCTACGCACTCACCCCCACAGTCTTCTAGCGAGGAATCAGACACTCACATACAATCGTACTTAAGTATCCTGAACTTACACATGGATCTATACTTTCTGCTTTGGATGTTTGTTTGTCGTCTGAGGTAGTTTAATGTCTAAGATTATAGGACTCAGAAATCAGACATCCTTCTCGCTGGTTTGAAATGGTCACAGGATATCGCTGGAAACCGGCGACAAGATACTTTTGACTAATGGATTAAAGCAGTCAAGCTGGAAGAAGTCTATACAGGAAGTAACTAATTGTTGTTCAGTAGTCTAAGAAACTGTAGCTTGGGTGAATCCAGGATAAAGTGCTAATTTGTTATGAACAAAGTTCATAAGTTCAACCCCTACACCTGACAGTTGTACTAAAATGTTGACTTCTCGTCCTTGACCTACGAACGTACATTTCAAGAACCTCAGAAGTCGAAGTGGGTTCGCCTGACGGCGAGGGACACTGGGAAAGCTAATCCACACACATCATTCCGTCTTGTGCAATAAATGACTATGTTTGAGTTCAAATGAAGAAAAAAAAAAGTTCGCAACTTTTTAACAGTCAGGGAATCTCCGTGGCAATGTGGTTACGCCGCTTGTCTCGCCCACCGCAGGGTGTGGGTTCGGTTTGGCCTACGTTGTTGGAATTACGAGTGCAATTGTCTCTGAAACTATTGGGGTATCGATGCTGGAGTTAGTAGTTCCTGCTTTGTTGAACGTTTTCAGGAGGCGGCTCTGCGGACAGAGAGAGAGAAAGAGAGAGAGAGAGAGAGAGAGAGAGAGAGAGAGAGAGAGAGAGAGAGAGACAGAGAGAGAGAGAGAGAGCCATATGGGATAAAACAGTGGTAATGAAGTCGATCCTCTTGCCTCTTAATCCCGCTGTTTTAACATACATCACCTGATTATGGGGTTGATGCTTATTATCTGAAATGTTAAGTTGTATTTATGTAGTGGGAAATGTCGTGTTAGAGTTGCTATCATCAGCATCATCATGTGCCATGTCGATTTTCTAAAGATTATCTAACATTTTATGTTGTGTTTGAGCTATTTATGTAGTGAAAAATGCCGAGAAGAATTATTTCATCGTTTTATTATTCTCATCCCGTCCTTATGCCTTAATGTAGTCACCAGAAGGTCTTCTCCGTGACTATATTTTGTGTGTGTACGTAGTTGTTTGCTGATGAAGGCTGATAGCCGCAACATCCTGTATGTTTCGTAATTCTATTCTGTAAAGCTGCATTACTTGGTGTTATTTTATATTGTTTACATTTCCACACCTTTACGGCAGTTCCACCAAATTGTATAGCTATTTATGTAGTAAGAAATGTCGTGTTAGAATTGCTATCATCAGCATCATGTGCTATGTCGATTTTCTACAGATTATCTAAAATGTTATGTTGTGATTGAGCTATTTATACAGTGGGGAATGTCGTGTTAGAGGTACTATTATCAGCGTCATCATATGCCAAGTCGATTGGCATGGGCGGTTCACCATCTCATACAATCACAAGTCCCTGGTTCTCTTCTGTGTTCTTGTTCTGTCTGTGCCTGGTATAGACCTCTTGGTTTTCGCCGTGCTAGCGATTGCTCTACCACAGCTCCCAGAAAAGGGCCCTTTTCTTAACGTTTTCACTAGCCAGATCTTTCATTCCCAATGGCGTTCTTCAACGAGCACTACACCACCTGGCTTGACCAAGGTTGTCCCCTGAACTGGTCAGTTCAGACCATCTCGCATCTTCTGCTAATTCCTTTGTGTTTTTCTGATTATGTTGTCTCTTCCAACCAGACCTAAAAACAAAACATCGTTGGCGAAAATCAAGGTTCTTTCTGACCCATCGAAGCACGTCAATACAAACCATCGGTACATGATAGAACGCGACCACATGTAACACAATGAACGTTGTGGTCGATGCCTACGTCAGCAAGCAAACAACAAAAACCAATCGATACAACTTCAAGAATCATTATACCAAAAAAAAAAAAAAAAAAAAAAAAAAAAAAAAAAAAAAAAAAAAAAATTATATATATATATATATATATATATATATATATATATATATATATATATATATATATATATATATATATATACTTAGCATTATTCTCTTTTAAACAGGTGATTATAGTGATTTCCGTGTAGTTGTAGCGATGGCTGTTTGTTGTTTGTGTGATTTTGAAGGTTTTGGCCGCAACGCCCATTCATTTAATGTATTTTTAAAGCTTTACTGCAGTTCCAGTAAAGCCAGTAAATGGTGGTGATATAGATACAGACTTTCAGTAGATGATAGTGATGATGGTGGTTATGTAGATGTACCTTCAGTATATGAATGTGGTGATTGTGGTTATGTAGATACATACCTTCAGTAGATGATTGTGGTGATTGTGATCATGTAGATATATATCTTCAGTAGATGATTGTGGTGACGGTGCTTATGTAGATACAAACCTTCATTAGATGATAGTGGTAATGTAGATACATACCTTCAGTAGATGATTGTGGTGATTGTGGTAATGTAGATACATACCTTCAGTAGATGATAGTGGTGATTGTGGTAATGTAGATACATACCTTCAGTAGATGGTAGTTATGCTGGTGGTTACGAAGAGACATGCCTTCAGTAGATTATAGTGTTTATATAGATACATATACTCAGTAGATCAGAGGTTCCCAAACCACGGCCCGCGGGCCACTTGTGGCCCGCCAGCTGTCAGAAAGTGGCACGCGAGGCCTCGTCTTTTAACATAACATATTTTAATGATTTCAAAAATGCACTCGAAGCGTCCAGTCAATGTGCGAAAATTTACTCTGCTCGTGGTTGTTATGCTCAGATATTATCGAATGCGCCTGTTCAGCTCGTAACGACACGTTATGAAGTTCCCATATCCCAGCCTTGTCGACCAGTCAGAATGCGGAAAGCTCCATGTTGTCATCTGTTACAACTGTTTAGCATAGTGAGTAGTATTGTGTTGAAAATAGATTTTTTTAAAAATACAAATTTACCGTTAAAGCAAATAAACATGAGTGTGGGAAATCTTAAATCAAACAATGGTAAAAGGCGAAAATGTGAAGACGTTGCTTGTCGCTTGGCCTTGCAAGTGGGTTACCAACTAACAGTATACTATAACAAGAACAAGCAATGATGTATGGACCTGATGGAAGCGGAGGAAGAGGTCGACCATGTAAATGATGGACGTGGGGAATTACACAGTCCATGGGAATATCGATACATGAAGCCCATAAGCGGGCACTCTCCCACTGTTTAAACTTCACCTCGACACCGCAAGGTTCAAGAGGAATATGAAGAGATGAGATGGTGAGTTGCTTGTCGTAAATTCAACGAAGATTGGACGGAGACATTTATGTTTATGCCTAGTAGTAAAAAAGTTTGCTTAATCTGCGGAATTTGTGTTTCTGTTACAAAAACATTTACTCTGGAACGGCACTTCACGACCACACAGTTAGACATAAATGCTCAATATCCGATCAGTTCATGTCTCTGACCAGGCAGCAGTCATTTTTCACCAAGGCTAACGAACAGAGCAAGAGTGCATATGTTGCGTCGTACGAAGTCGCTCTTCTGTTGTCTCGCAAAAAGAAGCCGTTCACCGATGCAGAAACAATAATCAAACCTTCCCGTAAATTTGCTGCTAGAATGCTTGGCGACAAAAGGTGTGAAACAAAATTTGATCAGATTCCTTTGTCCAATAATACTATGTCAAAGCGAGATGAAGAATTGGCCAACGATGTTCATCTTCAAGTAGCAGCACATATCAAAAATTGTAAATTTGTTTCATTGGCAGTGGATAATTCCACTGACATTTCTGACACAGCTCAGGTCGCAGTTTTTGTTCCAGCAATAAACGATAATTGTGAAGTCATTGAAGAACTTCTAGGACTTGAATCGATGCATGCAACTACCAAAGGGACTGGTCTGTTTGAAACTCTGAAGTTGTGTGTAGAGAAAAACAACATAGAATGGACCAAAGTGGACAGTGTATGCACCGACGGTGCACCGGCTTTGACGGGTAAAAAATCTGGATGTCTAGCATTATTGGAACAGTTTCTTGACCGTTCTATATTAAAATATCATTTTATCATTCACCAAGAAAGATATTTAAAAAAAAAAGAAAAATGTGGAAAGATATTAAATCTGAAACATGTCATGGATGTTGTTCTGAGATGTGTGAACAAAATTCAAAGAAGGCACTGAACAGACATGAGTTCAGACAGTTTCTATCAGACCTGAACAAGGAATACGGTGAGCTACTGTTACACTGTAATGTCAGATGGCTATCTAAAGGGAAAGTTCTGTCACGTTTCTGGGCACTGAAAAATAGTTATATCTGTTTCTGTTTGAAATAAATGAATTGCCTGCAGAACGGGAAAGTCTGCTGAGTGATGACTACCTTAATGACCTGGCATTTTTAGTGGACATCACGTCTCATTTAAACTCTTTAGATGCGAGGATCCAGGGAAAAGTCAAATTATTCACAAATTTGTGCGATGACATTTCTTCATTTAAAATGACACTACGACTGTTTATCGGACAACTGACTGAAAGGACTTTAGAGGCGTTTCCAAATTTGAAGACGCTTGTGGTGGAAACGATATGTGACTTGTTGCAGTTCAAAGTAAAAGTTGAAAGTCTTCTGGATATCTTTCAGTCGAGATTTCAAGAGTTCACAATAGAGGAGGATAATGTTGCCCTCTTCATAAATCCGTTCGTATTTCCTGATGCCAAGCTCTGTCAATTACAGCAAAACCTTCAGCATGAAGTAATTGATTTGAAATGTAATTCTGCACGGGGATGTACATTTCTGGATCTACCTGCTTCACCTTCAGCTGATCATATTATTTCATTCTGGCGACTATTGCTTGTCAAATAATTTGAAAACTTGCGTTCATTCGCCCAGAGATACATTTGTCGTTTTGGTTCGACTTACAGATGCGAGCAGCCATTTTCCACAATGATCGTTATTTTAAAAAAAAAAAAAAAAAAAAAAAAAAAAAAAAAGCAACATTCCTGACTCACCAACAGTAACCTAGCTGCGCTTATGACTTTGGGCACGAAAGATTTGTGTCCAGACATTGATAAACTGGCATCTGAACTAAAGTAACTGGTTATGAAGACCAGTTACAATTGTAAATTAATTACGTTAATAGCTATTTTGGAAACTGATTTAGCATTTATGTTAAATGAACTTTTGGTTTTAAACCCAAAAAAATGACCGCAGTGTAGTATTGACACTGACTGCCTTTAAAGATTTAGAATTTTTTTGACGAAAGTTAAGAAAGGTAAGAATGATATTGCACGACTTTTATAATTGTATAACGTTGTGGCCCGCTTAACTACCGAAAATAGTAGATATGGCCCTCTGCTTGAAAAACTTGGGAACCACTTCAGTAGATGATAGTGTTTATATGGGTGTATACCTTCAGTAGATGATAGTGTTTATATGGGTGTATACCTTCAGTAGATGATAGTGATTATGGTGGTTATGAAAGTAATGTTAAACGCAAGACAAGTGTATCGCATAGATTGCAAGAGGAAATAAAATGAATGAATTACAAGAGGAAATACAATTAATGAATGACTATAAATGTAGCATCTTTGCTGTGTGAATTATGATGACAGCGCGTTATGTTTCTGACACCCGGTGTGATATAGGCACATTTCTTGTAACTGTTCAGAACTATTCTGGTGACATGAGATAATGAAAGAAACGCAGGTCGCAAAGTACAACACCATGAATGGTTGAACAAGTCGGGAAATGTGAGAGGGGGGCTGATAGCCGAGGCTTTTCCAGAACACGGGACAGAGCCAAGTGCTTGCTCTTCGAGGTTAATAGTATGGTTCCAGTTTTATCAACTCACGGCTCGGGGACAATTGTTGTGAGGCATTAAATGTCGAACTCATTAGGAACATATGCATTAGTCTTTTTATAGCGCAGAAATTGTGTGGGGTGTTTGAGAACATGAACGTCATTTTCACAGCATGACAATGTATGTCATGACAAATGTGTACACATGCAATCAGGTGGTTGCACGGCCTTGGCTCACAGACGCGTACATTAGCGACCTGACATTTCTATGTGTTGCCGGTTTATTTACTACAAATACTAATCTCACGTTGTTTGAGCATGCCAGTCTGTAATAAAGCTAGCGTAGTTAATAGCTCTACATGTATTACTGGGAAATTAATGTGATGGCTTTCTCATGACTCCCTCGTTGTATAAGAGATATATAAAATTAATGAATAAAACTGGTACCATCTCCACAATGAATGTTGGCTGCGATGGATCTCCATCACTGTCTCCACTCTATTCGTACACTCTACATACATCTGTCGGTCATCTTTTCATATTATATTCTTAGTTGTATCGCTGTCTACCTCTTGCTAGCCGGCCTTCAATTCTTTTCTCTTGTATAGTTTTTACATTTCTTGCCTCTATAGACATTTTCGTTTTCATTGTTTTTGTTTCTATGAAATATAAGAAACTATCCTTGTTCAAGCGTAACAGATGCACGGCTTCATAATCCGGTGTAATAGCCTGAAGGTTTTGTTTTATTTGTAACAGCCGAAGTTTTAGCTTTTCCGTAGTCATCATCATCATGATTATCATCTGCCAATTTTACCATCAAGCATCGTAGTAACAACGTAAATTTACTTTTATTATTCTTATACACAATGCCATAATGGCGTTGGGGATAATATCTGTCTACAGCCTTCTGCCCTGCACATCGCCAGTCATTTTCTGTACTGATGTTTCTCCAAGCCATGATGTCTAACTATCCAGCTTCTTCTTTCTTGGTCTCAACCTGTCTTTCCTCCCCTACAAATGTCAATTTATGACGATATACGCCACCCCTCCCTCTTTCAATACATGCCCAAAGAGTGAGCACTGTCTTTTTTGTGATTATCGTTACCATTTCTCTATGAGAGTTAAATTCTTTCATTTCTCTGTCTATCCCTCCACGGTGTACTCGTCATTCTTCTAACTTGTCTTCAGAAAAAAAGAAAAAAAAAACAGTTGTGGAAACAGTTTGATTGCATTGCGTCGTGAGTAGAGTGGCTGTTATGTCTCCGACGTTGTGAGAAGTTTAAAATGGCAACTGTTAGCCTTAGTGAAATGCTGTGCAGCTCATTTTAAAATGCGACCGTGTATGTTAAAAGAAAGTCCCCGACAGGAACCTGCTGAGGATGCGAAATGTTGGGATAGTCCTAATTTGTCTGCCCGAATGCACGCAGGAATTGGCACAAGGGTTGTGTGGATTTAAATGTCAAGCACATTAAGAAAATATACACTGGTCTTTGTATAGCGCGTGGATTGTGTAAACGGACGTCTAATGGTGACATCTAACGCTCCTCCCATGGCGATCTTTCCTTTGTAAGGTCCAGTCATTGACCACAACATCAAGGTACCTATTTGCTGTGACACTTCTATTGACTTCTAGCTTAGAGAATATACAGTAAACTTAGTGTGATGTTGTCGGTATTACACCGGGCACTTCTAACTTAGATAATATACAGTAACTTTAGTGTGATGTTGTCGGTATTACACCGGACACTTCTAACTTAGGGAATAAACAGTAACTTTAGTGTGATGTTGTCGGTATTACACCGGGCACTTGTAACTTGGAGAATATACAGTAATTTTAGTGTGATGTTGTCGGTATTACACCGGGCACTTGTAACTTGGAGAATATACAGTAATTTTAGTGTGATGTTGTCGGTATTACACCGGGCACTTGTAACTTGGAGAATATACAGTAATTTTAGTGTGATGTTGTCGGTATTACACCGGACACTTCTAGCTTAGAGAATATACAGTAACTTTAGTGTGATGTTGTCGGTATTACACGGTGCACTTCTAACTTAGGGAATATACAGTAACTTTTGTGTGATGTTGTCGGTATTACACCGGGCACTTGTAACTTGGAGAATATACAGTAATTTTAGTGTGATGTTGTCGGTATTACACCGGACACTTCTAGCTTAGAGAATATACAGTAACTTTAGTGTGATGTTGTCGGTATTACACGGTGCACTTCTAACTTAGGGAATATACAGTAACTTTAGTGTGATATTGTCGGTATTACACCGGGCACTTCTAACTTAGGGAATATACAGTAACCTTAGTGTGATGTTGTCGGTATTACACCGGGCACTTGTAACTTGGAGAATATACAGTAATTTTAGGGTGATGGTGTCGGTATTACACCGAGCACTTGTAACTTGGAGAATATACAGTAATGTTAGTGTGATGTTGTCGGTATTACACGGTGCACTTGTAACTTAGGGAATATACAGTAACTTTAGTGTGATGTTGTCGGTATTACACCGGACACTTCTAACTTAGGGAATATACAGTAATTTTAGTGTGATGGTGTCGGTATTACACCGGGCACTTGTAACTTAGGGAATATACAGTAACTTTAGTGTGATGTTGTCGGTATTACACCGGACACTTCTAACTTAGGGAATATACAGCAACCTTAGTGTGATGTCGGTATTACACCGGGCACTTGTAACTTGGAGAATATACAGTAATTTTAGTGTGATGGTGTCGGTATTACACAGGGCACTTGTAACTTAGGGAATATACAGTAACTTTAGTGTGATGTTGTCAGTATTACATGGGGCATTTCTAACTTATACAATATACAGTAACCTTAGTGTGATGTTGTCGGTATTACACCGGACACTTGTAACTTGGAGAATATACAGTAACCTTAGTGTGATGTTGTCGGTATTACACCGCTCAATTCTAACTTGGAGAATATACAGTAATTTTAGTGTGATGGTGTCGGTATTACACCGGGCACTTGTAACTTAGGGAATATACTGTAACTTTAGTGTGATGTTGTCGGTATTACACCGGGCACTTCTAACTTGGAGAATATACAGTAATTTTAGTGTGATGGTGTCGGTATTACGCCAGGCATTTCTAACTTAGATAATATACAGTAACCTTAGTGTGATGTTGTCGGTATTACATGGGGCATTTCTAACTTATACAATATACAGTAACCTTAGTGTGATGTTGTCGGTATTACACCGGACACTTGTAACTTGGAGAATATACAGTAACCTTAGTGTGATGTTGTCGGTATTACACCGCTCAATTCTAACTTGGAGAATATACAGTAACTTTAGTGTGATGTTGTCGTTATTACACCGGGCATTTCTAATTTATAGAATATACAGTAAACTTAGTGTGATGTTGTCGGTATTACACCGGACACTTGTAACTTGGAGAATATACAGTAACCTTAGTGTGATGTTGTCGGTATTACACCGGACACTTGTAACTTGGAGAATATACAGTAACTTTAGTGTGATGTTGTCGGTAATACACCGGGCACTTCTAACTTAGAGAATATACAGTAATTTTAGTGTGATGTTGTCGGTATTACACCGGACACTTGTAACTTTGAGAATATACAGTAACCTTAGTGTGATGTTGTCGGTATTACACCGGGCACTTCTAACTTAGAGAATATACAGTAATTGTAGTGTGATGTTGTCAGTATTACACCGCTCAATTCTAACTTGGAGAATATACAGTAACCTTAGTGTGATGTTGTCGGTATTACACCTGATAACTTTACTTCCTAAGACATATTCAGGTACCAATTATAGGCTGGGTCTAGCTGTGAGCACAGGTACATTTTAACAATTCGAAATGACCCTGATGCATGTCGAACCCTAGACCACCAGGACGACAGGCAAGCGTCTACCTACTACACTACCGCAGCTTCCTGTTGTACTGATTGCAACATGATCCGTGATTGGAATTCGTAGGTTGCCAGGTTACACAGCTAATAGAGCAACTTGGGTTGTCCGGCTGACTTGATCTCTAATGATTATACCCGGAAATTTCGAGCAACGTTCACTCATTATTGTAGAAGCAGATACGGTGAAGGTGCACAGTGACATGGTTTTAAACCGGTTAAAATCCCAGAAGCCATTAACTCCCTGACAAGACAGATGAACCGAGTGCTCGGTAGCCCAACGCTTCTAAGGTTGTGGGTTCGATTCCTAACTACCTTGTTCGGTTCAGGAGTCCAGCTTGCTCGGAGACTCATGTCATCGCCGAGGAGCTACGGAGTTCGTGCTTTGTGCGATGTTTTCGGCCCGCCGCCCTGAGGAAAGAGACTGAGTCATATGGGATGAACCCGGTGCAGTAAAGACGCACTTTGCCTTTAAAACGCTGTTAAAATCGGTAGCCCAGTTGTTAGTGTAACAGGATCTGAGGAGATTTAGAATCTCTGTTACCTCCCGAGTTCTTGTCATCTTAGCTATCTCTCACTCTTTCAGAACAAACACAAACAAAGTGACACCATCTAACGGAATGTTGAGGACTATATAAGAAAGAGAAATGGACAGAATATTAAACAAGCAATCACATGAGATGAGATTGATACCTAACAACACACCAACATGATACAATTCGTGCACTACCAAATAGTCACCCCAATACGGTGTTAAAAGTATAATAAAGTAACTTTAATTGAGATAGATTCCCCGAAGACTAAGAGAAATGAAGCGAACAAGAATAAATCGCTCCCCGAAGAAATATGTTATAAGGTGAAGTTACGGTGTCGGATCATGAAGATCATCATTAGAGCAGTTGTGTGGAATAAAGGAGCTCAATGTTCGTTTGTAAGAATAACAAACTGCGAAAAGGGATCACCCGGTTGAACTTCTCCTATCAAAATTTGAAACGACTGGCATATCAGACAATACTTGTTCACACAGATCCTATCTTGTTTTCGGATGTCATTCACTGGCATGCAGGTCAAATTAATACTTTCTGGATCTCTTGGTTTGTTTTTCGGTAGGTATCCCCCTCTTGGCCGGTCTCTCTGGCTGTGGGGTTACAACACTTTCTGTCTGTAATCCCGTTTATCACGCAGAGTCTCGTAGTGGAACGAGAGCTGAGGCGGTTCGACCCCCGCTCGTGACTTGCGGGATACTGAGCTGGCCGCTCAGAAAGCAATGGCAAACTACTGAGCGTAATCTTGCCAAGAGATCAACATACAGCTGAAAGATGCTGGTGTTGACAGCTAAGTCCTGTAAAGGATATGCTAAAAAAAAAAAAAAAAATCCCCCTTTTGACAGATGTGAATTTATGCCGATAATGTACGAACATCCAAAAATAAGAAGGGGAAACCTGAAATGAAACAAAACGGAAAACATTGTGAGTTATCCTTACCATATCCACTCTTTCCACCATCTTAACACGCTTCACTATTTCCCTACTCACAACTCACACTCCTCTCTTTAGATTTCACAGACAAGATTTATATAGGATCTGCCATAACCGTAAATCATTACCACCAATACTAGATAGTTTAGTACGAATGATTTATGATGAAGAATCATGGGTTTCAATAAGAATCCTACATAGAATGGTAATTGTGACAGTACTTCCTCCCTTCCTGATCAGCCCTGCTAGACAGCAAGAACACTAGCTACCTAAGTACCACAAGAACCTAATGGTGTAGTACTCTTTAGAGTACGAATGAATCACTGAAAAACGAGAAGTAGGTTGAGAGCTTTACCAAAGAACTACAAAAAACAATGAACGTTGCGGCCAAAGCCTTCGTCAGCACAAAACAAACAAACAAAAATCGATTAAACTAATACACGATCAACACTACATGAATGTCTAAATATCAACTCATCTGTGTCCAAGCTTTAGACGGCTATCGATGACTGGAATGGAACGGATGTTGTGTAAAAGGGGTCAACTGCCTAAAGGTCAGTACAGCCGGAAACTCGGTGATTGGTTGATTCAACCGGTGAGGGAACCCGCGTTAGGGGGATCGGGGTGCGCCCAGGAGAGCGAATGGAAAAATATGGATGTGTCACTCTGAGGCGATGTAACGGGTGCAGTACGCAATTCCGCCAAGTTCGAAACGCTGCTGTGGGCAATATATGTGCAGGCCAGCAATCGTTTGCTATCAAAAGGTAGCACAAGTGACGTTAGTTCAGAACGCAATGAGAAACGACCCCATGCAAACCAACCAAGAAGTCACAGAAAGCAGAGATACTGCTGGTGGTGACTCCCACGTCCTGCGAAGGACTTACAACTGGCTATGAAGTTGACTATAAGGTAGCGGAGATGGAGGGGGGGGGGGGTTGTGGATAAGGGGCGTAGGGGATTTAAATAAAACTGTGTTGGACATTGAGGCCGTGAGGGGAAAGTGAACCCAATTGGAAGATAAGACGGTTTTCCAATGTTTTACGATCGCGTTCGTGAGATGTGCACGATTTTATCGCCGTAACACGTATGTCGGCAACCCCACAATGGTCGGAACTGTTGAAGTGTAGGGGTACCGGTTTCTTGGCACCACTGTCGATATCGGATAAATGTTGTCTAAATCTGTCCGCAAGACGAAGACCTGTCTCTCCAAGATACCTCATGTCGCAACGTGTGCAGATGATCGCATAGATGACGTTGCGACTCGTACATGAGAAACTCTCCCGGATGTGGAAAGTAGTCTTAGGGAAAGTGAGACTTGTGGTTTGAAGGACATATGGACAAGTTTTACAACGAGATCGAAGACATGCAGTTGTGCCAGGAAGAGACTGATGGGATTGTGATAGAGTGCTATGAACCAGCACATCCCTCAGGTTACGATCACGCCTGTATGCCACAAGTGGGGCTTCTGAGAAGACACCGCGAGTGGTCGAGTCTGCCTTGAGGATGGGTAGATGCCTCATGAGAATATTCTTGGCAGCAATATTATGAGGATGGTAGGTAAGTGAGAGAATAGGTCTACTATTGCGTGGTTTCGGCCTGGAAGAGAGAGCCTCGACACGACTAATAGACTGGCAGCGGTGAAGAGCTGTAGACAGAACATTCTCCGGGTAGCCTCGAAGGCGGAAGAAATCCAACATTTCGTGGGCTTTTTGACGGAAGTCGTTGTTATCATGACAAAGCCGTCGGAGACGTAGCAGTTGTGAGACAGGAATGGAATCCTTGCAAGAGGGAGGATGGGAGGAGGTGTAGAGCAGGAATGCATGTGAGGCAGTCGGTTTATAGTAAACCGTCGTGCATAGGCCAGCAGAACCTAAGGAAACTGTTATGTCTAGGAAATTAACAGCCGACGAGGAAAGAGTACGGCACGCTGCAGTGTGATGGAAAGTTCACCAAACTCCCCAAGAAAGGAGTCAAACAATTTCTTCTTGCCTGCAGATTTAGATTTCCAAGATTTCCTTATGAATGTCTATCTCTAGTAGGCTTCAGGACATTGAACAGCCCAGGAAAATTGCTAGACTAGAATCTTGAAGAAAGGATAATCTCGTTTACACCACACTGATCAACCTTTGACCGACAGTGACAGAAATTCAATGTCGTTATTCTCATCTCATTTAATCTTGTTCCTCTTGTACCTTGCAGTGTTGAGGTGAAGTATAAACAGCTGGAGGTTGCCCGTTTTTGGGCTTCATGTATCAATATTCCCATGGACTCTGTTGTCCCTCCGTGCATTGTTTACGTGGTCGGCCTCTTCCTCTGCTTCCATCTGATCTGTACATTATTGCTTGTTGTGATATACTGTTTGTTGGTAAACTAGTTACATGGTCAAACCTTTTGGCTTTATTATCAGACATAAATGAAAACAATTTTCTGACCGAGACAGCGAACTAGGATCGCAGGCTATCGACTTACCTCACTAGATCAGCAGATGTTTGTGTTAGATCAGGTGCTACTTTCAGCAATTGATAATACGTTCAGACCACAGCAACGATCATCACTTGTTGCCAACTCCAAGCAAGTGACGAATCTCGAACCTAGAAATCCCGTTAACGTCATAGTTTTTTTTCTCTATAAACAGTTTTTCTATTAAACATTTTCTTCGACTAACATTCTTTTCAATTAACATTTTTTCAAGTCTCATTTTCTCTTCATTGCTTCCATTTTTCCATGCATTTGTTCCTCTCGTCCTGTCATCACCTTCTAATGTAGTCACAGGAGTTCTCCTTGACTGTATGTTGTGTTTGTGAATGTGTTTGTTTGCTGATGAAGGCTAACCGCCGCTACGTTCTGTATGTGTCGTAACTCTGTTATGTAAAGCTGCACTACTTTGTGTCATTTTATATTGTTTACCACACTATCAGTAATAGTGCCAGAGAGGCTGTATAGAAAGGACAGACACAATGGATATTCCCTATTCTAAAATTATGGAACGAGTGTAAAAGTGTAAACTGAAAATAATCTCTCTCTCTCTCTCTCTCTCTCTCTCTCTCTCTCTCTCTCTCTCTCTCTCTCTCTCTCTCTCTCTCTCTCTCTCTCTCTCTCTCTTTCTACTGCTAGGCGACTTCAACATAGACACTAACAAATCAAACAAAACATGGGAAAACATAATAGAGTCATATAACTTCCAACAGTTAGTCAAACAAGCCACTAGAATAACAAATTCATCTGCAAGACTTATAGATCATATCTATACTACGTGTGCTGACAACATCACAGAATGTACTGTACCTATTAATGCAATGAGCGATCACTACCCAGTATGTTGCACGTGGTCGAAAAGAGGTATCAAAACTCCCAAACACAAACATATAAGTATAAAATATAGAAATTACAAAAACTTCAATCAAGATGCCTTCTTACAAGACTTGCTCAACTCATCTCTGGACTATGTTTACCAGCTTCCTGACCCAGATGATGCTCTGGACCACTGGCTGAAGACCTTTCTAAGCGTATTTGATAAACATGTTCCATTTAAGGAAGTTCGTGTTAAACATCACACTAAGCTCCCGTGGATCACACAGGAAGTAGTTGAACTTATGAGAGACCGGGACAGGGCACATAAAAAAAGAGATCTAACTATGTACCGTAGTCTGAGAAACAAAGTTCAATATGTTATTCGAAAGGAAAAGAATAACTATTTTAAGAACTTAATAATAGATAAAACCAACACTAAAGATGTATGGAAGGCAATTAATACCTTGACAAACAAACACAAATCATCACAATCGTTACCATCAAATCAGTTTACATGTGATCAATTCAGTAGTTTCTTTCAGTCTGACATAAACCAACTGAAGGCCGCAATACCAGATGTGCCTCATGACATATTTTTATTATCATCATTCTGTGAGAGCAAATGCTATGGAGACATTTCCACAAACATACCGCTAATGACGACCACTGAAGTATTTACTCATCTCAGTAGCCTAAAAAACAATAACTCATCAGGACTAGATGGAATCAGTAATCGGATCCTTCGCTATGCTGCACCGGCGATCTGCGAGTCACTAACTTTTATATACAATCAATGTCTCACCAAATGTCACTTCCCATCAGCCTTTAAAATCGCTAAAGTATATCCTCATTTAAAAGCTGGTTCATTAGACGATTGTATCATGAGTAATTATAGGCCAATTTCCATATTATCCTCTTTATCCAAACCGCTAGAAAAGCACATCCACAAAACAACACAAGAGCACTTAGTTCGCCACAAACTAATAGCTGACAGTCAGTCAGGATTTCAGCCAAAATATTCCTGCCATACGGCCCTAACAAACATGATAGAAAACTGGCATCAAAATATTAACAACTGTCAACGTCCTAGAGACCTAGGGAAATGAAACTCGGGTTCATACAGGCAACAAACTCCGTTCTGATACTATCTGATATAATTTATTCACAGTAAGCTGGCGAAGAATGGTTTTCGCAGCCAGCTACACTTGAGTACAATATCACAGGAGTTCATAACAAAGCAATCATACACATAATCATTACAACAAACTCTATCATCTATCTTATGAGTAACACTCCTAAATGCACTTGGGTTCAATCTATCAAGTCCCCCTTAAGTTAAGCCCTGTTGCTTCTTCGATGTCCAGTCGCCGTCTCCCCTCTAACGTGTCTCGATCGGACACGGGCTGTAACTCTCCTCGAGCTTCTCGTGGAACAGGTCCTGGCACGCGGTAGGCGGGTTCCACCTGTGTCCACGGAGCTGTAGGCGAACTGACCTATCCTTCTCGAAGGCTCTAGATTGTTCGAGCATTCGAGTGGGTCTCTTTAGTTCCCTTGTATTGGGGTTATACCCCTTCTCTAAATCCCTTCTATCTTTATGTCCATACCGACTCCATGTGAGACTTTGACAGGGTTTCCCCTCCCCGCTTTTATGGGTTAGTATATGGTAATTAGTCTGTACTAATTCTGTCATAGGATCACATGAAGTTGGTGTTGGTAGTTTCGTGGATGGGAACTTGGCAATCTATATACTTGCACTATTAACTCATGTATTTCCCAGTACAACAATTCAGGGCGATTGCTGAAGAGCTCCTATCTCTTCCATATTCTTAAACATGCTTATCCGACTGAAGTTCCCTGACGCTTCCAGTTGTATTTGCAACCGCGCCCTTCTCAAGTATCCATATGATACCAGGATATTAAACTCTGTATTAGAGAGTTTCAACAAGACAAATTGTCTTGGCTTATTTAAGAACACCTGCAATTCTTGTCCTGAATGTGTATTTTGATACACTTACTTCCGTATGTTTTATATGTTTTGTTTTACAATATATATATGCACTCTTGTTTTCTCCCAAGTAACTACTTATGTTCCTGTTTGCCTGTTAGTGTGTTTACTGCCTTGTTACTCGCTCTCATAAAATGTGTGTGATTTAATTGTTAGTGTTTAGTTTTATGAGTATGTCCTACCTAATGTATAAAGTGTGTGCTACATGTGTGTATGTGGTGTATAGTACATCTCTAAGCGTCACGAGCTGGAATATCCTTTGTCATGAATTACGCCATCTGTGTAACGCATGCACAGGGTATTCAAACAGTGATTCTTAGAATGACCCTATTTTTTTAACACTAAACATGTATACACAATTTTAGACAAGTGTTACATTTTACATTCACAAACGCAGACAAATTAAAATGAATACTTTCTGCGTACAATTTGTCCGCTCAGTATATCGCTCTCTTATTTAATTCATTCACTCTCTGATTCGCACACCTTTTATTCAATATAATAATTTGTTAAAATATACAAATTAAGTTGAGGTAAATGTTGTCGCCCTTAGAAAAAAGAAACTGGCGATAAGCTATATTCAAAGCGCCAAGTACTATCTGTACTGGTGATAAGAAATGGTTTATAAGTTAAATTGCAACAATTGTGTTGGAAGAAAATTTTAGCTATGAATGAAAATGTTTGTGACATATTATGATAGAAAATGTACAATTTACATGTTCACCTATTTTATGTATATAGTAAAGCACAAATGTAATACATATTTAACTAATAACGTTAAATTAATTAACTCCAACGACGATCCGTGTGTTGTCGTTCTTTGTAAAAATGTAACGATTTCCTCTGTTTGAAATGTGGTTTAAAGGTCCCACTAAATCAACCGCAACTGTTTGAAAAGGTCTTGAGGCTGTTGTGGTTGATTGAACTTCTGCAGTAGGGTTTTTCCCCTTTTTGATTAGTTTCTGACAGATGTCACAAGACTTACAATAGTTTTTTATGTGCTGGCAAAATTTAGGCCAATAAAAATGGGTCAGAATTCTGGCCCTGGTTTTCTCATAACCCATGTGACCACCGAAGGGTGAGTCGTGGGCTATATGAAGAACTTTATCACGATGTAACTGAGGTAAAACCACTTGTTGTATCGTGGTTTGATCTCTGGTATATAACCTCGTTAAAATATTGTTATTTAGTTTGAAAGTCCAAGAGGCGTTTTTTGTTAATTTTGGTTTTAACCCTACTAGTCTAAAGTACTGTGAAAGGGTTGGATCTGTTTTCTGTTCATTGATAAACTCAGTGGTGGTAATATTGGGTGAAATGATTTGTAGCGACTCGTGAAGTTGTTCGTCGTGGGTTTTGTGCGTCATTTGTCTTGTCACTACATTGGCGTATTCTGTTTGTTGTTGCACATTTGCAGGTTCACACTTTTGCTTTTCGATGGTATCCTCAATTCGAGGTTTTATGCTGATGGTGTCTTTGATATATTCAACCGCCCCTGTGTTGTACACCTCTGTGAATTCATTTGGAATTCCGTCATCGGTGGTCTCCCTTATGCTTTTGGCAGTTTGAGACATACAAATGTGTTTTTTAGTTCTGGAATCACTGCTTGATGTTTGGATGCAGTTTTTTTTTGTTCCCATTCTTTGATCTCTTCTTCAGAACAGGATCTTATGTTAGGAAGATTTCCAAGAATAATATCTGCGCAAGGATCTTCTAACACCGCGCATAGTACTTGTCCTGACACAAAAGGTGTTTGAATTTCGGCCAGTGCTAGGGGGTATCTTTTGACTGTGCCTGCGAATGTGCGACATGTCACAAAGTCGTGTGTGTAGTCTCTGTCATTAATTAAAGTCCTTTTAATTCCAACCAGAGTCGCTCCGCTATCGCGCATTATTGTACATGCTTTGTTATTCACAAACCATTTCAGAAATTTTAACTTGCCTTTTGACGCTAAGGCTGCGTTGGCCATTTCGTTGGATATAGGGATTGTATGGCCACATTCCAAGGTGGTATCCAACTGAAACTTTTTACATGTGTTACAGGTGTTATTATTGATGGAATTAATAATTTCTACCGTATTCCCTGATTCATGCTCACTTTCATTCTGGATGTCACATTCATTCAGTTCTTCGATTTCTTCATCCGTAGAAGTGTCTATTAATGCTGCATTGGCCTGCTTCATCATCTTACGCCAGTCACAACGTCCACTAAAATGCCCGTACGCTGAACAAAAGTAAAATTTGACCACTCTCTTATACGCGTTTCTTTTGTTTCTTTGTTTTTCCACCATCATTTGAAGGTGATGTGGGTATGTGGGTGATTTATCACATATTGCGTACTGTTCGTGAGTCAAATGGCAATATTGACACAGGACTGGTTTGGTAAATTTAGAGCGTTGTTTGAACCTATTCTCACCTGGTTTTGAATATTTGGTGTTTGTGACAGCTGCTGTTTCATTCTGACTCATATTTAACTGAAAAATATCGCGATTCGCTGTGAAATACGCACTACCTTTACTTTCGACTTCTTGAATAGTCTTACAATCACTTTGCCTCAGAAATTTAGAGAAAGGAGTGGGTATTGTATTCATAAACTTGTCAATTATTATTAGCTCTTTTAGTTTGTCATAGCTGTTATATGTTTTCGCTGAGGTTATCCATTTTGTACAAATATCTTGGACTGTAGACACGTAGTCTATGAACGTTTGGTTAGGTGATGGTACTAATTTTGAAAACTGTAATTGATAACCTGCTGTGTCTAGTGAAAAATGTTGTAATATTCTTTGTTTTAAATAGTCGTAATCTTTCCTCATGTCTTGTGGAATTGTTTCGATCACCTTTAAGGGCTCTAATGCTAAGTTTCTCATAAGAATAAATGCCCAATCGACTTTTGAGATGCTATGATACGCCATTAAACACTCGAAGTTCTATAAGTATGCACTTATTGAATCTCCGGAACAAAAAGGTTTGACTAAGAATTTATATTTGTTGTATTTTTGTTCCTCTTCCTTACTCCTTAATTTATTTACCGAAATTTCCAAGTTAGAATCAATTTCCATTTGTTTCAATTTTAATTGTGTTTCTAATTCTAACTTTTTTGTTTCTGCGTTTAATTGAGCTTGTTTGCTAGCAGCTTCGAGCTCCATTTGCATCTTGTCCGCCTCTATTTGCATCTTTTTCTCTTCAGCCTCTCTTTGCATCTTTTTCTCTTCAGCTTCTATTTGCATCTGTAGTCGTTTTCGTTCTCTTTCCGCTGCCCTATCTTCCCTTTCTATGTTTTCTGAATGTGTCTTTTGCGCCCATTCTGAAAGTTTATCGGCTGTATAACCTAATTTAATTCCTAATTCGAACAACTGTTCTAGTGTTCCATCCTGTAAAGTTAGCTAATGTTAAATTTTTAGAAATTAAATCCCTTTGGAAATAGTTTTGGTGTACAAAAATTGGTTATGTCCCTTAATGTTTACATTCAAACTTTCTATAGAATAAATTCAAATGGTCATGAAATTTGCATGTATATGTCATAAATAGCAATACATAGAAAAATGTTACATCAATGAAAAATGTGAGTATCGTTTATGGATTCAATAAGCATGAAATGGTACTTATCTTGTTTACTGGGATCTTTGCTGTAGAGTTGTTTGGTTTTCCGGTTCTTTACCACTGCTGGAGAATAGTTTAAATACACACAACTCTTCATGGAACAATCTGTCGTTGGAATGAAAAAGATTAGTATTTTGTCACAGTAATTGTCCAGTCATGTCAATGTTGAATTTTATAAACATAGTTTCTAAGTAACTTTCTAGAGGGACAACGATAGCTTATGAACAGATGATATTATAGTAGCTGCAAAGTTCAGACTTTGTCATGTATGAATGTTGATATATTTTACTTGGCAAAACCAAGAAATGTCGGGAAAGTGAAGATTGAGCTTGCCAAAACCGGCGTGGCCCCCAAATAGCCTGTCAACGTCCTAGAGACCTAGGGAAATGGAACTCGGGTTCATACAGGCAACAAACTCCGTTCTGATACTATCTGATATAATTTATTCACAGTAAGCTGGCGAAGAATGGTTTTCGCAGCCAGCTACACTTGAGTACAATATCACAGGAGTTCATAACAAAGCAATCATACACATAATCATTACAACAAACTCTATCATCTATCTTATGAGTAACACTCCTAAATGCACTTGGGTTCAATCTATCAAGTCCCCCTTAAGTTAAGCCCTGTTGCTTCTTCGATGTCCAGTCGCCGTCTCCCCTCTAACGTGTCTCGATCGGACACGGGCTGTAACTCTCCTCGAGCTTCTCGTGGAACAGGTCCTGGCACGCGGTAGGCGGGTTCCGCCTGTGTCCACGGAGCTGTAGGCGAACTGACCTATCCTTCTCGAAGGCTCTAGATTGTTCGAGCATTCGAGTGGGTCTCTTTAGTTCCCTTGTATTGGGGTTATACCCCTTCTCTAAATCCCTTCTATCTTTATGTCCATACCGACTCCATGTGAGACTTTGACAACAACAATACTCTATGTGGAACGATGTTTATGGACTTTAAAAAAACATTCGATATGATAGATCATACTATCCTAATTATAAAACTAGAAACAATGAAAGTAAGCTTTAATATAGTGACATTAATAAACTCATTCTTATTAGACAGAAAACAAGTAGTATCACACAATAAATCTCTATCCCAATCTATTACCATTAATATTGGAGTACCTCAGGGGTCTATACTTGGCCCTTTGTTATTTGCCATTTATATAAATGATCTTCCCTTATATCTGTCATCGTCCTGCGATCTATTTGCAGACGACTGCACAGTATATACAAACGCTATTGATCGTAATGTGCTAGAATTATCCTTGCAACAGGAAATAAATAGTGTAGTTAACTGGAGTCATGCAAACCGCATGCAAATTAACATTTCTAAAACTAAATCTATGTTAATAGGAACGAGGCAAAGACTTCACACTCTAAACTCGCAGGGAACTCTTCAGCTGCACATTGGTAGCACACCTGTAGAAAGTGTAACCGAGCACAAGACACTGGGTTTTATCATAGATCAAAATCTATCCTTTAATTCCCATGTTCATGCTCTAGTTAAACAAATAGCCAAAAAAGTATACCAACTTGCCAAAATTAAAAACTTCCTCGACGAAAACACAAGAAAGATATTCTATACTTCCCACATACAAACACATATTGATTATTGCTCCACAATCTGGGATTGATTGATTGATTGATTGATTGATTTAAGAATCGACATCACATCATTCGGGGCATTCCCATAAGTGCTCCGTCCCCATCCTCAGTAGCCAGCGAAGAGTTCCAACACTAATAGTACCAGTAGCAATCTGATTATAAGTCCGTCTCGCCTTTCTTCTGAGCGTTGAGCGTCGGCCAGATCCCCTCGTCACTCCTCGCTGTCTCATTCTTGCCACACCATGATAATTCATTTGCTCCTCCGAGGTGTGCACGTGCTCCCACAAGCCGCAAACACATCTGCCTTGTCATGTATCAATACTCCACCAAGTTCTGCAGAGCCAGCCAATCTGTCCGCCTGTTCATTTCCCACCACACCAGCATGCCCCGGAGAAAAGATCCAGGCTTTGCCTGTAACCCGTGACCTCCGAAGCGAAGCAAGCCACTCCGCACGAAACCTGCCCGTCCTCACCCTCGTCAGCATGCTTTCTGAGTCAGTTACAATCACAATGTGTGTGTGTGTGTCGTATTCTCGATCCAGCGGAGAGCCGCAGTGACTGCCTCCACCTCCATTCTTAAGCTGGGATGGATGCTCCAAATCAATAACAAAACGCCTTTATTCGCTCCAGAAAAGGGCAGTGCGTCTAATCAATGGTGATAAGTTTACAGACAATTCAAACCAACATGAACGTCTTCAGTTACTGCCACTCCACAAACGCCTACTTTTTAATAAGGCTAAACTAACTCACAAAATCCTATTTCAAAATGCCCTAAGCTACCTTTGGCCATTGTTTAAATATAACGCAAGACATAGTGAACGACTAAATATACTTCATGTCCCTAAACCTAGGATAGACTTATATAAAACAAGCTTAGCATACTCTGCCACTCAGTTGTGGAATAATCTTCCACAAGAAATCAAAGACACCACCAATCATTATACATACAGTCGCAACCTGTTTGAACACTACCTCAAAACAGACTACATGCCCCCTAAAAAAAAAAAAAAAAAGCAACAAAGACAATAATAATGGTATATTATCTCGAACGACAACTAGCCAGAAAAAAAAACATTCCAATATGTGTGGCACGTTACACCCGCCTTGGGTATTGATGATCTTCTTCTTCTTCTTCAGCGTTCCGAGCCATTGAGGTTCTTTGCTGCAAATACAATCCGTCTCCATTCGTCTCTCTGGTGGACCTTCTCTTGCCAGTCGTTGATTCCAAGTGCTTGTAGGTCTGTACATGTATTATCTCTCCACGGCCTTCTTGGTCTACCTCGGGGTCTACGGTCATTTATTTCCTGAGTGTAAGCGAGTTTTGTTTCCCTATTATCTTCCATTCTTTCTATATGCCCCAGCCATTGTAGTCTATTAGCCTTCATGATACCAGTGATTAGCGGGGACTTAAACAGATCATAAATGTCTTTGTTACTTCTTCTTTTCCACTCTCCACTTTGTGTATCCCTAATGGGTCCAAAGATGCGTCTTAAAATTTTGTTCTCAAAGGTTTGTAACAAGGCTTCATCTCCTTTCGTTGTACTCCAGGTTTCAGAGCCATACAGCACAACTGGTCTGATCAGTGTTTTGTATATTGTGATTTTGGTGTTACGAGATAGCGCCTTTGATTTTAGTAGATGTTGTAGTGCATAGTATATCTTATTTCCAGAATTGATGATGCCCATGTGAAAACATTGCCTCAACGAGTTATGTATTATTAATTATTTTTCTTGCGTTTTAATGCTTATTGTTCTTTTGTTGTCAAAGAATTGCTTCATAAGTGATGTTGAATGAAAGAATGTATGAGAGGAAGAAGGGTAGAATGTCAGACGGGCCTGCGTACCCAATTCTTAACCCTTTGAAAATAAAGATTTTCGTTCGTTCGTTCGTTCTCTCTCGCTCTCTCTCTCTCTCTCTCTCTCTCTCTCTCTCTCTCTCTCTCTCTCTCTCTCTCTCTCTCTATATATATATATATATATATATATATATATATATATATATTGCATATCCCTTACAGGACGTTGCAGTAAACATCAGCATTTTCACCTGCTGTTGATGTACTAGGCATGATTACGCTCTGTAGTTTGCCATTGCTTTCTGAGCGACCGGCTCACATACCCGGCAAAAGCCGCTACCAATTCTCGCACAGGTTACGTTACTCACGATAATATACGGGATTACGGAGAAAGACGTTAACTCCTAGGCCAGGGAAACCGGTGTATATATATATATATATATATATATATATATATATATATATTGATTGATTGATTGATTGATCTAGGAACCGACATCACAGCATTCGGGGCATTGCCATAAGCGCCCCGTCCCCATCATCAGCAGCCAGCGAAGAGTTCCAACACTAATAGTACCAGTAGCACTCTGATTATGTGTCCGTCTCGCCTTTCCTCTGAGCGTCGATCGTCGGCCAGATCCCCTCGTCACCCCTCGCTGTCGCATTCTTGCCAGACCATGGTGATCCATTTGCTCCTCCGAAGTGTACACATGCTCTCACAAGGCCGAAACCACGTCTGCTTTGTCATGCATCAATACTCCACCAAGTTTTGCCGAGCCAGTCAATCTGTCCGCTTGTTCATTTCCCAGCACACCAGCATGCCCCGGATAAAAGATCCAGACGATGTTTGTCACCCGTGACTTCCGAAGCGAAGCAAGCCACTCTGCACGAAGCTTGCCTGTCTTCACCCTCCTCAGCATGCTCTCTGAGTCAATTACAATCACGATGTGTGTGTGTATCGTATTCTCCATCCAGCGGAAAGCTGCACTGACCGCCTCCACCTCCATTCTTAAGCTAGATGTTGTGGCATCATATGCCAGGCTCTCCTGCACCAAACGTCGACCATTAGCTTTTGCTAAGAACCCCCAGGCACTTCTCCTACCTCTCAACACCGACCCATCTGTGTAGATAATCACATCACCCGAGCGAGCATTATCCTGAATTAGTTGCTGGATTTCCACTTCCGTGGCCCCTGCTGGCCACTCCCTGCACTCCCGGCTTAATGTGATTATAACTCTGCACAAGTCTGACTGCTCCGCTGGCACTATGACCCACTCTTCTCCTCTCCTAATGTTCTCCAAAGGGCACACCTGTTTGATCTATCCTCCGCCTGATATATATATATATATATATATATATATATATATATATATATATATATATATATATATATATCCATCATGTGGCATGCCGATAAGCGTGGGCGGTCATGTTCTGCCATCTCACTCGATCACCAGAGTCGTAAATCAGCTCTGTGTTCCTGTGTCGACCATGCCACGTGACCAAACCATCCAGGTATTTAATTCTCGGTCTTCCCCTTGGTCTCTTCCCTTCCATCTTGCCGGTTGTCACAACATTTTCCAAGTCATTCTCATAACATGCCCAAAACATTTTGACTGTCTACGTCTAATGACTCTAATCAGTTTACGATCTTCACTTGTTTCTTGAAGGACTTGTTCATTGGTTTTTCGGTCTGTCCATGGTAGGCTATTCTTTGCAATTTCCTCAGAAACCACATTTCCACAGCCATCAGCTGTTTTTCAGCTTGTCTGCTCATTGTCCACGCTTCACATCCATACAAAATTATTGTTTCTATGTAGCACTTCAACATTCTTTTTCTCGTTTCAATTGACATATTTTTAGAAGTAATTCATCGGACTCGAGACCGGCTAGTTTCGTCACAGTCAAAATGTTTGCCTGCCGACGTGGTGGTCGTATATACGAATCCACATCAAGTTCAAGTTACACCCACCACCCATTGCACCAATACTGTAGTTGCACGTTGTAAACCGTGAAACACACACACACACACGCGCGCGCGCACACGCACACACACACACGCACGCACGCACGCACACACACACACACACACATACACATTTATATTTGTTTGTTTTATGCTTGCACGACGCTTTTATAACGTGTGTCATTGTTTGTGTACATTTAAGGTGTTTCCAACCCTCCGACAGCACAGCCGTGTAGGGTGCTTGTTGATCGGTACACGGCATGATGGATCTAACTGATGACCCCTGTTCCAACCAGTCTGTCGTGCAGTATGGTATGTATTGTATTTTATTACCCAGAAAACATCTACAAATACAATTATTACTTTATTATTACGGCTCTTCTGTGTGGCCACCTTGTGGAGCGGCTTCCGTGTTCCAGTGATCCCATGAGGTAGGCAAACAGTAGCACAGCTACTGGCAGGGTCTCTCATGCCGGACATGTCAAATGGTAGGGTCAGACGAAGAGAGACACAAACCTGCTGCCTTGTAGGTAGACTGCGGGTAGTCAAAGGTTAGAAGCAATCCCGAAAGAATGCTTATGGAAGTCGGATGAACTGAGCAACGAAACACTACAACGCACCTCACTAAGTGATGTCACTCCATTATCATATGAAACATATGTAGACAATATATTATTGCGAAAGCCTTCGTGAATAAGGTCTTAAAAAGTCACTTGTGATTCATGCGAGAAACTATTAGTGATACTAGTAGACAAACGAGATATTAGAAGAACCACAGGAACAATGCAGTAAAGAGAAAGTAAAGTGATTCTCCATCTTATGCGAATAACATTAAACTACAAGATATGTTGAGATGCTGATGATAAATAAAAGTTGTACATATACATGATGTTTTAAAATAAACATGATCGTGCATGTGGTATTTCTCCTACAGGATCTTCACAAACAGTTTTTGTCTGTCATGTTGTGTTGCCGTATTCTGTTGTGAACAAACACAGAAATACCAAGAATACATTTCACAGCTACATGTGGGAAATCTAAACATAAAAATGCAAGGACACAGAGAGAACTTATCACAAACACCAGAAAGAGGCAGTCAACATTTTCGTCATGTACTGGGGAACAATTACAAGAAAATATTATAACAACTGGAAGATATTGCAACAAGTGGAATGTTATGTAACAGCTATAAAGATGAATGGGAAATGAGATAGGGATAGACATTGAGAGAAGCATATTGAATACCTGTAGTCTTGACATTGACAGATAACATCATTGAAAATGATACATTCAGGTTGGTATTACAAGTCGAGGTGTAGCATTGTTGCCCACGCTGGCTGGAATGCACTTGATGATGATGATGTCTGAGTTCACGCTCTCCTGCTGAAGGCATTACCTGTATTTTTCCAGTGAAACCTGACCGCCTGTCTCTATTTGCTGATAACAGTAACATATATTCTTCTTTTTCTTCTTCTGCGTTCGTTCGGAATGTTGTTTTGGACGTAATTGCGTTTTGAATGTTTACAGCAGAGCTGCGATATTTGCACCTTTCGGTCGACATATAGGATTTCAGGCATTTGTTGGCCGACTTACCTTCCCGGAAGTAACATATATAATACGTATAGAAATGTAGCTCTAGATAGTCAGTCACACGAACAATTCAACAATTGCTACGATCAGAAAGATTTAATCCCCCTTCTTAGGGTTCTATTCTGTTATACATAAAAAATAGACTCCTACTTCATCTGTTCATAATGCCAGTTTAGTTCCCATTTAAATTGCTGTTACTTGTTAACAGTAAATTATTATTCTGAGATCTTTCCTATTAATTTTAGTATCCTCAAAATTGTTGTTCATGTGAACATGTTTCACGTTGTCAAATGCTTAGGTTTAATCTATGATTTTGTTGTTGTTGTTGTTGTTCGCATATTCTTTGCAGGACATCGCTGTCAACATCAGCATCTTTCAGCTGATTGTTGATTTCTTGGCAAGATTACGCTCAGTAGTTTGCCATTACTTTCTGAGCGGCCGACTCGCATACCCCGTAAGTCACCAACGTGGCGAGAACCGCTACCGATTCTCGCGCACGTTACGTTCCTCGCGTGGATATACGAGATTACAGGGAAAGTCGCTAACACCTAGGCCAGGGAGACCAGCAATCTATGATTATGCCCAGGAAAATATGACTTGGCAATAAAGTATTCTAAATCAGGGTAAAAAAGGAAACACGTTTTAAGATGAGATGAGTATGTTCTAGTAGTAAGTGTGCGGGAGGGGAAATAGAGGGAGGGAGAAGTCGTTATAACATGAGAAATAAATTCAATATCTCAGTATTAACTGTTCTCACTATGGGGGACTATATCATCATCATCATCATCATCATCATCATCATCATCATCATCATCATCATCATCATCATCATCATCATCATCATCATCATCATCATCATCATCATCATCATCATCATCATCATCATCATCATCATCATCATTATGTGCCATGCCGATAAGCATTGGCGGCTATGTTTCGAAGATTGATGAGTTACCCGCATATGATTAATTTAAGACGAAACAGCATCAGCTGTTCAGTGACGTCTCAGATAAACTCTACTACTGTCCAACCAGAACCTTATCTCAGACAACAGATAAACTTTACTACTCTCTAACCACAAACTTATCCCAGACAACAGATAAACTCTTATTCTGTCCAACCAGAATCTTATCTCAGACAACAGATAAACTCTACTACTGTCCAACCAGAATCTTATCCCAGACAACAGACATGCTCTACCACTATATAACAAGAATCTTATCTCAGACAACAGATAAACTTTACTTCTGTTCACGACAACCTTATCTCAGACAACAGATAAACTCTACTATTGTCCAACTAGAACCTTATTTCAGATAACAGATAAACTTTACTACTATCTAACGAGAACCTTCTCTCAGACAACAGATAAACTTTACTACTATCTAAAGAGAACCTTATCTCAGACAACAGATAAACTCTGCTACTGTGTAACGAGAACCTTCTCTCAGACAACAGATAAACTTTACTACTATCTAAAGATAACCTTATCTCAGAAACAGATAAACTTTACTACTATCTAAAGAGAACCTTATCTCAGACAATAGATAAACTCAACTACTGTCCAACCAGAACCTTATCTCAGACAATAGATAAACTCTACTACTGTCCGACCACAACCTTATCTCAGACAACAGATAAACTCTACTACTGTCCAACATGAACCTTATCTCGTACAACAGATAAACACTACTACTGTCCCACCAGAACCTTATCTCAGACAAAAGATACACTCTACTACTGTCCTACCAGAACCTTATCTCAGACAATAGTTAAACTCAACTACATTTTATCAACATTAGTTTTCTGTCGAAATAACCAATTAGTTATTAACAGTTTATCAACGTTAGTTTTCTTACCAATCAATGAATTAAAATGTAAAACTTCATCGTGTTATGCCTCTGACCAAGCAATCAATTAAGTGTTAGCAGTTTCCCAATACAACGCAATTACACTCAACGTGTCAGTATGCCAATCCATTTAAGCACCCCGCAATGCTAACCATATCAAACAATATACTGAATAAGTCATATTAAAATGGATTTAAAAAAAAATAGACCCTTTAGTCCCACTATGTGCCATTCGGTCCACAGTGGTCCACCAAGGCCCACAGCCATTGTTAGTGGACAAAGTCTGTGTATGTTCCAAGATTGTTTCTACACAAAACAAGACATCAGATATGGAAGCAAGACACCCGCACATGTTGGGTAGCTATATGTTTGGAAATGTGATCTTGCTATCAAGATCAGTCTGTCCTCACGTATAGTTCATGAATCCCCTTGAGGTTGCTAATAGATTCCGCTCATCGCAGTAGCGTCCCGCGGTTCATGGGTATTTCGTGACTTAGGTCATGCACACTTTATCATGGATCATAATAATCCTACCCTGTCAGCCACGTAGACCTGAACCCTAGTCATAACTGGGTCATGGCACCATTTCCTTGTTGTATGACTGTTTGTGTTGAGTCTCGGCAATTTTCTTCTATGTATCTTCAGACACATGCACAACAAAAAATGTCATTACTGCCGAGTGGCTAGAATGCCGGATTTTCCTTCGGGAGACCAGTGTTCGTATCCTCGGTTAGGTGTGGATTCTTTCTGTCGGGGGTAAAAAGAAAACCCTAACCTGTACAGTTAGTGGTGACTGCACTAGCCAAGCGGCCTTAATTCCCCAGGCTCAAGACTCCCCTGTCATACACCGCAAGGCAGTATTGGCAGTAAATGACGTTTTATACATTACGATCAAGGACAGGACAGTCTTGAGCCTGAGGGAATAAAGGCCGCCTGTCCAGTGCAGTCCCCGCAAACTGTTCAGGTTATCGTTTTCTTTTTGCTCCCGACAGAAAAAAAAGTCCATCACCATATCGAGAATTCGAACCCGGGTCTCTCAATTTGGGAACCCAGTCTTCTAGCCACTCAGTCAGTCACTCTTCATCTTCAGACACATGCTTCTGCTAACTGATCATTTAACAAAGTGTGCTTGTCATAGATTTGCCTTCATGTCTCACTCAATCACTCCAACAGTAATTGGCTGTATATCTGGACTTTCCTGACACAAAAAAGTCAGGCAATAAGAAACCTCTATAGGTCCGCGAAGTGTTAGACCAGGGGTGGCCAACACGAGGCCCGCGGGCCGCATGCGGCCCGCCGGGAGTCATGTTGTGGCCCGCGGAGTGGGAAACGACGATGTGGTCGAAGCTGTAGCACGCTTGCTTGTTTACTTTAATTAACAAAAAAATAAAAAAAAAATAATTAGGTGCGTGGCCCGGCAGGAAATATTATTTCTGAAATTTGGCCCGCCTGCTGAAAAAGTTGGCCACCCCTGTGTTAGACCATGACATTGTGGAGGCCTGATTGTACGGAGGAGTGTCGCTCGCCATCAGGTAAACCCACTCCGACTTCACAGGTGCTTGTACAGTACGTCGCCAAGTCAAAGACGAGAAGTCAACATGTTAGTTTCACCGACCGGTGTAGGGATTGAACCCACTACCCCGGCATCACCACACCGGATGTTTAAGAACGAGCGGTGGAATCCTTTCGGCCATGCTGATCTCCATGGACGAATATAAAGAAAAAACAATGAGCAAGCCCCGCACGAAACAAATTAAAACCGTACATAGATTAGGCAAATTAGACATAGACAATCACGATTACTTTGGGAATGTTATGAGGAGAAATAAAATATAAATCTTAGTGATAAATGGCAAAATTCATGGGAAAAAATTAAAGGGAAGGCAGGAAGTTAAATACTTACATAGCGTGACCACATGAAAATATAGGGATGACAACACAGAACTGAACCAAAACTATGGTTATCGTATGCGATAACGAACCATGACCGCCCAAGCTTATCAGCTTCGCACATGATGATGATATGAATTCTCGCTCACACTGCTTGCCCATTGCGCACATTTCTGGACCACACAACCACGAAGGGCATGAGTAACAATTTCGCATCAACGGGGTCCATAGGGTAAGAAAAGAATAGTTACACTCTAACGGACCATGTACGTGAGAGACGACCCAGGAACATAGAGCAAGCAAAGAATAGTTACACTCTAACGGACCATGTACGTGAGAGACGACCCAGGAACATAGAGCAAGCAAAGAATAGTTACACTCTAACGGACCATGTAAGTGAGTGATTGTTCAGGACCATAGGGCAAGTAAAGAACAGCCACAGGCTAACCAACCATGTACGTGACAGACATGTACACACAAGATAGTGGAAGACATGTACACACATTTAGCGGGAGACATGTACACACAAGATAGTGGGAGACATGCATATACATTTAGTGGGAGACATGTATACACAAGATAGTGAGAGACATGTACACACATGGCAGTGGGAGACATGGATATACGTCTAGTGGGAACATGTGCACACAAGATAGTGGGAGACATGTACACACAAGATAGTGGGAGACATGTACACACAAGATAGTGGGAGACATGTACATATAGATAGTAGGAGTCATGCACACACAAGATAGTGGGAGGCATGTACACACAGACAGTGGGAGACATGTATACACAAGATAGTTGGAGGCATGTACTCACACATAGTGGCAGACATGTACACACAGATAGTGGGAGACATGTATGCACACGATAGTGGGAGACATGCACACAAAGAGAGTGGGAGACATGTACAAACAGATAGTGGGAGACATGTATACACAAGATATTGGGAGACATGCTCACACATATAGTGGGAGACATGTACACACATATAGTGGGAGACATGCACACACACAGATAGTGGGCGACATGTACACACATATAATGGGAGATATGCACACACAGATAGTGGGAGACATGCACACACAAGATAGTAGGAGACTTGCACACACAAGATAGTGGGAGACATGCACACACAGATAGTGGGAGACATGCACACACAAGATAGTGGGAGACATGTACACACAGATAGTGGGAGACATGCGCACACAAGATAGTGGGAGACATGTACACACACAGATAGTGGGAGACATGTACACACACAGATAGTGGGAGACATGTACACACACATGTAGTGGTAGACATATATACACAAGATAGTGGGAGACATGTACACATATATAGTGGGAGACATGTACAAACAAGATAGTGGGAGACATGTATACACAAGATAGTGGGAGACATGTATACACAGGATAGTGGGAGACATGTATACACAAGATAGTGGGAGACATGTATACACAAGATAGTGGGAGACATGTATACACAAGATTGTGGGAGACATGTACACACAGATAGTGGGAGGCATGTACACACAGATAGTGGGAGACATGTACACATATTTAGTGGGAGACATGTATACACAAGATAGTGGGAGACATGTATACACAAGATAGTGGGAGACGTGTATACACAAGTGTTGTCAGGTCTTAGTCAGATATGACTGAGCTACCGTATAACAGTAGACGGTACTACCTGGTTTCTGTTAGCGCCGAACGTTGGGCGGCGCTTACCAAACCCGACACCCCACATTGTGCCAACGGCTTCGGGCGGAGGAGCACAATTGGGAGGGTACAAGCCTTACCCTGGTGCGAGGAAATGCAAGCTAAAGACAAAATTGTCATGGCAGGGCAGACCAGGCCCTAAGCCTTGGTTGGCGACTGGTCTAGGATCGAAGCTCCGACAGGCGGACAGTTAGAGCATTGCTTTGCTGATCCGGCAGCTTCTGCAGCTTGTCTTGTTCCAGATGTAGGGGTGTTACCTTTCCTCTGGAGTGAACTAGGCAGGCCGAGAGAGGGATCATGCTGCATGGGCAACACATGATCTCTATATTTTAGCCCAGGCTTTGTGCTATGGAGAGGCAATAACTCTATCCCTGGTCTTAACTCAACTCTTTTTTTAAAACAAAAGAGATGCATAAGGTCACATGGAAACATCCAAGATCCGGCCATTGGCACCAGCTGGACTTCATCATCACACGGAGACAACATCTGAACCATATATCATTGACTCGTAGTTACCATAGTGCTGACTGTGATACAGATCATTCTTTGGTTGTTGCAAGAGTTAGACTGAGACCAAAGAGAATCTACACAGCTAAACACAAATCTAGCCCCAGGATTAATATTATTAACACTCATGATCCTGAAAAGTGCTTTCAGTTTCAACAGCAACTTGAAGACGCTTTCACTGATACACCAGAAAATTGTACAGTAAATGAAAAGTGGGGTCAAATTAAGGAAACTCTTTATAAAACTGCCGTAGGGGTTTACGGCACTGTGGATCATAAGAGGCAGGACTGGTTTGCGGCCAACAGCGAGACTCTGCAGCCCTTGATTGATAAGAAGAAGAAAGCTCTCTTAAGAAACAAGGAAAGACCAACGCGTAACACTCTGAGTGAGCTAAGGCAAGCTAGGAAGGATGTGCAAAAGGCTGCCAGGCAGTGTGCAAATGATTATTGGATCAAGTTATGTGAGTCCATTCAAATCGCAAGTGATAAGGGAGACATAAGAAGCATGTATGAAGGAATAAAGAAAGCCTGTGGTCCAGTGATCAAAAGAAGTGCACCGCTGAAAACCTTGACTGGAGAAGTCATCACTGATAAGAAACAGCAGATGGACAGATGGGTAGAGCACTATTTGGAGCTTTACTCAAGTGAGACCAAACTAGCGGATGATGCCCTTAACGCCATAGAGGCTCTACCAACTCTTGACCACCTGGACACACTTCCCACCATAACAGAAGTTAAGTGTGCTATAAATGAACTTGCATCTGGCAAGGCTCCAGGTAAGGATGGGATTCCAATAGAGGTTATCAGGAGTGGGCAAGACACACTCACTCTACAGATCCACCAGCTAATAGAGCTATGCTGGCGTGAAGGACATGTCCCACAGGATTTCAAAGATTCAAACATCATAACGCTGTACAAGAACAAGGGTGATCGGAGCGACTGTAACAACTATAGGGGTATCTCACTTCTGTGTATTGTTGGAAAAGTATTTGCCAGAATTGTTCTGCGCAGACTTCAAGTCCTAGGAGATCAAGTCTACCCCGAATCACAGTGTGGCTTTCGACAGAACCGGTCTACCACTGATATGATATTCTCATTGCGACAAATGCAAGAAAAATGCCGTGAACAGAATCAACCACTGTTTATTGCCTTCATCGACCTCACAAAGGCATTTGATTTGGTCAGTCGTGAGGGTCTGTTCAAGGCACTAAAGAAGATTGGCTGCCCACCAACTCTTCTGTCCATTGTGGAATCGTTCCACACAGGCATGAAGGGTATAATCAAGTTTGATGGTGCAACTTCTGAAGAATTTGAAATCAAGAGTGGAGTTAAGCAAGGTTGTGTACTAGCTCCCACCCTCTTTGGAATATACTTTTCACTTCTACTGAAATATGCATTTCGTGATCAGGATGGTGGTATATACATTCACTCACGCTCAGATGGCGGCCTCTACAATGCTCAGAGATTGAAGGCTAAGACCAAAATTAGGAGGGTACTGATCAGAGAGTTGCTTTTTGCAGATGATGCTGCAGTTACGACCCACTCTGAGGAAGAATTGCAATGTCTACTATCTGCATTCTCCAATGCTTGTTCTGAATTTGATTTAACAATTTGCAAAAAGAAGACACAGATTATGTCACAAGGTGCACATGGGGTACCATCAATCTTTATTGACAACGCCGAACTAGAGATAGTAGACCATTTTACATATCTAGGATCAGTGGTAAATAGCAAATTATCCCTAGATCAGGAAATCAACATCCGGATTGGTAAGGCAGCAACAACAATGAACAGGTTAAGAAAAAGAGTCTGGGAGAACAGGAAGCTTACTGCTAAAACAAAAGTCCTTGTCTATCAAGTCTGTGTCCTTAGTACTCTTCTCTATGGCAGTGAAACCTGGACAACTTACTCACACCAAGAGAACAATTTAAACAGCTTTCATATGCGGTGTCTGCGAAGAATTCTTGGTATTAAGTGGCAAGACAAAATCACAAATACTGAAGTATTGGAAAGATCAGGTTGTGTGACAGTTTATTCCATGCTCAGTCTTCGTAGACTTAGATGGATAGGACATCTTAGGAGGATGGATGATGGTAGAATACCAAAGGATATCTTTTTTGGTGAATTACAGATGGGTAAGAGATCTCAGGGTCGGCCTCTACTACGATACAAAGATGTGTGTAAGCGGGACATGATTGATACAGGCATTGATAATGCACATTGGGAGCAAGTCGCCGCTGAACGTGTTGCATGGAGGGCAAATATCAGAAATGGAATAAAGTCAAAGGAGAAAATTATTGCAGAAAAGTCACACACCAAGCGTTTGAGACGTAAGATGGTGCATGATGGTGGAAATGACCACGTGTTCACATGCACCCACTGTGAACGGAAATTTACAGCGCAAATTGGCCTTATCAGTCACACTCGCTACCGCCATAGTTAAAAGTTATTATGCCTTTTTAGAGCACAAACTATCGTCTGTCAAGACGGCAAGGTGCCAATGAGTATACACAAGATAGTGGGAGAGATGCACACACAAGATAGTGGGAGACATGTACACACAAGATAGTGGGAGGCATGTATACACAAGATAGTGGGGGACATGTACACATATAGTGGGAGACATGTATACACAAGATAGTGGGAGACATGTATACACAAGAAAGTGGGAGACATGTATACACAAGATAGTGGGAGACATATATACACAAGATAGTGGGAGACATGTACACATACAGATAGTGGGAGACATGTACACACACAGGTAGTGGGAGACATGTACACATAGATAGTGGGAGACATGTACACACACAGATAGTGGGAGACATGCACACACACACAGATAGTGGGAGACATGTACACACACAGATAGTGGGAGACATGTACACACACAGATAGTGGGAGACATGTACACACAGATAGAGAGAATGAATCACACAAACACAAAACACGAAAAGTGGAATAGGTAAGCTCTACTAGAACACTATCACAAGTGACAAACTGAACGTTGCGGCCAAAGCCTTCGTCAGCACCCAAACAACAAACACACACCGATACAACTACATGGACTTGGCACATGTGATACGCTTCACTAGAATACGATCACCAGTGATAACGTGAAGGTTACGACCAAGCCTACATCAACACACACAGATAGAAGGCGACAAAGATAAAAGAAAAATGTGAATCCGAGTAATGAAATAACAGCAGAGAGAGAAAGATTAGGGGCTATAAAACACATTTTCTCAACATCCTGTGCGGAAGTTTTAACATGAAATAGTGTCACAGATGTTAAATGAAATAAGGATACAAGATCAAAGTCAGATGTAAAAAGACAGCATTCTAAATATTAAAAAACCTAGGTGTTTACACCACATCCTGTGATGATTAAATACTAGCAGTTTTAGAGCAAAATAAACGGACAACCAGAGCAAACCAACCCCAAGCAACAGTATCAACGTTGAAGCAATTAAATAGCTAGAAGCATCCGATTGGCATTAATAATAAATGTAGTTGCTGACAACAACAACAACAGCTGAGTAATACATTAAGAGGAATGCCAGATTATAAACAATAGATGAGAATAATGGAAACCATGCAAACAGACATGGCCAGTTAGGGAAATAAAAATACTCGAAGCATACATGACGGGCAATATTTTACTCATCTGTCTGACACGATAAAAGGCCAACCACACACACATGCGTAGGCGCGCACACACAAACACACACTAACACACACACTAACACACACAAACACACACACTAACACACACAAACACACACACAAACACACACACTAACACACACAAAAACACTCACACACATGTATGGTGGCCTTGACCATGCGGAGATATAGCACCACATAAAGCATTAAAAGGATCCACTTACACGGCTTAGGGAACTTTAGGCATGTGGTGCCAGACTCATGTTTTATAGATCCACCGGCAGCCTATGTTACGGTGAGTGTCACGACAACCGCCTTATGCCCGAAGAATTTCCTTGTATACAGCATAGGTTCTTATATGCTAAATCAGTGGTATGCATACTATAAAATAGGGGGAACAGGACTCGCGTTTTGCAGCATCTATTACCTTGAACATGTTTACCAATTAATCACATTTCATGCGATAGGGGAGGCGCCAGATATCATATATATATACTTACCGGTGGCAACAAAGAAATCTGCCATCTCTGGAGTTTGAAACCAGACCACTGCATTGGTAAGCAAACTCGCTAACCGGCTAACTATACCACTAGGGCTCCACACATACTCACACAGAGGCACAGACACAAACACATACACTCACGCGCAGAAACACGCACTACTTTAGTGAGAAACACGAGGCTGTTGACAACATCCAGCATGAAACATTAATAAGATCGGTGATGGGAACGATACAAGAATACTAAGACAGTGACACAGACAGTAGGTTGCAGAGCAATATCAATCAGAGAGTACCAGACATCTACGGCCATGAAGAGAGGAGGAAGTCAAGCCCTTATTTTGTGTAACCTTTATACCGAATGTGGACACGGTGGCATAGTTATTAAAGTCATTGCCTGTTTAAACAATGATCCGGGTTTTATCCCTGGCAGGGGTAATTGTTACCATCAGCATGGCGTTGGGGTCGTTCCAGCCTCCTAGGGTACCCAGGGAAGGATAGCCAACACGGTCGGGAAGGCACCACCCTGTCTTATACATCGTGAGCTAGACAATGTGAAGACACAACACTTCACACGCCAAACAGTAGTATCCGCTATGAGACCTTTAACTGTATATTCACAAATATGAACCGCCGGGGATCATGTGTTCCAATCCTCTTCTAGCAGGCGCTATGTGTTCATTGAGCTGAGCCATCAAACTCATCCAGCCTAAAGTGCATTCAACTATAGAACTTAGATAACCCAGTGTAAAGAAGACTTGTTATATAAGACATACTTTCCAAATAGCTAGCTGCATACCCTTTACAGGACGTCGCAGTCAATCCCAGAATGTTTTTTTGTTGTTGGTTGTTTGTGATTTGTTGGCAATTTACGTTCAGTAGTCTCCAATTGCCGGTCTCTCTGGCTGTGGGGTTACAACACTTTCTCTCTGTAATCCCGTTTATCACGCAGAGTCTCGCAGCGGAGCGAGAACTGAGGTGGTTCGACCCCCGCTCGTGACTTGCGGATACTGAGCCGGCCGCTCAGAAAGCAATGGCAAACTACTGAGCGTAATCTTGCCAAGAGATCAACAGACAGCTGAAAGATGCTGCTGTTGACAGCTAAGTCCTGTAAAGGATACGCAAAAAAAAAAAAAAAAAAAAAAAAAAGTCTCCAATTACTTTCTGAACCACCGGGACTCATACAATTTTGATGAACACCAATGAAAAACGTTCTGCTGCCAAATTGCCCGCAGCTGTGTTTCGAACGCGGTATGCGGGATTACGAATTGCGACAGTAACCCATTCGTCACAGAGTCAGCTTTAAACACCATAAGAGGCAATAGACGAGACACAAGGAGCCTGGACCAACTCTTTGTGCGCCTACCTATAGACGAATTAGCCAGTCTGGCTAACCCTCCCACAATCGCCATGTCTCTCAGCACATGTGACGTTTCAATACCTGTCTTGGATATCCCGCTAGTTTATGAAATTGGAGAGGGTAAAGAGGGATGTGCAACACAATTCCCGTGGAAATTGTAATTTGGTACCGAATAGGAAGGACATTCTCTAAACCCATCTCTCTCTCTCTCTCTCTCTCTCTCTCTCTCTCTCTCTCTCTCTCTCTCTCTCTCTCTCTCTCTCTGGTAGATGCAAACCATTCCCAAAATATGGGCTATGCGTTCATCAATGCATTGAAAATAAGCGTTAAAACTTAGTGCTCTAGATCAGTGGTTCTCAACCGGTGGGGAATTCCCCCTACCCCCAAGGGTGAATTTTAGGTTGTTTTTTTGGGGGGTGGGGGGTGGGGGGTGGGGTGGGGTGGGGGGGGGATTAAGATAATTTCAAGATGTCGTTAATACAAGAAACGATTACTTGATATTGTTCTCTCCCCCCCCCCCCCCCCCCATACCCCATACTTTACGGTTCTGTACTTCTCGCTCTTCTGAAATTCGAATAACGAAGACACAAACCATATATAGTACGATTTATTGCCTGGCACATTTCGCTGCATCTCGTCAGGTACTTACTGCAGATGTCACACAACGTAGAGTAAAATAATTAGTTTCATCATTCAAGCTGAAATATACACATGTTCGCAAAGCGAAATGTGCCAGGCAATAAATCGTACTATATATGGTTTGTGTCTTCGTTATTCAAATTCACTACGGGAAAACATTGTTTTGATCTTCTGAAATTCGTTTTATAACGTAAGTAGATCCGCAAATCACGTTTTATGTAGACGTCTAGACTTGTTCTAGTATGTGTTATTAAATTTAGCTTCCATTTTTAGGTATACTGTGTGTATGTGGGGGGGGGGGGCGAAAAAGGGGGGGGGATGGATTACGTTCTGAACATATGGTGAAGGGGTGCAAGGTCCCCCAACAAAAAAATTGAGAACCACTGCTCTAGATGATTCCTAATGAAACATAAGCCTTTAACTGATTAAGTGCCATGAGATGTTAAATCGTATTATTTAAACTTCTCATAACTGCCACGAGCTTGTAAATAAAACTATACCTGTGTCACCCTCTTTAATTTAATATTTAATATAAGATGTCTGCTACCATATCAAGAACTTTTAAGTTATAACTGTGACACACCACAACAACCCATTTTCCGCCATCCATTTTAGTTTGATCGAGGGACGCAGAGGTGTTTCCAAGGCACCAGGGCCAGGTTTTATACTGGCCAAGACCTACTAACACGTCCTTGTCGTGCGTCCTGGGCAACAGGTCCCTTCGGGGTCCTGGCTAAAGTAGTAGGATCGCTGATTCTTCCGAAGTAGGAGAATATCTGCCTGCACGGCGAGAAACCACCAGTCTGCACACCAATAAGGCAGACATGGGTCAACGGATACTCACGCAAACCTCAGTCCGGTATGACATCACACTGATGTTGGACAACAGGATGTCTTCATCCGACATACATGACTTCACGCTGGAGTTCACAGCCAGAGAACGTAACCAAGCAAGCAAGTTTGCTCGAAACCTACTTTTTTTTTGCACTGAAGTTTAATAACACGCAACTACACAACTATGACGCAGTGTAAAATGATGTTTTACAATCTTCAGAAAGTGGTCAGTACTGTCCACCCTTTCACGACAGGATCTTCTGCTGGCCAGCCACACTAGCCAACACCACCGCGTACCATTACTGCTCTGGTAAGTATAAAACTAAACTTCGTTATGTATAGATGCCAGCTGTCTTGTTTTGTCGCGTGGTGTTTAGAGCCATAAATCTTGATATACATTCAATTATATGTGGACAGTTATTGGACATTACCATCTTGTCTCCTAGTCATGATGACAGCAATTTGGAAGTATCCTCTTGCCTCTCAGTCATGATGACAGTTATTGGACATTACTATCTTGTCTCTTAAACCAAGATGACAGTAATTAGATATTACTATCTTGTCTGTCAAATCAAAATGACAGTAGTAAGACATTACCATCCTTCTCTCGGCCACGATGGCTTACATTTCATTCAGATAGTTGTTCTACTAAAGCAGTGGTTCTCAACCTTTTTTGGTCCGTTCCCCCCTTCACCATATTTTTAGGACGTCATTCCCCCCTCCCCCTCACCATATTTTTATGACGTCATTCCCCCACCCCTTTACCATATTTTTAGAACGCCACCGCCCCCCCCCCTTTTCGTATTTCCTCCCTAAAAATTTCCCCCTGCCCCTACACAGTAAATGTAATGATTGAAGCTAAATTTAATAGCACATACTAAAACAAGTCTAGACATCTACATAAAATGTGATTTGCGGGTCTACTTACGTTATAAAATGAATTTCAGAAAGGTGATACGTACAGAAGCGTAAAGTATGAAGGGAAAAACAAGATCAAGTAATCGGTTCTTGTATTAACGCGATCTTGAAATAATCTTCATTCCCCCCCCCCCCCCCTGGAAACCCCAAAATCCCCCCTGGAGGGGGGGGGGAAATTCCCCACCGGTTGAGAACCACTGTACTAAAGAATGTATAACAGAGGTTCTCAAACATGTTCAGCGTGTCACAGCCATGCCATTTAAACTACGTCTGTAGCTCCTCCCCCAATTCCAAAACATATATACACACGCTTAGCTTTATCTACAGTAACTCTTTGTTTACGTCAAAGTTTAGTTACATTCACATATGTGTTCCCATGCATTCTGGAGCTCTTATTTTCTATGCAATTACCAGTACATCTAAATTTCTGACAGTTAGACTAAGACCTTTGGTTTGAATTTCAGTTTGATTTGCATATATATCTATGTTCTTGCAACTGCGTTATAATTTCAAGGATCAAAACCGTGCCGCCAGCATATCGCAGACTGTTTGCATTATGCCTACCAACTGATATTTGTGGCATGACTTGCTTTGGTGTAATTATTACTTCCCTGGGCAAATTGAAAAGATCAGGTGACAGTATGCAAACTTGTCTGAAATCCGATACAGCAATTGAAATGTGACAATGAAAATGGCAAAATATATTCAATAGCATGAAACAGATTTTAGCTTCTTGAGCAATACATGCAAAATGTAAATAAAAATAGTCAAATAATGGTGTGTGTGTGTGTGTGTGTGTGTGTGTGTGTGTGTGTGTGCGTATAAGTGTGTATGTGTGTGTGTGTGTGTGTGTGTGTTTATGCGTGCGTGTTTATAGTGCAGCCGTACGGAAAATGAACAAGCCATTTAAACGTCGAATGAAGGCATTTTACATGTGGATATGCTCAAGTATAAGTTATGGAAATATTAATGACAGTTACACTGGTTCCTTAAGCCAGGTTCTGTAGGAACGTTCACGTAGAAAGGGCAAGTTCGAATCCTGGTGTGGCCACTGTAGTGCTCAATTTTAAATGTGCTTAATGTCACCTTCAATCTCTGCTCTTGTCCTCTACTTCTGTAAGTGTGATCAATGCTCGTGAGCTTGTTTCTCAGGCTGAACAACTGGTCACATTCATGGAGAAAGAAAACAAATAAATATCAATGGCATAGAGTACATGGAAAGAGTACTGAAGGAAGAAATATTTGGAAGACAAGTTAAATATGATGGCTACTGTACGAAAGATAAAATTACAAAACATAATACTAGAAAGAACGTTATGGCCAGGCGTGCACGAAGTATAAAATGAAAACAGTTAGGCACTGGCTACGAGAGAGAGAGCGAGAGAGAGAGAGAGAGAGAGAGAGAGAGAGAGAGAGAGAGAGAGAGAGAAAGACAGCGAGAGAAAGGGAGAGAGAGAGAGAAAGGGAAAGAGAGAGAGAAAGGGAGAGAGGGAGATAGAGAGAGGGAGAGAGAGAAAGGATACGAAGAGTGAGAGAGAAAGATGGAGCAGGAAGTGGGATAGTGAAAGAAGGAACGCGAAGAGAGTTCACACACACACACACACACGCACACGTACACACACACACACACACATATTATGGCTGCGGAAGTTAACGATTACTTAATGGATTAATCGTTAATTTTTTTTAACGATTATCTTTTTTCTTAACGATTAATCGAAAAATTTTCTCCCATCACTTATACAAATGAACCGGATGTCGAAAAATTGTCGGAAATTTTAAACATAGTGCTACAAACACTACCAAGTTACAAAATTGTAATGAGTCACCATTGTGTAAGCTGCAGCAAGATATACCAACAAGATGGAACAGTATTTTTATTATACTACAGAGTCTTCTACAGGTCAGAGAAGCATTAACCGTCTACATGTCAGATGAAAAGAAGCAACACAAAGGTCCACAACTGTCAGATTCAGATTGGGAGAAGATTTCGAAATATGTCAAAGTTTTGGACTTATTCTGTCAGACCATGGTCCTGCTTGGCGGTCAAGATTTTGTTTCGTGTAGCTGTGTATTGCCATTGCTATCATCGTTGACAAAGCATATGACTGTACACGATGATGATCCGGGCTAGATAGCTAAATTTAAGGCAGCATCTTTTAATGACTTCAGTGAACGTGTTGCTAATATGATAAGTATTGAAACACTACAGATTGCAAGAGCACTTGATCCTCGCTATAAATACCTGAAGTGTTTGTCAAAAGATGCAAAAGAACGAACTTGGTCACGTATTGAACAACAAGTAGCAGTTGATGTTCATGATGAGCAGATGGAGACTGCTGCAACAAATGATACTCATATATAGAGTGACTTATAAACTGTCACTAAATGTCATACATGCTATATCTGAAACACAGACACAATATATAGAATGACTTATAAAACTGTCATAAATGTCATACATACTATATCTGAAACACAGCCACAGCTGTTTAGAATGACCTATAAATCGTCACTAAATATCATACATATTATATCTGAAACACAGCCACAGCTATTTAGAAATCCATATAAACTGCCACTAAATGCCAAAATACTATATATGAAACACAGCCACACACTATTTACAATGACTTATAAACTCTCACGAAATGTCATACGTACTATATCTGAAACACAGCCACAGCTATTTAGAATGACTTAGAAACTGCCACTAAATGTCATACATGCTATATCTGAAACATAAACTGTCATTGAATGTTATACATGACTATATAGAATGACTCATAAACTGTCACTAAATATCATACATACTATATCTGAAACACAACCAATTACTATATAGAATGAATGATAAACTGTCACTATATATCATACATACTATATCTGAAACACATAAACACACTTTATAGAATGAAATATAAACTGCCATCAAATGTCATACATGCTATATTTGAAACAGGCGCTGTGGCGTAATGGACGGTGAAACCACATTTCCTATAGTCTGTTTACTTTTGTATGCCCCATTATAAAATTCCATATCTCAGTAACCAACTGAGGGAAAATTATGAGATTTTGCATATAACCTTATCATTATGTCCACCCAATAATTGTTTTGTTGTTCTGGAGATTGTACAGCAGATTTCAATGTTTGTTTATATGAGGTTTATAATTTACGAGTCAAAGATTAAGTCCATAATTTTAAATGTATTACACCTTCACCCAGACACATCCGCGCTTTAAAAAATAAAATTTCTCGTCGTTCTCGATATGGCAGGAACTGCGGGCAGTTAAATGGGATTGCTCAGAGGTGTTATCAATGTGGGTTCTTTCATGAAACGTGATTGTATAAATAAATATATAAATAAATCTTACCATTAATATAATATTAATAGCTAATATCTAAATGTGTGAATATTGTTCAATGGGATTGAATGTGAAATTTTGTACACTTCAAAGCATCGCTATGAAGTTGTACACATATTTTTGCCAAGAAGCTTATCGTAGGAAACGTTTCATACTGTTACATATCCAGAAAAAAAGAACAATGCATGCATTGGGTTTGAGTAAACTGTCATTTCGTCGATGGGTGCCAGAATCTGGAATGAAACCAACACGCGATAAGCAAACGGTAGGTAGAAAGGCAATTGTAGACAGCTTTGACAAGGATGTCATAAGGCGATCTATTATAAAAATGCTGGATGCCAAAGAAACAGTGACTGTAAGAAAACTTAGGGTTTGGTTGAGAAAGAACAATAACATAGAGCTATCCAAAACAACTTTTTGGAAAATTAGCAGGACATTAGGCTTCACTTTTAGAAAGTACAAGGGAGGTAGAAATATCCTTTGCGAGCAACAGCATTTAGGAGCCATGAGAAGCAGATACCCACGTGAAATAAGGGAAATGCGCAAAGAAAATTATGACATAGTGTATGTGGATGAGACGTGGATCAATGCGCCCCACACAAGTGAAAAGGAATGGCAACCAGTGGATGAAAAGATAAAGCGATATGTGCCCAGTAGTAAAGCACAGCGTTTGGTCATTGCCTATGCTGGTAGTACTCATAATGGCTTACTACAGAGTGCTGGACTTTTGTTCGTATCAAAGCATACAGACAAAAGGGATTATCATAATGAGATGAATGGTAATGTATTTAGAGATTGGCTCGAGATTACAGTACTTCCATCCCTTGATAGACCGTCTTGTTTAATCATAGACAATGCATCATATCACAACGTTGTTGCCCAAGAAGACAAAATACCTACGACATCGAGCACAAAGGAAGCAATAAAGATATGGCTCCGAAGGGAAAATATACCATTTCCAGAAACATATTTCAAGCTAAAGTTGTTGTCCCTTGTAAAACAGGCGCATAAAAGCAAGAAATATCAAATCGACAAGTTGATAGAAGAGCATGGCCATAGGTGCTTGAGACTTCCGCCGTACCATTCTCATTTAAACCTGTGTGGGCTAAAATTAAAGGACAGGTGGTAGCTGACAATACTGCACTCAAATTGTCTGACGTCAAGATAATAACCCAGTCCGTGCTATTAAATATTGATAAAAGTTACTGGAAAAAATGTGAGGACCATGTGTTGAAAGAGGAAAAGGACTATTGTAGAAAGATTGGATTGAATTTTATGCAATCGAGAGCATTCATCAACATACTGGAATCGTCCGACACAGATTGAGGTCTGGGCAGGCAGACCTTAATCCATGTGCACACTTACTGGGATATTTTGCTCCAACTATTCAGACGAATTGCAGGTACTAAACATTACAGATTCAACACAATGTCAATGGCAACAGTTTGTATTCCACAGTGATGAATTTTCAATTCCACAAGCCCTCAGTGGTGACAAACAACTGGTATTGAAAAAACAAAACAACTCTAAACGCATTGAATACCATCAGAAGAGTAATATTGCGGTGGAAACTGATATATTGTGGCATAACAAGAAACGTGAGAGCAAACACATTATCAAATTAGGTGATAACACACGTACATACGAATAAATCTATAAACTTCAATTAAAAGAGGACCAACATCTTGGTCGTTAAGAAGAAAGCCCACTACAGAGACACTGACAACTATTTTCATTGTGCAAAACAGGTAATCATGTTCCGTCTCTGAACGGTAAACAGCAGAGTAGACAATCTTTCACGAAGACTAAAAGCGGGTCTGTCATCCATGTGTATGTGTGAACAAACTACACAGACAGCCGAACAGATCCTTAAAAATGGACACTTGATGACTAAATTGCGGTATCATTTCTGGTCACTCCATACGCACATTAGCGCACAGCTATTTGGAAGCTTTCACGAATTCAATACAAAAAGCTAAATACATCCTAGTATCATGACTCCTTGTGTACACATTATTAACCAGCAGCTGAAATAACAAGAAGGAAATTAAAAATAAGGTAAGAAATATACTCCTTCTACTTTCCTGTCAATTTACACATTATTTACCCCATGCCTCTGAAAATTCTCTGTCTTTACTAATATTACACACTGCACTCCTCTCGGGAGTCTCCGTGGTGAAGTGGTTCAAGCCGTCTGATTCAGGCTCCGAAGGTTGTATGTTCGATTCCGGGCGGCGCCCTTCATTTCACGAGTGCATTTTTTCGGAGACTCTCAAGGATCGTCGCTGGGGCTACGGAGTTCGCGCTTTGTGCGGAAAGAGACTAAGCCATATGGGATAAAAACCGGCTGCAATGCAGTCGACCCTGTCGACTTTTAAGTGAATTTTTTTTTATTGCACCCACTCCCATACGAATCTGGCTACGCCTTGTACTTGTGTCGTTACTAGAAATGAGGTGCTTTACTGTAAGACTAGTTTGTTAGCGTGAATTCACTACATTTTCGCCAAAACATCAAAGAAATGTCGCCGCTTTCGATGATTTAAGTTGCCTTTGGACCTATCAAAGACATATTCCTTGGGTGGGGGTAAATATAAGACGACAGGAAAACTTTCATAATGATGCAACAGACAGTTTTCATAAAAATTGATCGTGAATAAAGACATTCATTTATTAACAGACTATAACTCCCCGACATACCGATTCGTGGTTTCGAAATCAACTGCAAGCGATTTGGAATCAGACTGATTTGCGCTGATTTCCATGGTATGAGGCATCAACCGTTGAAAAAGTAATGAGAAGTTATAGAACTAGGTAAGATTGCATATTAAATCGCAAACATTCAACAAATACTGGGTTTGACTACTAGTTTCTTTACGCGACGTGCAACTAACGTTTGACTATGTATGTGGAACTCTCTGTGGTTGCGCCGCTAGCCTCGCGTTCCGATGGTTGTGGGATCTATTCCGACATACGTCGTTCAGTTTTCTAGTGCAATTCTTTAGGAGACCAATGGTGGTCGTCGCTGGAGATACAGAGTTCGTGCTTTGTGTGACACTTTCGGTAGATCGCACTGCTGAAAGAGACTTAGCCATATATGATAAAACTTTGTGCAATGAAATCGATCCTTTTTCTTTTAAAACTTTTTTTTTTTTTGTTGAACTATGGATTAGTGAAAAGGAAGGACAGTTAGAGTGGTAGCCAATCGGTTTAATCGTGAAGATTTTTCTGCTCAACTCCATACGTGATTAATGAACCCTTCATTTCCTCGTGGGATACCTCGTTTTTGCTACCTGAGCTTGTGGAGGAAATGAAGATTCTCCAATCAACGTTAACTCCTTTCATTGGTCACGTAGGCTTGAAAGCTACAGTAGCGTAGCAGCTAGACTCTCGCGTGCCGTCCACTGGACATGGATTCCATGCGAATTTATAAAACTGACTACAATCCCAGGTATAATATAGTAAAGGTTGTGTTGTTTACACTCCTAAAGTGCAATCCCGCATACCGCGTTCGAAACACAGCCGCGGGCAATTTGGCAACAGACCGCCTTGTGTTGGTTTTTAATGAAATGGTATGGGTGTAGGTCGTTCAGAAAGCAATGGCAAACTACTGAACGTAAACTTGCCAAGTGATCACAAACAGCAAAAAAAAATAAATAAATAAATAAAAAATAAAAAATAAAAATACATAAAAGCTAGGGTTGACTGCGACGTCAGGAAAGGATATGCAAGTAACTTTTGTTTATGAAAGAAAGTTTGACATATGGAAATGAATAAATGTCTACAAAAGAACGGAAATAAAAATAAAAATAGAGCACCAACGGCAACAATACATAAACCATTCCAAAGAAGCAGAACCACACAAACAATGAAAGTGATAAACGACACTAGAACTATTAACTCCGGACAGCTCCATTGCTGATCCGACATTCTCCTTAAATCTCCACCTGCGTATATCTACTGATCGACCAGTTCTCACGATTCAATACTAAAAGTATCATATATAATGGAACTATTTTGCTGCGTGTTTTGTGCTCTTGACAAAACATTGTTATATAGAGGTTGTGTTGACTGCATACCTCTATCAGTCTACTTCCGTTATCATTTCTTTCATTATGTTGGTCTCCTACCTAGTCTTGCATTGAAGTCTTCCATAACTATGATGTTGTCTTGCTTCTCTATTTTATTTAGGACGTCATGGATGTCTTCGTTACCATTGCCAAACCTGGACAATGACAGAAAAAGAGAAGTGAAAAACCACAACAGCAGAAATGAGTTTCCTGAGAAGAATACTCAATGTATCAAGAAGAGATAAGATCAGAAATGAAGAAATCATGACTAAATTGAGATTTTATTAGAAGGCAACACGTCAAATGGTTTGGCCATGCAGGTAGGCTACCAACTAACAGTATACCACAAGAATCAATGATGTACAGATTAGAGGGAAGCAGAGGAAGAGGCCGACCACGTAAACCATGGACGCAGGGAATATCAGAGACTTTGGGAATATCGATACACGAAGCCCATATGTGGGCACTCTCCCGCTGTTTATACTTCACCTCGACACCGCAAGATACTAGAAGAACATTATGAGATGAGATGAGACAAAACATTCATGTATTTCCGCTCTCCGTTTCACTTCCATCTCAGGACAAGGAAGCAGATTCCCAGATTTCCTTAAAGTCTTCTTTCTATTCGTCCAGCGTTTCTTATGGCATTGATGATGTCTGGCCTATCCATTGCACTTTCCACTTCGGTTATCGCCATTCTCGCCAACCGATCGGCACACTCGTTGCCTTTCACGCCTGGATGTCCCGGTACACAGCTGCAAGTTAGCTTGACTAACTGAGATGTGCTGTCTGTCGAGCCACTCATGTCGTATGAGATCGGTCGGAACATGCTTGAGTATGTTAACTGAATCGCCCAGTGTGCATGCGTGCGAATAGTGTTGCGTGCTGAATAAATTTAGTGCATGATTTCCTTCCTAAGACTGCTTGTTGTGACAGCAAAAGCACCACTTGCTTCCCTTCGCAGTTTTGAGCCTTTAGCTTGCTGAGGATCCCCATGCACTTCGCTTACCTCCGACTACCGAGCCAGTCGTTAACAGCGCAGCATCGCCCTCTCCAGTGTTTCCATGACTTCACTCTTTGGACTCCATGTCTGCTGCTGCGGGTTCTTCCTCCTTGCAACTTCTATCAAGATCGATACGGACAGAGACAGTAGACCGGGCACCAGCAATGGATGACGCAAAACACCCAGCTATTTATCAATGACTAAAACCCATGGCTGCTGAGGATGGGAACGGAGCACTTATGGGAATGCCCCGAATGCTTTGATGTCGATTCCTAAATCAATTAATCAATCAATCAATCAATCAATATTAAAAAAAAAATTAAGTCATGGAAATCGACTTTATTGCACATGCTTCTATTTCAACTAGCTCAGGCATTCTCTGCTGAGCTGCTAATTGCGCGCTGAATGCATCACACAGAAAATGCACTCTGTAGCTCCGGCGACGATTCCCGGGGGACTTCGAAAGATTACACTCATAAACCGAATGGCAGATTCAGAAGAAAAAAAACCGCGATCTTTTGAGCAAGGGGCTGGTGGCTCCTCCTCCTGGAGTTTCAGCACCTGATCTTCAGCCTCTCTGCAGTATACAACATACCCACATTTGCCCTGAGCAGAGAAAGCGCACATCGCAGTATCTATAACAAAGATTGCAAGGACAAGGTACATATGTGATGCACACTGCTGTACAGTGAAATCTTGACATTATAGTCCTTACGAAAACACACACACACACATGTTTGTAAGTGTGAGTGCATGTCTGTGTCTGTTTATAAATGTGTGCGTGTGCGTGTTCGTGCGTGTCTGTGTGTGTGTGACTGTATGCCTGCCTACCTGCTTGTTTCATAATGTTAAAATTTGAATTGCTTATGTGTGGTGTGTGTTTACACTTGTATTTAACAATGTATTATTTTACAATGTACATGTAATATTCAAGACAGTTAACTGATGTGCGAAAGATGAGTGATTAGAAAGGTCGAATGTTAGACGAGATGGCGTGCTCCGTTTGTGACCCTTTTAACAATAAATCTCTTTCGTTCTTTTTGAAACACCAGACAGAGCTTCGTCTAAATTGTCAAAGGTGTATGCTTGTGTGGCTGCCAAAATAAAACAACTCATGAAATTGTTATTTTCCACTGAAGTTAAAGTTAGTTGCATAGCCTGTAAAGGACGTCGCAGTAAACCTCAGTCTTTTTGTCTCTTTGTGATCTCTTGGCAAGTTTACTTTCAGTAGTTTATCATTGCTTTCTGATCGACCGGCACCCATACCATTTTATAAACACCCCAGCGCAAGGCGGTCCGCTGCCAAATCGCCCGCAGCTGTGTTATGAACGCGGTATATAGGATAACGAACTGTGTCCTTAACCTCTTCGCCTTTTTCCTCTAAAACCTATGCTATATGTGTCAAATATACAAGACTGATGAATGTTATTTTCCTCTAAAACATATGATATATGTGCTAAATATACCAGACTTGTGTATGTTATTTACCTCAAAAATCTATGATATGTGCTAAATATACTAGACTGGGGTGTTGTTTTCTCCCCCGAACGTCACTTGTTCCCTGTGGCATTACGTACAAGACAAAAAGGTGTTAGTTTCATCCTTATCCAAAACTATATTTGGCAAATGTACACGGTTTTTCGATCTAGAGCAGACAAGGACTTACCCCAGAACTGAAGCAAACATTCTGCGTTTCAAATACATGTTTCCGTCTGGCAGTCTATAATCTGAAGTTATCCCTCGTCATGCTATCGTTTTCGGACTCTCGTGGCGGTTCCCAAATGATGTTATTCCTGGACTACACTTTGATACAACACTTTATTGCACATACTATTTCATGCAGATCGTGACTAAATGTATAATTAAAGAAAAGATTGTTATTTTGGGGCAAGTGCAGAAATTCAAATATCTAGTCAGTAGAGTAGCAGATGGAAGATGTATTACAGAGATAAAGAACAGAATAGGAAAGGCAAAATATTGCATTCTGTCAAATGATGAACATTTTATGCAATAAGGCTTTGTTATTGAAAGTTAGAAAATGAATTCTTGCATGTTACAAAGAACCAGTTATAGCATATCGCCTCGAATCCTAGACAATTTGTAAACAAGCGAAAAAGAATTAACAAAAGCTTTGGAGATGCAGTTTTATAGAAACATGTTGAAAATTCTTAGGACAACCAAATAATGAGTAATCTGGACTTTTGGAGAGAAGATAAATCGCAAATACAACTTCAGCATGAACATTCGAAAGAGGCAGTCTTGATTTGTTCGTCATATTATGAGAAGGCATAAACTGGAACATACTGTGACGGCTGGAAAATTTTATGGAAAAAGAGATAGAGGAAGACAGCGGATTACCTCATAGTGCCATACTGCAGTAGTGAAGACCATTCGGGTCAACCTGAAAAGGGCTGACTAACTAGGTCAATACAACACACTGGCAGTCCTAGGCCACCGACAATGGGCAAAACTGCTCAACCGAACGAAGCAGAATTTAAAGCGTTGATACTAACTGGCATTTAGCCGTCAGCTTCAGTATACTATAGGGTAAGTAGTACCTTAATTCATGTGGATTAAAATATCCGAAATATCTTACTATTCTTTATTGAAGATGATCGGAATGATGATATTAAAAAAAACTTCTGGCATGACCGAAGAATCTAATACACGCCGCACCGTGTAAGGAGGAACTCCTAACTGTCATTTACTGCCAATATAGTACCTTGCGGTGTATGGCAGAGGGGTCTTTGAGCCTGAGGAATTAAGGCCGCCTGGCTAGTGCAGTCGCCGCGAACTGTGCAGGTTAGGATTTTCTTTTAACGTTTTTATCTTTACTGTAGCCAACATGCCCGCGAATCTTTCCGTCAGAGTGACCTGCAACAATGTCCCGCCAAGCAACTGTTTGAGAACCTCGCACCCAGTTCAAGACGGCTCAGTTTCCCCTGCGTTGTAATTTGCAGACATTCATACGAACACAGCCTCTATGTCGCCAGTTCTGACATTCTCAAGCTAATTTCAGAATATAGTATCAGTCTATTGACCAATCTTTAGTTGAAATTCTGTCTGTCTGCTCTAGAAGCCGTTTCTCTACTAGTACAGATCAATCAAGCAGCCATAGAACTGTGGGATGTTCTACGGGTTTAACTAATTTAGTACAAAACAAAATATAGGTTTGGATTGACATTCATTCATCATGTGCCATGCCGATAAGCATGGGCTGCTATGATTCGCCATTTCACTCGATCACCAGAGTCGTGGATCAGGTCAGTTTTCTTGTCTCGACCATACCATACCACATGGCCAAGCCATACAGGTATATACTTCTCTGCCTTCCACTTGTTCCTTTCCCCTCGATCTTGCCAGTTGTCACCAAGTTCTTCAATTTAATTCTTCTCATAACTTGACCCCAAAAAATTGTGACAGTCTACGTCTAATTATTCTAATAAGTGTACGATTTTCATCTGTTTCTTGTAGGACTTGGTCATGGTTTTTTTTGTCTGTCCATGACTTGCTTTGAATTTCCCTCAGAATTCCATGTTTCCAGTTTTAGCTTTGCTGTCCTTTTCTTGTGACGTTATATGATTTGACGAATCTTGATGAACTATGCATCTTTAAAGAAGGTAGTTTACCGTTGCTTTCCTTCCCGGCAGTGACCATACTGGCCTGTGACCGTAGTCATTGTCCCGTTAAAGATAACCCCTACCTACCGTCGCAAAACGTGAGACCATAACCGACAACTATCTGTCGGCATCTGGACCGACATGGCAGACAATCAAATCAACAAGTATCATAATGTGAATCTACATTCACTGAGCTATTTAACATTGCGAAGATACATACTACAAATAACACGATGCCCCGTAATATAGTGATATATCATCCTTCTGTCCGGATGAGAGCTCACATTTGGCGATATATTATCCTTTGACACTGAATCAGTTAAAGTCAGTAACGATCATTTCACACGTCTCAAGGCGCATTGGAATATAGTCCTAGTCTCATTCTTTTAATAGACCAATCGGCACTGGCTGGTATTGTCAGTATCACACAGACCGACTTTACTTCCCAACATATTTCCTGGTGCGATCCGGAATGCCAGGTCAGTTTGGGAAATTAGAATCTGCCTATGTTCTAAGCTGCTTTGGGAAATTAGAATCTGCCGATGTTCTAAGCTGCTGTGACCGTTTGAACGTTATAGAATTTAGAAACCGTATCCTGACATTTGAAGAGTCTTCTAATTAGGTTTTACTTTTTAGCATACACGAATCTACAGGCACATTGTGATGACAATGTCATGTGTGCGATGTGACGAAGCTCGATGTCACATCTTAACGTTTGCTACGGGAGGTATAGGAGATTACCAATGTCTTCGTGCATTGAAACCAAAGATGTGACGGTTCTAATACTTCATATACCCACAGCAGGTCCCTTTTATAGATCATTGAAACCAAAGATGTGACGGTTCTAATACTTCATATACCCACAGCAGGTCCCTTTTATAGATCATTGAAACCAAAGATGTGACGGTTCTAATACGTCATATACCCACAGCAGGTCCCTTTTATAGATCATTGAAACCTAAGATGTGACGGTTCTAATACGTCATATACCCACAGCAGGTCCCTTTTATAGATCATTGAAACCAAAGATGTGACGGTTCTAATACGTCATATACCCACAGCAGGTCCCTTTTATAGATCATTGAAACCAAAGATGTGACGGTTCTAATACGTCATATACCCACAGCAGGTCCCTTTTATAGATCATTGAAACCAAAGATGTGACGGTTCTAATACGTCATATACCCACAGCAGGTCCCTTTTATAGATCATTGAAACCAAAGATGTGACGGTTCTAATACGTCATATACCCACAGCAGGTCCCTTTTATAGATCATTGAAACCAAAGATGTGACGGTTCTAAAACGTCATATACCCACAGCAGGTCCCTTTTATAGATCATTGAAACCAAAGATGTGACGGTTCTAATACGTCATATACCCACAGCAGGTCCCTTTTATAGATCATTGAAACCAAAGATGTGACGGTTCTAATACGTCATATACCCACAGCAGGTCCCTTTTATAGATCATTGAAACCAAAGATGTGACGGTTCTAATACGTCATATACCCACAGCAGGTCCCTTTTATAGATCATTGAAACCAAAGATGTGACGGTTCTAATACGTCATATACCCACAGCAGGTCCCTTTTATAGATCATTGAAACCAAAGATGTGACGGTTGTAATACGTCATATACCCACAGCAGGTCCCTTTTATAGATCATTGAAACCAAAGAAGTGACGGTTCTAATACGTCATATACCCACAGCAGGTCCCTTTTATAGATCATTGAAACCAAAGATGTGACGGTTGTAATACGTCATATACCCACAGCAGGTCCCTTTTATAGATCATTGAAACCAAAGATGTGACGGTTCTAATACGTCATATACCCACAGCAGGTCCCTTTTATAGATCATTGAAACCAAAAATGTGACGGTTCTAATACGTCATATACCCACAGCAGGTCCCTTTTATAGATCTTTGAAACCAAAGATGTGACGGTTCTAATACTTCATATACCCACAGCAGGTCCCTTTTTTAGATCATTGAAACCAAAGATGTGACGGTTCTAATACGTCATATACCCACAGCAGGTCCCTTTTATAGATCATTGAAACCAAAGATGTGACGGTTCTAATACTTCATATACCCACAGCAGGTCCCTTTTATAAATCATTGAAACCAAAGATGTGACGGTTCTAATACGTCATATACCCACAGCAGGTCCCTTTTATAGATCATTGAAACCAAAGATGTGACGGTTCTAATACGTCATATACCCACAGCAGGTCCCTTTTATAGATCATTGAAACCAAAGATGTGACGGTTCTAATACGTCATATACCCACAGCAGGTCCCTTTTTATAAATCATTGAAACCAAAGATGTGACGGTTCTAATACGTCATATACCCACAGCAGGTCCCTTTTATAGATCATTGAAACCAAAGATGTGACGGTTCTAATACGTCATATACCCACAGCAGGTTTCTTTTATAGATCATTGAAACCAAAGATGTGACGGTTCTAATACGTCATATACCAACAGCAGGTCCCTTTTATAGATCATTGAAACTAAAGATGTGACGGTTCTAATACGTCATATACCCACAGCAGGTCCCTTTTATAGATCATTGAAACCAAAGATGTGACGGTTCTAATACGTCATATACCCACAGCAGGTCCCTTTTATAGATCATTGAAACCAAAGATGTGACGGTTCTAATACGTCATATACCCACAGCAGGTCCCTTTTATAGATCATTGAAACCAAAGATGTGACGGTTCTAATACGTCATATATCCACAGCAGGTCCCTTTTATAGATCATTGAAACCAAAGATGTGACGGTTCTAATACGTCATATACCCACAGCAGGTCCCTTTTATAGATCATTGAAACCAAAGATGTGACGGTTCTAATACGTCATATACCCACAGCAGGTCCCTTTTATAGATCATTGAAACCAAAGATGTGACGGTTCTAATACGTCATATACCCACAGCAGGTCCCTTTTATAGATCATTGAAACCAAAGATGTGACGGTTCTAATACGTCATATACCCACAGCAGGTCCCTTTTATAGATCATTGAAACCAAAGATGTGACGGTTCTAATACGTCATATACCCACAGCAGGTTCCTTTTATAGATCATTGAAATCAAAGATGTGACGGTTCTAATACGTCATATACCCACAGCAGGTCCCTTTTATAGATCATTGAAACCAAAGATGTGACGGTTCTAATACGTCATATACCCACAGCAGGTCCCTTTTATAGATCATTGAAACCAAAGATGTGACGGTTCTAATACGTCATATACCCACAGCAGGTCCCTTTTATAGATCATTTAAACCAAAGATGTGACGGTTCTAATACGTCATATACCCACAGCAGGTCCCTTTTATAGATCATTGAAACCAAAGATGTGACAGTTCTAAAACGTCATATACCCACAGCACGTCCCTTTTATAGATCATTGAAACCAAAGATGTGACGGTTCTAATACGTCATATACCCACATCAGGTCCCTTTTATAGATCATTGAAACCAAAGATGTGACGGTTCTAATACGTCATATACCCACAGCAGGTCCCTTTTATAGATCATTGAAACCAAAGATGTGACGGTTCTAATACGTCATATACCCACAGCAGGTCCTTTTTATAGATCATTGAAACCACAGATGTGACGGTTCTAATACGTCATATTCCCACAGCAGGTCCCTTTTATAGATCATTGAAACCAAAGATGTGACGGTTCTAATTCGTCATATACCCACAGCAGGTCCCTTTTATAGATCATTGAAACCAAAGATGTGACGGTTCTAATACGTCATATACCCACAGCAGGTCCCTTTTATAGATCATTGAAACCAAAGATGTGACGGTTCTAGTACGCCATATACCCACAGCAGGTCCCTTTTATGGATCATTGAAACCAAAGATGTGACGGTTCTAAAACGTCATATACCCACAGCAGGTCCCTTTTATAGATCATTGAAACCAAAGATGTGACGGTTCTAATACGTCATATACCCACAGCAGGTCCCTTTTATAGATCATTGAAACCAAAGATGTGACGGTTCTAAAACGTCATATACCCACAGCAGGTCCCTTTTATAGATCATTGAAACCAAAGATGTGACGGTTCTAAAACGTCATATACCCACAGCAGGTCCCTTTTATAGATCATTGAAACCAAAGATGTGACGGTTCTAAAACGTCATATACCCACATCAGGTCCCTTTTATAGATCATTGAAACCAAAGATGTGACGGTTCTAATACGTCATATACCCACAGCAGGTCCCTTTTATAGATCATTGAAACCAAAGATGTGACGGTTCTAATACGTCATATACCCACAGCAGGTCCCTTTTATAGATCATTGAAACCAAAGATGTGACGGTTCTAATACGTCTTATACCCACAGCAGGTCCCTTTTATAGATCATTGAAACCAAAGATGTGACGGTTCTAATACGTCATATACCCACAGCAGGTCCCTTTTATAGATCATTGAAACCAAAGATGTGACGGTTCTAATACGTCATATACCCACAGCAGATCCCTTTTATAAATCATTGAAACCAAAGATGTGACGGTTCTAATACGTCATATACCCACAGCAGGTCCCTTTTATAGATCATTGAAACCAAAGATGTGACGGTTCTAATACGTCATATACCCACAGCAGGTTTCTTTTATAGATCATTGAAACCAAAGATGTGACGGTTCTAATACGTCATATACCAACAGCAGGTCCCTTTTATAGATCATTGAAACTAAAGATGTGACGGTTCTAATACGTCATATACCCACAGCAGGACCCTTTTATAGACCATTGAAACCAATGATGTGACGGTTCTAATACGTCATATACCCACAGCAGGTCCCTTTTATAGATCATTGAAACCAAAGATGTGACGGTTCTAATACGTCATATACCCACAGCAGGTCCCTTTTATAGATCATTGAAACCAAAGATGTGACGGTTCTAATACGTCATATACCCACAGCAGGTCCCTTTTATAGATCATTGAAACCAAAGATGTGACGGTTCTAATACGTCATATATCCACAGCAGGTCCCTTTTATAGATCATTGAAACCAAAGATGTGACGGTTCTAATACGTCATATACCCACAGCAGGTCCCTTTTATAGATCATTGAAACCAAAGATGTGACGGTTCTAATACGTCATATACCCACAGCAGGTCCCTTTTATAGATCATTGAAACCAAAGATGTGACGGTTCTAATACGTCATATACCCACAGCAGGTCCCTTTTATAGATCATTGAAACCAAAGATGTGACGGTTCTAATACGTCATATACCCACAGCAGGTCCCTTTTATAGATCATTGAAACCAAAGATGTGACGGTTCTAATACGTCATATACCCACAGCAGGTTCCTTTTATAGATCATTGAAATCAAAGATGTGACGGTTCTAATACGTCATATACCCACAGCAGGTCCCTTTTATAGATCATTGAAACCAAAGATGTGACGGTTCTAATACGTCATATACCCACAGCAGGTCCCTTTTATAGATCATTGAAACCAAAGATGTGACGGTTCTAATACGTCATATACCCACAGCAGGTCCCTTTTATAGATCATTTAAACCAAAGATGTGACGGTTCTAATACGTCATATACCCACAGCAGGTCCCTTTTATAGATCATTGAAACCAAAGATGTGACAGTTCTAATACGTCATATACCCACAGCACGTCCCTTTTATAGATCATTGAAACCAAAGATGTGACGGTTCTAATACGTCATATACCCACATCAGGTCCCTTTTATAGATCATTGAAACCAAAGATGTGGCGGTTCTAATACGTCATATACCCACAGCAGGTCCCTTTTATAGATCATTGAAACCAAAGATGTGACGGTTCTAATACGTCATATACCCACAGCAGGTCCTTTTTATAGATCATTGAAACCACAGATGTGACGGTTCTAATACGTCATATTCCCACAGCAGGTCCCTTTTATAGATCATTGAAACCAAAGATGTGACGGTTCTAATACGTCATATACCCACAGCAGGTCCCTTTTATAGATCATTGAAACCAAAGATGTGACGGTTCTAATACGTCATATACCCACAGCAGGTCCCTTTTATAGATCATTGAAACCAAAGATGTGACGGTTCTAGTACGCCATATACCCACAGCAGGTCCCTTTTATGGATCATTGAAACCAAAGATGTGACGGTTCTAAAACGTCATATACCCACAGCAGGTCCCTTTTATAGATCATTGAAACCAAAGATGTGACGGTTCTAATACGTCATATACCCACAGCAGGTCCCTTTTATAGATCATTGAAACCAAAGATGTGACGGTTCTAAAACGTCATATACCCACAGCAGGTCCCTTTTATAGATCATTGAAACCAAAGATGTGACGGTTCTAAAACGTCATATACCCACAGCAGGTCCCTTTTATAGATCATTGAAACCAAAGATGTGACGGTTCTAATACGTCATATACCCACAGCAGGTCCCTTTTATAGATCATTGAAACCAAAGATGTGACGGTTCTAATACGTCATATACCCACAGCAGGTCCCTTTTATAGATCATTGAAACCAAAGATGTGACGGTTCTAATACGTCTTATACCCACAGCAGGTCCCTTTTATAGATCATTGAAACCAAAGATGTGACGGTTCTAATACGTCATATACCCACAGCAGGTCCCTTTTATAGATCATTGAAACCAAAGATGTGACGGTTCTAATACGTCATATACCCACAGCAGGTCCCTTTTATAGAATTATTTTTATATACCGAAAATTTAAATTGGAGCCGAAACCACCGATGCCACTATATAGGCATAATTTAGTCTTTATTCTAGGGACAATTTCGAGAGGTTTGAAAATATTAACAACCGTGCGTTATTTACAATTTTACGTAGTAATGTGGCATTAGCCGGAAGGAACGTAGCAGAGGACGGAATAGATGCGTGCGAAAGTAGCTCACTGCTGAATCTCTGTGCCTCATTGTTCTGAGAAATCTTCTGAAATAGAGTGACCTCGCATGGACACGCCATGAGTGCTCTTAGGTCAGTTTATGATGAAAATTTCCGACAAAGATTTTCTCAACAAATAGGCTAAATAATTCAATGGATTTCAGCTTAGAGTGTCAACAATTATCATGACTTGCACAACAAGTAACAATAATTATACGTAATTTAATCAGGGGTAATTGCAATGTAAGCTGCATTGATATATTACCTGCCATAATTCCCAACCCACAGAGCTAGACTCGCCAATAAAAAAGACTCATGGAGCTGCGAGCATCCACCAATCTGAAATTAAAATTCAATTCTAACCTCAGACACATTTTCAAACTAATATTCAGTCTTAATTTTAAGTAAAGTGATAGATACACCATCATCATCATCAAGCGCCAGGCTATTAAGCATGGGCGGTTATGTTTCGTTGCGTTCTCACACGATCAGCAGAGTCGTGAATCAGTTCTGTGTTCTTGTCTTGAACATGCAACGTGGGATAGATAAATAAGTTTTACAATCCCTTGACCTACCGGATCGAGAGTTTGAAATCTGTTGTGGGCCATTTTAAATCAGATCGTTTTGCGTTGTTTCCAATGGTATGAGGCATCGGCAGTTCAGATAAAACATGCAAACTACTGAACACAATTACATAGTAAATTCGCAAACTGCCAATAAATGCTGAGGATGATTGCAACTTGCAGTAAAGAACACGCAGCTAACTTTATGTAGACATCCCACTAATGAGATCTTGCTCGATAAGAACAAACATGTCTAACCTTAATTCAGTTTTCCATTGCTAGTATAGGTCAATACCCCACCTGCCTCTGGTCGCCACTGAGTTTATTATCAGTAGACTGGAAAATATAAGGTCATAAAGACACAACAACACTCATAAAGATATCAATGCAAGATGTGTGCGTTAACTTTACACTTGTTTCACTGATACGTCCAGTCCTTGATTCTATGCACCGTGTGGTACTTTGAATTGTTGTTTTATGTTTTAAAGTAATCATACGTTGGTAAGCTGGACTGAATGCAAGACAGGTAAAACTATTCTCAAGACATAAACGAACATCTGTTGCGTTCGCTCCCTTTGACCTCAAGCGTAGTCCACTGAAGCGAGCAACAAAGAACCGAGAGCATGGCGGGAAAAAAGTGAGGAATCTGCAGAACTAGACTAAAAATTGAGTAGTTTAGTTTAGTTTTGTCGATGGATCAACATCACGGCACACAGTTTTAACCCATAAGTGCTCCGTTTTCCTCCTCTCAAACCTGAGTCTGGAGAAACTCAGCTCAGTAAATGAACTCCGTAGCCCCGGCGAGTATCCTGAAATACTTTGGGTAGATTTTTAACTCGAAATTTAACTAAAAATTGAGTAACATGATGATATGGATGTGAAGCATGGACAAGCTGAAAAACATCTGATGGCTGTGGAAATGTGGTTTCTGAGGAGAATGCAAAGAATACCAGGGACAGTCAGAAAAAAACGAATGAACAAGTCCTACAAGAAACAAATGAAGATCGTAAACTTATTAGAGACATTAGACGTAGACAGTCAAAATATTTTGGGCATGTTATGAGAAGAAATGAATTGGAGACCTTGGTGACAACTGGCAAGATCGAAGTGAAGAGACCAAGGGGAAGACCAAGAAGTAAATACCTGGATGGCTTGGCCACGTGGCAGGGTCGAGACAGAAATACGGAGCTGATTCACGACTCTGGTGATCGAGTGAGATGGCAAAACATGACCGCCCACGCTTATCGGTATGGCACATGATGGATGAATGATGATGATATGAATTAGTGTTTAGTGTTTTCATACTTTCATTTTGAAGCTTCCACGTGCAGTGTTTTCGGACGTTCAGTTGAACATTTTCTATCCCTACTGTGTAGTGGAGATGTGATCTTGTTTTATATTGCTAAGATTACACTCTTTTGTGAATATCAGCACACTCCCTGATAGAAAGAATACCGGATTTTTACAGAGATTGGTGAATTCAGCATGCATGCAGTTTCCCTTATTTACAGATAATGCCCACGCTATTGATCTGTCACCGAGTATCATTTCTGTCTGGAAAGTTTTGTATTGGTGCAACGCCATTTCTAACTCATTATACAGTACATCGGCGTTTTCTCCTGTGTTATCTGCTTTTGTTTATATGCCTACGTCATGCTCATATCCGGAGGTCAACCAAAGAGTCTCACTAATATAAGGTTCTTCCTCCCCCTTGAATGAATAATTCTCTGTTTAACTAAGTGTATTTCACACACACACATCTGGTCATCACATTTCACTAACGCCTATTATATTATCATTTATATTATACCAGTGGTTCTCAACCTTTTGTGGCCCATGCCCCCCTTCACCATATTTTCAGAACGTCATCCCCCCCCCCCTTTCGTATTTCCTACCTAAAAATTCCCCCTCCCGCCCCTACACAGTATACGTAATAATGGAAGCACATACTAAAACAAGTCTAGACGTCCACATAAAACGTGATTTATGGGACTACTTAATTTATAAAATGAATTTTAGAAGGGCGAGACGTACAGAACCGTAAAGTATGAAGGGAAAAACAAGATCAAGTAATCGGTTCTTGTATTAACGCGATCTTGAAATAATCTTCATTCCCACACACCCCCCTGGAAACCCCCAAATTCCCCCTGGGGGAGGGAGGGGGAAATTCCCCACCGGTTGAGAACCACTGTATTATACACTTTAGTCTTTATATTTCCAGCTTTCTATTTTGAAAACGTGTCCTCACATTCCATGTACCAACCTGTAAGCTAGTTTTAACATCTAATGTATGTACAGTAGCATGATGATGAGGAGTTGAGGTAGACAAGTAGCTAGCAGGCGTGCCTGTCGGACAGGAGGTCATATGTTCAAACCCCTTTCGAAGTCGAGTCGTTTGAAAACTCGAACAGGCGGCCAACTCGACACAGCCTAAAACTGGATCACAGGAAATGATCTGGGAAGTAAAGGCGTGTTGACTACATCAAACATCGAGTGCCCATTGGTCTGTCAAAATACAGGACACACCAGATACCCAATACTCCTCATAGCTTGTAAATTGTTATTTTAATTTACTTACTTATTATGTGAGTTTGTTTGTTTGTTTGTTTGTTCGCATATCCTTTGTGGGACATCGCTGTCAACATCAGCATCTTTCAGCTGATTGTTGATTTCTTGGCAAGTTTATGCTCAGTAGTTTGCCATTGCTTTCTGAACGACCGGCTCACATACCCCATAAGTTACCGACGCGGAGAGAACCGCTACCGATGTGAGTTAATGAGTTGAAATACGAAGAACGCTACATTATGCGACATAATAACAGTTTTGATATAACAGAAAGAATGCGAGGCCGGGAGGGGGAGTGGGGGAGGGGTAGGGATGAGGGGAATGGGGAATAAGTTAAGAAACGTATACGGTGTATAGAGTAAACTAGAGGAGGTTTGGTGACTTCATTCTTACTGAGAAAGTTATTTCCTTTATCTAGTTTGGCTGCCGTTGCTAATTTGAACATTGTCTGCTGAAAACAGACGTGTTTGGCTTCAACGGAATTTCTAGACTCATTATCTATTCGTTTTTTAATTGGAAATAATATGAGATGAAATGGCTTCCATTGCATATTTAGGAATTCATTGTTTCACTTCTAATATAAATAATTTAGGGGTCAATGCTTTCTTCGTTTTATTAAATGTTTCTAGATTTATTCTGAATAGTATATTGCATGCTAATTCGTATCGTTTTATGCTGACATTAATATTACAATTATAATTCACAGTCTTAATTCGCAGTTGTCTCTGCTTGGCTGGTTTCTTTACATATGTTGTCTATATATGTTATGAACAAGAGAAGGGACAGGACATAACCTTGTCGTACTCCAGATCTTATGGTGAAGGGTTTTGAGTGTCCTCCAGTTGCTCTCACTATGCATTCACTATTGTTGTATAAACTTCTATATAGGTTTGTTAACTGTGTACTCACTCCATATTGTTTAAGGATTTCCCACAGGTTGTTTATATCTACTCTATCGAATGCCTTTTCTTGGTCGACAAAGGCTAAGTAGAGTGTTTCATTGAATTCGATTGATTTTTCTATAAGTTGTCAAAGAGCAAAAATGGCATCTGTGCATCCTTTGTTTTTCCTAAATCCAAGTTGTGTTTCGCCTAGCTGGGGTTCTAAAGAAGTTCGTAAACTTTTTTCAAGAATTTTGCAAAATATTTTCCCACTATGACTCAACAGTGAAATGCCTCTGTATTGTGTGCAGTCTCTTTTGCTGCCTTTGTTTTTCCAAATTGGAATAATTATTGCGTTTCCCCAGTATCGTGGTGTATGTTATTCTACTCAAACATGGTTGAAAAGTCTATGTAGCCAAGCTGTTCCTACTTCTCTTGCTGCTCTAATTAGTTCTTGTGGTATTTCATCCTGTCCCGGTGATTTGTTCAATGGGGCTAATCTGATAGCTTCTATAATTTCTTCTTTTAGTATGCCTGGTTCTAGTTCTTCGGTGACATCTGTGTAGGTCTCTTGAATTCCTGTGACATCTGATGGGATGTTGAGAAGTTGTTCGAAATACTGCTTCCATCTTATTAGGATTTGCTTTTGTTCACTTATTGGTTCCCCATATTCGCTGTTAATTATTTCAGTTGGGTCAAAGGGTTCTCCTCTGGTTCTCGTTGCACTTATCTTTTTTTAGAAGTTTCTAATTGCCTCCTTGTAGTTTTTATTTAGGGTTTCTCCATACTCTTCCCAGTCTTTTTGTTTTTCCCTCTTTACTATTCTACTCACATGTCTTCTCGCTATTTTATATTCCATGTAATCACATTCCTGTTTGCTCTTCAACCACTTTTTATATTTTCCTTTTTGTCTTTTACCGCTTTCTTTACTTCTGCATTCCACCAACTTGTTACTTTTTTATCTGTGTTTTGTGTTTATTTCATGGTTCAACATGTTATTTTTGCAGTATTTAAAATGATTGATTTGAACATCTCCCATTCTTCTTCCACTGATTTTCTTTCTGTAGGTAATTTTATAAAGAGTTCAGTTAGTTCTTTCTCATAATTTTCCCTTACTGCCTCGTGTTTAAGGTTTTTTAAGTTTACTGATTCGCATGGCATGTATTTTACTGCTCTTCGTTTTCTTCTTCTGATCGTTCTCATTGTGGCAACAACTGCTTTATGGTCTGTGTTTATACTGAAATTGGGCACTGCCCTTGCATTTAATATATTTCTCTTTCTGTTATTTCTTGTTAATATAAAATCACTTTGGCTTTTAGTATCTAGATCGTTCCATTTATATCAGGTGTATACTTGTGAATCTTTGTGTTTATAGAATGCGTTTGTTATATAGAGGTCGTGTTGGCTGCAAAGCTCTATCAGTCTTCTTCCGTTATCATTCCTTTCATTTTGCTGATCTCCAAATGCTCCCAGATGTTTTTCTATGCCCACTCTGTTATGTCATAGTCTTGCATTGAAGTCTCCCATAACTATGATGTTGTCCTGCTTATCTATGTTATCTAGCACGTCATGTATGTCTTCGCAGAAGTCCTCGCATTCTTGCTCATTATTGTTTGTATTACATGGTGCGTATATTTGTACATATGTTGTAATGATTTTTAAAAATTCTCACTGTTATGATTCTTTCATATATATATTTTATTTCTAGTATTCCTCTTGCTAGCCGTGGTTCGATGACTATTCCCACATCGTGTCTTGCCCTTACTTGCTGTTCTACTCCTGAGTAAACAAACGTGTAACTGCGGTGGAGCTCCTTGCATCCTTTCCTCTTTGTTCTGGTGTCCGCTATTCCCATCATTTCAATTTTCCCCTCTTCCATTGTTTCTATAAGCTCTTCGTCTTTACTCTTAAAACCGCAGACGTTCATTGTGCCTTTTTTCTCTCTTTTGAATCACTGATCTATCTGGTAGTACATTAACCTTTCCGGGTCTATATCCATTTGGGCCAGTCCGTTTATACTTCTTATCTGTTTTACGAGCAGTATGAATATCCCCTTGCTTAGGCCAGTCGCAGGTGTAGGACAAAAATCTTACCATACGGAGTCCATTCCCTATGGCGAGCAATAGCCCCGTTAACCCATGACCGTGCGGTCATGGTTTTCCGGTCTACACCACGTGGAGGTGGGGATTGACATGTGTAGTCTGCGGGTCATCAGCAGGCTAATAATTTTCACTGTTCACCCCTCCTGGGAGAGGCGAGCCGATCCTAACCCTGCTGTCTGCATGGCCAGGCGCAGTCCACACCTTGCAGACCTTAGTCCATCTGACTGGTGTATAGGTTGAACCCGCAACCTCGACATCACCACACCGGAAATTTAGAAGCAAGCGGTCTTGTCCATTCGGTCATGCTAACCTCTAACATTTTGTTAATCCATTAGTCGCAGGAATGTCAGATATTCGCGAAATAGTCAATATTTATTTGTTAGTTGTTTATATCCACTGAACCATGACTTGATAGTTGAAGTGATACATTGTTCTAGCTTACTCGTTTATCTCGGCCCATGACAACCTAGTTTCCACTTCCATGAGTTTATACAAACTTACTTTCTGACCATGTGAGTGTCAATCCTAAATATGTCACTATCATTACTCTTGTGTAGAACTGCCCTTAGCAACTGTTCCATTAAGAGCGATGTTTCAATTTAAACTGAACAGTCATGCATTTAGCCACGGAGTGGTTGATCGGCGCACTCATTCGTGAAATATCCACTTGATTCTGTTTTGTGTTCCACGACAGTGCGTTGTTGTGGGTACAGTTATCGTTCGTTGTTCTGTATGCCATCTGGGCAGAAAAGCGTGAAGTATAAACATCAATGATGGACAAAGACGATTAGATACAAACAAGCTCTGATTGTTTCCAGGAGAAATACAATCCAAAGTTGAACACAAGTTGAATTGAGTCAAGAACCGACATCACAGCACTCGTCACATTCTCAAACGTACTCCATGCTCATCTTCAACAGTCAGCGAAGAGTCTTAATACTAATTTTTCCAATTGTGATTGTCTCCACCTGACCTTTCTTCGGAGAACTGCCTGCCGGTTAGACCCTGTGGTCACTCCGTGCCGCTCCTTCCCTCCAGGCTATGATGATTTATGTTCATCCCCACTATACACCTGATCCCAAAGGGTCCTGACCACATCTGCCTTATCATGCACCGATACACCATTCAGTTGTGTACACCCAGCCAATCTGCTTGCCTTTGGTACATTACTTAAAAAGGCATAATAACATCTCCAGAGCACAAAACCTGGGCTGAATTGTGGAGACCGTGTGTTGCTGATGCAGTATGGTCCCTCTCTCGGCCTGCCTAGTTTACTTCAGAGGAACGTTAAGACCAATACATTGGAACAAGACAAGCTGCAGAAGCTGCCGGATCAGCAGAGCATTCTCTAACTGTCCGTCTGTTTGAGCTTGGATCCTAGACCAGACAAAAATTACCACGGCAAAAGCCGCCTTTTGCAAGGCATGACTAAAGTCGCATTTTGCAAGGTGGGAAACATAGTAAGGAAGTAAGGGACTGTTTTCGACGTCAAGACTCTAGCCTCATATTTGTTTAGACTTATCAGCACACGATGGACGTTGTGGTCACTGTCATGTGGGTCGCCTTTATCTCCCAGGGCATTTCTTGATACCCATTTGAGCCTGTGTGGACCTAGAAGCCCTAGTCAATCAAAGCTAAAATACGCCGTGATGGGGATTCAAACACGTAATCATCGTGCCAGCAGGCCAGCGTGCTAGCCAGTGCGTTAGCGCAGCTTCGTAACATGAAGTGTGTCTGATGTACATGTAATCAAATATACTGCCACCCCGTTTTCCCTGTTTCTCTCCATCCATCCATCATGTGCCATGCCGATAAGCGGGGGCGGTCATGCTCTGACATCTCACTCGATCACCAGAGTCTGTGTTCCTGTCTCAACCATGCCACGTGGCCAAGCCATCCAGGTATTTACTTCTCGGTCTTCCCCTTGGTCTCTTCCTTTCGATCTTGCCAGTCGTCACCAAGTTTTCCAATTCATTTCTTCTCATAACATGCCCAAAAAATTTTGACTGTGTACGTCTAATGCCTCTAATCAGTTTACGATCTTCATGTGTTTCTTGAAGGACTTGTTCATTGGTGTTTTGTCTGTCCATTGTATTCTTTGTATTTTCCCAGAAACCACATTTCCACAGCCATCGGCTATTTTTTCAGCTTGACTGCTTCCACGCTTCACATCCATACAAAAGTATAGGTTCTATGTAGCACTTCAACACTCTTTATCTCGTTTCAATTGATATCTGTTTATTGGTCAGTATGTTATTCATCTGGCAAAAGGCTACCTTCGCAATGGCAATTCTTGTTCTAATCTCTTCAAGCATCTCCCATTAGATGTTATGACTGTGCCGAGATAACAGTATCGATTCACTTGCTTAAGAATATGCCCATGTACTCGTATATCACATTGTGGTATTTCCTTCTTCCCAGTGACGACCATAATCTGTGTCTTGGTAATATTCAGTTCTAACCCTAGTTGTTCACTGTGTGCAACAACCGCATCTGCTAAATTTTGCAGGTCCTGTTTATTGTCTGCAATCAAGACTGTATCATCTGCATATCTAATGTTATTGATATTCTTTATTGCAATCCCGAAGAAATCAGGTGCCTTGGAATGTGATCAACATCGAACAATTAGTTCGGGATTGCAAAAATAAAGTTTTGTTGTTGTTTTATTGTTGTTGTTGTTGATATATCGTCCCCAATGTTGATTCCTTCCATATCTTCTATATTTCTGAAAATATTTTCACTGTACAGTGAAAAAAGATCTGGAGACATTACACATCCCTGTCTCACACCTTTTTTAATATGCTGATAATGACCTACATTGTTATCAATTCTGATGGCAGCTTGTTGGTTCCAATATATGTTTTTTTTTTACAAGTCTAAGGTCTTTTCCAACAATTTTTAGATCTTCAAGCATTGTTATAATGTCGACATGTCTCACTTTATCGAAATCCTTTGTGTATACAATAAAGCAAAGGTGTAGATCTTTGTTTACTTCTATAGAACTTTCAATTACTGTTCTCAGTATATACACATCATTTACTGTGCCCTTGCCTTCTACAAACCCACATTGTTCTTCTCCTATTTCTGGTTGTATTTTCTTCCTGACTCTTTGCATGATAATTCTCAGCAGAATCTTCGTGATGCGGCTCATTATACTAATTGTTCGATGTTGATAACATTCCAAGGCACCTGATTTCTTCCGGATTGCAATAAATACATAATTACATAATTCGGGAAGTATATCTCCAGTATCATATATTGCGTTCAGCAGTCTCTGTGTATGTGATTCTCTACCAGAATATATAAACATTCCTAAATTCTGTATGATAAACTATCCTTGCCCACTCTTTCTATGCTCAGAGATTCAGAGAATTCCAACTTTAAGTTTATGTTTCTCTGGTATGTAGTTCCTGTTTCTTCTCATTTATAGTTCTCACAGTATGTTTTTCCAAATTATTATTTTCTTTTAAGTTTCACACATTCCTTCCTTAGCAAGTCATAAGAATTGTGTCCTCACGTTTGCTGGTGCCATTCCCTATACTACACTCTTCCCCATTTTGTATGTAAGATTATTTTGCCTAATCAGTCTTTCGATATTCTCTATAGTTGATCTGACGTATTTAGTTTTGGTCTTTACTCATCTGTGAAGAAGGTACTTTGCTAATGCTTTCATTCCTACCAGTGACCATACTGGCTAGTGACTGTATCCGTTGTCGCTTTAAAGAGATCGTCTACGTACCATCGCGAAATTGAGACCTTAACCAAAAGCTATCTGTTGGTTGTGAAGAAGGTAGTTTGCCATGGCTGTCATTCCTACCTGTGTTCATACTGGTTGGTACTGTATCCGTTGTCACTTTACAGAGATCCACTACGTACCGTCTTAAAATTGATACCATAACAGGCAAAGATATATTAGTTGCTCTAAAGCTTAATCCACAATCTGCTAATGGGTTTATGATAACTTGGTTGGGATGGGGGAAGGGCGGACGGGGTAACCCACCTTGCTCAATGGTTACGCTAAGATAGCGCTTGAAATCAATCAATCAATCAATCAATCAATCAATCAGTGTCATCTTCACAATGACGATTGGCTGCAATGGATCTGAAAGACTTTCTGTCTCTCGCCTTGGTTAAACATTCTGTCAGACTGCTGTTCGTCCATCTTTTGATGTTATCTTCCCACATGTATCTGGGATGTGTAGTGGATGTACGTATGTATAGCTGGTGAAAGAATGTGTCCTATGCCTCCTTTAATATAGGATACCACCCTGCCCCACCACAACTGGAATTCCTGCAGAAATACGAGACAAATCATCACGCTATATACAGGTGAAAACACAGTAATCCTCACTGACCAACACCCCCCCCCCCCCCCCCCCAATATAAAACACGAATGTTTCAAATTCAGCACACATATTAATCTGTTATTATATCTGAGCCAGTTAAGTGTTGTCATTGTTTGTGTGACGTGTTCGACATACAGCACATACATACTTGTAACTTGACGTGTTCGACATACAGCACATACATACTTGTAACATGACATGTTCGACATACAGCACATACATACTTGTAACTTGACGTGTTCGACATACAGCACATACATACTTGTAACATGACATGTTCGACATACAGCACATACATACTTGTAACTTGACGTGTTCGACATACAGCACATACATACTTGTAACATGACATGTTCGACATACAGCACATACATACTTGTAACATGACATGTTCGACATACAGCACATACATACTTGTAACATGACATGTTCGACATACAGCACATACATACTTGTAACTTGACGTGTTCGACATACAGCACATACATACTTGTAACATGACATGTTCGACATACAGCACATACATACTTGTAACTTGACGTGTTCGACATACAGCACATACATACTTGTAACATGACATGTTCGACATACAGCACATACATACTTGTAACTTGACGTGTTCGACATACAGCACATACATACTTGTAACTTCACGTGTTCGACATACAGCACACACATACTTGTAACTTCACGTGTTCGACATACAGCACACACATACTTGTAACGTGACATGTTCGACATACAGCACATGCATACTTGTAACATGACATGTTCGACATACAGCACATACATACTTGTAAGTTCACGTGTTCGACATACAGCACACACATACTTGTAACGTGACATACACCAGCCGTCGTTTGTCAACGTGAGGTAGAGGATTATCCCAGATGTAGCCATGGTAACAGAAACTAAAGACGATTTCTTATCTTCAGCTTCTCAGTTGTATGCTACGTTATGGATTTAAAACGTTGTAGTTGTAAGTCTTTTTATAATGAGTTGTATCAAACTGAATGGTTAACTATTTAACTCTTTCAGTTCTAGGCAAGCAACTAGAAAGTCGAGTGGAGATGTGGATATACAGACGAATATGTCGTATTTCATGGAAACAAAAACAATCAAATACAGAGGTTCTATAAAAACTGGGAATGAAAAGAGAGTCGATAAACGAAGTAAAACAAGAGGCAAGGGAAATATTTCCTCCACATCAAAAGACATAACACTATTATAAAAACCATACTAGAGGGCAAGGTTGAGGGCAAGCGAGCACGAGGCAAACAACGATACACGAGGCTATATAACATCAAAAGATGGGTGAACATCAATCTGACAGAATGTACGGTCAAGGCGAGAGACAGACATTGTTGGAGATCCATTGTAGTCATCCTTCATTGTTGAGACGGCACCTGATTGATTGACTGAGTTCTAGGCAACTGTGATGTAACTCATTGATTATTGTGCTAACTTATATATTACAATGCATATATTAGAGCGATGGTTTAATACATATATGAGAGCCATGGTTCAATGTATGCATGCGAACCGAATGTTCAATACACACATAAGCGCGATTGTAGAATACATATGAGTCCGATTGCTCAATACATATATGAGACCAATTGTGCAATAACATATATGAGACAAATTGTTCAATATACATATATAGTTCTGTGGGATGGCAGGTAAATGTAGTTGGTGTTTTCTACTGGTGTCATTAGGTGACAGCAACATCGAACTTTACATTCCCTGTCGTCAGGTGGCGCTAGGTGTATCATGCGCATGCGCAGCGCATAAACAAAATGGCGACTGTACTTACGGAGTGTACAGCCAAAGAACAACGTGCTTTTGTGATCTTTTTTGTGCGGGCAAAATTACTCCCCGCAAAGGACATTCATAAGTAAATGATTCATATTTATGCTGAAAAATGTTTGTCCTGTAAAGCGGTGCATAGCGTTCTTCGATGCAATGGAAACATCCTTCTTCGCCTTGTGTCCAAAAATTCAATGTTATGCCATCAGCAGGGAAGGTTATGCTGACAGTGTTCTGGGATTGTCAATGTGTACTTTTAATCAATTTTAAGAAGAAAGGTGACAATATGAATTCTGAATGGTACTGTGAAATTCTATCGATGCTTCATGATGCAATTCGAAGAAAATGCCCAGGACTGCTGACTAGAGGAGTGTTGCTTCTTCGTGACAATGCCAGACCACACACGGCTCGATTAACTCAGGAGAAAATTAACCAACTAAAGTGGGAAGTTCGAGAACATCCACCTTACAGCCCCGATTTAGCGTCTAGCGATTTCCACCTTTTTCGTGCACTGAAAACCTTAGCGGGAGACATTTCGCGAATGACGCAGAAGTTGAATGGGAAGTCAAAACGTGGTTTAGAAAAAAGAGCACGCAGTTCTATGCATCCGTTTTGGGAGGACTGATAAAACGATGGGATAAGTGCATGAATTTTGGTGGAAATTATGTTGAGAAACAAAGGTGCAAGGTATGTGTAAAAATAAACTTGTTTCAAATTGATATCATATTTAGTTATTTTTCTACAGCTATTTGTGACTTACTTATGGACTTTCCCGCGTATGCATGAGACCAATTATTCAACGCATATGAGATCAATTGTTCAACACATATATGAGATCAATTGTTTAATACATATATGAAACCAATCATGCAACACATATTTGACACCAATTGTTCAATATGTATATGAGATAATTGTTCAATACGCAAATGACACCAGTTGTTCAAAACATATTTGAGACTAATTATTTAATACATATATGAGACGTATTGTTAAACACATATATGAGATCAATTGTTCAATACATAAATGAGATCAATTATCAAATGCATTCATGAAAGCAATTATATATATATATATATGACAGATTGTTTAGTACATTTATGAGGCAAGCACTATATACACAATAAGCCGCAAGGCGTGCAAAAGAGCCCTGTACTTTATTTACGATTCTGGGGTCGACCCAGCGTCACAACATGGATGCTAGACAGCTTTTCAGAATTTTCTAAGCATTTTGTGAGAAGGAATGGTGATTAAACATACAACTATCGCCCTCACTAATTAATTATGACGTAGAATATGTGAAAACCTAAGACATCACACCACACATCTGCAGCTGAACAACCTTAACATTGGTCTCCTTTGACACATGTACTAACTCTTACGCAACTTTTCAGTCTACGAGTACTTTCCCGGCGACTTGTCCTCGATAGCTCATAGGCGTTGTCTTGCCAACGGAGAATGGGAAGAGCTGAGCAACTATACAGAATGTCTGAGGGGCATGGAGTTTACCACCTACCAGCACAACGTCAGTACAGAAGTATGGGTGCCCCATGAGCACAGAACCGCACAGGTACAAGAATGTGACTATGGTATTTTGTAGTGAGGTAAACATAATTAACTGATTCAGTGTCGAAGAATAATATATCGTTAAATGTAACTTCCAATTTGGACAGAAGAACGATATATCGCCAACTTGTGTCATCGTGTTATGTGTCTTGTTTCGTGGTATCTGCCGCACTTTTAATGCTTAGTGAGCGGAAATGTACATTATAATAAGCGTTCATTTGATTGTGGACCATTTTTGGTGCAAATCTATTCTTTGTTTGACACTGAGTCAGTTAACTGAATTGTGTGATTAACTAAGACGTTGCCGTTGCTGACAAGATAAGAACGCTCGCTTTTAAATTTCCGATGCGCTGATGGCGAGCTAAACTGTTCAGACAGTACACCAGTATTAACCGGGACTTACACGTTGACGTCTCTTTCAGAAAGCAATGGCAAAGTACCGAATGTACAATTGCCTAGAAAATAAACCGAGGGTTGATTACAACGTCCCGCAGAGAACATACAACACTTACTGATTAACTAGGGCCTGTGTGTTAGCGGGACTCTTAGGACATACAACACTTACTGATTAACTAGGGCCTGTGTGTTAGCGGGACTCTTAGAACATACAACACTTACTGATTAACTAGGGCCTGTGTGTTAGCGGGACTCTTATGGCAAGCAAACACTATTGGTGCTACAGCCTACCAAGCATGTCGTAGGAGGCTCAGCCTGTGTCTTAACGGGATATTGCTGCTGCAGCCTACCACACATGTAGGAGGCGACTAATGAGGACCCCCCCCCCCTCCCCCCGTGTGTTACAGGTACCCATAAGAGAGGAAAGGAACAGTTTCACACTATAGCCTGCCATACAGGTCGTAAGAGGTGGCAAATGAAGGTTGGGCATGGGGGGGGGGGAGTGACGTTCCCATTGCGGAGAAAAACTGAAGCTGCAAAATTCAACCAATCACGAAAAGGTTCAAAGGTAAAGAAAAGAAAAGGTCAAGAAACAAGAATAACCCAGCCGACCAAGAGGAAAGGGGTTTCTTCTACAAGAGGTATGGTGCATTGCGGAGAAAGCAACTGGGAGTCCTGATGGCAGATTGTCTCCCTTTCACCTAGGGAAATCTCCAGTACTGGCACCTACAATGTTGAAACTGTAAGAACTGGGAAAGACAGAACGGGGGTGGGGGAGCAGATGAAATACTATGATATTAACCCGAGAATAGTTTACCTAAACATATCTGTATCTGGAATACACGAAGCAAAAGAAGCAGAGGAAGATCTAAAATCAAATGCAGAAGAAAAGTCGAAATAACATGAGGAGGATATGGGCGGAGCTGTATAGATCGCTAAGTATAGGAGGGAATGGAGTTGTGAAGGTCTATGCCTCAAATAGGGGATAACATGTTAAAGAAAACTGATTAACTAGACATAATAGTTGATCTGACAGTGATTAAGTAGAGATGTTCAATAACCAGACAGTGATGCAGTATGTCTATTACCTAAATGTGTAGAAATTAACTAGAAAACATGATTATTTTGCTAAATTTATAGCGTCGACACTAAATCTGGAAGAGCTGTGTTTCTCTTTATTGTCTTGTGTTTACAACATTTCGAGGATTGACCAAAAGAAGCTAATGAGTGTAGAACATTATATGCAACAACTAAAGAAAGATTTTTGTGTTAAAGCTAATGAATGTAGAACATTATATGCAACTAAAGGAAGATTGTTGTATTAAAGCAACGAATGTAGAACATTATATGCAACTAAAGAAAGATTGTTTTATTTAAGCTAATGAATGTAGAACATTATATGCAACAAAAGAAAGACACACATAACGTTCTTTGGTATTATAATGAGAAGAGACGGATGGGCGGAGAGGCAGACAGACAGGCAGATAGATAGACAGATTTACAGACAGACAGACAGGCAGATGTATAGACAGACAGACACACAGATGTATAGACAGTCAAACAGACATACAGCCAGACAAAAGGGCGGACGGATGGACGGATGGATTGATCGATAGATAAATAGATAGATAAATAGACGGACAGACAGACAGATGTATAGACAGACAAACAGACAGACAGACAGACAGACAGACAACAGAAGGATGGACGTATAGATGACAGACCGACAGACCGACAGACAGACAGACAGACAGACCGACAGACAGACAGACAGACAGACGGACGGACGGACGGACGGACGGACGGACGGACAGGTAGGTAGGTAGGTAGGTAGGTAGATAGATAGATAGATAGATAGATAGATAGATAGATAGATAGATGCCTAGACATACGGACAAACAGAAAGTCGGACGGATGGGCGGATAGATGGATAGATAGGTAGATAAATATATAGATAAATAGACAGGCAGACAGACTGAGAGCCATAAAGGCCGAGAGACAGACAAACTGACATAAATAAAAGTTTGCTGGTATACATGTCTTGTTGTTTACTTTCAGAACCTGATGATGATCATGTTTTGTGGCAGTGTCTCCTCCGTGATCGTCCTCCTCTTCTCCTTGCTTGTCTTCAACAGTCTCAAGTAGGTAGTGAGCTTTCTCTTAAAGTTGCTTTATACCTGTTGGTTAAACGGTGCACGCTTACACACAACTGCAGAATTATGATATTATAATTTGTTAAAATAAATTGTGTATTCTTGTTCTTCTTTAGCGTTCCGAGCCATTGAGGTTCTTTGCTGCAGATACAATCCGTCTCCATTCGTCTCTCTGGTTGACCTTCTCTTGCCAGTCGTTGATTCCAAGTGCTTGTAGGTCTGTATATATATTATCTCTCCACCGTCTTCTTGGTCTACCTCGGGATCTACGGTCATTTATAAAGTCCGAATTCGAGGCTCATGTATCTGTTTCGTAACAAAATAGTTTTTACAAAGGTGGGGATGTTAACCCCACGCTTCAACCCCCAACCTGGAGGACCAGGGTGTTTCTCATTGTCTGTTCTCTACCCTTTGACATGTCCGGCTTGGGAGGCCCTGCTCGTAGCTACGCTACCGCCGGCATAGCTCTCAGGGTCATTGAGAAACTCAAGCTCCCCCACCACGACAAGGTGGAAACACCATCGGGGGAGAATTTGTGTATTACATATCTGAAAACTATTTCTTTCTGTCTGTGCATTGGGTTAGAGCAGTGTTTCCCAACCTTTTTTGTACCATGCCCCACTTAAGCCTTTCTAAAATTCATATTGCCCCCCTCCCCCGCCCCATGCCCCCCCTCAACATATACATTATTTTTAATATTCAAAAATTGAAATGTTCACTAAAGAAACTTGAATGATAGGTTTTAGGAAGAAATCACTAGGAAATTATTGAGCAAACACAGTAAGTAAATTTTCAAAACATATAATGGAGAACTGAAATTCAAGTACAAAATAATTTTAATGAAAGATTTTTCAATATTATTTTAATTATTAGTAATTATTTATTATTTAAATTTAGTGAGATCCTTGCGCTTGATGCTTGCTGCAAAGAGATCTTATGTCAGGTTCCAATTTAGTTAACTTCAGTCTCAAGTCTCCCCGTTTTGTTATATTCAGCCGATTTCTTCCATTTTCGAATTGCCCCCCTTAACAATCGAATTGCCCCCCTGTGGGGCGTGGGCCCCACGTTGGGAAACACTGGGTTAGAGTCTTCTCACAAGGAAATACACATAATCTGTTTAGGAAATTGCATCATGTTATGCCATTATTCAGCCACTACATGTGTGCTTTGGTCATAACCGTGTTGCATCATAATAAGCCTCTTCGCAGATATGACGTTTCAGTACTGACATTTCTAACCTCGCTGTTTGTGAGCTTGAAGAATAAAAGGAGGGATGTGCAATGTAGTTTTGTGTAGATTGTATATTGGTACCAAGGAGAGAGCAAAGTTCCTACACAATCTTTCTTCCATACATTCAAGCCTGTGGTACCGGGTAGTGAATAAAGTCCCTACACAACCTATCTTCTATACATGCAAGAATGTGGTACCGGGTAGAGAGTAAAGTCCCTGCCATTTCTTCCATACACGCAAGCCTGTGCTACCGGGTAGAGAGTAAAGTCTCTACAAACCTATCTTCTATACATGCAAGAATGTGGTACCGGGTAAAGAGTAAAGTCCCTACCATTTCTTCCATACATGCAAGCCTGTCTTACCGGGTAGAGAGTAAAATCCCTACCATTTCTCCATGCATGCAAGCCTGTGGTATCCGGTAGAGAGTAAAGTCCCTACACAACCTATCTTCCATACATGCAAGCCTGTCGTCCCGGGTAGAGAGTAATGTCCCTACACAACCTTTCTTCCATACGATCAAGCCTGTGGTACCGGGTAGAGAGTAAAGTCCCTATACAACCTATCTTCCATACATGCAAGAATTTGGTTCTGAGATGAGAGTAAAGTCCCTACCATTTCTTCCATACATGCAAGCCTGTGGTACCGGGCAGAGAGTAAAGTCCCTACCATTTCTTCCATACAAGCAAGCTTGTGGTACCGTGTAGAGAGTAAATTCCCTACCATTTCTTCTTACATGCAGGCCTGTGGTACCAGGCTAAGAGCAAAGTCTCCACCCTTTCTTCCATACATGCAAGATTGTGTGTGGTTACTGGTGAAGAATAAAGTCCCTAAATTTTCTTCTATGTATGCACGCCTGTATCAGGGTACAGACGTTCAGAATGACAATGCATTGCACTCAGGCATTAAGGCTTACAATCTTACAGAGGATTCCAACCGACCAGCTAAACCAATCAATGCCTTCTCACACTGACCATTGTGGTACTGATTTCCTCCGCTACTAAAGCACCCTTTTCCAAATGCCTCTTCTATCATAAGACAGATATTATACCTCTGTTACTATCATGTGTAAAATATCTATCACGCATTGCATTTACCTACGAGGTGGTTCCTCTCTTCTCTGCCTTCCTAGCATTCCACCTTCCATAATTATGTATTCCAAACCGTCAGATATTCTACATGTCCATTTCATTATCTTCTTTGTTTGCCTTTTTTTGAATATTTAGTTCTTGTTTGATATCTCTGTTTGGTCTCCTGTCCGCCCTATGCATGGTTAATACTCTTGTGTAGCTGTTATATTCACACTCAGATATATGTTTCTCAGCCGAAATCTATGTTTCACATCCACTTGCTGCCATTGGATATATGTATTCTTTTAGTATTTTTATTTACGTAGTTCTATCTTTTCCAATCCATACAGGTTTTAATTGTTTTGCTTTTCGTTGAAGAATGTTTATTCCTTTAATTCCTGTCATTACAATTCAATCGCCGTCGGCAGATAATCAAAGTATTAAATTAAATTCACTTTCTATAATTTCCTACGGTTAATTAATATATCTTATGTTATATTTGATTTGTCTGTCGTCTTTATTATTATTTGCTACGCTGAAATTTATATTTTATTCGACACACTTATCTTGTGCGGGTTACATGAATTTCTCTGCTTCTGTTATGTTGATAATAATACTCAGATGTTATCATACCGAAATTCAAATATTTCTATTCCTCTGATTACACAGGGAGTATATTGTTCCTTGTCAATATTGTCTCCAACATTCCTTATTACGTTTACATTATACAAGTTTACAAAAACACTGTCAATACAGACTGTAGTACCTTGTGATTTAGGTCACGGGAATCTTGCGAAAGGAATTAAGGTCGCCTGGCTAGTGCAGACTCCTCGAACTGTGCAGCTTAAAGTTTTCTTACCTTTGCAGAACGTCGATCCATTGCCAATTTTCCAGTGTCTTAAATTTTCATGCCCAAGGTTTCTGTAATGGCCTACGCCTATCATTATTCTGGTCGAACCCAGCCTCTTGTTCCAGGAGCGATGCTTTCCATCGCTGTTCTATCCCAACGACTGATGCCCTTTAACGTTGCCAGATTATTTCAGTCTTCCAGATATACTGTTTACGAGCCACGTTCAGATCTGGCAGAATGTCGCATTTGTCTCTTTCTTCGTCAATCATCTTCTAGGAGATCTTCCATCTCAACCTGTGGGGAATTCCCACCCCACCCCCTTTCCTCGGGGGGGGGGGGGTATTAGGGTTTCCGGGGAGGGTGGGGGTGTTAAGATTATTTCAAGATCGCATTAATACAAGAACCGATTACTTGATATTGTTCTTCCCTCCATACTTTACAGTTCTGTACTTCTTGCTCTTCTGAAATTCGTTTTATAACAAGTAGACTTGCAAATCACGTTTTATGTAGACGTTTAGACTTGTTCAAGAATGTGTTATTACATTTAGCTTCCATGTTTATGTATACAGTGTAGGGGCGTGGGCGGGGAATGTATAGGGAGGAAATACAAAAAAAAAGGGGGGGGGGATGACATACTGAACATATGGTGAGAGGGTGCATGGGTAAAAGATGGTTGAGAACCACTGTTCTAGGACCTAGTACATAACAAAAGCTTATAGGGGTTTCTTTTATGATTGCAAAGTAGCTTATAACTGCAGTTTCCCCAGGAGAGACACCGTTGGATCACATAAGGAAATTGTCTGCACAGTGCACGAAATCCTTATTATTGGGGAGAATTTAAACATTTGCATAACATACTCAAACACGTTTTCAGTTTAAAAGTATTGCCCAAGTGACAGTATATCCGAATTACAGCAGTCGATTTGTAACAGCCATGCCCAAGTGACAGTATATCCGAATTACAGCAGTCGATTTGTAACAGCCATGCCCAAGTGACAGTATATCCGAATTACAGCAGTCGATTTGTAACAGCCATGCCCAAGTGACAGTATATCCGAATTACAGCAGTCGATTTGTAACAGCCATGCCCAAGTGACAGTATATCCGAATTACAGCAGTCGATTTGTAACAGCCATGCCCAAGTGACAGTATATCCGAATTACAGCAGTCGATTTGTAACAGCCATGCCCAAGTGACAGTATATCCGAATTACAGCAGTCGATAGTGTGATACAGTCATAGGGCAGAAGCCATGGCTCTCCATGCCTGGCGGTTCGCTGCTACCTGTTGAGTGACGGAGAGATAAAACTCAGCTAACTACATGTCAAACACGACTTCACGAGCATAGCCATCGTCTCAGTCATTCACTTTCTAACTATACAAATGTTAATGCATATCTATTACTCTGCAGACATTGAAACAACACAACATCACATTTTAATCACCTGTGTTTTGTGGTCGCATTAGCAACATTCACTTTATTGCACTGTCAGAACCAAAATGTTTGCTTCCAGATTTCTCATGGGAGACACTAGTAACCGCCATTTGCGTGTTTCTGCAGGGCGCTCCAGTGCCAGCGAACCAGCATTCATAAAAATTTGATAGCTTCCTTCATCCTTCGATTTCTCATTGTGCTTCTCGTCCTGGAGCCACATGTGTTCAACCATGCGCAATGGTACAGATCGCCGGTAAGTGCAGAATAACCAACACACAGACAGACAGGCATGCATACAGACATACATGCAGACAGACAAACAGATTGAGCGACTGACAGACAGAAAGACAAATATATAGCCAGACTCATAGACAGACAGACTGTCAGACATACGAGGGTAAGTTAACAAATAAGAAAGTCACAAATGGCTGTAGAAAAGTAAATAAATATGATAACAAACTTGAAACCAGTTTATTTTTATACATACATTATCAATTTATTTCTCAACATAATTTCCACCAACATTGATGCACTTATCCCATCGTTTTATCAGTCCTCATAAACCGGCTGCATAGAACTGCGTGCACTGTTTTCTAAACACACATCCCTCACCCTCACACACATCGTTCACCCACCGCACTTCCAACCACACCCCCACCCAACCACACACACACATCCTTTACCCACACCCAGCTCCCCTCCCACACAAAACCACACCCACACACATCCCAAAGACACACCCCTCACCCACACACATACATCTCCGCACACATCTCCTACAAATCCACAAATCCCCCAACTACAATCACCCTCACTACCCACACATAAATCCTCTATCCAGCCACACACACCCCCACCCAGCCAGACATATCCCACACACACATCCCCAAATCCATCACCCACATCCATCACGCACCCCTCCCCCAACCCACACACATCCCCCACACCCCACACACATTCACCCACACATCTCTCACCCACACACCAACACTCACACTCCCTACCCATCCACCCAAACATCCCACACCCATACACATCCCTCACCCACACACACATCCCCAAACCCACAACCACCCCCACCTGCACACATCTCCCACCCACCACATATCCCTACACCCACATCTCCCCACCCACACATATATCACCCATCCCATAACCCACCAACAATCATCCACCAACAATCATCCACCCAAATATCCTCCTCCACCCACTCACCCACAACCACCTAGCCAAACACACATCCCCACCCACACACATCTCCCCGCCAACCCATACATCCCGCTCATACCCACACAAAAATCCCCCACCCACCCACACAATCCCACCCCACCCTCCCACACATCCTGAGCCCACCCACACACATCAAGAATCCACCCATACACACATCCCCCAACCTACTATTATGATCAAACTCCCACACTTTACACACACATACAGTGACAATTGTCGTGAGCATTGTCGCAAAATTGTAAAATAAAATGGAGAAAAATTGTACATATACATTTTGTAACTTAAAAATTAGTGATGCAATTCAACTCTCTCTCTCTCTCTCCCTCTCTCTCTCTCTCTCTCTCTCTCTCTCTCTCTCTCTCTCTCTCTCTCTCTCTCTTTCTCTCTCTCTCTTCTTGCACACACACACACACACACACATATATATATATATATATATATATATATATATATACATATATATATATATCTTATATATAAAAAAGGATGTGCGTATGTGCGTATCTCTGTATGTATGTATGTATGTATGTATGTCCGTATGTCCTTTATGCGCTCGCGAACGGCCCATCCGATTGAGATGAAATTTTCTACACGCCTTCCTTTCATTCCAGAGATGCCAACTGTCGTAGTTTTTTTTTCTTCTTCCTCCTCCTCCCTCCTCCCTCCTCCCCCTCCCAAAATACGTACGTCCAAGGAAATGGTCTTCTACATAGACACTTCTCTCTGAGGTCCGCGATAACAGCTGACCTTTATACGCTCGCGAACGGCCCATCCGATTGAGATGAAATTTTCTACACGCCTTCCTTTCAATCCAGAGATGCCAACTGTCGTAGTTTTTTTTTCTTCTTCCTCCTCCCTCCTCCTCCCTCTTTTCTCCTCCTTCCTCCACATCCCTCCTCCTCCTCTCCCCTCCTAATCCTCCTACCCTCTTCCTCTTTCCCTCCTTCCATTCCTCCTCCTCCCTCTTCCTCCTCCTTCTTCCATCCTCCTCCTCCCCTCCTCCTCCCCTTCTCTCTTTCCCCCCTCCTCCTCCTAATCCCTCCTCCTCCCTTTCCTCCTCCTCCCTCTTCCTCTTCCTCTTCCTCCCTCTTCCTCCTCCTCCTACCTCCTCCCTCTTCCTCCTCCTTCCTCCTCCTCCCTCTTCCTCCCTCTCCCTCCTCCATCCTCCTCCTCCCTCTTCCTCCTCCTTCTTCCATCCTCCTCCCCCTCCTCCTCCCTCTTCCTCCTCCTTCTTCCATCCTCCTCCTCCCTCTTCCTCCTCCTCTTCTTCCTTCTCCTCCCTCCTCCTCCCTTTTCTCCTCCCTCCTCCTCCTCCTCCTCCCTCTACCTCCTCCTCCTCCACCTCCCTTTCCTTCCTCCCCTCCTCATTCTCCCTCCTTCCTCTCCCTCCTTCCTCCTCCTCCTTCCTTCTTCTCCCTCTGCCTCCTCCTTCTCCTCCTCACTCCTCCTTCTCCTCCTCCCTCCTTCTCCATTCTTCTCCTCCTCTCCCCTCTTCCTCCTCCTACCCTCTTCCTCCTCCTGCCTCCTCGTCCCTCCTCCTCCTCCTACCTCCTCCCTCTTACTTCTCCATCCTACTACCTCCTCCCTCCTCCTCCCTTCTCCTCCTCCTCCTCTCCCCTCCTCCTACCCTCTTCCTCTTCCCCTCCTCCCTCTCCCTCCTCTTCCTCCTCTTCCTCCTCCCTCTTCCTCCTCCTCCTCCCTCTTCCTCCTCCCTCTTCCTGCTCCCTCTTCCTCCCTCCTCCTCCTTCCTCCTTCTCCCTCCTGCCTCCTCCCTCCTCCTCCTTCTTCCTTCTCCTCCCTCCCTCCTCCCTCCTCCTCCCTCTACCTCCTCACTCCTCCTCCTCCCTCCTCCTCCCTCTTCCTCCTCCTTCCTCCTCCTCCCTCTTCCCTCCTCCTCCCTCTACCTCCTCTTCCCTCCTCCTCCTCCCCCTCCTCCTCCTCCTCCTCCTCCCTCCTCCTCCCTCTACCTCCTCCTCCCTCTTTCTCCTCCTCCCTCTCCTCCTCCTGCTCCCTCCTCCTCCCTCATCCTCCCTCCTTCTCCTCCCTCCTCCTCCTCCCTCCTCCTCCCCTCCTCCTCCTAATCCCTCCTCCTCCCTCCTATTCCTCCCTACTCCTCCTGTCTCCGCCCCTCCTCCTCCCTCCTCCACCTCCCTCTTCCTCCTCCCTCCTCCATTTAACCAAGACAGACAGACAGTCAGACAGATAGTCGGGAACGGGATCTTATATGACTACTTATATGATTTAAATGAGATGCTCTCCACCATGGGCTGGACTGGGTCAGACAGACAGACAGATAGATAGATAGACAGACAGACAGACAGTCGGGAACGGGAACTTATATGACTACTTATATGAATTAAATGACATGCTCCCCATCAGGGTCTGGGCGAAGACGGGCTGGGTCAGACAGACAGACAGACAGACAGTCAGACAGACAGATAGTCGGTAACGGGAACGAGAACTTATATGACTACTTATATGAATTAAATGAGATGCTCCCCACCAGGGTCTGGGCGAAGCCGGGCAGGGTCAGACAGACAGACAGACAGACAGTCAGACAGACAGATAGTCGGTAACGGGAACGAGAACTTATATGACTACTTATATGAATTAAATGAGATGCTCCCCACCAGGGTCTGGGCGAAGCCGGGCAGGGTCAGACAGACAGACAGACAGACAGTCAGACAGACAGATAGTCGGTAACGGGAACGAGAACTTATATGACTACTTATATGAATTAAATGAGATGCTCCCCACCAGGGTCTGGGCGAAGCCGGGCAGGGTCAGACAGACAGACAGACAGACAGACAGACAGACAGACAGACAGACAGACAGACAGACAGACAGATAGTCGGTAACGGGAACGAGAACTTATATGACTACTTATATGAATTAAATGAGATGCTCCCCACCAGGGTCTGGGCGAAGCCGGGCAGGGTCAGCTAGTATATATATATATATATATATATATATATATACAGACACACACACACAGACACACATACTCACACTCCCTTACTCACTCACTCTCACTAACTCTCTCACTCACTCTACAGTAGTGTGCATGCGATTATATTATACATGATAAAATCAAGTGGCATACAAAATGATACCTAGTAATATGAAAGATGAGAATACATAAAAAATATGGAATAGCATGTTACATGACATGCGTGCGCTCAACTCTCTCTCTGTCTGTCTGTCTGTCTGTCTGTCTGTCTGTCTGTCTGTCTGTCTCTCTCTCTCTCTCTCTCTCTCTCTCTCTCTCTCTTTAGACATACACACACTCTCACACTCATTCACTCTCTCTCACTCACACTCACTAACTCTCTCCCTCACTCTACAGTAATTTACATGTGTTCATTCTATGCATGTTAAAATCAAGTGGCATTCAAAATGATAATATGAAAATGAGAATACACAAAAAATATGGAATAGCATATTAGTTGCCATGCGTGCGCTCAACTCTCTCTCTCTCTCTCTCTCTCTCTCTCTCTCTCTCTCTCTCTCTCTCTCTCTCTCTCTCTCTCTCTCTCTTATCTCTCACACACACTACACACACCCACAAACAACATACACACGCAAATATACACATATACCCACGCACATACACACACCTACACACATCCACACCCGCATACACATACTTACGCATACGTACTCACATAACACATGAATACACACTCCCTCGCATACACTGCATGCATGCACACTTACACACACAAACATATACACTTACATACACGAGCACACAAACACACACACACACACACACACACACACACACACACACACATATACACAACACATACATATAAACACGTATAAACACACATGAAAGCACACCTTAACACACGTACAGACATACACAAACACACAAGCACACACACATACACACACATGTACACACATATACATCCATACACACATACGACATGCACACACACATACACCCACACATATAAATACACACAAACATAGACACATCCATCCAGTCACACACATACACGCTGCCTCACATAATCACTAAAACTAATATGAATAAACTCCCACACTTTTCACACGTACACACTTTCGACTATCGTGAGAATCCTCACAAGAACATTCAAAATTGGAAAAAAATGGGAAAACATGGAAAATATGGAAAATGGTGATGAAAATATGGTATACAATGTGTAACGTAAAAATAAAATAGTGGTCCAATCCAGTAAGATAGTTCCTGGAATGGACATAAACATGATGTATTAAGCAGTGCATGTTAAATTCAATTGGCAGTAACAATGTTAATATGAAAGATGAGGATACATAAAAAAATATGGCATAATGATATGCTTGCGCTCATCTCTCTCTCTCTCTCTCTCTCTCTCTCTCTCTCTCTCTCTCTCTCTCTCTCTATTTATTTTCTTTCACTCACACTGGCACACTAACTCTCTCATTGTCTCATTCTCTCCCTCACGCTCACTCACTATCTCTCTCATGCTTATACGCACTCACTCTCACACTCGCCCTCACTTACACACACACACATACTAACATATTCACTCTCACTCAATCTCTCACTCACTGTCCCACTTACACCCACTCTCTTACTCTCTCTCTCTCTCTCACTTACACGCACTCGTTCACTCTCTAAACCACACTAAATCACTCTCTTATTCGCACACACAGACAAGCAAACACACACACACACTCACTCACTCTCACTCGTTCACTTTCTCATGCACTCTCTCACTCACCCACAATCTCTCTCTCTTACACACTCACTCGCTCTCACACTCACTCACTCACGCACATACACGCATACCCACAAATTCTCTCTCACTTACTCACGCTCAATTACTCACTCACTCACTCGCTGACTCTCTAACTCACACACTCACTCAATTTCTCACTCTATCACACAGACAGGCAGACACACAACACACCCACTCTCTCAGATTCACTCATTCTCTCACTCAATCTCTCAAACATACGTCCACACTCACTCACTCACTTTTACACTCACTCAGGCACACGCGCATGCATACTCTCTCACTCTCTCTCTGTCTCATACTAATTCTCCCACTCACACTCTTTCTCACTCACACTCTCACCCACTCACTCACTCACACACACATAGTGAAGAATGATAGTGAAAAAAATGATACCAGTAGGTGACTTATGGAGGCATATAGTCGGTATGAAGTAGGCATTGAAAGAGTTTTCGGTTGAATGTGTAGGGACACATTGGAGTTTTCAGATCTGGTGGAAGGTTATTCCACAAGTGAGCACCAGAATACGCGAAACAAGTTTTTGTATAAGTCCAATCTAGGCTTAGTGTCAGCAACCTACTTGCGACAGGTAATTCAGGACTCCCTACTTTTGCACGACACGAATCAATAACTCGTGTGGTTTGCAAAAGCCTACATTTTTATTTAGAGCTATTTACACACAAGCTCTGCGAGCGGAATACTTCATGGATAATCAACAACATGGTATGTTTCACAGATGCATTGAATAGGTGAAAATAATGATACTATTAACTAATTGGAATCTAAAGCCTAGCTAACACTATTGGCGATAAACTATATAAGGTTCCTAGCGAACACGTCTGCTCTCTATCAGTCCTTGTCCCAGTCTGTGGCACGCTTCTAGTTGCGCGTTGAACCACGGACATTCAGTCCTCCGTGCGCTGGCGAGTTTGCGTGCGTAGAGTCCCAGCACGCTTGGTCCGTTAACTAAAGTAACTGGGATTCTCCAGTTACTCGTCGAGAGGCGAGTTCCCTATACTCTTGGGAAACCCTCGCTCATAAGCACTTAAAGACCTCTTAGTTGTCACGAATGTGTCCGGCTGTCAAGCTAAATATAGTGCCTGTGTCTCTCCTGTCTGGTGTTCTCTGTATAGCCCCGTCTTAACTCTCTAAGCTCCTGTGTAGATCTTTGACACTTAGGAACCTGTAATAAATTTAAGCGCTTACTGTTCATTGCATTAGATTGAATTAATAGTAGAAGATACTCTGGGGTATTTTCAGATATAATTTTATTCACTAATTTGGCTTTGTTAAAAAGGAAGCGCTTTCGAAGTGGTAGAAGTCATAGATGGCTGTATAATTTATTACTTTCAACGTGCTTTATGCTAGAAACTAGACGTATAAAGGGCGGTTTTGAAGCGAACACAGTCGTTTCAAATTAGATTTAGGGCAACCATCCCAGACTGTGGAACAATAATCGAGAGGTTAGTTAGTTAGTTAGTTAGTTAGTCGACAGATCATCCTCGTTGCACATCGAACCATTCAGTCCATAAGTGCTCGGATCCCCTCCTCAGCAAATCCCGCAGCGTGTAGCGGCTAAAGACAATTCTGTGTTGGTTTATCAATCTTCTTTGGCTTACTGCGTAGTGTTCTTGTTTGGCCACCCCTCTTTTAATTTGCTGCTCTCGCAGTCTGGCCATTGTTGTAGATTCACAGTCATCACTTGGTTCTCGCAAAAGTCTCACTTCTCGTAGAGCATTCAGAATGTCAGCCTGGTCCATGGCGCGTCCACCCTCCACAGTAGCCTCACCTGCGAGCTTGTCAGCCCGCTCATTTCCTTGTACTCCCGCATGCCCTGGCACGAAGATGAAACTAATCTTTGCCAGCCGAGACCGCTTCAGAGGCAGCAACCATTCTCTTCGGATCGACCCCTCCTCTATCCTCTTGATCATGTTCATTGAGTCGCTAAGGAAACAAGCCCTAGTGAATGTCTGTGTCTGGAGCCATGTTATTGCTTTACTTACTGCCATGACTTCCATGGTCAGGCTACTTGTGGTTTCAGAGAAAGCACCAGAGTCCTCCTACACAATTCTCCCTCCGGCCCGAGCTGTAAAGGCCCATGAGCTTCTCACATGTCGGACGACCGACCCATCTGTGTAGATGACCGCGTCACCGTCTAGCGAATTCTCGAAAATCAACGCTTGTACTTCAGCCTCAACAGCAGCCGGATTTTCTTGTCTGCATTTTCTATCTAGTTGGATGCAAACTGAAAAGGATGTGCAGAAGTCTGTTGGCACTTGCACCCACTCCTCGCCAGGTTCTAAGTCCTCAAGTGAACACACCTGTTGAAGAATGTCTTCGGTTTGACGCATCCACGACCGTCCTCTTTTTAACCTGCTGCCCTTCACCTTCCTAATTTCACTATGCAGTGGATGTTGTGTGTTTGCGTTAATTCTGAGGTAGGCGCGTGCCCTGCAAACTTGTATTCTCTCTTCAATGGTTGGAAAATCAAGAAGGTAGCGCATCGCCCTGCATGCTGTATCTCTTGTACATCCAAGAATAATGCGCATAGCTTCATTCTGTATCCTTTCCATCCTTTCTATCTGCTTATGGCGGAGAGTCAGGATTGCCATTGCATACTCCAAAACAGACATGACCAGCCCCTCGTACAGAAGACATAGATGGCGCTGCTCACAGTTTGCTGCCGCCACCACCCGCATCGCTGCCAAACCCCGCTTGGCCTTTGTTATCACCTGGTCTATGTGCACATTATAAGCAAGGCTTCGATCAAACCGTATCCCCAGGTAATTCATTGCCTGCGTTCTTTCCACCGTCTCTGAACACAGCATTACAGTTGGTGTTGGATTGTTGAAAATATGATTATTCAACGAGAACCAAGTCACTGTTGCCTTTGTTGGGTTGACCATTGCCCCAGCTTCATCACACCAAGTACTTATGCGATTGAGTTCGGTTTGTAGTTCCACAGCAACCTCCTCTCTATCCTTACCCTGACGATACACTAACACATCATCGGCATATGACAATGTCCTACCAGGTCCAGTGATCTGCTCACTGGTGATTCTCACTGTGTAAGCGTTGAACAGTACCGGAGATAATGGTGATCCCTGTGGTAGGCCAGGATATATTGTTGTTGGTTCCGAAGTCCAACTGCCACATCTAAAAACTACTTTCCGTTGGAAGAGGGCTACAGCGATCCAACTAAGGAGGAATGGACTTACGTTTAGTTCAAGAAGCTGAAACATTAAAAAATCCAGTGGTACTCTGTTGTATGCGTCCTCAAGATCAATCGCTGCAGCAACGGTTTCAGTGCCTGAGTGGAAACCTTCATAGACATCATGGGCAAAGACTGCTGCATTGGTCCAGGTTTCTCTTTTTGGACGGTACCCACCCAGGGTAGGTGGGAAAACACCTTGCCTCTCTAGTTGGCTTGATATTTTCCTGGCAATTACCTTCTCCAGCAGCTTGCCTATTGTATTCTGCATGGTTATAATTCGATATCCCTGAATTTTTTTGTGGTCTTTGTCAGGCTTTGGCAAGGGAATCAGATAGCTGTGTAACCATTCCTCCTTGATGCTAGCACTCCCTATACTGTTGTTGTACATGTCTGCTAGTTTCTCTAGCTCATTGTCGGTACACCTATTTATGTCGTCGTATCTTATGCCATCAGGACCTGGAGCACTGTTTTTTGATCGTCGAAGCACAGCCTTGATTTCTTTCACTGTCACTGTGTCTTCATCCGAAGTGTTCTGGGCCTTGCATCTGTCTGAGGTGACCTCCTTGGCCAGATTTCGGCCTCCCATGTCTGTCTGGTTGCTCTGCTCAAGGTAGCGTTCAAAGAGGGCTTTGCCCTTGTCCTCGTCAGTCCTCTGCCAGATGAGGTCAGCACCTTGGAAGTCAGAAATGCTCTTATTCTTGACTACACCACTCATGCTTTTATATAGTCGCCAGAACAATTTCAGTGACTTGTCTGTGCTTACTCTTTGACACACCTCTGCCCATTTTTCGCTTTTAACCACCTTGACCAGTTTTTTGAAATAGCTTACTTTTGTGTGCATCTCTCTTTCTAAGTGCAAGCTGGGACTAGGATGACCAGCTCTGTTCTTCTTGGCATTTTGCCATCTCCTTACAGCACTACGCTTATCCACGCAAGCCTTCTCCACCTCGAAACTCCACCACGGTGGCTGCTCCCAGCTTTTTTTTCCTGCCCTGAAACGTTCTGCGCTTGTCACGTCTTATTTTACTCACCACATCTTGCCCTGTACTGTCATACTGGAACGTCTTTACCTTTAGCTTGTGCTGCCTGGTTCTCCCTTTCTCCACCAATATGCTGCAAGGGTGGTGGTCGCTGCCATGGTGTCCTAGGACACCCCATCTACACACTGTAGTGAGTGAAGGTGAAACTAGCGCCAGATCAATAGCACTGTCCTCATCGCCTGGACGGCTTGCTGTCCTGGTGACACAGCCACTGTTGATACAAACCAGGTCGATGGTTTCCAGTGCAGTATCGAGCTCCTCCCCTTGTGTATTAGAGGAAGTGTTTCCCCATAATCTGCCTTTAGCGTTGAAGACACCACAGAAAATAACATTTCTCTCGTGGCCTAATATGCCACTTAAGCACTGCCACTTCTGGGCGTCCACACTCGCATTGCGGGTATAAACATTAACCAACACGAATGGTGTACTGGAATGAACTCTCAACGCCTGTATTTGTATATCGTCACTGTCCCAACTGGACATGTCTAGCTCTGACGCCACCATGCTGTCGCGAACGAGAATCGCCGTTCCCAGATGTCGTCTGTTGTAGAAACATTTGAAGCCGGCAATTCGGAGTAGCTCTCGTCTCCTGGAGTGCTACAATGTCGTTCCTGTAAACTAGGGTTTCTAAAATAGAGCCCCGTTGTTTTACACTGGCACAGTTCCAATATAGAATACGGATGTTCCTGAGTCCTAGACGGTGACACTTGAGTCTAAAACGTCTCAAACCACCGCGCTTACCTTGCTTCTTCCTTCCTGCGCGGCTACCGCGCCGCTTCGTTATGTTGACTTCTGGCCGCTCGGAGAACACACGTTGTTCCGCCATGTTGAAAAAACGTAAACACACACTGCTGAGAACCACACACGCTGCTGAAAATTCACTCAAGGATGGCTTCGCTCGATGCACGAACTCCGTAGCACCCGCGCAGATCTTGAGTAGAAACTCCTGGTTTTACATCCTGGCACACCAATTACACGCAAGAGATGAATAAATCCATCCCCTACGCGAAAAAGTTAACGAACACAAAACAACACAACCGTCCGTCGCCATCTTGAAACCGGAAGTTCTATTCGAGAGGTTCGAGAGCTTCTATTCGAGAGGTGATTGGATATAGGATGCATAGCATATTTTTCGTGTGCTTTGATGTACTAGATGTTGAGGGTGTTATTTATCACTACACTTGAATATAAGGACAGCATTAGTTGTTGTTCCTTCCTGTCACTTTATTTGAACACAGTTAACATATATTTTATTCGTATATTCTGTAAAATGGCTTGTGTTAACAGTTACCGGTACACTATATAATCACGGTAGTTAACACAACTCTATCACAGAGACTAAGGCGTATACGAAGAGAAAACAAACTAAGCTCCGTAGCAGGAACATGCAGTGGGGATATGAAGTGTTAGGACCATCACATTTTGTAAGCTTGAGTACACGGTAGACAGTCAACAGTGTTTGGACATGTTATGAGAAGAAATGAATTGAAGAACATGGTGATGACTGGCAAGATCGAAAGGAAGAGACCAAGGGGAAGACCGAGAAGTAAATACCTGGATGGCTTTGCCACCTGGCATGGTCGAGACAGAAACACGTAGCTGATACACGACTCTGGTGATCGAGTGAGATGGCAAAACATAACCCCACGCTTACCGGCATGGCACATGATGGATGGATGGAGTTCACGGAGGAATAGGTGGCCAGTATTTCCCTCCTGTAGAAAACGTAGATCCCAGGTACCAAACCCTCGTTTGACCACGTTCAAGCCATTGTCACGCAACTTCCTGATGCTAGACCAGAGTGCCCGCAATATACGAGCAAGACTGCTGTTATTTCATCAAGAGATACATCCTCACGTAGGGCCAGACTGAAGTCTTTCAGACAAATGAGGATCTGATTAGTCGGTCTATATTTCAATAGCCAGCTTCCCTCCTGGTTTTCGTGTCACATGGGACTTCACGCAATTTTTCATGATAACGATTATTGCTTTATCTTGTAGGTTTTCGTGTTATCTTTGAACTTCAACTCAGTCATTTACGTTAGCTTCTACACTTTAACACTAATATGACAACCAGACTGACATGTTTTTGCTGAAGATGTGAAGCAGAGAAATATCTTGACAACACTGACATACACTGTGGTACCCGGATAGCTCACGCATAATGTTATGGAATATGATAAATGTTGTGCTAATTAATACACTTACTCCCATCACCAACCACCAACTGGGGCAGTCCACTGCCGATTGGAATTGGCTGGCACTACCCACTTGAGCAATTACTGGACGGCCTGTGAGATGACAGAATGTAGACAGAGAGATGAGATTATGAATAATCTAAAAGCGTATGGTGAAGTGTTGAAAAAAAGGTTCCGTGCTTATAGATAAGGCGCCGAGTAGTGCACTTGCTAGTACGCCTTCTTGCCCACTCAGGAGCCATGTATTCTGGTGCCAATGAATGAATGAATGAATGAATGAATGAATGAATGAATGAATGAATGAATGAATGAATAAATAAATAAGCATTAGTATTTTTGTCCTTTGGTAGCTGCATGTTTCAAATTCTATTAGCGGTAGCGAGTTACAAGTATCTCTGGTAGCTGCATCTTTTCAATTCTTTGAGCAATTTTGAGTAACTTTGACTTCTGATAACTCTACCTGTGAAAGGTCTATGAGCAATAAAATACTTGCATCATACACAGGCCGTCGCAATCAAACCTATCATTTTGTGGACTGTGCCTTTCTAGGCAATTTATGTTGAGTATTATGCCATACAAACAATGCAATATATACATTACGGACACTACTAGAAAGATCAATAGAGACAAAGAAAGACACATATTTGTGTTTCATAGATTATACTAAAACATTTGATAAAGTAAAACATTTTGAAATGATTAAAATGTTGGAAGATATTAACATTGATATGAAAGATCTCAAAATAATAATTAAAAAAATGTTTACTGGAACCAAGAAGTAGCAATTAAAATGGGAAATAAAGAAGGAAATTATGAACAAATAAGGCTGGGAGGATGACAGGGATGTGTATTGTCACCGGATCTCTTCTCCCTCTATAGAAAAGTAATAGTGAGAGAGAGATTAAAGAAAAGCCAGACATAATATTCGGAGGTTATAATAGAAACAATATACGCTATGCATATGACACAGTATTGCTGGCGGATAATGCAGACTATCTACAACAATTGTTAAACATTGTAGTAACAAAAGGTGCAAAGAAAGGACTCTTCTCGAATATCAAGAAAACAGTAACAATGATGATATCAAAGAAAACGTTGACACCAAAATGTGAAATAGAGATAGAAGGGAAAATTATCTACCAAGTGAATGGTTTTAAATTAAGAGCAGAATAGGGCAAGTAAAGGCTGCATTTTAGAACATGAAGAAATTCTTATGCAATAAGTCACTATCATTGAATGCACGAAAGAGAGTGCTGAAGTACTATATAGAACCAGTTTTTCTGTATAGCTGTGAATTTTGGAATGTAAATGAACAAATTAGGAAGAGATTGGAAGCAACAGAGATGTGGTTCTTGAGACGAATGTCGCGAATTCCTTGGACTGCCAAAGTAACTAATAACGACTGCCTGAAAGAGGCTAATGAAACTAGAACATTATATACAACAATAAGAAAGAGGCAAACAACTTGTTTGGTCATTAAATGAGATAAGAGGCATTGGAGAACATCGTGACAACTGGAAAGATTGATGGGAAGAGAGGTAGAGTCAGACAAAGAAAAATGATGCTGGATGGATTGTGACGGTGGCATGGAGGAATATCAACAGCGGAGTTGATCCAAACAAAAACCAAAGACCGAGATCTGGGGAGAGACATAAACGCCTACGTCCGCCGACATGTCACTTGATGATGATGAGTATGTCATTGCTTTCCGAAAGACCGACGTTCACATCATTTCGCAAATCAAAGCAAGGAAGTTTCCTGCCAAATCATCTGTGATCAAATTGTATTCATTACCCCTTAAGCCAGAGACTTATACCTTTAGTTCTACGACCGCCAATCGTTCTTTCCTTATGTCTTATCACACAATTGTTTTATTTTCACATAGTAACTTTTGGTTCCGTGTAATTGTTACTTTGACACAGTAACACTTTGTTCCATGTAGTTGTTACTTTGACACTGTAATACTTTGTTCCATGTTGTTGTTACTTTGACACAGTAACACTTTGTTCCATGTAATTGTTACTTTGACACAGTAACACTTTGTTCCAATTAGTTGTTACTTTGACACAGTAACACTTTGTTCCACGTAGTTGTTACTTTGCCACAGTAATACTTTGTTCCATGTAGTTGTTACTTTGACACAGTAACACTTTGTTCCATGCAATTGTTACTTTGACACAGTAACATTTTGTTCCATGTAATTGTTACTTTGACACAGTAACACTTTGTTCCAATTAGTTGTTACTTTGACACAGTCACACTTTGTTCCAATTAGTTTTTACTTTGACACAGTCACACTTTGTTTCATGTAGTTGTTGATGTGCTTTCACGCAACGTCCTAACCACTACCCAGGAGCTCTCTTTGTACTACCAAGTCTGCTGCTGTTTCATGAAGAGATATAACCTGACGTCAACTGATCACCTTTTCTCATTTAAAATATGTCTCATCAAAGCTATAAAATGTGGCAACCTACTGAAAGTCAAACTGACTAGAATAATCACAAACAGCCCTAACATGCTGCAGTTGATTATCTCGTCCTGTAAACTCACGTTAACTGTATACACCTAAATCAGTGGTTCTCAACCTGTTTTGGTCCGTGCCCCCCTTCACCATATTTTCAAAACGTCATTCCCCCACCCCTTTCGTATTTCCTACCTAAAAATCCCCCCCCCATTTATTACACATTATACGTAATTGTCAGAGTCTAGAGTAGTACAGTGATGCAGTGACATCGTTACGCCCGCCAGGCGACTTAATTCCCCAGCCGGGATGCCGTAACTTCGTTACGCCCGCCAGGCGAGTAGTAGGTACCTGCCTGCGAGGTTGCTGGCTGACGAGACGGCCAGCGGTCAGGCAAGGACGAAGCAAGACGCACGCATGCCTCGTGAAGCCACTTCAGGTCGGGAGGCACATTGCGAGCTATAGACAGACAGCTCTGGGACGTGGACTCGACTGGACGTATGATGAGAGAAAGGCGTTGTGTGGTTTCTGTGCCCGAAAGTCGAGTGTCTGTTCATCTTGAGAGATTGTGAGCTGTATTGTGTATGTAAGTGTATTGAAGTAGAACTTATATCTTGTAATGATCATCGTATCGTATATGATCTGTAAATAAATCCATTGAACGTTGTGTCCTTCGTATCCAGGAAACTGAAACCCAGAGAACGGGCTTGGTCAATACCTTAGTTGGAAGCCCTAGCTCTAGTGGTGGGTATAACTAAATTGTCCAGATTCCTCCTAGGACGTCATTTTATTGTCGAATCCGACAGTAGTCCATTGCGATTTATCAATTCAGGTGTACCTTCAAACCAAATGGTAGCGCGCTGGTCTCGTAAGCTCCAAGATTACAGCTTCGAGGTTCGACATATCCCAGGCAGAACCAACACGATTGCCGATCTTTTGTCCCGTTGTCCGACAGACCTAGTAAGCACTAATGTCTGAGTGCAGTGTGTAAAATACACTCAGATTAACACAGCCATCCATCAGTGAATAATCTTTTTCATTCACGAAAGCTGTGTAATGTCTACGATGTGATGTGATAGGGTTACTCCCAATATATATAGTGTTCTTATTTTACTAATTAATGTAGTGATTGTCGTGTATAATTGTGTAGTGTGTGGTAGAAAGCGAACTTTATTAATTGTATATATTACGAAACAAGAACAGTGCCACATTCGCTCAAAACTTACCGTAAGCGAACTATCCAATTTGACAGTGGTATCTGTGTGTGGATCATTCCAGTGATATTTTAAATCCGTGTGTGAAAGTGTGACCTGAACATTGACATCTACACCACTGCAGTCAATCGAAATCCAGAAGTTTTTCCAGGGAAACACCCAACACATGAACAATTAGAACATTGTACATTCCGTAACTACATCAGACCGGAACAAGTGTGTTCTACAAGTTTCAACATCAGCTGGTTAGTGTTCGTGTGTACTTCCGGATTAGTTAGAAATTTAGTTCAAAATTAGCAGACGACAAACAAAAGTTTAAAAAGCTATGACGATTCTAAGATCTTTAGGAATCAACAAGTTTGAATACACAAATTGTGTATTTATATTTTTTATGTAGTGTAATCTTAGAATCATATCTTGATTAATTTATTCATACTACCGACTTTTTCTCGCTAGTATGAAGAAACATCAAGCGATGACGCTAAGAAATAGAATAATTATTGTAAAATATTATATTTCAGAAATTTTGAAGTTATTCCCCTTTCATTTAATTGTTATGACATCATTACACAAAGGGCTATAATGTGAAATGTATACGATTATGTGTTGTATAAAAATAACCATGTTGTTGCCAGATTGTTAACACACCAAGAAGCCATCTACTGGGCATGGTAGAGTGTTACCGACATTGCAGACCAACACAAGAGCTCCTGGCCAAATAAGGTCAGGGTTTGAGCGTTTAATGCGACTTATGTAAAGCCGTATTTCGGTCTAGCCAGATGGTTTTTGTTTCAGAAACCATATTATTACTTTTTTTTGAAAGGCTGCGAGGTAGATGCTTGGAGCTGGTACTGCCGATCTGACTGGGTCAATAATGCAATTGAGGCAATCAGCCATCAAGAGGATGAAACTTGACAAGTGTTAAAGGTTGAACATCACATGTCGTTGAATACAACTTCCATTTCTTATATGTTTCTATGTCAAGATGTGTATGTCTATGTATTCTGATTCCAGTGTATATAACAACAGAAGGGTCGACTCTGACAAGGTTAAAATATTAACCCAGTATGTACATATAGTATACATGAAAGATGACATCTTTCATGGAGCTGCCCGGGGGAGCATGTCAGAGTCTAGAGTAGTGCAGTGATGCAGTGACATCATTACGCCCGCCAGTCGACTTAATTCCCCAACCGGGATGCCGTAACTTCGTTACGCCCGCCAGGCGAGTAGTAGGTACCTGCCTGCGAGGTTGCTGGCTGACGAGACGGCCAGCGGTCAGGCAAGGACGAAGCAAGACGCACGCATGCCTCGTGAAGCCACTTCAGGTGGGGAGGCACATTGCGAGCTATAGACAGACAGCTCTGGGACGTGGACTCGACTGGACGTATGATGAGAGAAAGGCGTTGTGTGGTTTCTGTGCCCGAAAGTCGAGTGTCTGTTCATCTTGAGAGATTGTGAGCTGTATTGTGTATGTAAGTGTATTGAAGTAGAACTTATATCTTTTAATGATCATCGTATCGTATATGATCTGTAAATAAATCCATTGAACGTTGTGTTGTTGAGTCTCAAGTCAAATCACGTTGTACTTGTACTGTCTCACATGTGTTAGGAAAAACGAGCCAGGTTTAAGACCCTGACAGTAATAATGGAAGCTAAATCTAATAGCACATACTAAAACAAGTCTAAAAGTCCACATAAAACGTGATTTGTGGGTCTACTTACATTATAAAATGAATTTTAGAAGGGTGAGACGTACAAAACCGTAAAGCACGAAGGGAAAAACAATATCAAGCAATCGGTTTTCACAATCTGAAAAAATGCTGTGTGTTGCTAGTTCACGTATATAGATGCAAATGGCGGACAATGTATAATGAAGTGGTAAAATACCCACACTTTGCCGTCTTGACAGACGACTGTTATTGTGCCAAAAAAAGGCATAATAACCTCTTTTACTAGAAACAGCCAGATATATAAAGAAGGAGTTACGAACGTAATTCGTAATCTCACATACCGCTATCAAAACACAGCTGCGGGTGATTTGGCTACAGACCGCCTTGCGTTGGATTTCATACAATGGTATGTGTTGCGGTCGTTCAGAAAGCAATGACGAATTACTGAACGTAAACTTACCAAGAGATCGCAAATCCAAGGAATACAGATGTTCACTGCCACGTCATTAAAAGAATATGCAATTAACTGTTTAAAAAAAATACGAAACAAACCAGAATGATTGCTTTATCTACAGGAATGGATCTGCCGAGCCCTGATATCCTTGCAGCAACTCAGCTACGTGGCCAATTTTTATTGGATGCTGGTGGAAGGGCTGTATCTTCACTTCATTCTTGTCATGAGGCCGTTTGACAACGAGAAAGTGCCGTCTCTGCTCATCTACTTCATCGGCTGGGGTATGTATTCATACTTTGCAGTATCGTAGCGTATTGTGTTAATGTATGCTCCCATATTTCGTCGTCTGAGGCTTATGGGTAATGAACGCTATTTCGAAGTTAGCGGCAGCGGTTTGGAAGCATACAGCTTTGCGTTGATTTTCACAATGTTATCAGCGTCGGCCGTTCAGAACGCAATGGTAAACTACTAAACGTCAAACTGACTTGGACAACCACAAACAGTCAGCAATTGCTGGGATTCATTGACACGTCTTGTAAAGGACATAGACTAACGTTAACTGGCTCATCATCATCAAGTGCCTTGCAGGCTGGCGTAGGCGTTCGTGTCTCTCCGTGGATCTCGGTCTTTGGTGTTTTGAATCAACTGTGCTGATGATATTTCTCCATGCCAACGTCTCAGTCCATCCAGCATCATTTCTCTTGGTCCCTGCCTACTTCTCCTTGATCTTTCCAGTTGTCAAATTGCTCTCCAATGCCTCTCTTTTCGTCACATGACCAAAGGCAGGTGATTTTCTCATTCTTAGTGTACAACATAATGTTCTAGTTTCATTAGCCTCTTTCAGGCGGTCGATGTTAGTACTCTGGCAGTCAAAGGAGTTAGCAACATTCGTCTCAGGAACCACATATCTGTTACTTCCAAGTTCTTCCTAAATAATCCGCAATCTTAGAAATGTTGTGTGGCTTCTCGTATACAAATGCGAATAGTGAACAATGTATAGTGACATGCTAAACTAACCGCGCCTTGCTGTATTGACAGTCTAAGGTTATTGTGCTTAAAAAAAGAACAAAAAAAGAACGCATAACAACGTCTCCATAGCACAAGGCCTGGTCTGAATTAGAGACCATGTGTTGTCCATGCAACATGACCTTCTCTTGGCTTGCCTAGTTTACTATAGAGGAACGATAACACCAATACACATGGAACAAGGCAAGCTAAAGAAGCTGCCGTATCAGCAAAGCAATGCTCTAACTGTCCGCCTGTCGGTGCTTCGATCCTAGACCAGATGCCGACGACGACTTAGGGCTTGGTCTGCCCTGCCATGACATTTAGTCTTTAGGATGCATTTCCTGGCTTCAAGATAAGGCTTGCATCATCCCAATTGCGCTCCTCCACTCGTAGCCATTGCCATAATGTGGGGTTCGGGTTTGGTATCAGTCAACAAACATTCGGCACTAACAGAAAGCAGGTTATACCGTCTACTGTCATTTGGTAGCTCAGTCACATTTGACTAAAACCTGATTTAGAAAATGAAAAAAGAAACTTAAATGAGAAGGTGTATTTGAGAAAAATGTTGAGAACATCGTGGACAGAAAATAAAGCAAACGTTTAAATATCGACATATGTAGATGCTGCAAGATCACGCACATAAACCATAACAAAAATATACAAAATAAATTGATTGATCATATTATCAGAAGATGTGTGTGTGTATGTGTGTGTGGTTGGATGGGGGGGGGGGGGATCCTCATGTGGTTATATACTAGGAAAGAGAGGCAGAAGAAGACAGAGACTGTTGTATATGGAAAGTTAAACAAATATTTATGGAAGGAACGAACATTTCAGTACACATAGCTTATGGTCGTGTTTGAAAGATGTTATAAAGGCAATAGTATCGAGTTCATTGCACAAACTCCGAAGCCCCAGCGACAACTCCCAGGAGTCTCCAAATAAACTGCGCTCGTGGTCCGAATTTCGTAGCCCGGCATCGAACCCGCAACCTTCAGGGCGGGAGGCAGACTGCCTTACCACACTACCGCGGAGGCTCCCTTTATGTCTAAAAAACTGAGGAGTCAATGTGGCCTGTATCTGCCGAGGACAATGTTCTGGCGAAAAAACAAAAAGTTAGCTGCATATCCGTTACAGGGCGTCGCAGTCAACACCAGTGATTTTTATTTAATTTTCCCCCTGCTTTTTGTGATTTCATGCCAAGTTTACGTTCAGTAGTTTGCCATTGCTTTCTGAACTTAGGATCCTCATATCATTGTTTGAAGAATATACAGCTACATGGGGAACATCGTAAACAGGTGACCAGTTTCACATATCTTCTAGAAATTAAAGGTTATATCTCCCACATCAAGATTACATAGGTCAGGACAAGAATAATCACACAAAAGCACCCCTTTCATTGATGGAAACTATAACACACACACACACATTCAACAAACGATGTCTACTGCTATGCGGAAAGTAGAATTAAATTGCGCTGTTGTGCGAGTTCGAGACATTGATATTAAGCAGACATGTTGAGAAACAGCTGATAGCCGGAGAGATGTGGTTTCTGAAAAAAATTCAAAGACAAGAATGACAGACATCAACAAAATGGGGCAATCCTTCTAGGAATGTGGAAACGGCAAATTGGTGAAAGCTAATTAGAGGTAGACAGTCGGTAGAGTTTCCGCGTTATATAAGGCCAGTCAAACATTGAAACGTACTGACAACTGCGAAAATTTAATGACAAAAATGGCAACAGGACGGCTAAAAATAAATACCTTGAAAATTTAGTTGAGCGAAATAAAAGGAAAGAGAATATTGACCTATTTCAAGAATCTGTGAGTCTGGTAAAATTGTCTAATCCTACCGACAAGAGACACATGATAATGATGATTATATTATACCACGAATATGCAGAAGATATGAGTTTTCAACAAGTTTAGCTCAGTAAATAGATCTCTGTGCACATATCCTAGTACGCAGATCCTAGTATACAGATTCCAGTACAAAGATCTCAGTACGCATATCGCAGTATATACATCTCAGTACACATATCTCATTATACATATAATAGTACACATATCCCTAAACACTGATCTCAGTCCAAACATTTAAGAAATCAGATCCAAGTACACAGATTTCAGCACAAAAATTTCAGTATACACATCTCAGTATACAGACCTCAGTCTACATATCCAAGTACTAAGATGCATGCATGTACACAGATCTCAGAGGGCAGAATGTTAGCAGGTCTGCGTGTCCAATTCTTAACCGTGTGATAATAAAGTTTGTTCGTTCGTTTGTTCGATCTAAGAACACAAATCTCAGTACACAGATCCCAGTCCACATATCTAAGTACACAGATCCTTGTACACAGAGGACACTACACAGATCCCAGTTCACAGATCCCATTTCACAGATTCCAATACACATAACCTAGTACACAGATCCCAGTTCATAGGTTCCAGTACACATACCCCAGTACACAGGATAGCCATGCATCAACTGGTCAGTCCAGAAGTTTGAGTAAAGGACTTAAAGAAGCGACGCCATTTTGAGGAAATGAAACAAAGCTTCACATTTTAATGTATTTTTTTTCTTCACACGATCCCTTGCACGTTATGCGGACGATATTTGGCGTGGTCAAGAGGTTCAACACACTTAAATGTTCTCTTCTAACTGCGAAGCACTGAGTTCGTTACATACGCCGGTCAGCTGCACTCACGTGTAGTTTCATCCTTGACTTTATGTAAATAACAAGCACCTCAGAAGTTTGATAGGGTTCGCCTGATGGCAAGGGACACTGGTAACAGGGACAGCTAATCAATCCAAAAGGCAAAATCAATCCAGTGCACACCCTAGCAGTAGCATAGTAATACTAGTAATAGCGGCATTTATGTGGACTACGCTCGAGTTCAGAGCTAGCGAAGGCTAACTTCTCTCCCCCCCCAAAAAAAAAAAATGTTTTCCCTTTGGCGATTGAGTAATGAGAACATAAAGAAACCTGACCACAAACAGCGAAGTATGCCAGGCAATAATTGTTGCAGTATATTGTTTGTGCCTTACTTATTCTAGTACAGAAAGGACCATAACTCAGCTCAGTATTCATGAAAACAAAAATAAGAATAAAACTGTGGGGTTGTTCAACCTGCTTCTGCAGCGTTGGATATAATTTAGGTCCGTTTTGTGTAAGTTTTGATTTTCTTTTCACACTGTTCCACATTTAAACAATACCTGTGATTCTATTCTATTTAGTTCATGTCCTTCACAGCACGTAGCAGTCAAACCCGGCATGTTTGCTGTTCGTGATTCCTGGGCCAGTTTTACGTTCAGTAGCTTGCCATTGTTTTCTGAACGACCGGCTCCTATACCTTTTTTTTGGAAAAAAAACCAGCACCGCTGTGTTTCGATCCCGGGTATACGGCATTACGAATCGCGTTCCTAACATCTTCGCCACAGAGACAGTAACCTGTGATTATGAATTCAAATTGTTTCAGCTTAAGTATTTTTCCTTTACTAACGTCATATTATTTATAACTGCAGTATGCACATGAACGAGATGCAGCGAAATATACCAGACAATAAATCGTGCAACATATTGTTTGTGACTTCTGTGTTTGAATTTACCAAGTAAATAAATGCATTGTATAGACATCTTCCCTTTATTGATTCTCTTTGGAGTTAGTCCTAAACAGGGCGGTATAATTTTTCCTCTCTGCTCTTCTGATTCGATTGGGTTATATGGAGCTCACGCTGAGTGGCATTTTTATTATTGCTTTGAATTGGTCCTGATGAGGTAGGAGGACCTACCAGATTCAGTAGCATCACAGTTGTTCGTTGCTTACTCTAAAAGGACTCTCTTGAACTCTTTCAGTCCCCAGAATTACTGGTCTTGAACGCTTTTAGTCATCAGAAGGACTGGTCTTGAACTCTATTAGTCCTCAGAAGAATATGAATTAAATTAGGTGGAACTGCGGTAAAGCTGTGAGAGTGTAAACAATATAAAATGACACAAAGTAGTGCAGCTTTACATAATATAATTACGACACATACAGGACGTTGCGGCGACTAGCCTTCATCAGAAAACAAAACACATTCACAAACACAACATACAGTCAAGGAAATCTCCTGTGACTACATCAGAAGGTGACGACAGGACGAGAAGAGCAAAAGCATGAAAAAATGAGGGCAATGAAGAGAAAATGAGAATTGAAAAAGTGTTAATTGAAAAAAATGTTATTGTAGACCGACCTACTCCGCATTCCCCATGCGGTATGTCGCAGGCATTTTTCCTCTCTCTCTCTCTCTCTCTCAGAGGGATTGGTCTTGAAATCTTTTAGTCCTCAGAAGGACAGGTCTTAGTTAGTTAGTTGGTTAGTTAGTTAGTTAGTTAGTTAGTTAGTTAATTAGTTAGTCGTGGTTCCAACTTCACGGCAACGGGTCGTCCACATTTTGCCCCGTTCCTGTGCAGTGAATATCACACAAAATTCTCCCCACTGCCCAGTGTGAAAAGTGGAACAGACAGGAGTCTCGGCAAGCCAACAGCCCGTACAGGTACCTTGTGCATAATGCGGTCGCCAGAATGCCAACACAAAAGTCCTCCATGAAAAATACAGTTCATTGTCGATACAAACGGCAGTCACCAGATAGACATCATTGACCCGGGTTTTATCCCACAATGCTTGGTCTCTTTCCGCAGGGCGACCCGCCGAAAGTGCCGCACAAAGCACGAACTCCGTAGCTCCAGCGATGACTCACAGGAGTCTCCTGAAAAAATTATTCGTGCCCCGAAAAGGCAAACCAGTCAATTCCGCGATAGCCGGCCAGTGTTCCAAACTGTGCAAACAATAGCGGACAGATGTAAATGCATTCCACACGAATATTACAGCTCACAGTGTCGCGCCACGCACTCATTCAGTAGCAAGGCGACGGAACCATTTAATACGAGTCCAACATGAGGAAAATGCGAATGCAAGCCGTAGCCACAAGCATAAACACGACAGAGGACTTAACGGTTCAATGTCTAACCGCCATCTTGGGGACCGGAAGGACTGGTCTTGAACCCGTTTAGTCCTCAGAAGGACTGGGTTCCATAAATATTCACGCTTCCTTTCATAGATCGCGCAAAGGAGGGTCTCAGCATAGACCATAACTCCACAGCACCGGCAATATTCTAACTGTGTGTATATCACCAGCATACTCTATGCACGTGCTAAATCTATCAATGAGGTGTCGTCTTCACAATGAAGGTTGGCTGCAGCAGATCTACAATACTGTCTGTCTCTCGCCTTGAGTGAACATTCTGCTAAACTGCAATTCATACATCTCTTAATGTTATCAACAACTAGTATCGTTGTCTACCTCTTGCTCGCTTGCCTTCAACCTTACCGTCCAATGTGGTTTTATGAGTTATGTATAAGTATCTAGTAGTTACAACAACTGTGAAGTCCAATGTAATATGTTTGTATTTCTATGTGTGTGTGTGTGTGTGTGTGTGTGTGTGTGTGTGTGTGATTGTGTATGGTTGTCAGATGATGAAGGACTCTAACTGTCTATCTATACATCATGTGTGTGTGTGTGTGTGTGTGTGTGTGTGTGTGTGTGTGTGTGTGTGTGTGAGTGATTGCCGGATAATGAAGGCCTCTGTAACTGTCTATCTATACAACATATGTGTGTGTGTGTGTGTGTGTGTGTGTGTGTGTGTGTGAGTGATTGCCGGATGATGAAGGCCTCTAACTGTCTATCTACCTAATTAACTTATGTGTGATAGATGCCAAGAGGGAATAATCGAAAACGAGATTCTGTAAGCTTTTCTAGAACACAATCACACGTGACAGACTGGACCGTCAGCACACACATACAACCATACTCTGATCAACTAATTGAAAACTTCTGCAGGAAAATATATAATGGCTAATGATCGGTAGAGAAGACCAGCCTTGTTATACGTGAAAGATAAATGGTTCGAAAAGCCGGAAGTAAGACGGGCCTGCATGTCCAATTTGTGAACCTTTGAGAATGTTCGTTTGTTCTCTATGTTAACAACATTGCAATTTTCTCAGAAGAAAACTAGCGCAATCATAAAACATATAAAACAGCTGCACATAAGTCTATGTGTCAATGTAGAAACAACACGTTGAAAATTTTGAAAACTTATAATATTTGTATCTTAAAATCTGTAGATCTGACTTTGCGAGCCACATGAACGCCTACCACGTGAATACACATGTTCAATTATTTTTAAACAACACATATTTGAGATTGAAATTTCCTACCGAAAGACAATTTAAAAACAAACAATTTAGTGATAAAACGTGAAACAGGGTGAGAGGAAGGATGGGCTGGGAATTCACATAGAAAGTATCATGAACACATATATCATCTGCAGAAACATCACAACAAGTTGTCGTAATCTGGTGGCTGTATGTTGGAATCCCTGTGTGCATATAGCTTTCAATGTTTATGTTCTCTAGCGTGTTATCTGATCTTTACTTCCTTCTCTTATCTCTATGATTTGCAGATGTGGTAATCTATTCCATTTCTCATGTTACACCAACAATAGTGTGTATTCCTGTCATTAAACTTTATCATTTTCCTGATTGTATGTTTCTCTGTTTCTTCATCTACCATCAGCAGACTGTTATCATCACTCATATTACATACAGTTCTTTTAATATCTGATTATCTATTCTTCTTCCTCTGCCCTTCATTGTTCATTGTGGCATAGGCCGTTAACCAAGCTCTCGAGTCTTCAAGCCATAGTATATTTTGCTATTTCTTGCAGCTCACTTCATAAAAATTCGCAATCCCGCATACCGCGTTCGAAACACAGCTGCGAGCAATTTGGAGACAACCCGTCTTGCGCTGGTTTCATACAGATATGAGTGTCAGTCCTTCAGAAAACAATGACAAACTACTGAAAGTAAACTTGCCATGAAAGTTGATCCTTCTAAATATTTTCACAGGAATTGAGAATATAATTATTTTCTATAAATTTCACACTGCTACAGGTTCCGTTTCTGATAGGTAACTTCACCACATATCGTTCTCTCCAAACTGCTCGTGTTTCTTCAGTCTCCCAGATTCTATCAAATAATTTGTGCAGCAGTTCAGTTGATGTGTCTATATTGGATGTAATAGCTTCTGTTGGGATACCTCTGGGTCTGCAGCTTTCCCATCATTCAGAATGTGATAATTTTTCTAGTTTCTTCTTCAGCTGGTTTTTCACAGCTGATATCTAGTTCTACTTCTGGCTGGAAAAGGTTATTTGGAACAGCTCTGACTTTAGCAGCTCCGGAATTGTTATTAATTAAGTCTGCCTTTTCATGTTTCCTTTGTTCTTTGTTTTGCGTTATTCATGCTTTTTGTTTACGTTCCCTTCTTCCAAGGAATTTCATAGATAAGATGCTTTTATCCTGTTGCCAACTTGTCTCCGTGTTGTCCTCATATACTAAATGTGACAAGACTTGTCGCTTCATAGAGACTGATCATAGACTGCGTGGACTATAATAATAAGAACTAGCTTTGAGTTGAGTTGAGTTGAGCTAAGAACTCACATCACTGCACGCAGGACATTCCCATACCCGCTCCATCCCCTCCTTCAACAGCCAGCGAAGAGGCACACTAATAACTGTTCCCAGTGCTATCTGATTGAAAGGTTCTCATGGTCTTCCTTTTCAGTTTTGAGATTATACCACTAGCTTTAAACTTCAAGAATGTATTTAAAAACTAGCAGCAGGAGATAAAAATCCAGTTGAAGACATGGAACATGACCTGTACATTAAACGTCAATTTGTCAGAGGGTGGCCGTGCTCTTGGTGACCAAAAATCACTCACATTTACCACCAAGCCATAAGAAAATTCACTTATTTGTGCAAATCACCATCTGATTAGTGGTTCCACAATCTTGGCTCATTTTGTTTGTGCCAGCCCCCAAATTCCTCCATCAAAATCTCATTACTCAACGTGTCCTTTCTTATTAAGTCCACACGATGGCGTTTCTGGTGATGGCACCTTCAGAATGCGGGAAATCATTTTATCCCCTCAGGACAAACGCGGACTGTGAGCACACAATAAAGACTGACTGTCCACAAGCAAGACCAAAAAGCTGATTGCCATGTTTGGAATCGTAATTGTCTAGCTAGATTTGGGAACACCTTATTATAAAAGGATACGTGAAACAGAATGTATTGATCGACCCTTATTGAATAAGGTCGAACATAGTGGTAACAATCATATATCGATTATATATTAGTGAACACATTTCTACATAGCATTTTAAAATATGTGTACATAAAATGTGAATACATTTGTACATAAAAAGAAAAAAAAAGAAATTATAACGAAGAACAACGTAACTCACTCGCTCAAGTAAAGAATCATGAATGTTTGTCCAATCTTCATGTGTACCATTCAATACATCAGTTTTGACTTACAGCGTCAGTCAGCCAGCGCATTCTAAAGACATCAATTGTGGCTTGCCTGCCACGACGAAGTGTCCAAAGATTTATAACATCCATGTCTCGTCTCATCTCATCTCATCTTGTTCCTCTTATACCTTTGCGATGTCGAGGTGAAGTATAAACAGCGAGAGTGTACATTTATGGGCTTCGTGTATCGAGATTCCCTCTGTCTATCGTTTACGTGGCTGGCCTTTTCGTTTGCTTCCATTTGGTCTGTATATCATTGCTTGTTGTGGTATAATGCTAGTTGGTAATCTAGTTATATGGCCAAACCAATTATTTAATTTACTGTTTTCTGATCAAATCTAGCGCTGCTGTAACCCCCACTTTAGTCCTGATTTCGTTATTTCTGATTTCCTCTCTTCTTGATACATTGCGTATTCCTTACACACTTCGTTTACACTATTCATGTGGTCTTGTAATCCGGCATCTGATTGTGCTATTTTGATTTTACTGGTGTAATTTGCCGTTGTTGGTTCTTTTTCGCCATGCGGTGTTCTTGTGGCCGCCAATATTGAAGAAACATGAAGGATCTCCAACTAAGACTGTCAAACTATAATGTTCAACACAACAGTATACTAGGTTAGTCTGCATTCCAGCGAACCGCCGCCTTTCTCCTCCTTAAGCTTTGGCTGAACTCCATTATGCTAGGCCAGCCGGTTCCTCCATTAACCGCGGCCTATCTTCTGTGGAGATTCTAGCCCGACTAATATACGTTATAACAGTACGCCAGTATTGTATATTCGGTTAGCGGGGTAGGAGTATCCCCTATCAAAGGAGATGTAAGACACCTCCTTTCCTCCGTTAGTCTACGGGACACCCTTGAGCAAGGTAGAGTTCCCGTTTAGCCCCCCAATCAGGGTTATGTGAAACCATGGAAGCAGGTGATGGATGGAGTGGGAGAGCAGCCGACAGACTGTTGTTGGTTATGGTCTGCACTCTGCGGCGATAGGCAGATGATCTCATCAGTAGAGACAATGGCTATGGCCACCGACTAGTACAGTCACTGCCCAGAAGGAAAGCAAAGGCAAACTACCTTCTGCAAAACTTGCCAAGAAACCATAACAACCATGAAAGAAAACAAATTAGGAAACTACTATGGAGTATGAAATATATATTAATGAGGAAAGACTGGAGGTGGTTTAACATTTTGAATATCTTGGGTCATTGATTACCAACAATGGTGACACAATGAAAGAAATTAGACGACGACTATCAATTGCTCTTGAAAGACTCAAACAACTTAATAAATTATGGAGTGGGACAGACAGAACTACAAAATTAGATTTTTAAGAGCATGCATCTTTCCCATTGCAACATAAGCCTGTGAGACATAGACACTTACTAAACAAGCTGAACAGCGCATACATGCTTTTGAATATAAATGTTATAGACGAGTTCTAAGAATATCTTGGGTAAAGAAGAGAACAAATGCATCTATACTTCAAGCGCTGAATATTGAAGAGGGTTGACTATTGAAAACGATAAAACAAAAACAAAATTGATTTATTTTGGTAACTTGAAACATCATGAAAGTTTGGAGATAACAATAATGGAGGGGGTATATGCATGGGAAGAGAGGAAGAGGAAGGCCAAAGAGAAAATGGGCGCAGGATGTGGCGGATGATCTCCAGATGGGTGTATCGGACGCGGGACATCTTGCTTGTGATCTAGAAGTTTTCCGGAAGGTTGTTATGGCAGCGAGGTTCTGCTAAGGACATGCTACTGAATGAATCAATGAATGAATGAATGAATGAATGAGTATGACATATAATAAGGACTATTGTTTCCTTGTAGGATCTGTGTAATTCTAAGTGTCTTCTATGAGGCTGTTTGATTATGAATCAACGGCTACGAATGTGTTAATTACGTAACATTACAAGGGAAACTTACACACCCGAATACGTAAAACACGCAATAAGATCATGCATTATTCAGAATGTTTCTCAGCAGGTTTAGAAAGAACTTCCTCTGTGGTAAATTATAGACTGAACACTTGCTGTGAAACAAATGAACTTGGCCATGAACAAAAATATCGTTGAAATAATTTTAAAAAATCAATGTAATTCTCGTTTTCTTATGTTAAAATGAAGTGATGAACAATGTTGTAAGAGGGTGTTGTTAAAAGAGGAATTAGCAAATCAGGGATGTGTGGTTCATTCTGGGGGATGTACGTTTTCTGTCTGAAGTATAACAATTATATCCTGTGTAAATTTCATCATCATCATCATCATCATCATCATCATCATCATCATCATCATCATCATCATCATCATCATCATCATCATCATCATCATCATCATCATCATCATCATCATCATCATCATCATCATCATCATCATCATCATCATCATCATCATCATCATCATCATCATCATCATCATCATCATCATCATCATCATCATCATCATCATCATCATCATCATCATCATCATCATCATCATCATCATCATCATCATCATCATCATCATCATCATCATCATCATCATCATCATCATCATCATCATCATCATCATCATCATCATCATCATCATCATCATCATCATCATCATCATCATCATCATCATCATCATCATCATCATCATCATCATCATCATCATCATCATCATCATCATCATCATCATCATCATCATCATCATCATCATCATCATCATCATCATCATCATCATCATCATCATCATCATCATCATCATCATCATCATCATCATCATCATCATCATCATCATCATCATCATCATCATCATCATCATCATCATCATCATCATCATCATCATCATCATCATCATCATCATCATCATCATCATCATCATCATCATCATCATCATCATCATCATCATCATCATCATCATCATCATCATCATCATCATCATCATCATCATCATCATCATCATCATCATCATCATCATCATCATCATCATCATCATCATCATCATCATCATCATCATCATCATCATCATCATCATCATCATCATCATCATCATCATCATCATCATCATCATCATCATCATCATCATCATCATCATCATCATCATCATCATCATCATCATCATCATCATCATCATCATCATCATCATCATCATCATCATCATCATCATCATCATCATCATCATCATCATCATCATCATCATCATCATCATCATCATCATCATCATCATCATCATCATCATCATCATCATCATCATCATCATCATCATCATCATCATCATCATCATCATCATCATCATCATCATCATCATCATCATCATCATCATCATCATCATCATCATCATCATCATCATCATCATCATCATCATCATCATCATCATCATCATCATCATCATCATCATCATCATCATCATCATCATCATCATCATCATCATCATCATCATCATCATCATCATCATCATCATCATCATCATCATCATCATCATCATCATCATCATCATCATCATCATCATCATCATCATCATCATCATCATCATCATCATCATCATCATCATCATCATCATCATCATCATCATCATCATCATCATCATCATCATCATCATCATCATCATCATCATCATCATCATCATCATCATCATCATCATCATCATCATCATCATCATCATCATCATCATCATCATCATCATCATCATCATCATCATCATCATCATCATCATCATCATCATCATCATCATCATCATCATCATCATCATCATCATCATCATCATCATCATCATCATCATCATCATCATCATCATCATCATCATCATCATCATCATCATCATCATCATCATCATCATCATCATCATCATCATCATCATCATCATCATCATCATCATCATCATCATCATCATCATCATCATCATCATCATCATCATCATCATCATCATCATCATCATCATCATCATCATCATCATCATCATCATCATCATCATCATCATCATCATCATCATCATCATCATCATCATCATCATCATCATCATCATCATCATCATCATCATCATCATCATCATCATCATCATCATCATCATCATCATCATCATCATCATCATCATCATCATCATCATCATCATCATCATCATCATCATCATCATCATCATCATCATCATCATCATCATCATCATCATCATCATCATCATCATCATCATCATCATCATCATCATCATCATCATCATCATCATCATCATCATCATCATCATCATCATCATCATCATCATCATCATCATCATCATCATCATCATCATCATCATCATCATCATCATCATCATCATCATCATCATCATCATCATCATCATCATCATCATCATCATCATCATCATCATCATCATCATCATCATCATCATCATCATCATCATCATCATCATCATCATCATCATCATCATCATCATCATCATCATCATCATCATCATCATCATCATCATCATCATCATCATCATCATCATCATCATCATCATCATCATCATCATCATCATCATCATCATCATCATCATCATCATCATCATCATCATCATCATCATCATCATCATCATCATCATCATCATCATCATCATCATCATCATCATCATCATCATCATCATCATCATCATCATCATCATCATCATCATCATCATCATCATCATCATCATCATCATCATCATCATCATCATCATCATCATCATCATCATCATCCATCATCATCATCATCATCCATCATCCATCATCCATCATCCATCATCCATCATCCATCATCCATCATCCATCATCCATCATCCATCATCCATCATCCATCATCCATCATCCATCATCCATCATCCATCATCCATCATCCATCATCCATCATCCATCATCCATCATCCATCATCCATCATCCATCATCCATCATCCATCATCCATCATCCATCATCCATCATCCATCATCCATCATCCATCATCCATCATCCATCATCCATCATCCATCATCCATCATCCATCATCCATCATCCATCATCCATCATCCATCATCCATCATCCATCATCCATCATCCATCATCCATCATCCATCATCCATCATCCATCATCCATCATCCATCATCCATCATCCATCATCCATCATCCATCATCCATCATCCATCATCCATCATCCATCATCCATCATCCATCATCCATCATCCATCATCCATCATCCATCATCCATCATCCATCATCCATCATCCATCATCCATCATCCATCATCCATCATCCATCATCCATCATCCATCATCCATCATCCATCATCCATCATCCATCATCCATCATCCATCATCCATCATCCATCATCCATCATCCATCATCCATCATCCATCATCCATCATCCATCATCCATCATCCATCATCCATCATCCATCATCCATCATCCATCATCCATCATCCATCATCCATCATCCATCATCCATCATCCATCATCCATCATCCATCATCCATCATCCATCATCCATCATCCATCATCCATCATCCATCATCCATCATCCATCATCCATCATCCATCATCCATCATCCATCATCCATCATCCATCATCCATCATCCATCATCCATCATCCATCATCCATCATCCATCATCCATCATCCATCATCCATCATCCATCATCCATCATCCATCATCCATCATCCATCATCCATCATCCATCATCCATCATCCATCATCCATCATCCATCATCCATCATCCATCATCCATCATCCATCATCCATCATCCATCATCCATCATCCATCATCCATCATCCATCATCCATCATCCATCATCCATCATCCATCATCCATCATCCATCATCCATCATCCATCATCCATCATCCATCATCCATCATCCATCATCCATCATCCATCATCCATCATCCATCATCCATCATCCATCATCCATCATCCATCATCCATCATCCATCATCCATCATCCATCATCCATCATCCATCATCCATCATCCATCATCCATCATCCATCATCCATCATCCATCATCCATCATCCATCATCATCATCATCATCATCATCATCATCATCATCATCATCATCATCATCATCCATCATCCATCATCATCATCATCATCATCATCATCATCATCATCATCATCATCATCATCATCATCATCATCATCATCATCATCATCATCATCATCATCATCATCATCATCATCATCATCATCATCATCATCATCATCATCATCATCATCATCATCATCATCATCATCATCATCATCATCATCATCATCATCATCATCATCATCATCATCATCATCATCATCATCATCATCATCATCATCATCATCATCATCATCATCATCATCATCATCATCATCATCATCATCATCATCATCATCATCATCATCATCATCATCATCATCATCATCATCATCATCATCATCATCATCATCATCATCATCATCATCATCATCATCATCATCATCATCATCATCATCATCATCATCATCATCATCATCATCATCATCATCATCATCATCATCATCATCATCATCATCATCATCATCATCATCATCATCATCATCATCATCATCATCATCATCATCATCATCATCATCATCATCATCATCATCATCATCATCATCATCATCATCATCATCATCATCATCATCATCATCATCATCATCATCATCATCATCATCATCATCATCATCATCATCATCATCATCATCATCATCATCATCATCATCATCATCATCATCATCATCATCATCATCATCATCATCATCATCATCATCATCATCATCATCATCATCATCATCATCATCATCATCATCATCATCATCATCATCATCATCATCATCATCATCATCATCATCATCATCATCATCATCATCATCATCATCATCATCATCATCATCATCATCATCATCATCATCATCATCATCATCATCATCATCATCATCATCATCATCATCATCATCATCATCATCATCATCATCATCATCATCATCATCATCATCATCATCATCATCATCATCATCATCATCATCATCATCATCATCATCATCATCATCATCATCATCATCATCATCATCATCATCATCATCATCATCATCATCATCATCATCATCATCATCATCATCATCATCATCATCATCATCATCATCATCATCATCATCATCATCATCATCATCATCATCATCATCATCATCATCATCATCATCATCATCATCATCATCATCATCATCATCATCATCATCATCATCATCATCATCATCATCATCATCATCATCATCATCATCATCATCATCATCATCATCATCATCATCATCATCATCATCATCATCATCATCATCATCATCATCATCATCATCATCATCATCATCATCATCATCATCATCATCATCATCATCATCATCATCATCATCATCATCATCATCATCATCATCATCATCATCATCATCATCATCATCATCATCATCATCATCATCATCATCATCATCATCATCATCATCATCATCATCATCATCATCATCATCATCATCATCATCATCATCATCATCATCATCATCATCATCATCATCATCATCATCATCATCATCATCATCATCATCATCATCATCATCATCATCATCATCATCATCATCATCATCATCATCATCATCATCATCATCATCATCATCATCATCATCATCATCATCATCATCATCATCATCATCATCATCATCATCATCATCATCATCATCATCATCATCATCATCATCATCATCATCATCATCATCATCATCATCATCATCATCATCATCATCATCATCATCATCATCATCATCATCATCATCATCATCATCATCATCATCATCATCATCATCATCATCATCATCATCATCATCATCATCATCATCATCATCATCATCATCATCATCATCATCATCATCATCATCATCATCATCATCATCATCATCATCATCATCATCATCATCATCATCATCATCATCATCATCATCATCATCATCATCATCATCATCATCATCATCATCATCATCATCATCATCATCATCATCATCATCATCATCATCATCATCATCATCATCATCATCATCATCATCATCATCATCATCATCATCATCATCATCATCATCATCATCATCATCATCATCATCATCATCATCATCATCATCATCATCATCATCATCATCATCATCATCATCATCATCATCATCATCATCATCATCATCATCATCATCATCATCATCATCATCATCATCATCATCATCATCATCATCATCATCATCATCATCATCATCATCATCATCATCATCATCATCATCATCATCATCATCATCATCATCATCATCATCATCATCATCATCATCATCATCATCATCATCATCATCATCATCATCATCATCATCATCATCATCATCATCATCATCATCATCATCATCATCATCATCATCATCATCATCATCATCATCATCATCATCATCATCATCATCATCATCATCATCATCATCATCATCATCATCATCATCATCATCATCATCATCATCATCATCATCATCATCATCATCATCATCATCATCATCATCATCATC